>CP137681.1:28330641-28497799 GCA_037976565.1 Mesocentrotus franciscanus
CCTTAGAAGTAACGAATCTTCGGAACGCTCCGGAAGAACGAACCTCCAGAAGTACGAACTTTCGGAATTATTAACCTTTGGGATGACGACATGTAGTCACCCCGAACATTCCCTTTCCTTTCGGCGGGCAATTAGATCTTAGCCTGTAACGAACCTTCGGTAAAACGAACCTTCGGAATTCTGAACCTTAGAAATAACGAATCTTCGGAAGAACGAACCTCTGGAAGAACGAACCTCCAGAAGTACGAACTTTCGGAATTATTAACCTTTGGGATGACGACATGTAGTCACCCCGAACATTCCCTTTCCTTTCGGCGGGCAATTAGATCTTAGCCTGTGATTAATCAGGGATGGACTCTTCGTGTGTCTGATCGTAAAAATATCACATTTACTTTGTTCGATCTCTAGTGAAGACTCACACCTCTTCACTAGAATTACCTATGCCGAAGAGCTTGATGGAAACCTCGATGAAAATGGTAAAGAGTTCAAGTATGTAGTATTCGAAAAATCACGATTAAATAATATTGTCTTTTAAGTTATACGAACCCAATTTTAGTTTGGAATTTAGAGAAGAGAATAAGACGAAACCCGGGAGCAAGGCTTGTTTTAGGAACGCCCAATGATGAATGAAAATGGTGGGCATTGTTTTAATCAGTTGTCGAGGCTTATTCTAGAAATAATCCCAACGTTACGTACCCAAGGAAGCTAATTTACATCCATTTGCTTACAGGACCGCGTGCAGCATGTATGGTAAGGGTTAGGGTTAGGTTTGTGGCTTTTGTTTGAGAAACATCCCTCTACGACGGGTTAAATAATGCCTACCAATGAAATCATCTCGAGGTGAAAGTTAGAATGGAATTGGATAAGAAAGTTATACATATTTTTTGTATTATTATATAAGACTTAAAATTAGGATACATATAGAACCTAAAATTGACGAATAAGTAAACTCAAGATGATGTAGCGTCGAATGGCACTATTTTCATCTGACGCTCGAGATTACAATGATTTTGGCATTCATAACGGAGCGGGATATTTTGATGTTTTGAGTACCTTTAAAGCATGCCATCCATGCAATATTTTGAGTACAGTCGCAACGGAAAAGGCGCTTGTGATAGGACATTTATGATATTTTTAACTGTACAGCAAATGGGAGGTTCCGAACTGACGTCACAGTCCAATGACGGATTCGTCAATCTGAATTTCACGTAAATTTAGTCACCTCAACCTTCAAACAATCACAAACTTTCTTACCATTTGTTCCATTTCGTTTAAATTTTCTTCAATATATATTTTTTTGTTTTCATTTTGTTTAGTTTCATTTTACTTTACTTTCAACCATGCAACATGTAATAAAGTTTGGATTACTTTTTGGTGATTATCTGATGCAGATGCAACAGAAAAACATCCAAGGTTCTCTAATGTATAACTACTCTTTAATTTCGCTGTGGTATGTTTCACTGTAAAACATTACAGCGGTCGAAACTGCTACAAATCGGTTGAGAAACTAAATGGCAAAAGTTAAAGTCGTAGGATTGCATTGAGGTAAAGAATGAGGAAGAGAGATTACGATTGCAAGATATTCAAATTGATCATTAACACAATTTTCATTTTCAAACCGACGGATAACTTATTTAGTAAGGAGAGTGGTGCACAAAATATATTTTCATTGAACGTAGTAATTCTTAAGTAGTTTTGCACAACAGATATGTAAAATAATTCAACTTCAAAACCATTCAAATGTGTCGTCCAGTGGATATGTAATCATCAGAATGGAGGACCCGATATGGATTTCTAGCTACACCCCAATCTTTGGCGATGTCTTATTAGTCTATACCTTTGTCACTCTTAACTCGTGTGTGCATAGATAAATATTACAAGTATATGCATGTACATTTATATCACAGTGTAATGATAGAAGCGTCTTTTCGTATCCTTCATTAGTTTAAATTGATGATACACATTATCTTATCCCGTTTCAAACCATGTATGGGGGCGACGACAAAATAGGAGGAGAAAGGGGAGGAGGAAGGAGAGGAGGAGGCGGTAGAAGAGGGGATGTTAGGTATGAAGTGACGAAAACGACGGAATAACAAAACAGAAAACATAGAAAATCAAAAAGGAAAGAACGTTGAAAACGGGAAGAACACAACGAGAAAAATCGAGAAAAACGCAAAAGCTTATATTTACCGCTTGGTTTGACGAGGATGAATAAATTCCGAATTTGTATGGTTCAAATCGAAGTGAGGATTTTCCAAGAAAATATCAAGTATAGTATTTGCGGATGATGAACTCTAAACTTTATAGACGCAATGTTTTATTCTCTCATCTGCTAGCAGTGCTAGGGAACTTTGCAAACCTCGAAGTATATTCTGCGATTTTTTTGATGAAGCATGTAATGTTTTACACTTCAATTCACACTAAGATGCTGAAATCCAGACAAAGTTCGGGACAGAAGCTACTTTCAGTCAACCAAATTTTTATAAATACTAGAAGTACTTCAGTTAGATAAAGCTGGAGTCAAGAAGATTTGATTGGTCCTCTTCAATCTCGACACTCCGAGGTGAATGTGAACTTATATCCAAGGGCGTCCAACTTATATAGGTGGAGACGTGATGGGTATTTCAACACCACCCCCAAAGATTGCCAAACAAATTTTAAAACTTTCAGAAAGAGCAGGAAAGAAGAAGCATGTCGTTGGTGGCGACGAAGTGAATAAAGACAGATCAAGTGTCAAACATAGTGCCTTTATGTGAAAAGAATCCAATTGAAGATTATGTTGTTATTTGAAAGATAGTGGCGTTGATGGAGGGTGGATATCAGAGAGAGAAGGCTGTCAGATTCGCCTTGAAGACAATCGGAAGAACTCTAAGGCCGCTAAAAGTGATCTAGGAGAATTCAGATGGTGTCCATGCTGGGGAGGTGAAGAGTTGATCAGAAGACAATAATTGGTTGGAATGCGGATTGTTGACCCTATGCCGACAAACTGCCCAATCGATGATACTACTTTCAGTTCAACTTCACAAAGCGCTTGCAAGGCGATGTTTGGAAAAGGAAACTTCAAAAATTCACCTGAAAAATGTTGCTCCGGAATATGGTCACCAGAATGATTCAGTGTTAGGAATCATGACATAATTAGCTCCACGATAATGATGTTGATGAATTTAGATGACGTGAAAAAGAAGCGGCAGTATTAGCATCAGGTGGATGTAGTGGAGAAGTCGGCGTAAATGGTCCATTCAGAATGACGGGTTTTGGGGAGTGTTCTAAAAAGGTTGGCTGGGGAGTCAGGAGGCGAGAAAGTAAAGTGTCGTCAGCCTGTAATCAGTCTCATAGCCACAACTGACACCGTAACGTAGCCGACTGACCCATTAGGGTACCTACACGCCGGACCACTGAGCTGAGGAGGACAGATGAGAGAGAGAAAAGGGAGAGAGAGTAAAAGAGGGAGACATGAGAGGGAGAGAGAGAGAGAGAGGGGGAGAGAGAGAGAGAGAGCGAGAGGGAGAGATAGAGATAGAGAAAGAGAGAGCGAGAGAGAGACAGAGACAGAGACAGACAGATTGAGAAGAAGAGAATATGAAAAGGGTAGAGGGAGAGGGAAAAAAAGGAATACAAGAAAATACATTATAAAAAAAGAAAAGAGGGAAAGGAAACAAAAAAGATAGACCTGGAAGTTGGAATAGAAGAGAGTGTGAGAGAAAGGGGGAATGAGGGTGAAATAGAGCGAGAGGAAGATGGGAGATAGAGAGGAAGATAACAGTAAACATGGTTAAGTAGAATACAAAGAGGGAGGGAAAGGGTGAGAAGAAGAAAGAGAGAGAGGGGAAGAGAGTGAGATGGGTGGGGTGTGAGTGCGTAGGATGTCGCGGAGAGTGATATTTGTGGGTGTGCGTTTGTGTGTGCGTTTATAAACTTGAATGATGGAAAGCATTGCAAGTCGTTACAAGCATAGGGTGCCGTGAGGGAAATACATAAAATAATTGTACAAACAGATGAAAGAAGCACCCATACGAGGGTAAAGAGAAACGGGCAAAGAGAGTGAGAGAGAGAGAAGAGGAAAAGCGGAAGAAAAGAAGAGAGAAATAGGGAGAGATTATAATAAGCCTAACGCTAGGTGCATAGAAAGTGTACATGTATCCCTGCCTAGTCTTAAATAACAAGACATTTCTAGTTCCTAAAGAATAGCAACGAATAGTAGTCAAGCTCTTCGTCTCGCCCTCATCAGAGTAACTCGCAAGAATGAACAGGAAACCGAAATCGCACAATGTAAACGGGAACTAAAAGGAAAAAGAGCGAGCGAAAAAAATAAAGGTCTGTGATTACATTTGTGCATGTCACTCATTTTATTTCCGTTTTTTTTTTTTTTTTTTTTTTTTTAAGTCTCTGGGACATGTTAGCTACGATTTTGAGGTCAGAAGATACCTATTGTCAAAATTATTGTAGTTTGACTGCATTTCTACTCCAACAACAACAAAACAGACTTTTTGTTGTTGATTTTTTATTCAGCAAAACAAGTGTCATAACGAAATAGTCCTACTCGAATTCCAATTCATCAAATAAAGTGAAAGCTAAGATAATAATTACTTAATTGTTCTGATATTTTTGTAATAATTGTTTTTCACACCAATAAGTGGAGTATGAAAACAGAAACAATACAAAGAAAAAAAAACAAACAAAAATGCCCTTAATGGATACATTTCAAAAACAAAGTTGTAAACAAGTCTGCATTGTTAGACTAGTCTAGTAGGAGCCCATTTACCCAAGAGGTATCGTTGCATCTCGATATCCGGTAATAACTGATGGTGACATATCGAAGTGGTTTTCTTTTTATTCCGGTTGATTCAATTGTCCCCTTTCAATTAATAGTTACCAAGAAGAACAAGTATATCTCCGTTCTCTGGATTTTGGAAAATAAATTATCCGAACACACGTCTTTCAAATTACGTCTTAATTAGCTCTTTAATTTGGCATAAAGAAATAAAGACTTAAATTGATTTAATTCTATGAAAGTTTAAGTTTACTTTAACGATAAATTGGACTTAATGTAGCCTGGCAACGAAATGATACGTGGCAACCGTTCAAAAGCATTTTGCATTTATTTTTTGAGACTCTTAAATATAAACATGATGTGTCCTAGTTTAAATCAATGCAATTAACTATGGTTTAAAAAAACAGAAATAAAATAACCAAAATGTCATAGATTTTCTTTATCTTTCTGTCCCTCTCTTTCTCCCTCTCTTTCTTTCTCTCTCTCTCTCTCTCATTATATCACTCCTTTTCTCTTTGTCTCTCTCTTTTGAAGAAATTGAATTCATTGAAGAAGAAAAAAAAAGTACCATGATCTTTGTTATCCTAATCACTGTTATCACTAATTTCCTTCCAATAACATTTATGTCTCGTTCCTTTACTTCTATTCAACATGATGCCGCGAAAAACTCCTCTTTAAAATTTTGCCAACATGAATTACCAACGTTATGAATTATCACCGAATTCAAAGTTCGTAAAAGATGATTTTATAGGTCGCGTTAGTTATGATGTTAATGATTTAGCAATCATAACATTGAGCCAAAAGTGAATGAAATCTTTGTCTCCATTGATAATTTCTGCTATTCCAATTCTCATTCTACCTTTTATAAACCAATGAAGAACGTATGAAGCTCATTAATTGCCAAGCTCTGAAAATAGGAAGTTTGCGGTTACTAACGAACCAGTTGTCCTTTGTCTGCAGTTATCGTATCAAGGTTGTACTTGTTCAAATCCCTGTTCAAGTTCACGTTTTCCCTACCTGGTCGCTCCCAAGTAGACCTTTTCCCCCTAAACTGCAGAGCTATCAGTCTCAAAACACATCCGTCTTTTCTTATTTTCGCCCCTCCCTTCGCCAAAAAAACAAACAGGGAACCATTAGGACACAGTAGGCACTGCAATTTCGGCATGATGGGGGTCCTCTGGTCGTATGACCTTTAGCTCTGCGCTCCGGCTTTGAGATCTGCCGAAATACTACAGCGAAAGTTAATTGCTGGGACCAAAGGGAAAATCAAAGCGTGGCTATTTTTGTGCGTGCGTGCTGGCTTTACGACCGTGCAATACGCAGATCTCGCACAGAGCACACCATAGCTATGGAGCACACAGGAAGCGGTACGTACAAAAACAATAGCGGATCGGTTTAAACACCGGTAGCGATTCTGCCGTCTGATTGGTCGAATGATCGCATCACGTGACAGAATCGTCTGGTGAACTTGACTTGGCACGTCTGGACTTCTGCGCTAGTCTTGCATAATAGGACTGTTTTAAAACGTTCCTTGCTTTGTTACGTCATGTTTGGATTTCCGATGCTCTTTTGTTCCAAAGAATATTAGACCGGTTGGGTTTCGCTCGAAAACCCAACCTAAAAAGGTGACGAAGTGAATATAACATAATAAATATCGCAAGTCCTTTTCGGCCTCCGGGCTGTAATAGTTCTTCCTCACGAAAGAAAGAAACGTGCATGTAGTTTGAAAAACGAATGGAAAGGGTTGAAAAGTAGGGTCTTGTCGTCGCATTCTAATATAAAGGAAGCTGCTGAAAGCTACGGGTGGAAAAAAAAGTGGAGAAAAACAACAACAGCGCGAACAGGACGACTTGCTGAGCGTAACACAGCTCGCTGCTGCGCGTAGCGGGCCGAGGCGGCGCGATCTAACGGGTTGTGGACGGGCGACCCGCTGTGAGACAAATGGCTGGACAAATAGGGCAATTTGCCAATGGGATCTCAGATCTGCGGTCATTATATAAGTGTCATGACGATTAGATAGGGAAGCTGCTGGCCAAGTGTGCGATAATATTTCTCTAATGGGCCGAGGAAGTTTAAGATATCCTACAATGTGGTTTACGCAGCGGGCACTTCTTTTATTCTGGACTTTTACCGGTCTCTGGATTTTTTTTCACTTTTCTCTATCACCATTATACTTCATTTTTAGATGTTTGCAATCATGAAGATGACTCAATCGTACCTTCATTAATATTTAAACTGATTTCCAAAATACTATAGATAGCTCGAATAAATAGCAAAATAGATGTTAGTGAAACAGAAACTACGAGGAAATAGCATTATGATGCTTTTAGGTTTACACTGACACCGAATACTAAATGAGAGTAGAAAAACAAGGATTATAAAGTGTCAACCTTTACATGTACAACAAACATTTTCCTCGGTTCTTATATGGTTGAAGGCGGTAAATATTTAAAACGACTTTTTAGGGGTAAAAATCTACTACTATTTAAATTTCAAGGTCCGCTTTAATTTATCCAGGTTTCATGTGTAAATAGGAAAATTGGATACAGTGTATCTATCTTTATCATGGACATTAGACGATAAACTCATTTTGACGATGCTTAAAAAGCACATCAAGAGATAACCATTTTAGAAACATTGTCAAAGAATATATCAACGTTTTCTGTATCTTATCAATATTTCCTTTAACAAAAATATCCCGAAACATTTTTTCAATATTTCCTTGAACTGCTGACCTGACAGGCGACAAAATGGCATTATGATACGCCATATATTCGGTCGAAAGCATAAAGTAACATTTTCCACTCACCACTTAACAACTTGAAATATCTCGCAAATAAAGGATACCGTTATCTTCACGAGCATTATGTTTCTCACTACATCTCCAAGTGCGTCATACATGCCATAAAATGAGCATCTAAATCTTCCTACATCTACATAGGTCTATACAATAACATATTGGAATGCGTATCCCTCGTATTCCCACCCTAAAATCTCTTTGTTCACAGTTTTCCCCAAAAATACGGTTTTACTTATATCCCTTTGTCAACTGGTTTTACATAATATTATGGAAAGTCCTTTTTGTATTCATCCATGAATCTTATTGTCCTGACATTATGGCAACGAACATCAACTATTAATATATAAATATAAATATATATAAATAGTTGATTATAACCCTTTATTTTCTCAATGGTATTACACATTTTGTATGAATTTCGGCAGGCCAACGCCCTTTTTGTCTCATGCGTTACCAACTACATCTCAGGTTTTTAGAATATTTGATTGCGGTATTATTTGATAGCCCTCCTAGAGCTTAAACAAGACAAAACATGAAGTGAAGTGATATTTATGGCATCAAATTATGTTCAGGATTCCTTGGTAAACCTCTTCTTCCTATTGGGAAAAGGAAACTTCCCCACAGGAAATACCATTAATAAAACCAGGCCTCACACAGCAGTATATGCGTGGGATAATCATGACATTTTGGCGAAATAGTTATCAGAAACAATATGCATTTGTCACAACCTGCTTCTCAAACAATCTTCAAATCTGTCAAAGGTTTCTCCATGAAAAGAAGGTGGAGACCGCTATTATCTGCTCATTCTTCGCCAAGATGCCGGAGAGTGGCATGGGCAAGAAAATAGCCGGTGCATAAATGTGTATAGGGGCGTAGCACGGGGTCTGGCCAGGGAGGGAACATTGGTGTCCTGAGTGGCACATGTCTTTTAGCGTGGGTAAAACGCTAGAGGGAAAAGCCATCAAGTAAGGGGGAGAGTGAAGGAGTGAAGGATCGGTTTATGCAATCGTTGCCCCAAGCCCACACTCTCCCCCTCCCCCTCCCACCCAATTCAAAATAAAACAGCCTAGACGTAGATGAAAAATAGTGCCCAAAAAAAACGCATAGAAAAATATATACATGTATACATTATGCTCGTATAATACATTATATATATAATACTATGTTCAACTCTTTAAAAATGGCCCAAAAGACCCCCGCCCCTCTTTTTCTACCTTTCTCTCTTTCCCTCTATCTCTATGGTGTTTCACCCTTTCTGCTACTCGATTGGGGGGCACACTTCCCAGTGCCCCCTGGCTACGCCCCTGTCGGTCAGTAAATAGCCGGTGCATGTGTCATTTCTAATTTCGTCAAATCACCAGCATGAAGTGGATCGAGATGGGCAAATCTAACAAAAATATTGCCTCGTTTGAAGACCTGCCGAGAAACAGTTGGTGCAATCGTTTACCATCTCCATCAACTCTTTTCATCTTTATTGTAATTTCTCTATTTCCCGCTTTCAACCGATTTCTATTCGCGTTTGGATTCCGTGTCAACATGTTTTTCTTGTCAACAAAGGAAAAGGATTACGATATTTGATTGACAGCATTTTTCAAATCCACTTTTTAAGGTTAAAATGTGAATAGGAAAACACGTGATATGTCCTTTTCATCTCTCAATAAAAAAGAGATATATGTAACGGAAGTAGAAAATTAAAAACTGAATGTTCAGAAACAGCAGCTGACCAGAAATTGAAGTAGTTCCAGTTTATAACTCATTGAATATCAATATGGAATTACGGTTAAACGAAGCAATGACTAGTTTTCATCATCAGAGACAGTGGTTTGTAATTTCCCCCAGCTCAGCACGAGCTCACAAAATAATTGGATGCTTTCATACATTACCTCCACATTACCTTTCTTTACCTGGTGATGCTACAACACGTCTGACATAGCAACTCCTATGTTGGTATTGTATGGTCTATTGTAAACAGGTGGTCAGCTCTGGTGAAGCTATATACCACTGTCTCTTGTTAGCTCACTAATGATTGACAGGTGATGTCATTTAGGGAATGAGATCCGGAGCATTTGTTTAGGGTGGAGCCTAGCAGGTCTGAGAAAATTATTTTTAAAAATATTTAAAAATCTTTAGATGTTTGAATGACAAAATATCAGTTGTGTGCAGCCCTGCACATCAACAGGAATCAACTTATATTTTGATTTCACCCGACCTTTAGGGCCGATCAAATTTCACCTTTGTTATTTTAAATGAATCTAAATATTTGGTGGCATGCAGAAAAATAGAGATAACTTCAATAAACTTACAGTGCCAATAGCAGTGTCAGTTCCAGCGAAGACAGACGATGTTCTCACGACTTTATTCCGTACTTCGACAGATCGCCATCACCATGGTCGTGATCATTGAAATTATATATGACATCCTCACGATCGTTGCTCTCTCCAATAGCCACCCTTATCTCCAGTCCCGTTGTAATAGACCCGTTTACAAACAATTTTAATAGACCTGCTATGGAATTAATGTTTCTCTTTACAACTGAAAAGCTTATCAGAGGTTTACCCGATATAGCAACAACTAACGTATACGAAGTGGATGCAATCTATGGAGATGCCATTATACATAGCAGGTGCATGAGATAGCTGGTAAGCAGCGGTTAGGGAGAGAAACATGCATGAACTGAAAATACATTATTAAACAGGTCTATGAATGAATGGTTTGAAAGCATCAAGAACACCAGTAATCCTCGTGTCCAGCCTAAAAAATGCACCTGTTTTACACAATGACATTTGTGTGAACGGAATCCAGTTTGCATACATTAATTGTTGCTTTGTCTGGCAAGCCTCTTACAAACTTTGGAGTTGTTAAGACAGTATTTTCTGGAATTGTGCGTTGAATTTCATTGATGGTAATAACCATTTAGCTGGTCTGGGTTTCACACCTGTTTACCAATCAAATGTACTCAAATACTATGCATACTTGTTTAGCAAAAGTTGCTATCGACGATTCGAAAGTTTTGCATGAGGTTTGACCAAAATAGCAGCAAGAAGGTTCCACGGTGGTCTCTGTCCAGAGCGGCGCTATAATAGATAAATAAATTCATCATGTAATAATAAAATGCTTCAGAACAAGTGGGGTTCCTGAAAACATTCTCAGACCAAAATACATTATCACTTGCCTGTATTCTCGTTGTGAAGAAATATTTGAGCTTATTTTTTGGCGCTTTGTTGAAAAGGCCTCTGAATCATAAAGAGACTAAAGGATATAATATGTTTGTTTGTATGTATATAAACACATGTGCATTGATTAATCGTCTTAAATTAAAATAGAATGCATTAAAATAATGTTGTTCTGAAAGGCCACACGGTGAAATGAGGTGTTGCTCATACTTTCCCTAAAAAGAGTGTACAGGGATCATTACAAGACCTTTTCAAGAGCTCTTAAAGGTAATGCAAAGTTTTGGGAAGTTTTGAAAATTGGATGGATAGTAATTCTTTAACATTTTGATATATGTGGATGTGGATGCCCATGTGGATTTTTTATAACCACTAGGAAATTTAGCCCCTAAAACACTTCTGCTTTCGAGAAAATCGAATAATCAAAATTTACCGGTGCTCCCAGTAAATTTCAAACATTTCATATAGCGCCTAAAACCATTCCATGGTAGCTGCGACCATGAAAATCTCAGAATATGCAGTTCTGATATATAATTCCCAAACGGGAATAGCAAATCGGTCGATTGTAGTCAAGAAACATTGTTTTAAAACTTAAGTAATATCAGTCTTGAGAGGGAGCTATACAACACAAAGAGTTCATTATTTACAATTTCATCACTTTTGACTCGATTTCAACCGCGACAACGATCATTAAATATTGTAAAATCGCATATGCTTCCAATATGTTCATTTGAACCAAATTCATGACTCCATACCAAAACATTGTATTACCTTTAAGAGATTATCTTTTCTCTATTTCTAGCAAGAAATTTAAAAGTCGGAAAAATATCCACAACATATTTCTATGAACAACATTGGTAATGCCAAGATTAGGCTATATGAAAGGTTAGACGGGTATGAACTTCGTAATATATTCAAATCTGTGACTTTCGCCCACTTCGAATAAGAAACAAACAACTGAAAACAAAATATTCTCTTTGTAGCGGTGGCATTTCTCTCGGTTGCGAAGGCGAGTAGACCTCAGGTAATATGGGATTTACATGGCCTTGTTGAGGAATAAGCTAACCGGACACGACTGTACAAACACCCTAGAATAAAACAAAAAACCAAACAATATCCGAAACATTCACGATATTTTAGTGTTAGAAACAAAATATGTCGTTATTATAATTAAATTACACACGCATCTAGTTTTAAAGGAGATAAATGGGACATAATTTAATGCCTAATTTAAACATATTTAGTAAGATCCTCCCTTTATTTGCTTTATTTAGTTTCTTGTGTTTTCCTTCCAGCCAAGGCTAGTAGACAGAAAAAGTAAGGCGGTCAGAAACTCGTCGCAATTATCTATCAATTCTAGTTCTTTCCCTCCTGAGAAATATTTCCACTTGTTGTTTGTTTTCTTGAACACTTTGAACTGATTACCCTTAAGTGAATGGATGACACCTCAAGATATTCCATCTCAGCTTCATTAACGTATTTAAAGGAGGAGCAAAGGTGTGTGGGGAGGGGGCAATGGACCCCTCCTGGCAGATTTCTGATTAAGAAGAATACGCAACCACCTTTCATAATCGTAGAAAAGCATTGAATATTGACGCATGCTCAAAAGATTTCGGCCCGTATACTACTAAATTTAAAACTGGCGCTTGGCTAAAGCTTTTGTTAAATTCGGGCTTAATAAAATAATAATAACAATAATAATAATTACATTTATAGAGCGCTTAATACAGGCGTTTCTAAGCGCACAGGTGGTACTGTCTAATCCAGTATAAGTATTCAACATGTTCAATAGAACTTAGTATGTAGTCTTACACGTTCAACAACATTTTCATTCGTTAAATGTGATCCGAGGCCAAGGGTGGGGGTAACTGATTTAGTTTAATACAGATTTTTGCTTCACCCCCCCCCCCCGTGTGCAATACCTCATTATAACGCAATCCATGGCCCTTGAAAGGTGGTTCCCTCACTAAATAATATGGATCGCGGTAAGCTGAAAGGCTTTGCCCCTCCTGAGCCCGAGATCCGACTACCCCTCTGCCCAGTTTACTTCGGAGCAAGCATGTGATGTTTCATCTTGGGCAATTGAAGATTTCACCAGCCCACTTAACATTAATGATAGCACCCCCGCGCCATCCAGATCGTGACGTCATCCAGCCTCTCAATGCAGGGTTTATTAGGGGTGAGAGAGTGAAAGAAGGGCAGAGGAAGTAGGGAGAGAGAGAGAGAGAGAGAGAAGAAAAGAAACAGCAATAGAGAGAGTAGGAGAGAGAAGGAGAATGGAGAGAATATATTGGAGGGAAAGAGAACGACGGGGAGAGAGAGAGAGAGAGAGAGAGAAAAGAAAAGAAACAACAATAGAGAGAGTAGGAGAGAGAAGGAGAATGGAGAGAATATATTGGAGGGAAAGAGAACGACAGGGAGAGAGAGAGAGAGAGAGAGAAAGAAAAGAAAGAGCAATAGAGAGAGTAGGAGAGAGAAGGGGAATGGAGAGAATATATTGGAGGGAAAGAGAACGACGGGGAGAGAGAGAGAGAGAGAGAGAGAGAGAGAGAAAAGAAAAGAAACAACAATAGAGAGAGTAGGAGAGAGAAGGGGAATGGAGAGAATATATTGGAGGGAAAGAGAACGACGGGGAGAGAGAGAAAGAGAGAAAAGAAAAGAAAGAGCAACAGAGAGAGTAGGAGAGAGAAGGAGAATGGAGAGAATATATTGGAGGGAAAGAGAACGACGGGGAGAGAGAGAGAGAGAGAAAAGAAAAGAAACAACAATAGAGAGAGTAGGAGAGAGAAGGAGAATGGAGAGAATATATTGGAGGGAAAGAGAACGACAGGAGAGAGAGAGAGAGAGAGAAAAGAAAAGAAAGAGCAATAGAGAGTAGGAGAGAGAAGGGGAATGGAGAGAATATATTGGAGGGAAAGAGAACGACGGGGAGAGAGAGAAAGAGAGAAAAGAAAAGAAAGAGCAACAGAGAGAGTAGGAGAGAGAAGGAGAATGGAGAGAATATATTGGAGGGAAAGAGAACGACGGGGGGAGAGAGAGAGAGAGGATAAAGGTAAATGGGATATGGGATGTAGTGGAGGGACAGAGAAGGGGGAGAAAATAAATAAATGAATTTCCTCCGTATGATATAATTTCTCCGTGTTGGTTTGAATTTAAAGGGAATATAAAACATTACCATAAAATCAATTTTACTTGGTGTCCTATGGTTGACGAGTAATAAGTCGGGATTGACGAGCATTAAGCGAGTATTAAGCCGGGGTAATAATAGGATTGCAGGGCCCTCAGGGAGAACATTCTCGATACTAGGTAAACACTAAATATTATTAGGTGGGCTGTATATAATACAGACCACCTTATGTTTTCGTTAGAATTGCCTTTATTATTTATTCTTTATCAGGTGGGCTGTATATAATACAGACCACCTTATGTTTTCGTTAGAATTGCCTTTATTTATTATTTATTTATTCTTTATTTTTCTTATTTCCACCCACTTTTTTGTTAGCAAGATAACTTGAAAATGGCTCAATCAAATGCCTTGAAATTTGTCACACATATGTATAGGCATATGGACAAAGCAAAATAACGTTTTCAACATTGACCTTGACTGATGACGTCATCTAGGCGCCATTTTGTAAAATTTTCTGAATATCTACTCATGGTCATATCTTCATAACGAAAAGTCGTTTCTCATTCATATTTATCATGATCAAGGTCAATATCCGTCCGGTCAATTTCAGGTTAAAAAACGCGTGCGCATGCATACGTCCGCGCGTGAGCGCGCGCGCAAAATTAAAAAATGCTCCAAATCGTCTCAAAATCATTTTGCATACATTTCAGGTCATTTTAAGCATTTTATAAAAATCGCGCACACGCACATGCGCGCGCGTTTTTGCGCGTAACACCATTACAGAACATAGAATCGCCATTTTTTTTTCATGATATTTCCCATATTTTTTCGAACAATTTGATACCATGTTTATCTCTTTATGACCATTAATAACAAGATGAGCGTCCATTCAAGATAAATGTACGTGCGCGCGAGCTCTTGTAATACATAGCATATATGGGCAAAAACATGCCTATACAAAATTCATTGTAACTCTTCAGAATGGATGGGAACTCCCAATTTTTTTCATATTTGGATAGATTATGAGTCGGAGATATGATTTCATGTCTCATTTGACCCTCAATTAACTCATGACGTCATCATAATGGCCTCCGAACTCAAAATTTCAATTTGCATATTATGACGTCAGCATATTTTTGGAAAATTGATTGTATCTCTGTAAATATTGATTGATTTTCTTCCAAATTTTGATATGTTTTAGCTGGGACAATTTTCTACAAATGCAGTATCACAATTTTTCATTTTGACAAAGGCATCATGGCGTATTTTTGCGATTAAAGGAGGCATGTCAATTTTTCACATTTTGCGTGTATTCTCTATGGGACATGACTTTTGTTCAAAAGTGGATTCTACATTTCCGTCTTTCGCGAGCAATATCTCCGTCGTTTTTGTTTCGTTTTCGCTGAGCTTCGAGTATATTGTAGCTGAGACAATAAGCTATCACAAGTGTGCCCTTTATTTTTCGATCAGATGCCGGGATCATGCTCATATTTCACTTGCAAAGTGGGATTTGAGAATTCCATTTTCCGTTCACGTGTAATGTCTATGTGGATTATTTTGGTATAGTGGTCATAGCACTTGCCTCCCATTCCGGCGACCCACGTTCGATTCCTGGTGGGTCAATTTTTTTTTTTTTTTGCCGTCGTTTCAAATTTGATTTTGTGATCTTCTTCGACTATTATAACATATTATCATATACAATCACAAACAATGTAATAAAATGACTAATTTTGCGTGTTATATCTATGGGAGAAGAATGTCAATCGTTTGAGTACAACCCTATGGGAAATCTGAGTCCTTGTCGTGTATATATATTTTTTCATAGTTGGATAGAGTATGAGTCGGAGATATGATTTCTTATAAAAAAACGAAATCTAGAAAATGCATATTTCATTTTGATATTTAGATTTGAGGGTCAAAGGTCAAATATACTTTACATGGTTTCTCTAAAACCAAGCATTGTATAGATTTGAAATTTGGCACACTAATAGACCTGAATAAGAGGATTATTTCAAAAAATAAGTTCAAATCATGCCAATGTTATCTTAACTACTTAGTATGTCACTAAACATGTGTGGCATGCACTTGGAACAGCCCACCTATACTTGTTATTAACAAGTATTACATGTCTAGTTTATTTTTCTTATTTCCACCCACTTTATTGTTAGCAAGATAATTTGAAAATGGCTCAATCAAATGCCTTGAAATTTGGCACACATATGTATAGGCATATGGACAAAGCAAAATAACGTTTTCAACCTTGACCTTGACTGATGACGTCATCTAGGCGCCATTTTGTAAAATTTTCTGAAAATCTACTCATGATCATATCTTCATAACGGAAATTCGTTTCTCATTCATATTTATCATGATCAAGGTCAATATCCGTCCGTTCAATTTCAGGTCAAAAACGCGCGCACATGCGTACGTCCGCGCGTTAGCGCGCGCAAAATTTCAAAATGCTCAAAATCGTCTCAAATTCATTTTGCATACGTTTCTGGCCATTTTAAGCATTTTATAAAATCGCGCACACGCACATGCGCGTGCGTTTTCGCGCGTAACACCATTACACAACATAGAATCGCCTTTTTTTTTCTTCCATGATGTTTCCCATTTTTTTGGAACAATTTGATACCATGTTTATCTCTTTATGACCATTAATAACAAGATGAGCGTCCGTTCAAGAATCATGTCCGTGCGCGCGAGCTCTTGTAATACATAGCATATATGGGCAAAAACATGCCTATACAAAATTCATTGTAACTCTTCAGAATGGATGAGAACTCCCAATTTTTTTTTCATATTTGGATAGATTATGAGTCGGAGATATGATTTCATGTCTCATTTGACCCTCAATTAACTCATGACGTCATCATAATGGCCTCCAAACTCAAAATTTCAATTTGCATATTATGACGTCAGCATATTTTTGGAAAATTGATTGTATCTCTGTAAATATTGATCGATTTTCTTCCAAATTTTGATATGTTCTAGCTGAGACAATTTTCTACAAATGCAGTCTCCACGATTTTTCATTTTGACAAAGGCATCATGGCGTATTTTTGCGATTAAAGGAGGCATGTCAATTTTTCACATTTTGCGTGTATTCTCTATGGGACATGACTTTTTCTGAAAACTGGATTCTACATTCCCGTCTTTCGCGAGCAATATCTCCGTCGTTTTAGCTTTGTTTTCCTGAGCTTTGAGTATGTTGTAGCTGAGACAATAAGCTATCACAAGTGTGCCCTTTATTTTTCGATCAGATGCCGGGATCATGCTCATATTTCACTTGCAAAGTGGGATTTGAGAATTCCATTTTCCGTTCACGTGTAATGTCTATGGGGATTATTTTGGTATAGTGGTCATAGCACTTGCCTCCCATTCCGGCGACCCAAGTTCGATTCCTGGTGGGTCATTTTTTTATTTTTTTTTTGCCGTCGTTTTGAATTTGATTTTATGATCTTCTTCGACTATTATAACATATTATCATATACTATCACAAACAATGTAATAAAATGCCTAATTTTGCGTGTTATATCTATGGGAGAAATATGTCAATCGTTTGAGTACAACCTTATGGGAAATCTGAGTCCTTGTCGTGTATTGATTTTTTATTCATAGTTGGATAGAGTATGAGTCGGAGATATGATTTCTTATAAAAAACAAAATCTAGAAAATGCTTATTTCATTTTGATATTTAGATTTGAGGGTCAAAGGTCAAATATACTGTACATGGTTTCTCTAAAACCATGCATCATATAGACTAGAAATTTGGCACACTAATAGACCTGAATAAGAGGATTATTTAAAAAAAATAAGGTCAAATCATGCCAATGTTTTAACTACTTAGTATGTCACTAAACATTGTGGCATTTACATGGAACAGCCCACCTATACTTGTTATTAACAAGTATTATATGTCTAGTTATTATTATTACTTTTATTTACACGTGTATACGATGTAACGGATCCTTTCCTCATAGGCCGGCTGTATTATTGATACCGCGCGCACTTTATGCTTTCTCTCGCGCACACCCTCACCTATATATCGCACCTAAACCCTCCCCCACTCCCTCACACCATTACAAACCCACCCACGCATATACCCGTTTTTGCCCGACCAATAATGCGCCACGACCTTTGGTAAAAACAATATATCCACGGATCACTCTACGAAAGGAATTGAGATCTGTTGACACAACAATACTTCAACGTCACTCCCTCTCCCACCTTTCCAAAATTTTGTGAATTTTATGAATGAAAATATCGATAATTCCCAGAGGTGAACGTCTTCGAGGATATTTTGGTCACGTTGAAATTGGGTCATGTTTAAACAGTAATGATTCATTAATCAAATCCTTTTAACGTTCGAGAGTGGTCTGGCAGCAGGTATAAGAGGCTGATCGATAATTGCCCCTGCATATCATTTTCAGCGAGCGCCATTCATAATAAAACAAAATTTAAAAAGCTTTCATCAAAGTTGAAAATAATAACAGCTGTCGTAATCAACAACAAATATTGTTACTAAATCCTCTTTTTTCTTTCAAATATCCTAAATGTCACTCAGAAGAGTGCTCTTTTCTTCTTCATCAACGCACCCGTTTTCCTTTTTCCTATAATGTTCTGTCCTGCCTTCGTGTCTTCAATCAAAAATGTATCCTTGTTACACCCACAAATGTAATAACGCCCACAAATGTAATAACGCCCACAAATGTAATAACACTTTACCCACAAATGTAATAACACCCACAAATGTAATAACACTTTACCCACAAATGTAATAAATTTCACCCACAAATGTAATAACCACTTTACCCACAAATGTAATAATTTTGAATCACCCACAAATGTAATAATGACTTTACCCACAAATGTAATAAATTTGAAGGGATATTTTGTCGAATTTGTTCAAAACTAAAACCCTGTAATAAAGCATGGGTATAGCGCGCAGTCTTTACTCCAGACCCGGTTATTTCAAAATTTAAAAAATCTTCAAAACTAAGACCCCATAATCCTTTTCCTGTGGAATAACATGAGAATCGAGCGTAGTCTTTCCTCCAGACCCGGTCATTTCAAAAAAAACAATAAAAAACAAAACAAAAATTCAAATCTAAGACCCAACAATCCTCCAAACTAAGACCCTGTAATAAAGCATGGGTTTAGAGCGTTGTCTTTACTCCACACCCGGTTATTTCAAAAATAAAATAAAACAAAACAAAACAAAACATTAACTTTAAAACTAAGGCTCCACCATCTTCCAAACTGTAAGACCCTGTGATAAAGCATGGGTTTAGAGCGTAGTCTTTACTCCAGACCCGTTTCATTAAAAAAATCTTCAAAACTAAGACCCCATCATCTTATTCCTGTGGAATAACACGAGTATTGAGCGAAGTCTTTCCTCCAGACCCGGTTATTCAAAAGTAAAAAAACAAACAAAAACTTTTAAACTAAGACCCCACCATCTTCCAAACTAAGACCCGGTAATAAAGCATGGGTTTAGAGCGTATTTTTTTCTTCCAGACCCGGTTATTTCAAAAATAAAAACAATAAAAAACAAAACAAAAATTCAAATCTAAGACCCAACAATCCTCCAAACTAAGACCCTGTAAAAAAGCATGGGTTTAGAGCGTTGTCTTTACTCCACACCCGGTTATTTCAAAAATAAAACAAAACAAAACAAAACAAAACATTAACTTTAAAACTAAGGCCCCACCATCTTCCAAACTATAAGACCCTGTGATAAAGCATGGGTTTAGAGCGTAGTCTTTACTCCAGACCCGTTTAATTTGATCAGTCATACTTCATTTCAACTCCGTCTACTCTTGAAGCATCTGAAAAGTATTACTGAAAAACTTTTGGAGTTGTACGAGTTAAGTAGTTTTATATTGACGAATACTAAGTTACAGAAAGCCAGGTACATTTAGTATTTCGGCATCTTGTTCTCTTGTTTTTCCTAGCTTAGAAGAATTATCACGTGTTAGGTTGTTTGCGTTTTATATCAAGTTCAGTTGATGTTATCAGGTTCAATATTGCCCAAATTATAACCTTGTTTGCTTGTAAAAGACATGTGAGTTACTCCACCTTTTTATACGTAATAATTATTTTGGTTCTGTTACCGTCTGTATATTAATGAAACAACCTCTTCATTCGTTTGGAATAAAATACTTTCTATCTTACAAAATCTATGTATCCATCATTGCATCACTATAAAACCATAACCTCTGCAATTTACTCACATTGATTGAGAGAGTATATAGATATTTTATCAGTCAAAGGGTTCTGCAATCGTTCATTCAAAACATGCAAATATGTTTCGCGTGATCTCGTTATACAGCTATTTATGATTTGTTATATGAAAGTATGCGTTGTTATTTGCTTGTTAACCGATTATCATTTCAGACTTGTTCTTGTTTATATAGCTGCTTGAGTGTTTCAGAAGTAGGGAAAACTGTAATATAAATGTGTTTTGTTTGTATTTGCCTTTGAATAAATTTCGTTCTCATGAATTCACACCGTGTACCGCGTACCAATTGGTAGTCTTCAGTATAAGTAATTGATACGTTCATCACATGAAGAAAGGTAATTCATTCACGCACTCATGAAAATATAACATCGCAATCCAACGTTTCAATGTCACTAATAGCGTACATATATATATATATATATGTTACATATCGTGAACATATTTCATAATCACATGCATAAAACAATCAGCGTCAATATTTAAATACGTTTAAGGTCATCGAACCATCGAATCGGTCCCTCCTCTGTGTGTTATATATATGGACCATTTTGACTGATTCGTCAGTTCGTGTGACCGCCGACCAATCATTTATTTGTGACGTGTTGTATCCACATATGTAATAATGTAATTTATTTTTAAATGAAAAAAGAGGAATAAGATGGTGGGTCTTAGTTTCGAAGATTTGTTTAAATTTCTATTTCTTTTGAAATAACCGGGTCTGGAGGAAAGACTACGCCCTATACCCATGTTATTCCACAGGAATGAGATGGTGAGGTCTTAGTTTGAAGATTTTTCATTTTTTCTAAATAACCGAGTCTGAAGTAAAGACTTCGCTCTAATCCCATGCTTTATTACCGGGTCTTAATTTGGAAGATGGAGGGGTTTTAGTTTAAAAGGTTTTTGTTTTGTTTTGTTTTGTTTGTTTTGTTTTGTTTGTTGTTTTTTGTAACTTTTGAATAACCGGGTCTGGAGGAAATACTACGCTCAATACTCAATTCAGGAAAGGTATGTCACTTTACTAACTGCACCTTGCACAAAGCCCAGAATGTCTGCATAATTTGAGATTTTGAAACTTGATTTTCAGTTTAAATCATATAATGCAATCCATTTCTTCTTCTTTTTCGTTTTGTTTTGTCTTATTTCCCGGAAAGGAGACAATCCCACCGACAGGCATCGCATAGTCATGGTTGGTATTGGAGGGGCCTAGGCTGCGCATACGCATACATGCAAGCCGAGAAGCCTGTTCAATGTACCGAACCGGGCTGGCCAGAAGATACAAACATAATAGTCAACGATTTATGCTGACAGCCTGTCTGGGATCTCCAACATTGCGAAAAATTGAGCAGCGTAGATTTTTTTCTTTCTTTCTCCTGCTCCCTCTTAAATTTAATTAATGTGATTTGAATTCGGCGTAAATATTCATAATTGAATGAAACACACCAATAAAACAAAAACAACAACAACAAGAACGTTCTTCCACAGGAATAAGATGATGGGGTCTTAATTTTGAAGATTTTTAAACAGTTTTGAAATAACCGGGTCTGGAAGAAAACTACGCTCTAAACCCATGCTTTATTACCGGGTCTTAGTTTGGAAGATGGTGGGGTCTTAGTTTAAAAGTTTTTTTTTTAAACTTTTGAATAACCGGGTCTGGAGGAAAGACTACGCTCAATACTCATGTTATTCCACAGGAATAAGATGATGGGGTCTTAGTTTTGAAGACTTCCCTCTAAACCCATGCTTTATCACAGGGTCTTATAGTTTGGAAGATGGTGGGGCCTTAGTTTTAAAGTTAATGTTTTGTTTTGTTTTGTTTTGTTTTATTTTTGAAATAACCGGGTGTGGAGTAAAGACAACACTCTAAACCCATGCTTTATTACAGGGTCTTAGTTTGGAGGATTGTTGGGTCTTAGATTTGAATTTTCTGTTTTGTTTTTTATTGTTTTTATTTTTGAAATAACCGGGTCTGGAAGAACAACTATGCTCTAAACCCATGCTTTATTACAGGATCTTAGTTTGGAAGATGGTGGGTCTTAATTTTAAAGTTTTTGTTTTTGTTTTTGTTTTGTTTTGTTTTTTGAAATAACCGAGTCTAGAGGAAAGACTACGTTCAATACTCATGTTATTCCACATGAATAAGATGATGGGGTCTTAGTTTTGAAGATTTAAAAAAAAATTAAACGGGTCTGGAGTAAAGACTACGCTCTAAACCCATGCTTTATCACAGGGTCTTATAGTTTGGAAGATGGTGGAGCCTTAGTTTTAAAGTTAATGTTTTGTTTTGTTTTGTTTAATTTCATTTTTGAAATAACCGGGTGTGGAGTAAAGACAACGCTCTAAACCCATGCTTTATTACAGGGTCTTAGTTTGGAGGATTGTTGGGTTTTAGATTTGAATTTTTTGTTTTGTTTTTTATTGTTTTTATTTTTGAAATGACCGGGTCTGGAGGAAAGACTACGCTCGATTCTCATGTTATTCCACAGGAAAAGGATTATGGGGTCTTAGTTTTGAAGATTTTTAAATTTTTGAAATAACCGGGTCTGGAGTAAAGACTGCGCGCTATACCCATGCTTTATTACAGGGTTTTAGTTTTGAACAAATTCGACAAAATATCCCTTCAAATTTATTACATTTGTGGGTAAAGTCATTATTACATTTGTGGGTGATTCAAAATTTTTACATTTGTGGGTAAAGTGGTTATTACATTTGTGGGTGAAATTTATTACATTTGTGGGTAAAGTGTTATTACATTTGTGGGTGTTATTACATTTGTGGGTAAAGTGTTATTACATTTGTGGGCGTTATTACATTTGTGGGCGTTATTACATTTGTGGGTGTAACAATCCTCTCAATGCATGTTTGCTTGTGAATGTTATCTTGTTTCTATGTATCACTTGGAATAAACTTACGCTATCCCGCCTGCGTCTTTTTTTTCCCGTAACCTAGCTATCCTGCGCTGCAAATTAATATTTGAATATATGAGTATCTGCGTTGGTACGGTGTGGTGGCGAGCAAAATTAAATCGGCCAGATTCTGGACTAAACCAGTATGTCGCCATGATTATGGACAAGTTACGACCTGAGTAGTCATTCGTTTACGGTAAGCCTCCCGATGTTGTCGCAATGTCATTTATTTTAAGTAAACTTAGCTTAGCACTTGTAATTTTTGTATGAAATCTCATATTTGATAAATTATCGCATCAGATTCTGTGTGCGTGCGTATCATGAATATTGATGACTAGCGCGTGGCGTAAAGGTTCCTATTGGGCCAATCAAATGCAGCGACAGGATGGCTAGGTTACGGATAAAAGGCCCTGCATTTGAAGCGCTTTCTTGACGTCACAGCGACTGAGAATTAAAAGGTTATAGGTTCGCGAATAATAGCATTCAAAGGGTCTAAAATTGAGTTAAAACAAAAGTTGTGAAAAAAACAAAACTTTGACTCAGCATCATATCTGGAGACAATAACGCTTGCCGAGAGCAACATGCATGACAATGGGGGGGGGGTGCATACCTTAATAGACCTAGTTAATGCCCTTCTACTTCTAAACTTACGATGTCGTTCGCTGAGCGGTAGAGGGCGTTAAAAATCATATCATTTAAGACGGAGTTAACTCCTTGCCACTTCTAAGAAGACAACATCGTTAAAAAAAAGAAGCTTGGAGCCAGAAGGCCGTTTGATATACCTCTACTTTAATAAAGCAAACTTCTTTCTGGCATTCAGAAAACGATACATTTCTCAATCGCGCATTTCGCAGACAGCAAAACGGAACCGGTCGCGACCTGATGAGCTATTTGACATTTGTATCACATGTAAGGGTCCCAGACGCCACAATGACCTGGATGTATACAAGCAACCGAGATCCGAGACGCAACAATTGGCAGACATAAGAACGCAAAGTCACAAATTTCAAGCGTATTCCTCTTCGGGTCTGCTCGATTTGATTATCTCATTTGCTCGAAAGGGAAACGTTTCAGCTACGCGTTCGGGCAATGTGTCGCCTTCCTATACCTTACTTCATCCCCGACAATTGCTACCAAAGCGAGGTCTGCGTCAAATAAGACGTAATTTCAGAGAATGCGTCATTAAACATGATTAATCAAAAGTAATTCATTAATAGGTTAGTAGGAACTTTGCGAAAGTAAGTTTTACCGTCCTGTAATTATCTTCAAGCCCAAGTTGGTGTTATACTCGATTCTCAATACTTACGAAGGGATTGGAAACATACACATTTTTAATTCACTCGCGAGGAACTTAAAAATATTAATAATTTTTATCAGTATATGTAAATTTTAACACCATACATGCAAATTTAATTACAAAATACATTCAGAAGTAAAAATCCCTCAATGTTAACAAATTGAAGTGAGGAGATTGCTCTTTATGAACAATGATAAATATGTTATCAAGATACAGGTTCTGATAAGATTCTAATTCTGAGAAGATACACAGATATTTTCATTTAGAAAAATAACTCAATCAAAGATTGCATTAATTTGTATTTGTTTTCATATAACATCAGTATTCTACCGGTCATTTGTTCTTTATTCAAGTTCGTATTTCCATATCAATTTATTCTATATGTTTTTTTTTCTTAGAAATCGAGTCGGAGCAAATTAAACAGTTTCACTCTGAATGTTTATACAGATACAATATTTTTTCGATGTTCCTTCAATTTTGAATTCTGAACTGTATTATTTTGTTTTCATATAACAACAGTATTCTACCGATCATTTGCTCTTTATTCAATTTCGTATATAATTCCATTTCAAATTTATTCTATATTTTGTTAATCTTAGATATCGAGTCGGAGCCAATTGAACAATTTCACTCTGAATATTAATTAAGAGACAATATTTTCTCAATGTTCCTTAAATTTTTAATATTGATCTGTGCTAACGATGAGTATTTGAAAATGTTCTATTATTCTAATGCTGAGTGTCGCACAAGTGATTCCTGCTACAGTATATGAAAACCTTTTGTAAGCCTGAAGTGTGGGGATTTAAGATCGGGAAGGCTTTGGCCATTTTTCATCGTCCCTGTCTCGTATCCGTCTATGCTGTACGTCATTTTCATTCTCAAAGAAGCAGTTCAAACCCTATGACGCAGAACAAGTCACTCCCCTTGACCGGTCGCGTTCACATTCCGCCGAAATCACAGTGTCTAACAGTCGAGCCGGATTTGTGGAAGTTTAAGTTCCTTTCTTTTAAGTTTATTTCAAGGATTCCAATCGATTTTACTTGTGTCTATTTTCTAAAACCAGAGTACACTAAGAACGGGCTGGAGATCAGTTTTAAGACTTCCACTATGCCTATGGCTTTATCTCTTCTCTCAGACTTGCGTCAAGAAAAATAAAACCGTTCTAAAACAGGTGTCTTGTGTGAAGACAACCACATAAAGTTCGCCAAAGTGGGGCTGTAGACAAACCGCTTTTAATACGTAACTTTAAGCAAACATCTTTGAAGCTTTTTGACTTTCTAAGAGCAGTCCTTAACGACGCGTTCGTGAGGGTACTGCATGGTGTTTCAACTCTCACATGTTAAGGAGGCATGAGATTTAAAGGTTAGATTGAAGATCATTCAATTAAAGTTTTTTTGTCGGTAGGATTTTACTAACGCTTAAATGCTCCTCTATCAAAGCAATCTGTAATAGAATGCTTTCTCTTCCTGGAGGAAATATCTTATATTTGGAAGTGACCCCCTTTCAAGCTAGGTTTCTAATATTTTTAATGTAGTTTTCATTTTTAAGATGCATCAAATAAAATAACCAACCGACCTTCAGGTATTTACGATTATCATGATTAAAATGAAATTGAAATGATTGACAATAAACAGAAAAATATAACAGATGACCTTTTACGAAAATGTGTACAATATTGATTTTGTTCAAATCAAAATGTGTAGTAATATTGAAATTATGCAATTAATGAGATACTAATCAAGGAGTTTACGATACAATCATAATAATGTTGAAATAAAATTGAATATAAAACCACCTAGATTTATTCAGGTTCAATTTAATTTTGTTTATTACTTAAACGTCTTTTATGCTAGATATTGTTTTTAGATCATTCAAATTGATCATGTGCCGTGTTTGTTTATAGATATGCTAAAAAATTGAAACAGTTGTTGCCGGTACCTCCTATACCATTTCCCCCTTCTCTCTCTCTCTCTCTCTCTCTCTCTCTCTCTCTCTCTCTATCTCTCTCTCTCTCTCTCTCTCTCTGTCTTTTTTATCAAACCGTTCATAGCCACTACTTGAATGAAATGATGAAAACAACGCCTCATCTTCCCATCTTCAGTTATTCCACAAAACAGTACAACATCGATATCATACATAGGCTAATAAATCTCACTATAAATCTCAATCATTCACCTGCTTTTCCCGGAAAATATTTTGTTCCTTATAGAAAATACATATAATTTGTGCACAATCATATCTGGGGGGTGTTTCACAAAGACTAAGATCGACTTTAAAGTTGGACTTAACTATGGCAGGCCGTTCATGCTACTGTTTGCTCTCACCATTTACTGGCATTGGTCTCTCAAGGGACGTACAAATCATGGTCACAAATCTACAGAATTAACATTTTGTGATAATTCATTATTGAAGGAAAAGATATTATCTAAAGATCATAATAGTGAGAGCAAACAGTGGCATGAACGGCCTGCCATAGTTAAGTCCAACTTAAAGTCGATCTTAGTCTTTGTGAAACACCCCCAGGATGATTACATTAGAAGATGAATCTCAAGGAAAAGCCCATTATCACTATTACAATTTCTCAGGAGAAGTATTGGATTTTATTGTAATAATTCACAATTCGTTGACACGTAACACAGTAAGTATCACATTTTCTCATCTTTTGTATTGAGAAGCTAAAAAAGTGCATTGTATAGGGCATTGTGTGGAATTTAAACACATTTCGATTGGAGCATCATTTTATTGTTGTTTTATTTATGTTAGGGACATCTTGATCGACATCGTCTTGATCATCATTATCACTAACTCAGAGAGTTACTACAAATATGAATTTGAGCTTAATACTTCAACTGCTTTATACGTCACCTGATGTAACGTGTGAATTATTTACAAACATGGGACAAGGGAATATTACATAATCTGAACACTGCGATCTGGAAATGGTATTGGTGTTGGAAAGTATTTGGTAAATTTTTAAGTAATAATAACAATAAATAATTAGATCAATTTATATAGCGCAGCTACTTTACATGTATATACTCTACTGCGCTGTGATGAAAACAAAACTCCTGACAGTGCTACTTTACAAACACACAATAACTTGTTGTTTTAATATTAAAAAACTCCTGAAAACAAGTGCCTCTTCAACAAAACTTTGAAGATAGCAACAGATGAGGCTTTTCTTATGTCTAGTGGTAGGTTATTCCAAAGCTTTGGAGTGGCGCAACTGAAAGCACAATCTCCAAGAGTTACTTTTGTTTTTGTGCCTAGGTAGCTTTAGAAGCAGCTTGTCCTGTGCACTCTGCAAGTTACGTGCATATGGATGCGATGTAAAAGATAATAATTCAGATAAATAATTTGGGGCCTGACCATTTAATGCTTTGTAAACAAGCAAACGTATTTTTAATGCAATTCTCTCCCTTATTGGCAACCAATGTAACTAATTCAAACAGGTGTAATGTGGAAAGAATTTGAGGCATTGGACACAAGTCTTGCACATGCATTCTAAACACGCTGCAACATATGATTATTTGTGAATCTGGCAAGCCAAACAATAATCCAGTACAACAATCAAGCCTACTGCTAATAAATGCATGGACAATGCTTTCTGTACTCTTCCGGTCTAGGTATCTGCGAATTTGATGGAGATTGTATAACATATAAAAGGCAGATTGGCATGTGTTGGATATGTGCTTCTCCATGTTTAAGCGAGAATCAAGCCATACACCTAGATATCTCATAGAGCTTGATGGTTTTACTTCTGATTCTCCAATTAATATTTAGCTGAACATGTCCATGTTCATCATGATGTTCATCATAATTTTGATCGTTATCCTCATCAACATAATCACCATTATGATCAATTTCATTATCATCATCATCATCATCATCATCATCATCATCATTTTAATTATCACCACCCCCACTTTCATCATCATCATCATCACCACCACCACAAAAATCATCATCCCCATCATCTTTATCATCATCAATAATATAAGCGCTCACATCATTACCTGAGTTATCATCTATATATTCATGAGTTAACCACCCCACCCCATCTTTCATGATACCTTGTATTTGAATAATATATTCGTGTAGATTATTCATCTCTTTCCTCCTAATCTGTTGATCATTCTTCATCAATTTGCCAAACATATTTTAATGATAAACTCATTTTGTTTTATTCACATCTCGCAGCAATCTTTGAAGATACATGTATAACCACCTGTTTTAGCGCTTTAATTTCTTGTACCTACGTCTGTGACCGTGGCCTTTTATTTTCCATCTATTTTCGGGGAAACGACAAGATAACCATCCTTTTCTATCGAAATATGTCATTGTTGTACAGCAATGTGTCAGGTTCATCATTGAGAGAGATAGCAATGTAATTTCATATGATAGCATGCGAGAAGCTCCTCGTGAGTTCAAACCCTTTCAGATTCATTTTTACGATTTATTTTTGTACAGGTCTACATTTTTTTCAATTCAATGCCCTAAATGTCACCTTTATGAAAGAAAATTTACACAAATATTAGAAATCTATATCGATTTCCGGTCTGTCTTAATTTGTTGTCCGTACTTTTGATATGCATTAAAATAATTCTTTTATGCTAATGAAGTGAGATATTTCATGTAATTAAAGAGAATATTCCATATTTTGAGGGACTGAATAAACTTCCATTCAAATTGCTTGGCAATTTAATTGTATGAACATGCACCGAGTAGGGGATGTCACATTGTTATGTGAATATTTGGAAAGAAATACAAAGGGGAAACAAAATGGTAACAATATTTTTTGAAATGCTCACAAATATGTTAACCACGTGTTATCGATCAATTTATTTAATATTGAATGCACCATTACCACCAAAAAGAATATATTTTGGCGTAGTCCCTTTTTCCTCCATTTGGGAAATATTATGGTATTTGGCATAAATATGAGAGTAGACGTAAAGAAAGAAAATAAACAACAGATTTGAAATGTTTGTAAGCCGTTTTTATTTCAATAATCTTCTTATTTTTTTCTTGGAATACTTTCTTAGATTTCGATGTCATAGACATCAGATAAAAGCAAAATACATCATAATTATATACACATATATTTCTCGTTACTATCATCTATAATTCATCTCTGTACATAGATCAACCAGCATTTAATACATAGCAGAAATTATCTAAAAACTGCATTTGATAGATAACGTCTTCAAGACGTTGAGCTCATAAAAATAAGACATAGTTATGACACAAGTATAATAATTGCAACATACTTGATGAAACAACAAGTCTCGTATAAATCAATAAATCAAGTTGGCATCTTAAAATGAAAAGAGTTGCATAACCATTCTTCGAAGTGCGATAAAAAGAACATAAAAGGATAATGGTAAAATCATATGTTAAAAATTAATGCATTAATTAGAGTCTGTACGATGAAAATCAATAATTAACCTTCAAATAGACATTGCTATAAATGGTCATCGGTTTAAATGTCGTAGATGACAGATGAAATATCACCACATTTATTTATTTGGTAATTTCAAACTTAAGTCATCAAAAGGTAAATAATTGATCTTCGCTCGGAGATGGTGATGTTAACGTTCTTTCTCCCTTATGTTAGCTGTTTAATTAACATATTTCATAACAAAATAAGGACCAATTGAATTAAGTAAACCCTCCAAATAAATCATAATGTCGTTGGAATGGGGTTGTTCATAATTCTCTGCTTAAATCTATTTTCAGAGCTACATTCTCCCTGCTACACTCCCTCCCCCATGAAAAAGAGAATTATATACTTGTGTAATCCACGAAGGCGAGTTGAAGTTTTCATATTCAACTGGATGATAAAGTTTTGAATGTCACATAAGAGATACAAAAATACGAATTTAACATGTAATATGTAAAGAGGGAACATAAGCCTATCCCCAATGCAGGGTTTCGTTATCTTTTTGTATGTGTCATATGTCACTCATTCTTCTCCTCCAATACAGATAATAATGCGTTTTGTGTTTGTTATATTTTGGAGAATCCACACATAGTCAACTTTATTCAGATGTCATCTGCTAGGTGCCAGAGGGGTGTTACCTCTAAGTAAAAGTAATTGAAAAGGGGGCCCTTTTGGGCTTAAAGGAAACGATATGATAGAGTCATCGGCACTGCCGACCTTGCCAGACACAATGAGAAACATGATTATCTCTAGTAAAAGAGAAAAGTGAAGGAATTAATTGAACATCATATTAAATTAAAGGATTGGTGTCTACCAAGTGAAGAAAAAAAATTTTTTTTATCAGTTTTACTACATTGCAGGGCACATGTAATTTTTTGCTTGTGCCCCCTCAGATTTTGATCAACCCCCATTGAGTACACACACAATGTTTGGCGTCTTTCTATTCTTTTTTATCACCTCCCATAGGCAGAGTATACAAACTAATAAACTTAGATTAAATCCATTTCGTAACTTAACAGTTCCATAAATATGTCATTTTGTTCAGTAAATATTTTGACAAAGTACATTACCATCAGAAAGATTTGATTACTTAAACGTTAAACAACGAAAATTAACAGCCTAACCATGATGGTAATATAAAATTAATATACATGTATGTCTTCTTTGTTCGATTCCCAATTTATCGCGATATGTGCGAAAAACATGAAAATGGATTCCTACTGAACATTGTGCTAGGAGTCAGAACTATATCTTTATAATAGAATATATAAGGGAGAATTATGAAAGAAACATATTAATCATTTTATTCATTGGGATTGAGTGGAGAATTTTTGTTTGCTACTGAAACGATTTTAAAAGACTGCCAACAATATATGCCATAATACCAGCAGATTGAGTTTCGTAATGCTTTAGGTCGCTCACCTTTTTCATGAAAGTTGGATTTCTATATAAAGCTTACACAAGTGAGGAGCCCAAGCTATCATAATATGTCAAGAACACAGACATTTGATTTGGATACACCTTAATGTAAACCCCGAAAGATTGATATACTGTTTTAGTAGGACCTCAAAAACTATCATTATGGCATACGAGGAGGAAAATAAAAAGTATAACAAACAGGACGACAGAGGGCGCTGTTTATCCTAATACTTGTCTATGTTTGAGTTTTTGTTAATCCTAAAGAAGACCTAAAAACAGAGCTGTAAAGGTGCCGGATGTGCTGTTTGTGCACGATTTATTGCGAAGAGACACAGCCCAAAATGTAATAATTACAGAGGGCCCCATATTTTCCCTTTATAATTAGCCATATGCCAGAATACACCCTTATGATATTGCGTATACAATCAATAAAAAACTAGTATGCGGGATATGTACACCATTACCCAAGCAAAAGAAAAACCTCTAAATCAATGATCTCCATGTTATCATAACCTCAAATGCCATTAGTTTTGTTGATAATATGATACTGAAAGGGTAATCATATAAGGAGAAAGGAATCGCAAATAGTTTGTTAGTAATAATAATTAGTAAATGTTTGGTGTAATGAGTTAAAGAAAAGTTAAAGGGGAGGGAGAGAGAGAGAGAGAGATCACAATTATTCATATTTCATGATCACACGTTTAACAAGTTTGGTCCAATTTTGACAAAAGGTAACGTTATACATATTTGTATGTCCGTTGCTTGGTCTTGGGCAAGGTATACCTCTAACAGTCTACATTCAACTGGAAGCGTTTATGGCAGAACTCTTATAATCGTACATGGAAGAAAATAAGTTGTAAGGTACACTGCCGTTATCTCCTCCCGTCGAACTCAATTTCCGATTTCGATCGTCTCCTCTCCCGAAAAGATCCGACAAAACCCGAGCGGTCGACTTCTTCCAGCGTCTCCAGCGAACTCAGAACGAGGGCGCTACCCCTCCTCTGATGGCTCAGCTGTAGTCTCCGGGCAGCCGCATGCTCACGTGCGTAGGACGACGGCGAAGAAGGCGTGGACCCACCCGACGTCTTCGCGAGGTAATCCATGTTGGACGGCTGTATTTGGAGGCTAAGCCTCTGCAGAGATCGTTGTCGGTCTAAATTTGTATATATATGCATATATGCGTTTCGGGAGGGGTTTTCCAAAGATTGTTATAGTGCATGGATTTGGGATGGGGATGAATTTCATTTTAAATAAATGAATCGAGGGGATGTCTTATAGATATTTAGAGGATAGATGTTTGTTATATTGGAATTCCAAAGTGATAGGATGAATTGAAGTGGTGGAAGTGCATGAAATGACATGGTGCTAAAAAGGAAAATAAATATAGTTATATATGAAGGAGCATGCACGCGGTCAGATGCAAACATTTAAAAGTATACAAGCGGAAACAGAAATGAGATAGAATTACGGAATGAGTGCAATTATCAGAAACATACAAGATATACGTAAACAAACTTGCAAACGTAGTGCAGAAAAAAGAAAACAGGGTCATATAGGATAAGAGGATTTGACGATGAAAAGTTCATAGTCCCCCACGAAATCATGGGTAAGAAAGATGAAAGAAAATGCGAAGCTAACAAACAAAGTATTTGTTTGTTTGTTGTTTTAAATGTTAAATCATCAACAGGCCAACAGCAGGACAAATATAAACCACAGCTAAACAAAGAATGACCCGAACGATGTAAGCAGGCAGAGAATAGAGAGAGAGAGAGAGAGAAAGTGAGATTTAAGGAGACAAATTCAAAAATAACAAAGGACAGTGGGGTTTTATAGGCCGTCGTCAATAATAACACGCATTTACATTCATTTATTTATAATTTGTGTGTTTGTTTGCAAAAGAGACGTGCAAATTCGAACGGAAACATTGCTTCCGAGGGCAGAGCAGGGTGAAGAAAAAGTGAATAAGAAATAAGGAGATTATGATCGTTGTTTTAATTTAATATTAATGTTTCAAAAAGCAACAAATTTTGTTTTGATAGAAAAGTCATGAAGTTCATTCAATCAATAGTTGTAATTATTTTATACCCAAAAGATAATGAATTGATAAGATTTTGGGAAGAAAAACATAATTAAACGACAGTCATACGTGTTTTGAAAGCGTACAAATGCGTAACAATTGCAAAGCGGTATTAAATTGCAGAACGAAACCGGTAAAAGCACACAAGACATACAAAGCGAGCAATAAATTACAGTATTGCGGAAGCGAATGGATTATTTTTTTCCGGATGAATTTGAAGATTCAAGATGGCGCATGAACAATGGGAAAATTGACCGATCATGAATGAAAAATATTTCAGTTGGGGAAAGGGTGAATAAAAGGGAAGAAATAACAATATTAATCAAGTGAGATATTGTTGATAACTTTCAGGCAAACTCTGGATTTTGGGTACGTTTCTATATACGATCATGCATTTTGTTGTTAGTCAATATAATGGTGTGGGGGAAAACAAAAATAAATAAACAAAAAAGCATAATTAACAACGTAATAAATAAATCCAACTAAAATACGATTCGTATTGCAAATAATAGAACGGAATGGTGTAGAATCTTCGGCTTTGGGTTAAATGAGTTCAACAATGAACACAGTGACAAGTGATGATACGTGCAAATGAGAAGTGATGGTGAACCAGTCTCTAGGGAATGCGTCTGGTTATTGGACCTTGTAACTAATTTGGGCAACATGGAGACATCAGACGCGATAATAATTATCAATCAACTGAGGAGCCGTAAGCCCAACTCATATTCTGAGTTTGAAAGTTTGTCCTGGTTAAAATGTAATCAACAGCGCCGGAAAGCAAAGCTAAGCTGTACAAGAAAAAATGGTATAACAGTTTGTCTCAAAATGTGAAGACTAATTCCTGTAAAGTCGCTTGGTTAATACGTAAGGCTGTCTTTGGTTACAGAATACAAATGCACCACATTTATCCCAGGCAACTTAAAATTCCCTGTTTGCAAGTTCGTCTTTCCCTCCACCAATAAGAAGAGCAAGCAAATAAATAAAGCTTCTGCTTGTAATACTAATTTCAGCCATTGCTATTTGCCTTTGCAGATTCGATCATTTCATTATCTAACTCGGGCATAGATTCAGAGGGGTGATCGGGAGTATCGTCGGAAAAGCGCATGCGCATGAACTTTCGCCTGACATTGTTTATACGAAAGCTGAATCTGGATCTGCGCAGGAAGGCTAAGCTCGGTGACGCGAATGCGCGCGGGACATACCCTGGAGCTATTGCGCAGGAATTGTGACGACATCAAACACAATGGATCACCACGTGACAACATTGGACCAATGAAATGGGACATGCAATCGGTGATGACGTCACATGACGGTGACAAGGTGGAAGGGAGTTTATTTCACGGATGGTTCGAATGGGGAGAGGAATGGAACAAAAAGACAAAATCGGGAAACGTGTTAAAATTTTGGATCGAAAAGAAAAAGAAGTCTCAGCAAATCAAACGCGTTTTACTATAGCAGAATGTGAGACAATAAAATTATCAATCAAACACTACCGTACACTCAGTAACAACAGACAAGGGGTGTCTAAATAAAAAGCTTTAAATTTAGCTTCACAAAAAGCTAGTGAGAACAGATTCTTCAAAACGAGTGCTTCGAGATAAGAAGTCGGGTACTACGTTATAAAATCTATATTAACAAGGATGGCGTGGCCTGCTACATCTAAAATGGAGTTTGAGCATACAGGTTGGAAGATTTTACGATACAATAATGGAGGAAATTGGAATATAATATAGGAAATATGAAAACATAGCATAATGATATCAAAAATGCAATGGGCCTGGAACAACGACAAAAATATAAATTTGTTTTATCATATTTTAACCAAACCAGGGCCCTGTCTCGTAATGAGTTGTTGCGATTGATTCAAGACTGATTACAAGTTTTTCGCAAACTTGCAAACTCCCATCTCTTTAGTTGCGATTGATTACGTTGCGAGCGATTCGAATTTATCGTAGCCCTTTATAAGACGCCACACAGAAGGTATATTTAGATAAAAACGAAGGCACCAAATTACGTATGAGGTTACATTAGGTCAATCCGGCAGGTTACCGTGTATTGCAAGTTATTATCGAAAAATTTGTCATGTAGTATAATTATATTCATTCATGTTGCCACCACGATTTGGTTGTTCCAGACCCAATGAAAAATTTACAAAGAATATAATTCACACAATCAATTTATAAATTCCATAAAATAAATTCTAACGCAATTTTGTACCACGATGAATATGTCAACATACTAAAAGAAAGTTATTCCTGAGCTATTAAATTGTCTGTGGTCATGGTAATATATTGTTTCCTTCTTTTACTTTCTTTCTTTTTTCTTTTTGGTTATGTTCTCATATTGAAATTAACAGTAAACATATCAAGAGTGGTACAACTTGTTTTCCCCAATCTAATAGATAATTAAAGAAAAGCAATATATAACTGTGATTGTCCATGTTTTGTTTTAAAGTTACAAACCTTCAAGAAAATAGAGTTTTGGCACGACTATTGGGAAGATCACCTTTAAGTATCATAACCATCGTTAATTTTGTATAATAACTAAAAGTAGATTAAATTGTTATCCTTTAAACATAAATAGAGCACCTCACAGAACGTGGATGTTTATAATTATGTTATTGGGTGTTTTTTTAATAATTTTTAACAGTTGTCCATCAATCGGATCAGTCAGGAGACCGACCTTTAACGTCACCATCCAAAAGTCGTGACTCAGTTTCGAACCCGGGTCCGTCGGTCAGTTTAATAGTGAAGAGAAACCGCTAAGCCAACTCACATCTCGAAAGACAAGGCACTATGATCAAATTTAGGAATTTATTTGTATCTGTAATCGTCAGTTAGGCACTATGGGCGTGTATTCATCTTTTCTGGTATGATTTTGTTGTCTTTTATATTTCGTCGGCAACCGGCATTTTATATCTCATGCATCCGAAAGGCGAACCACAGTCTGTATTTGAACCATTGTTGAACCACTTCCCCCTTGTGCGGCACCACGTTTTGATTACTCTAATAAATGAAGTTCCAAAAGTTCCAAAATGTCTTCAAATCCAAATTAAAAACATATTTGTTCAATTGAACGATTCTATTTTGTAGAATTTAGTAAAAAAGGAGCTCTGAACCAGCGCAGCTGAATATATTTTGTATAAAAGCTGCGCTATATAAATTTATTATTATTATTATTATTATTATTAAAAGTAATATGACCACAGAATGTTTTTTCTTGTTAATGAATTTGGCACCAAAGATATCTCCAGTGATATAAAAACTTTATCGTTCTGTATCTGATAAGGTAGATTTTCGTGTAGACTTTCTTAGTCCGAAAACATTGTTCACCGCTAGAGTTATGTGGTGGAAATTCCCGCCCATGTCCCTGTTCTGTAATCGTTAGGCATTTAATAGAAAACCATATTTTGTTCTACTGAGTTAACCCTTATTTTATAGACAAAAGTGAGAACGGGGTCAATGATGGACCTGGTTCGAAACTGAGATGCGTCTCTACGATGGTGAGGAGCGTGTTGTTTCCTAAACATAAATAATCCCATCTGATTGATAAACTCTCTACTCTCACCCAATTTTACTACCCCCTTCCCTACCTAATGTGCCCTCTATATGAGACCTGTCTCAGATGTATCTGGGAGGATTTGGTATCTGGGAGGATTCGGTTTATTTGGTTTACAAACCCCCTTCGACGCCCTTTTCGTCATACTGTATTATTTACATGTACATGTAGCATCAAAGCCTGCAGAGTGATACCCCCAGCTCGTAGTATCCCTAGACTATCTTTATGCCTCAACCTCCGGGGCACATACTGACCGTATTTACGTCCTTGTGTTCCGCTGCTATTACTACCCGGTGTTCCCTGACCATCTTCTTTGGCATTGGGGTCGCGGGCGGGGACGGCGGGGTCGTCCTCGCCCATCCGTAGGTACAGCCCCTTGGAGCCGAGGAACGGGCAGACGACCTTTGCGAGTATGACCTCGAGTTGAACGTATTCTTCGGACGGTGTGGTGGCATAAGTCCCGCCATCGTGGACCGCGTGGAGGTTGAGCAACATCTGGGTGATCTCGGGCGGGATCTCGCTCTCGTTGCACGACGATAATGCCTCTGTCAATCAAATGAATTATCACAAATCAAATATATAGTTAATTGGATTATTCTCTTCATGATACTTCATGCCATTATCAACTTAAACATAAATCAAGATATACCTTTGACCACCTCCAGCACACTAAGATTAAGAAGGAGGCATCGTGTATTCTCAGAATCTGCATTATGAGAATTCCCTTTCCAAAGTATGAAGATTACTCATACTTAGGATCACTTCGTTTATGCATGGAAGTCCACGCTAAAAATAGTGGAACCCACCTCAAAGGAGTTATTCAAACGCCCTCTTTGGAGAGGATTCCCTTATGATTTGAAGTATATTGATCTCTATTAAAAATGAAGTGATCCCTAAAATGACTTCAGAGAGTGTGGATTTCCATTTCCGTTTCCTCTTCAACAAGAGAGCTCCAAATCGTAACACGATTCTTAAATATAAAGTTGAGTTCTTGTCATGTGATTGTATTCTGAAAGAAACGGTGTGGAAGTGATTGGAAAAGGTTCATCTTGTAGCAGATAAGTATTGGTGTATACTGTGAGGTTTTTTAATCATCAAAATGATAAGAAATTCACCCAGTTTTGCTAAAGGTCACATGCACTGAACACAGAAATATGTATATGGGACTACACAAACATATGACATGAAAGCGTTTGTCCACAACCTTTAGCGTTTAATTGTTATATTTCCAATATGAAGACAATTGAAGAGCCTTCCTTTTCAGGGGACATTTTCCATACTAGCATAAAAACAATGAAAAAGTTCACAAGTATTTTTTTCATTTTTTCATCTTTCCCAGAACTCAACCTTCTCTTTCAACAAAGCCCTAGAGTGACTCAGGACTTACTTGCTAATGGCAGTTGTAGTACCACGTGATCACGGAACCCAAGTAATGAAAGTTGATACATCGTATGGCCTTTGGTCTGGAGAAGAAAAACAAAATTACAATAATTATATTTTACCATAAAATAACCTTAAAAATCAATCATGTATGATTATAATGTTCATAGATAGAAACAAAAAATTCCCCAAACATTATGAAATCGTTAGCGTTAGGTTCATGCATAAGGTTCATATTCATTGTCCATTCAAAAATGAAATTTTTTGGTATTTACATGGCATATGCATACACAAATAAACAAATTTATTCTTACAAAAAGGCAAATTCAATCAAATAAAAAGGAGAAAAGTGGTAAAAGAGTAAATAATGACATGAAATCGCTTTCAGCACCGTCTCCCCTAAGGCATAGCATCAGTGCTCCCTCCCCATCTCCCCCACTCCTCATCCTCTCTACAATGATGCCGGTGGCCTCTCAACGTCTGGACTCACGCTATGTTTCAGGTACTTATTTATTTCAGAACCAATATTTTACCGGGGAAAAAAAATCCCCCTTATCACTGGCCTGGGCATTTACTTTTTTAAAACTTTAAAAAAAAACTTTACCTGGACTGGGTAGAATATCGCCCTCAACGTCGGGAGTATCTCCGTGAAGAAGTAGTTCCACAGCTCGGCTAGACTGGAAAGCAATCCCAGACCTGTAGAAAGCAGTCCAAGGAATTCATCACATAAACATCAGTCAATTGCACAACTTTGACAAATCATTGGTAAGCAATTATTTCTTTAATTAATCTCAAGCGTCCGCATAAATAATTCGTATGCATATGTTCTCTCTGTAAATGAGAAATCGTATTTTTTAATCTGATGTACATGTATTTCTTAAATTTCAGGAAAAAAAAGCTTAAAAGGTTAAACGTCCACTTTTTATACAAGCCACGTGAAGGAGTTATATCATCTGGGATATTTAACAATGACGATAATTGCAGAGCATTAGTAAAGTTTCAGATATTGCAGATAACTGGGCTTTTTGAGATGGGGATGCGGAAAGAACCTACTGTATAGGTCTAAATTTGCACACAGCAATTGGAAACTTCACTCAGAGGATAACATCTTGTTTTAGAACCCACTGTATAGGTCTAAATTTGCACACAGCAATTAGAAACTTCACTCAGAGGATAACATTTTTTTTTAACTCAGTGGGTAAAATACTTTACGGCCAACTGTTAGAGTTTTCCATTACAAATATTGTTATCTTATTTTTGTCATTTAGGCTGCAAGGTTATCGGCGTAAGATGTGACTTTGTCCTTATTAGAAGACCTTACCTTCATCGTTATCAAGCGAGTCATAGAGACTTTTCATTCCTCGTTGTAACAGATTTTTCTGTGGAAGAAAAAATTAAAATATAATCACATTCATAATATGATGATCAAGCTTCAATTGTATTCAATTGACGTTACATGTTTCATACAGGTATACAAAACATGATACGGTGTGCAGAGAGCAAGATGGTGTTATATTATTCCAATTCAATTCAATTTATTTCATTTGGGTTTTCATTAATTATATATTTCTAAAAAAAAAAAAAAAAAAATGAAACATGACTGGAATCTGAAGAATAACGATATTATGTTACAATGTACAATGGATGACATAAATAAATAAACGTAAACCTTAAACATCAAAGACATGATTAAATATTAGATGAACCCATGAAACAGATTGTAAAATAAATGCATTGGATTGGTGAATAGTAAAGAAACGTATTGCAAAATTTAAACAAAGCATAAAACTTACCATTAATGGTAACTCTGCCATTAATGGTTTTAAACTACCATGGTAACATTGCTCAACAGCCAATCAAAATCAAGTATTCCATGGAAGTTACCATTGATGACAGAGTTACCATCAATGATAAATTTTATGCAACGGGACCCTAGTAATTTTTTTTAACGAAGACGGTTTGAAAGAACGAAATCAAACAAAACATGTAATTGCTGAAGTGGTTTAGTAAGAGATGGACGGCATATAATCAGTGAATATTTTTGCTTCGTAACAATATTCTCGGGGGTTATTGTACTGGCGAGTACACGTATTCCGATAAGATTCTTAAATCATGCAAATGTCACCACTTCTCAAACAGCTCTTTATAAAGCATGTATCACGGACTTAGTGGCCTTTCAAATAAACCAAACACGCCTACGATCCAGACTGGAGATTATTTAAATAAACTATTTTCATCTCAAATTTAATAACAAAGTATTATTACACATATTTTGTTTAAACAGACTGGTGTGCAAATTGGTTTTAATACGGATGGATAAATATATTCCATTTAAATCACTAGTCTTTATCTTTATTTATTTTGATAACATTTCATATTCATCAATAACATGTTATTCAAAAGTGCATGTTATTTATCACCTAGACAAACAGATCTCAACGGTACTTATTCATGAATGAATTATGCTACGTTATTGTGGTTGAAAGGAGCTTACCTTATAATATTCCGATATAAATGACCCGATTTCAGATTTGATTGCAACTCTGCAAAGAAATGCATGTATATACACAGACGTTACAAAACAGTTTAAATTTTGATTTATTATATAGAATAAAACAGTAGCATTTTTTTTTTTTTTTTTAAAGATGGAACATTAGGATCGATTCTTTCCTTTCATGAACCTGACATGAAATATGTCAAATCCCTCAAACTAGATTAACTTTAATGCTGTCATTCAAACCATTTCTTACAATGATGACATACTAATCCAGGGTATAGATGGACCACACACACAAAAAAGAGAATTTACTTCGAGCTTCGAGTAGGATGTTAACAAGTTGTGGGGACATGGCACATCCTTGGCGTACACCAATAAATTACTGTAATTATCTAACAAAATTGATCAAGAAAATTAATTTTGTCCTGAAATGAAAATGAAAAGTTTGGTTTCCAATACGTAAGCTATGTCTCTTCATGTAGTTGGAGTTTTATGATAACTTGTGCAGGATAAAGAGTGTACCTGTGGCACTCCGTAAACTGAAGACTATTACTATCTACGAATGTAGAGGTGTAATTTCGAAAATAAGGGCCAAAATGATCTGTTTGAAACAAAAAGTTACTTACTTGACCAACTTGTTCAGTTCATATAGTTCACCAGGCTGTAATCTTCTTTTGTTGAATACTGATAATACTTTGCTCTGGACTCTGTTAAAGACAAGAAAAAAGAGAGAAAAGAAACTGAAATTATTGATCACTGTTGTAAATTGTTTTGAGAAAAAAGACTTTTAAAGTTCAAGAAAAACTTAACTACATACTTCGTACTTAGTCAATGTAAAATAAGGATTTAGTTATCATGTAAACAGTTTTGAAGTGCTCTTATTCTCATAGTTACAAAAATGAGAAGACAAACATGAAAAAGTTATTGGGAAAATGCAAATTTAAAACAAGGAAATGTCTGATTTAACTAGCTATTTTATAAGATATTGATGCCATTCCACACTTGTACAAAATTTCATGAAATGAATTACGTCGTATTATAGATATCTGTTATTTTAAAATACTGTTTTATCTCAAAAAGGGAAGTCCTTGATAGTAAACAACTCTAAAAGAAAGCAGAACAAACAAAGAAGCAGAATGGTGAAAGTTTGAACGAAATCTGACTAGAAATAAAAAATATGATTTTTTTGAAAGTTGTAATCACTATGTATGGGAACTTCAAATTGCTTGAGTAGGTAATGTCACTGTGATGTAATGCCTCACAGCTTTCCCATTCGTTCCAACACTTTTCAGAGGACGTGTAATAATAATTATCCCGATAAAATACATTGAGTAGCGCCCAAGTGTGAAGGCACTTGGGAGAAAAACAGGAATTATTGATATTTCTGTACACGACAAATGGTAGAGTAATTCGTCACTACGTCAAAATCCACTGACAAAATTGCCAATTTCAGATTCGCATAGCTGCAGTGATCTCATATTTCAAAAATTAAGAACTTTTTATTATTATTGGACCGACATATTTCAAACTTTCGCCATTTTGTTTATTTATTTATTGTTATTATTATTTTATTTTGTTTATGCTTTCATTCAAATGAACTTATGACGAGGGTTGGATTGCCCTTTAAGGTTGACCTTTTTGTATTGCACTATCGACTGGATGCCAGTAACAGCATGAGAATCGCCTGGAATTAGAAGCATGCTGCTAACGACAAAATGTCATATCCTTAGGGATAATCACATTTAGAGACTTTGTTTCTGCTGCTGTTTTGTTTTGTTTCATGTACAGAAACTAAACTTAGTATTGCATCTAACAACAAAATGTCCTGGAGTTAGTTGTCATTCCATTCATTTCCAATCGGGCGTACGTAAGTGCACGTACATAACATGTTCACTAGCAGTTAAACATATTAAACCATGTCTTTAAATTCAAAGCTGTTTGCACCAAAAATCAGTAAACTAAATTGGAAATGTCACTTTCAACCCTCAAGGCAAACTCATACCAATTAGTCTAGACTAATTCCGAAGTATTAAACGATATCAGTATGCGTCGGAGAGACATCACAATTCAGACTAATGAATTAATGTAATGAAACCTATATAAATCTCATTAAGTATAGCAAAATAATTGGCAGTGCATTTACCAATCGCATTTCATTCAGGGTACGAAATAAATTGGCAATATCATTAACAAATTACATTAGTTTTAGAGGTACTTGGCATTATTTGTACACAAGTATATGATATTTATAAGAGTTATAGTCATACACTTAATATAAGGAAATTATATTTTGGATGTTGCTTTTAGACAACATTAATAATATAGCGCTTAATACATCAACGATGTCTCTAAGCGCTTTACAGATATATCATTAACATTACATGATGCTTGCAACTATTATGGAACTAAAATGATCATATACATTGGACTTGCTCATAAACTTATCACTATTTGCATAGTATATCAAATAAAAATGGGAGAGCGAGGGGGTAGGGATTGTGCAATTTCGTCGCCACTCATTGTCCATCATGTCCTTCGACGTCGCATGAGCATGATGAGAATATAAATAAAGCATGTAGTCATGACCAACATTATGAACACGTAATGTAGCATCGGGAATAATTCATGAGATAATAGATTGTCTTTCCGTATTCTTGAAAACCGGTAAAGGGTAGGCGATGCATTCATTTGACGGTAGCTTCAAAATCAAGGGAAGACTCAAATTAAGCAGTAAAAGCATATCCTCCACCCCATAACAGATCAGCCAACGTAATTATAGACATTTCCATGCCGTTTTTTTTTTTTTATATTGATTTGAATCTTTTTACAAGGTTTAAAATCCCTTTTTATGATAGAATTGTGATAGAATTTATAGATGAAGGTTTTCATCCTTTTTGACAAAGACTTTCAACATTCTACGAAAAATTTAATCAATTTCATAAAGACTGGCACCTTTTTCCTCACATTACTCTTAAAGTGTTTTCATGGCTTTTAGGTAAAGGCATCTAGTATTTGAATGCTTTTCATTTATTTTCTTTAATTTGCACAATTTTTCTAGGTGTTTCGAACTTTGACTATCTCATCATATTTAATGACATTTTTCTTTCGAGCAGCCCCTCGTTTTCATTTTTTTCTTCAAATATATCTCTTTCACCATCACAGGCATCTCGTATCTTCGTGTGTGATTGGGTTTTTACAGACGTGTATCAATCAGATATGATTATTTACGTCTGGGGACCGACCTTTATTAGGGACTTTTAGATTTGCACGTCGACGTAGTGGACTGCCACGTGTGCCATTCTTTCAAGGCACTGGCCCGTGCCCGGCAGTGCCTTAAAAGGACGTCACATTACCTTAAAAGGATGTCACCGTGGCAGTCCACGTTCTCGTCGTGTAAAATCTAAAAGTCCCTAACGTCACCATCCGAAAGACGAGACCTTTGTAACATTAGTTTAATACTAAGTGGCAGCTAAGACAGTTATCTCTAAAGAACCACCCAGTATCTGCGTGAAGGCATCCATTAACTTATCTTACTTCCTATTCGACTTTGCGTTACAAGTAGTTGTATATTCATTTTCTATTCATGACTTCTTTAAGTCTTACAATTTTGTCTATACAACATGACTGTGGACAAATTCTTGCATAATGTACAAAATGATGTGCATTCGAGTGTCTTCCACTAGTTGAAGATGATTTATCTTTTCTCTTCCGCGATGACCCACCCACCCCCCCCCCCTTTCGCGCTCGCGCTCTTTCTCTCTCTCTCTCTCTGTGAATATTATAACCCCTTCCTTCTCTTTCTGTCTATGTATTCATGCCTTTATCTCTTGTTCTTACCTCTCTTTACTTCTCTCTGCATGTCTTACTTTCTTCATATATTTATATCCCTATTTTTATTATGTTCATAATCCACCCTCTCTACTTTCCCATTCTATACTCCATCTCTGTCTCTCTGTCACTCTCTCTCTCTCTCTCTCTTTCCCTCTCTCCCTTCTGAGTATGTTGTCACCTTATGTTTCGTAAAGTAGTACTCCACTCTCCTCCGTCTCTCCACCTCCTCCTTATACTTCCTTCACCATGTTCACCCCGTACACCGTACACGCGTCCATATATCAGGTATCTTGAGACTGTGGTGGTTTGACACGGCTTGGTTGTCTCGGTGAATTGTGCATAATTCATGCTTAGAAAACATCCCTCTCAGCCATCATCCGTGTAGCTTACACGAGCCCCCGTCACCGGGGAAATGTCGCCTATATGCCGTCGATATTACACTTCACCGTGTTTGCAGTCAAGTCAAAGTAGTTGAATACAATCTCTAGCCTCGATCTATGTTATCATGGCCATCTTTTTAGCAGAAGCATTGCTTTGTATAGGTTTCCCCGATGCATTCATGTATTTAACCTGATTGTACGAAATATATTCCGGCAACAATTGCTCGATACAATGGCAAATACGGGGACAATGTCAGAGGTAAACATGTCAGAGGTAAAATTATCAAAACGAAAGCATGTTAAAGGTAAAATATTTATAGGCTTATCGAAAAAGAATAACGCAGGATTCTCTGCAGTCATTATTTAAGCACTGCTTTATTTTCTGCTTTATAACTTTTATTTACCTTTCGGCCCAAAGTTGTGACTTTTAGCCCGATTATTGGCGAGGGGAGGCGGGGGGCTACTCCCTTTCCCGGCTTGTACGCCAAGGCCATGAATGACAGATTACATATTTCAAGCCTCATCAAACAAATGAAATCTTCACTTCTGTTGCTCCTTCTTTCCCTATTTTTGACCCAAATACTACAATAATCATTATTTTCTTTAGCCGGAGGTTCAAGGTGAGCTATTGCCGTCGTCCGTAAACCCTTTACATTTTCATCTTCTTCTTGGAAACGCATGATCAGATTTTAACCAAACTTGGCAGGAATCATCCTTAGGGGTAGGGGAACCAAAGTTCTTCAAATGGTAAACGTGGCCCCCATGGGGATCCAGGGGGAGGGCCCGAAAGGGTCAAAACTATGTAAATTTCAAGCATCTTGTCCAGAGTCAACAGTACAACAGTCAAGGTATGTAGATACCTTCTTAGGTGAAGGATAAAAGGTATTCATAACAGTTCCCATGGTGGCACCATCGTGCTCCCGAGGGAGGGGGCTCAATGTTAAAAGTAACTGTTTTATCTGCTTCAAAACGCATGTTTGGATTTTAATAAAACTTGGCAGTTTTCATTCTTTGGGGTGGGGGATCCAAAGTTTTGTTCAAATGATGGTCAACGTGGCCCCTATGGAGCCCAGGGGGAGGGCCCCTAAGGGCCAAAACTGTGTGCATTTCAATCAACTTCTCCAGATCCAAAAGTGGAACAGTCAAGTTATATTGTGAGTAGAAACCTTCTTAAGTGAAGAATAAAAATTATCCATGACAGTTCTCGGGATGGCCCTATTCGGTCCCTGAGAGGGTAACAGGTAGGGGGTGGCATAGGAAACATACTTGTTTCATCTATTTCTACAAAAACTATGGTTAAACTGTAACCAAAATGTGGCAAGAATTATCCTTAGCGGCAGGAAATGCAAGGTTGTCCAAGTCGTATATAATGGCCCTCATGGTGGCTCAAAAAGAGGGCCCCAAGGACCATAACTATAAAAATTCTTCTTCTCCAAATCCAGAAGCAGTACAGTCAAATATTGTTTGCCTAAAAAGTCTGATATTTTGACCTCTGTCATTTTTACACCGAGCCATGTGTAACACTATCCGAATCTTGCAACCAGTTACTACAAACCTATACCTTACCCCAAACCTAAACCGAGCTTAACCCCAAATTTATTATTTCTAAATATTTTCTTTCATCTTTATTTTCTACTTTCTTCCACCATTATTGCAAATGCAGTGCATGGATGTATGATGCTTGACAAGAACGCACGCCTAGCCCAACAATATCAACTTTACTTACAATAATATTGATAACGAATCTTTCTCCACTTGTTTACGCGCTGTCTCCTTTCTTCGTACTTTCCTCTTTAAATTTCTCAACAACGTTCTATTGCCTTCGTCTTTCACTTCTTCTATTATAGCTAACAGGAATGGGGACATTCTAAATGAGAATAACCGACTTCGTAAATTGGTCTCGCTATAGTGGGCACCAACTGTACTACTTAAGCTAAAAGCATGGGTAAGAGAATCGAGTTAGACAGCTAATGGCTGCCTGAGGAGATGTCTATATCCTATCATTTTCTCACTGGTAAAAATACACATAAGACACGTAGAATAATGGGGTAAGTAAGAAAACATAACCGTCTCTAGTGCAAGTATATTGTAATCTGCGATTTCGAAATTAAAAATCCACTGCCCTACTGAAAATAAAACACACATTGCATGCTCCAGCCTTCAATATAAGAATATATGAACTGACAAATTCTGATTTTGGAGGTTATATTGAGCAAAGAAAGTAAAATATTTTGTCAAATAAAATTGAGGGTAAATGCTATGTTGTATAGTCTGATCCTCTTAATTACACTCGGGTTGCATTTACATGAGATGCGCGCAGCTAAGACAATGAAAGTAACGGCTACGCGCAAGGATCAGAGGTGCGCAACCTAATTCGCTTATATACGTATTATACCTTTCGTTGTTGTTGTTGTTGTTGTTGAGATATAGATGGCAAAACAAAACTAGTTATATTGCATGCTCAGGCACATAGTATACAGATATTGCCTGCCTAGAGGTTGAATATAACATTTCACTTCCCCGAAAGAGTTATATTTTTCCCAAGGGATTATATTTTCCCGAAGCGCACTGCGCTGAGGGAAAATATTGTCCCGAGGGAAAAATATTACTCTGGAGGGAAAATGAAATGTTATTTATTAAAGCGATACAACAGGCAATATCTGTTATATTATATAGTCTATATAGATACGACATTTGTGTCATGTAGATCTAGATCTAGACCTACACTAATTCAAATACTGAAATCAATTTCGGCGCGGCGCGTAGCTGTGTAGTATGTTGTCTGCGCTGCATGAATGCATCGCACTGCGCGCGGCAGCCAGGCAGTATGACGTAGTGATGACGCTCCTCGGTCCAATATAACGGACCGAGGTGACGTCAATCGGGCAATATAACATTGGAGATCCTTGCAGCTCTAGTCACGTGATGGCGCTTTGACCAATCACTAGTCAGTATCTATATAGACTGTTTAATATAACAGTTTGTTGAGTGTCATGTGAGATCTCTTCAGCCAACAGAATACTCATCAAAATATTTCTATAGTATGACACTTTTACTCTGGTCTTTAAAACTGAATCAAGTTATAGAGTACAAATATGTAAATCTATATAGGCTTAATTAATTAAGAAATGCATCGAACTCAGTACACAGTAATCCTTAGAGGAAAAATGTCACATATAACAAGGGCATGTATATTTCATCAGGCATAAGGGATTTGTATTTCCTTGGCAGATCTATATCTAGGTTAAGAAGAGTGTTATCTTCAAAGGGAGGATACATGTAGTATGTCCCTTGATCTTTCGCAATCTTTTGCTGCTTTCTTTAAATTCTTCATATCCGACCGACCCCTCCCCCTCCCCCATCTCTCCCTCTCTTTCTCTCTCTCTCTCTCTAGCAATCTATCAATCTTAATTTTCTCTCTTTCTATTTATATCAATCTTTATTTCCATCAATCTCTCTGTCTCTCTCTCTCTCTCTGCGACTCCCCCTCTCCCTCCCTCTCTCTGTCTCTCCCCCTCTCCCTCCCTCTCTCTTTCTCTCCCCCTCTCTCTCTCTCTCTCTCTCTCCCTCTCTCCCTCTCTCTCTCCTTTCCTCCCTCACTACTTCTGTCAGGGCGTGGATGCATGACAGATGATTTACGTTTTATTAAAGCTTTTAGACAAAATATAAAGTTGACCTGCTTGTACAGCCGTCCAACAAGGCCGCCGCTCTTTACTTGACAAGATTTTTTTTAGTTTAAAGATTATCATCAATGCTCAACGTCTTATCAATGAGAACACTATTGTAGGCCATCTATAGCTGCTAATGGTTTTAGGAGAAAAGACAGCGTGCATTCGCCCACTCCTTTTTTCCGGCACCCGCAAAATTTCTCCTTTCTGTTTTTTTTTAAATATAAAACCGTTCGCTTTCTTATAACTATATGCCAATTTTTCTTTTAATATATTATGACAGGTTACATGTTTATATTTTTTAGATGTGTATATTATCCATCTTGGAAATGTCAAGGCAACCATGGATATTGGAATTACTGTTGCTGTTACGAAGCCAACATGGCTTCTTGTTAATTTGATGATGTTATTAAGAAAGACATATAATGTATCAACTGAACTGATTTGACTTAAGTCTTGCCTTAATTCACCCCTCCCACAAACATCTCCCCCTCTCACCTTTCACCCTTTTTTCTCTCTCCCGTATTTTTCTGCTTTTACCGCTTCTCTTATTTCTCTCACAAACTCATTTTTATTTTTTTTTCTCTCTCTCTCTCTCTTTCTATTTCTCCTTTTCTCTCATATTCCCCAAAACATATTCCCCAAAACATATTCATCCATCTCCACTCCTCCTTTTCTACTCTCGTTCTCTCTCTCTCTCTCTCTCTCTCTGCATGTCTATCTTTCTCTATCTATCTCTCTCACCGCTGTAATATCCATTAGAGACAGAGCTCATCCCATCAGTCTTTATGCATCAGAAATTGGAGCAGCGTTTAACACACTGGCCACTGACTTCTCACAAATCTCTTTATCTAGAGCATATCTAAACAGAGCGAGACTTAGCTTCATATCCCTCGCTTGGAATTACCCAGGACGAAACAGGATACAATATGCTATAGCCTGGTAATACGCCAACTAGATTGTCTTCTGACACAGTTTTCTCAAGAGACTAGTCTCTTCTCAATCGTATTCCCCTATCTTCGTTTGAGTTTGCAATCGTTATATGACCAATAAACACTATATACGTGCCGAACGACTGGTTACTTTCCGTCAACAATTTTCATCGGTCTATAAAGGTGCCTATTAACGGTAATGAATAGATAATTCTGGAAAATAAAGAATGATTACTGATGGATCTTAATCAGAAAGTATGGGACTTTTCTCGAGCCTGCTATATACCATACAACGAGCTGTCAATGCATGTACAGTGCGTTGGCACAGCCGTAAATATGATTGGACTTTATTATAAAACCGTCAACATGAATTGATGTAATGCTCTTTTTGAAAGAAACCACAATTTGTGTTTTAAAGCCCCACTTTACTACTTGTAGCTACTTGCTCCCTCTATATAGAAAAAATGCCTAAGCGGTGCCCGTTGGTCCCCCATGATCCATGGTCAGTGACCATGCTGGTAAGTCTAATCCCTCCTGGCCAAACTAGTGCAGAGGGGCTTTAAGGGGGTATTGAGGCTTTCTCCTTTATTGTTTGTTTTTATATAATCATGATAATATTTCAATACATTTTCATGAAAATTATATATGAGGAATATATTTCCTTACATGATCAAAAATGCAAAATACCATATAAACACTTTCTCTCGAAGTCCAACTTTTACTGCTAGCGATATTTATCAGCGTCCAAAGGGGAGGGGAAGGGATAAACTAACCGGCAGTGATACCCCTGCCCCCCACCCCCGCCCCTCCTCTCGGTCTCTTCAAGCCCAAATTATATACAGCATGTCACACATTCTGCCTGATAAATTCATATGTTTGACAGCACAATGTGTTTACGCTACTCCATCAGGATGAGATTTATCATCAGTTGGATGGATGTGAATTATCGTGAGGAGTAGCACGCAATCATATTACAAGGAAACGCGATTGAGAGGAGATGCAACGCATACATGTATGTCACATGCGAAATGTATTCTGAAATGTTACAAAGTATGTTTGAAAAGGTGATATGGAAACCAATGTGTTAATCACTTATTTTAAAATTTAAATATATTTGACAAATATATATTATGTACAGTACATTTGAATATATTTGAAATATATTTGAAATATTTCAAAAAATAAGGCAAATCTGATATACCTTTGAAACATTTGTTGTGAAAATTTATTATTTTAAATAAAAAAAAATGTAGCATTTCAAATGTGAAATGTGACATCTGAAATACCTTTAAAATGTTACATGCAGGAATTTGAAATGTTACATACATAATGGTACATTGATATTAGCGCATTTACGTGATAAATCCAATGCGCTTTGCAACGCTAATATCCTTTGAAATAAATTTTGAAAAATTTAAGATTCAGAATTTCAGAATTGTGTCATATCAGTTGTTTCAAAGATAGTACATGCACGGTAAAGAGCAATCCAATTAATGATTAAAGACAACTCGTTTATTGAGGCCTCGCGGTATCGAGCTTAAACAAACATCAAATCCTTCAAGGTCTAATCGAAAAGAATCCATTCGAGATTTCCTCGCATGACCTAGAAAGCTTAAATTCCCAATCAATTCCCTCTCTCGGCCTCGGCCTTCAAAAGACAGCACTTTGAGTTTTGTAATTGTATTACGCGCACGGAGGGCATATACCTGTCCCTTTAAAAGTAAAATAAATTGCCCGCGGCTTTCCATAAAACGGTGAATCTGTGTCGGCGCATATGAGGGACCTTTACAATGTCAAACGCACAAACATTGAGGGCTTGTTTGATGGAGGCTTTATATACGGCAATGACCTTCATGAGAATGCTTTTATTGCACTGACATGTGCATTGTAAATCAGAAACAACGGAGTCGTTGAAATGCTACATCCATACGAATCAAAACATTGCTAGGTGAATTTATATCACCTCTCTATCTCCCTCTCTCTCTTTCTTTATCTATTCAACCATCTATCTATATATCCATCTATTTATCTAACTACGATAATCTATCTGTCTGTCTCTCCGCTTAAAGAAACAAAATATCGTTTGAAAATCTCAATACCTTTTTTTTTAAAGAGATAATACAAAACTCTGACAACCAACCAAGTTTGACAACTTTTGAGATGTTAACAAAATCAAAAAATGCAAAACATCTTACATTTCGAAATATTCTCATTCTGTGTGTAACCGGTTTCTATACTTATCCAATATGCGGCGCAAGACATAACAAAAAAATAAGGTACATGTTCCTAGAGATACTATGTCCCTTTTGCAGCCAACATCAAATTCTGTAGAACTGTGCAGGAATTATGAATATGTCAAGTATGTCCTATCTGTGAAATTTAAACGTTAGCAGTGTCCTAATATTCAAATTATGCAAGGACACCCGTTTACCTTCTAGACTTCACTGTCAGACACTATTGAGTGACTGACTGACATCTTTTTTCTTTGGTATAAATAACATACATAAAATGAGCTGTAACAGGTACATGAGCATTTGTCTACATCAATAACCCACTACTTGTAATGCCAAAATTTAACTGATTGAATCTTTGGGCAGCACAAAACTTAGGTGATTGCAATCACTTAAGTCGATTCGACTACTTATGGTCGTTATTTTCCCACTAAAAGCCATTTTCAAGCCCTTTCGTTTTGAGGGAAGTTCTAAATACGTATTGTCTTTCAAATGCCGTTGGAATTTAACCTTTTCATTTGTTTGGCCTGCAAATGGGACATAGTACCTTTAAAGCATGTCGCAAAAATAAGATGTATCAAACCTTGAAGAAACATCTGCCAAGCTAAATCTCTTGTGAGCTGATGGCATACACACTCTCATTATTGCGTGTTTCAAAATGGCATAATAATATATGAACATTTTGACGCCAAATATTTCGTGCATATGCGATCTAACTCTGATATGAACATAGTTTAATACTAATAATCTGGGGTTATATGGGCGCTTAATACGAAATACCGTCTCTTAGCGCTTTGAGTATAACATTGCCCCGGTCATTGGATTTATTCACGCACAATATGCACCATCTCCACTCCCTGGGGAGTAATCCTACCATATGGTCACCTTGACGCTATATGCAATTAGGCCTACTAACACAAAGGCTTTCGTCCTACGTCCCATTTCTCTCGTGACTATTGAGTGGCAAATGTAGATTGATGCCTTGCCAATGGACAATAGTGCCGTGTCGGGGATCGAACCCACGACCTTTACATTTCAAGTCAAGTGCTTAAACCACTCGTCTTCGATACATCTGCATGATATAAATTAAGCGGAAAAGGCAGCTTATTACAACATGACATACCTAAAGGTACTATGTCCCATTTGCAGGCCAAAAAAATGAAAAGGTTAAATTTCAACGGCATTTGAAAGACCATACTAATTTAGAACTTCCCTAAAAAGGGGGCTTGAAAATGTCTTTAAGTGGGAAAAAACGACTATTAGTTGTCGAATCGACTTAGGAGCTATAGAGCCAGTAAGTAATAGTCTGATTTTTCAGACCATTGTACCGAATGGTCGTTCGTTTTATGCTGCGCAAAGATTCAATCAGTTTAATTTTGACCATTACAAGAAGTGGGTTATTGATGTAGACAAATGCTCATGTACCCTTTACAGCTCATTTTATGTATGTTATTACCAAAGATGAAAAAGCCAGTCAGTCACTCAATAGTGTCTGACAGTGAAGTCTAGCAAGTAAACGGGTTTCCTTGCATAATTTGAATATTAGGACACTGCTAACGTTTAAATTTCACAGATAGGACATACATGACATATTCATAATTCCTGCAAAGTTCTACAGAATTTGATGTTGGCTGCAAAAGGGATACAGTATCTGACCTTAAAGTGACTCGGTAACATTGCCTAAGATTCTGAAACGTTGCCTCAGATTCTGAAACAAAATCCTGGATTTAGCTCATGCTGCAATCACAATTATAAACCTTTAGGTCAGTCAGGAATCCCATGACTTTTACAAGCCGATCGCCTATCTCATTATGATTGGAAATCGAAATTTCTTTTTTCGTTTTTATAACACTACAGTCTATTGGGGAAAAACCGGTCGCTCAAAGATTCTTACTTTTTTGAGGCACTTCATGATCATTTTTAAGCGCAATTTTTTAGGGCTTCAGTATTACACCATACCACAGACACTGATAACACGTAGGACCATGTATCTCAGATTTAACATTGTTAAACGATGCCGTTAATATACAATAGCTTTATAGCACAAAACACGGAGTGTGTTATCCTTATTTTAACACATTATAATACGAAAAATTCAGTGGGTCGTCACAAGTACCTCAATTACTATGATTGAATTCATGGTTATAGACTTGTTATTCATATCAAGCACCCTTTCTATCTACCGCTAACTATCCTCCTCCCATAACACAATGGCACACCTGACAGTTTGCTCTATATGTCTGCGATACGTCTTCCCATCTCTAGTCCATGCAGTTCTATATAACATGACTTTGTTTGTAAAAAGAAAATATCGTGGGCTACATGCGGGAAGGTCGTAATAGCTATGTTCAGAGTACTGTCAAAAGGCTGTAACGAACTTCTCACTCCACGCTTTCTTGGTAAAGCTGTTTAGTGTTAAATAGCAACGAAAACAGAAATACTTGCCCGCATCGGAGTAAATTGCAAGAAATGATCATGAAGCCGAAATCAGACAATATAAGCAGTAGCTATTATTTTTTCGCGCGCTTGTTCCTTTATCTTCTGCTTATATTGTCTGATTTAGGCTTTCTGTTTATTCTTGCGATTTACTCCATTGATGGCAAGACGAAAAGCTTTAGTTTGTCTGTTTTCGTTGCTATTTTTCGATTGTGACGAACCAAGCATCAATTATTGTTTAGTGTTATTTCAAAAGTTTGATACATAATGTTGTAACAAAACACAAATTATATATCAACTTAGTAGGCATTTTGATTTCACATTAACCTAAGTTTAAGGGCAATTTCACGAAAATACAAATCTTATAAATCTGTGAGCCTCTCTCTCTCTCTCCCTCCCGTCTGATATTACATCTATACTGCATATGGTCGACATAAAGAGAAATCAATTGCAATACAATAGCTCCATTAGAACCATTCGAATAAAATCACGTGAACGATCGGCATGCCTTTACTAAGTCAGATATCAGAAGAAGGTCATCTACTGAATTTATATTAGGGAGCAGAAGAGAGAACAGCTTTCAGATGGCGGGTTTGGCGTTTCGGTGCTATCGATCAAACTCAGGATATAAACTCAAATATTTACTCGGTCATCATTCATCGGTACCGTATGAATTTTGATCGTCTGTTTAAGTTGGTAACCTGTTAAATTCTGCCGATGCTTAAAGAGAGTGCTGAATTCTTGCAAAGATTAAGAAAACTTCATATTATTATTTTCAGAGCACTATTACATTTATTTCATCTATTTTATGCATTCTGTGCATTGTCGAGATTCAATTTTTTACGCCAGTTCTTAAATTTATATGTCAGTTTTATTATTGCTATTATTGTTATATTTATTATTGTTGTATTTTCTTTGTATCTTCGAATGTATATATTGTTTATGTTGCTTGTATATGTATGTCACTCGCCAGTGGAGGACGAATTTCTGTATTTTTTTAAATCAGACAATAAATTATCTTGAATCTTGAATATTAAAAACATAATATAATTGTTAAAAAGTTTAGACCAAAAGTTTGACGCCGTATGCGTGCGCGCGTGTGTGTGTGTGCGCTGTCCATTACATCCATATTATCATGATCATTGTGTGAAGTGTTTTTCACTTCAGAGTGTGATCTTCAGCTTTATTGTGTAAGTTTAATATGAGATTTATGATTTTAGAAAAATTGGTATGATGTAAAGTTTCTTTCACTACGTAATCGCATGATCGAAACACAACACTGCCCGTACTGCATAATGCTACAGTATTATAAAGTTACAAAATTAAAGGTATTGTTAAAATCATGCCATTGCTCAAAGTTGTCAAGAACGGTTTATGATTTGATAAGAATAGCAGTACTGGGGGGTGTTTCACAAAGACTAAGATCGACTTTAAGTTGGACTTCAGTATAACAGGCCGTTCATGCCATTGTTTGCTATCCCAATTGGTCTCTAAATTATAATCTTTAGATAATATTTTTTCTTCAATAATGAATTATCAAAATGTAAGTTTTGTAGATTTTACCATGATTTGTACATCCCTTGAGAGACCAATGCCAGTAAATAATGATAGCAAACAATGGCATGAACGGCCTGTTATACTTAAGTCCAACTTAAAGTCGATCTTAGTCTTTGTGAAACACCCCCCAGGACTTCACAACCTCACCTCACCTCACCTCATAGATTGCGTATATGGGACTTGGCGTACACAAATTTATCATTAGAAATCTGGTTGAAAGTTGTACACTATATTTCTCATTACATTTGAAATATATGAGGGTATTTTCAGCGCAATCCATGACTAAGTAGCATTTCTTACACCGCAGGGGGATCAGCCTGGGGCACATATTTTTAACTAAAAACCAAATTGCTATCTGCGCCTTAAATGGGTCGTGCAACGTTACAGTTCACACCTTCCTACCCCGTCTCCCTGTTTGACAATCCTGGATCCGCCTCTGATGTACACGTATTTCTGCATAATATTCCAAGCTGGTAGACTTGCTCATACAACTCCACACTAGCATACATGGGACAGACAATGACGTATAAAGGGTAATTATCACCAATTAAATGCGCATACATTTGTCATCAATCATCATTACAGCTGCGTACGGCCATAAACGTGTCTAAATGTCAGTACATTTAGCGAAGAGAGAAATGTGGAAATGCTGTAGACATTATGCTAGGGAGATCACTTGATGTAAGAAGGGTACTTCGGTAATATATATGTCTATTTTGGTAATATGTGTTGGTATGGCTAGAGTGCCCATGGCTGCGCATACGTGTAGCTGCGCCATTCTGATAAAACAAAATACGCAACCAAAACAAATGATCCGTCTCCGATACAGCGATCCGTATTCATTGAAAGATTAACAAAAGTGAAAACTAGTGAGAAATGTCTAATGTTAGCACTTTTATTCACAAGCCTCGAAATGATGTCTTTCACGTAAATAAAAATCCCGAACTGCGTGTAAATTGAATGAGTGCGCAAACATGGGACCTTCTCCAATGTGAAATTTCATCATCATCATAAACCATCACTATCATCACCATCGCTATCATCACCATCATCATCATCATCATCATCATCATCATCATCATAATCGTTATCATGATCATCATAATCATCATCATCATTGCACCTTCTAATGATTAATGTTACCACGCTTTTGATATATCTTTTCTTCGCTGAACACACAAACCTGTAGCATAATTATGATTGCATGGTACCTCTTTCTCTCTCTCTCTCTCTCTCTCTCTCTCTCTCGCAATATACATTTGGTTTGGAGATTATCAACCTCTTTTATCTTCGCTACCTCGCCTTGCCCCCTTCCATAAGAAGATTTATCTTCTCTGACATTATTGCAGACATCGTGCAATCAGTCTGGTAGTCTTAATGTCAGGCGAATGATTTCTTTAGTCCGTCTCGAACTCATTTCCATTCTCTCTGGATAATCTAATTTTCATATTTTTCTCAAATTCATAGAGCTCTCGTTATCATGCTTATTCCGTTTCATGTTTTCATCGGTTTACGTCATAAATATTCCACCATAAGGCTCTGCTGTACTGGGTCAATCATAGAGCTATGTTTTATTTCAGGGGGTCTGGATATCTAGGCAAATATACATACATGTACAGGGCGGCCTCTCTTATAATATGTTCGTTTTCCTTATAATTTCAATGAATCACATTCCATTATGAGGCTATACTGTGAAAGAGAAGCCTGGAGTCTGGTAAAGCGTTCACATTATTCTTATTTCAACGAGAAATAATGTCATAGTAACAACATCCGAAGGATTGCTCCTAAAAAAAATTATTTAAGAAATCAGCTTCTATTAAACTTCGCAAAATGCCTTACGCCACATTTTTTGCAGTCCCAAGCACCCATATTAGTGTCCGGCGTTTCTAACCGTTGTGATTTCAAGTTCCTTTACCTTTGAAAAACGGTACTCAGCCGTATCTTCACCACATACAGTAAATAACTAAATTATTCATACCCCTTGTAATTTTGATGTTTTGGGTGTTTTTCGTTACTCACGAATGAAAGGTGGACTGGTTGAATTAGGGCCTTTGTTGAATACTTTTAGATACAAGCTTTTAATATGTCACATTCTCAAGAAGCATAAATCGGGACAAATCAATTTTTCACATACTAAAGAATTACAAAAATTGGTAAAAGTATAATAATTGAGTTGCTTACTGTAGCTTAACATCCTGTCTGCTGAGAGTCAAGGGCATTAAATCATATATTTAAAGACAGAGTTCATACCTTCTGAATCTCAACAGAACTGAAAGAACAAATAAATATTGAAGCGTGATATAAAGTGAGTCTTGGTACAAAACTAGAATCCACTTGTGAAAGCTTGATGCTGGAATGGCCTGAGGAAGGTTTATGCCCTTTCACGGTGTTCGATACGATTATTGATCTATGCATGTCTTAGGAGGCTCGGCAGTGACTGTAGGAGCAAAGCACAAGATTGCTCGCGTATAAGCCGCTCCTGTAAAATTGCTCACTCGCGTATATTGGAAAGATTTCCAATAGCATTTGATGCGAACATTCAAGCATGTAAAATCTAAACGACAGAGGATCTGAATAGTCATATGATCAAGAGAATCTAAATTTCAAGGGATTTCATACTTCTTCGGAAGCAGAAAGGCTAAAGGCTCAAAATCGTGGTGACGTCAGACCAGTAGTGCGATTGTCTACGATTTGCCTTTCGGCTTTCATTCTGACTAGTTAAATGTACAGAAATTAGGGTTATTAGTATTCTTATCATTATTTAATGAAGCTAAATCAGGAAGATGATGTTTGTTTAGAATTCCTATCTAATAAAATTGCCATTTCTTCTAAAATCGGATCGTAGGACGGTGTGTAGTGTGCGGTGGGCTTAAAGAGAAGGTTGAGTTCTGGGAAGAGGTGAAAAATAATTTGTGAGCATTATCATTGTTATTATGCAAGTGTGGAAGAACATCAGATAAAAAATGTTCCCTGAAGCATGGCTCTTCAAATGCCTTAATATTCTAAATATGACATGAAACAGTATAAAAATCGGGACGGATTTTTATGCCACATGTTCGTGTAGTCCCATATACATCTTTCTGTGTACAGGGCTTGTAACTTTACCAAGACAGGGCCAAATTTCTTATCATTTTGATGATTCCAGAACCTTGCAGTACACACCAATGCTAGATGATCAACCTTTTCTAATCGATTCCACACCGTTTCTTTCACAATGCAGTCGCATGACCAGAACTCAACTTTATCTTTAAGCCGCTCCCGTACGTCATGCCCGCCTCATGCAACATACATTTTCTTTCCAACATCAATCGAAGCATACAGCTATACTACATGTACATTGATTTTACTCTTATGAGCCAGAAATGAGCAAAACTTAAGAAATCACTTCATTTTCTTCTCTTCCCCGGATAGATTCTGAACAGAGACAGTAATGACTGTGATAGTGCAGTACTGCTTTATGTACGTTATGAGATGCATAATAATATGCACGCTGAATGTTAATATGTTAATATAGAATCTTCTTCGTCAGCAGACAGATTAAATCGGAAGGATTTGAAACATTTTGTCCATGAAATTGTATCATTCAGGTAGTATGCGGTATGGAATAAGCCGGATGGCATTACCGGTGCAAATGCGGTTTATTTTCTGTTTGTTTGGTATTCATTTCACCTCGTATATGGCAGGAAAAAGAACATGCGTGAAGGTAAGCACCTTATGTACGACTCGAAATCCTCTCAAGCCGACTTAAGTATACATGTGGGATTAATGCATCTCTGATGGGCACTGTGGAGCTGAAATGGTTTCAAATATGAGATATTTCCGTTATATGACCCACGAATACAAAACCGCACATCCTCTGTCATTGCGAGGATTATCTTCGTCTTGAATATTTCGTTAGACAGGCCAACTGGTAATGGAATGTGCGTTTGAACAAAACTGTCTAGAATCATTCTGATGTAGAGGTAAATAGCGGTTGATGAGTACTATTAGATTTTGAACTTTTTAGAATTTTCACATCATTACACGATTACAAAGGTTTGTTGCAAATCACGAATACGAAATCCAGATACCACGGGTTTTTGTAACCCCCGGTGTACCGATATTCGCATCATGCGCTTTTCAAGGTTTGTTTAATTGTAACGCGTAATAATATCATAATCATAATAACTGTGATGATTCCTAAACCTCGTATTACACTAAGCTCATCAATTGTTATTTTCCTTTCCATTGTTTGAAAAGTCCAATAATTCTATTCCATTGCTTGAAAATGGATCATGTTATTATTATATTACTGTTAAACATAAGAACATTTATACACATGATAAAGGTTCTCTCACAGTTCGGTCGCATGATCTGCACATAACTTTATCTCTAAAAAGCTCTTGGATTTCTGTTATATTACAAAATGATCAAAAAACACCTGCCATACGCTTGTTCTGCCTCTCCCCCCCCCCCTTCCCTACATCTCCGTTTCCCTCTTGCCCCTCCATCTCTCTCCCTCTACCCCGCCCCTCTTCTCTCTCTCTCTCTCTCTCTCTCTCTCTCTCTCTCTCTCTCTCTCGTCTCTTCTCTTCTCTTCTCTTCCCTTCCCTCCCTCCCTCCCTCCCAGTCTCCCTCTACCCCCTCGTTCACTCTCCCTCCTTCTTTATCTCTCTCTCTCTCTCTTTCTCCCTTTCTCTCTCTCTCTCTCTCTCTCTCTCTCTCTCTCTCTATTCCACGTATAGATCATCACCAAGGCATAATGGGTTAATAGACTCATGGGTGTCGCGGGGAACACGTTGTCGGGTTGGCGGTTTTTTCACGGGTGATTCGAGCTGACGATTATGAGGTGGCTAGAGATTGGCTCCGACGTCGAGCGAGCGCATGAGACGATAAATTTAATTACAAACCACCATCTTCTCTCTCTCTCTCTCATCCATGGACAGCAATGCGTGCCCGGGAAAAGCAATAATGGTCGTGTCATAACTAGGGGCATAGCGAAACTGGTGTTATACCCCAGTCACACCGACCAATAACCTTCCACAAAGTTATCCCGAAATAGCAGACATAGCAAGTAAATAGTCTCACTACTATAAAATGACCCGTTGGCGTAAACATGGTGGTATCCCTCCCCCCACGGAAGGCCCCAAAAAAAAAAAATGAAAATGTATACTTATATATATATATTATTCCATTCGCTTGGTAATTCAATTGCTGCTTTATATCTTGAGCAACCATGCCACATCAAATCAATTAAATTCGTAATCATGCGCCCCCTCCCCATCATGACACCGCCAATGCCCCCTAAATGACTAGGTCCATGCTACGCCACTCACATGATAACACTATTGGTGCGTAAACTATAATGGTCACGCTAATACTACCAAAATGTTGATAGGCTTAAGATCCCGTTAGCCTTCGCTAAGACAAACGTTGATTGTTAATAAATAACTCGAATGTAAATAAGTATAGATAGTGCTTACACCGACACATTAATCAAATGTACTGATAGATCATACGTATTAGTAGCTGCAGGTGTCGTTGAGCTTTTCTCGAATAACAGAAATGGTAGTCATCTTACCTGATACTAAGGAAACCTAGTATGTGAGCAACAGTTGTAACCGGATTTAAAGTCATACCCGATGTATTAAGTTTACGTAATCATGTAATTGAGGGCAATCGATGTCTTACAAAAACAAGCGTATCGACTTTGTTTTGAACCTGGGACTTCAATGTTTAAATATTACTGCCATCACGCCTCGTCAAATCATATCAGTTCGTAAATATGTTTATCTCTACATAATGCTTACATTCTATTGTCATAAATCCAGGTATTAAATTGACTGACGCTACAGCAGAACCAATGCAGTTATTTGCGGGCATCTTTTTTTCTTCTCAGTATTAGCAAGGAATAGTTGGTTCATTAACATTTAATTTCAATATTAGCAATTATGCAATTATTGTGAGTCTCCGCCAACATTTTCCCCTCTTTCTCTCTCTCTCTTTCTCTCTCTTTCTCTCTCTCTCTCACTCTCTTTCTCTCTGACACACACACACACACACGCACTCTCTCTCTCTCTCTCTCTTTCTCCAGTTCTATTTATTAATCTATATCCCCTATCTCCACCTCCACCGCCTCTACCAACTGCCCATGTACTACACTGGCCAGCGGCATAAATTTCAAGTGACGCCTGTGGCATGGATTCACATCCTGCCTATACCGTGGTAAAAAAGCAAGCACATGAAATTAGCATGTCAACATCGTAGGGCTGATGCTTTGTAGTTATCATCACGTTTCATCATGGTGACTATAACAATTATCCTGGACACAAGTTTGTAGAAGATGTTCCTCCATGACTATACTACGCCATGTACCAGAATCTTTCTTTCTCTCTCTCTCTCTCTCTCTCTCTCTCTCTATCCCTCCCTCCCTCATCCTCCCCTCCCTCTCTATCCATTGCTCCTCTCCGCCCCTCATTCTCTATCTCTCTACCCCTTCCTCCCTCATCCTCCCCTTCCCTCTCTCCATTCCCTCTCTCTCTCTCTCTCTCTCTCTCTCTCTCTCTCTTTACCTTCATGTTCTCTCTCTGCTCATCCACCTCTTCCTCACTCTCTTTATCTTTCCCCTCTTTTCTATCTCTCTCAATCTCTCTCTCTCTCTCTCTCTCTCTCTCTCTCTCTCTATCTATCTCTCAATCTCACTCTCTCACCCCTGGCCCCGAAAACATAAGATCACATGAGGCAGAAGGTAAAAGTAGTAAGTTTAAAAATAAAAAAATACATGTATATGTTTATCGTTTCCCCCACAGTTACGGGGTGGGGGTATATTTATGTACCCTAATATATATTTCACGATACATGAACTTCTAAAAGATGATAATTGCCTTGAAAAGATAAGTCTATATCTGTAGTCATTTGTAGACAGGTGCAAGATACTCCGACCAAGTAGGTCGGGTCATTTTAGGTCTTTATCCAGGTATGTATCTAGTGGCGTTATCAAGCATTTAATGGAACTGGTAGCGCCCCCTCCTCCTCCCGACTGATAACCTCGAAAGGGGTTCCAATCCTTCTTAATCAATTTCAGAGGCCGACCTACAGACCTATAGCGTGAGTGACGGTACAGTGTGTGGAAAGCTCTTTGCAAATGTACTGCAGCTGGGATAACTCCACATGAAGGCAAGCCATTCTAAATATTCAAAAGAGTTGTAAGAATAATCATGATAATGATGATGATGATGATGATGATGATGATGATGATGATGATGATGATGATGATGATGATGATGATGATGATGACGATGGTGATGATGATAATGATGATGATGATGATGATGATGATGATGATGACGATGATGATGATGATTATGACGATGATGATGATGATGATGATGATGATGATGATGATAAACATACAGAGGGAGAGGAAGAGGGGGAGGCAGAGAGAGGAAGAGAAATGAGAGAGACATAGACAGAGACTGACATACAAAATAATTTAGAGAGAGAAAAAAAGAGAGAGTACTGGAGTATTGAATACAGGTAGTGGGAAAGAGGGAAGGAAAGGCTGAGGATGATATTTAATGTCAAATGATATTTAAAGGCATCGTTTAACAATGTTAAATCTGAGATGCATGGCCCTACGTGTTATCAGCGTCTGTGATACGGTGTAATATTGAAGCCCTAAACAAAATTGCGCTTCAAAATGATCATGAAGTGCCTCAAAAAAGTAAAAAATCTTTGGTGACCGGTTTTACCATACTCATTTTCCCTAATAGACTGTAGTGCTATAAAAAACCATTAGGAAAACGAATTTTTTAATTTCGATTTCCAATCATAAATATCTCGATAATTAGACAGGCGATCGGCTTGTAAAAGTCATGGGGTTCCTGACTGACCTAAAGGTTTATAATTATCATCGCAGCATGAGCTAAATCCAGGTTTTTGTTTCAGAATCTGAGACAAAGTAACCCAATCCCTTTAATGTCACATGAATCTTTGTTCATAGCATCCAACGAATGGGATATACTGTGCCCAAGCCATCATCTTCAAATGTCAACGAGCTACCAAGATATTCTGCAGGAATCCCCAACGCGGAGACGGGGATACATAATATTGTGAGGAGATAACACCATATGGGCACTTTATGCGGCACAGGGGAACGGCAAAGCACTTACGGAAAATGGAAACTGAATTTGCAGTCCGAGGAAAAAAAAAAAAAATTTAATATAATTATAGATATCGGTATTATCATGGCGTAGCTATAATGGACAGAAAAGCATATTGTAAGATAAAAAAAGAGAAAAAGAAAGAAAATAAAGACACCATAATTATGGGCACTTTTAGTGGCACGAGGGGCGGGGAGACGACAAAGCACGTACGGGAAATGGTAACCGAGTTTGTGTAGTCCAAGGAAAATTACAAAGGAATATTATTATATGTAAAACTATAAATATTATCGATGTCGTGGCTAGGACGGGCTGAAAAGGAACACGGTTAAATATAATACAGAGATAGGGAAAGGAGGAATTGAATGTGAAAAAACGATAAATTACCTCCCATACTCTGACTCCTAATCGATGGCATTGGTAACAGGCATTTCATCCATCATGTAAGATTGCCCCCAAACTCGTGCCCCTAAATGCTGAGTGATTAGCACCTTTGAGATACTGATCTAGATGTGTCTAAACGTATTTTTTTTATGTCAAATTCGTTATCGAAAAATACAGCTTGACGATTTCTGAATATCCGGCCTGAATACTTGCTAAATGCATTTGTGTGAAATACATTTTTTTTGTCTACAACATACTATCATTAATATTTTCATGAAGAATTGGTAATTCAAATCAATACAGTAATGGGAAATAGATGCTAAAGTTTGAGGAATATGAAAAATTATGAAAGGTGTCGAATATCCATGGAGCATGCAAGTACCGACATCCTAACACCAATCGACCACGCCCCTCTCCAACACCCCCTACCAGCTGCTCCGACACCACCACCTGCATCAATGTACTCGTCATCATAGTCATGCTGGTAGCAGGCTAGTGGGTGAGTTTAATGCCCTGATCGCATCCCCCTACCCTTCGTTAAAGGAAGGCTCTTCTATGTCAAATTTCTCATACGAAATATATTTTAACAGGGTGAATATTGTGCACATTGATCCTTGAATGCTTGAAGGGAAATCATAATTTGGAGAGGCCCTTTGTTTCCGTTATTTGCCGAATGTTTTGTGCACACACTTGTCTATCCGTTGGTAAACACTAACGTTTAATACCCACAAATGCCGTGGGGGATTTATCACAAGATGTTTGCTTTTAAAAGATAGTATCAATCGTGACATCCCTTATACTTTGGATGTATGTTTCATAATAGCTCCAAACTTGTTAGACATTAGCTTTATAAACAAAGAGTCAATGGTGAATCCTGGATTCTTTTTCGTAGAGGAAGTTGCACTATAGACCAAAATCTTAGACAAGACAAGAAAAGGAAAATTTCCCAGGTATTTAGGTTATCGGAATTTGACCTGGAGGAACAAACGAACACAACTGTGTTCACTTTCATGCTTGAGGTATGCCAGATTAGTTTTGTGTTGTTTTGTTTGCGACTTTTGTTTTTTCATCTACTATCCATATAGTCTAATAATCATTTAATCCCATATAATAATAATCATCAAATGATTATTAGTAGTAGACGAACTGACTGGTTGTAGACCAATCGGCAATTCATAGGTGGGACAATGTTCTATGTTGTTTGTCTGACGTCCAACGCGGCCTTCTTGATGAGTTCGATGCATTGATGGAGCTCCTCTATGCATCTTCAATCAACCACACTGTGTTCGCTTTTACCTTTGAATATTGGATTCAATTATCGTCAACATCGAATAGAGGTTGTCACGAACGCTGTAGTCTCGTAGTACAGACGTTTCGAGACTGAAATTATCATGGAAATCTCGTACCGGTAATACAATTTTGATTACCTTTTACAATTATAATTACCATAAAAGAGACGTGACAATTTTTGTCATAACAAGTGAAACGAACGATTTATTTTTTAGTCACATTATCTGCTGGCAAGCCGTGGACGCATAATGAGTAGAAAGAATGACATTATTATGAGAATAAATGCTGACAAGACCATTATTACAGTAAAAGCATAAAAACTAATTTCCCAAAAAAGCATTATGGTGTTGCATGCGCTTTCCACGTCTGCAGGCAGTGTCAATAAATTGCCAGTTTCTCTATTTTCTCGACACACTGAATTGTCTTAACATTCTTTGGTTAGCATTGGCAAATAAATCACGAGCCTAGCCCAGTTAATGAAAGTGACAGACGTCTGGCCTGGGAGACTAACACTCTGTTTCGCTACCTGCCGGTTTTCTAGAAAATCTAATTTCGTCATGTACGGTAGATCTGACGGTATTGCGTTCCCCGAGCAAAATGTCAGATTAATTTCAGCATAATCAGCCTGAAATTTGATTAGTTTGGCGCGGGGAAGTAGCACGACTGTATGTTGAAGGATGGTCTATTATATGCCAAGAGTATTATCTGAATATAATAAAGAAACGTGTCGCAATAAACCGATTTACTAAACTGGATTCATCAATATTTTGTTACGATGATAAATCGAGAGATTGCCCGCAATCGATCAAAAGATCACCAAGTCGTCTGCTCGACTCTAATTTGATCTGATTTATGCACAGACAATATTCTGCTAAAGTATCTAGAGCGTTCGAATCCGTATTCGATACCATCAACAAAATGCTGAAATACAAAGCGATGTTAAGGGTGTTAATCATGTTACCCGTACTTGGTTTGTTCTGATATTAGTCTACTCGAATCTAAAGCAATCGAATCCGTATTGTCTGATCTGAATTATCCACAGTATATGCTTGAATGTAAAGCGATCGAATCCGAATTGATTTGTTATGACTTATTCACAAGTTGTGCGTGAGTCTCAAACAAGCGAATCCGTATTCAATTTCATCTAATTTATTCACAACATGCTTGATTCTAAACAGGCCTAGATCGAATCCAAGTAATTTGATATGACTTACAGTATGCTCGAATGTAAAGCAATTGATTCCGTATTCAATTGGTATGACTTATTCACACACTGTGCTTGAATCTAATGCTTCACATACATTATTATACATAATTAAACAATGTCATCTGCATGTCATATTCATGTATTCAAATGGCCATGTACGTGAATGTTATTGGTTTGTTCTTTCCGCATAGCAAAATGGTGGCACATCAATAAAAAGAGGGAGGTTTGCTTATCGTTATGTGTGTGTTGTGTTTTAATTTCTTTCCATTTGTTTTGTTTTTTGTTTTTTAATGAGAAATACAAGTGAAATTGGAGGGATGGAAGACAAAGACAGACAGACGAAAGATAAGAGAAGAAAGAGTATTCTTAATGTAAAATAGGACAATTGAACCATAGGATGAACTGAGTATTACTTAGAATTGTTTTCACGTTATGATGTACGATATAACTGGTATACCGACCGAATTAGAGAGAGCTACTGCACAAAACAAACATAACAAAGTTCAACTTATTTGTTCATTGAGCCACGGGGTTTGTCAACAAACCATTATTTCAGCAATAGACAGATAGTTCATCGTCTCTCTCTCTCTCTCTCTCTCTCTCTCTCTCTCTCTCTTTCTCTATCATATTATGTATGTATATGTTTATGGGAGTGTATAACCTTACCATTTCGCTTTACACAGATACATGTATTTGACATCAATAAGTTCGTAAAATACACGTCGTTATGCATCGCTCGTCTGCAAGGTCTGCACACACTGCAAAAACCAGGGTGTTAAATTTCTAACACCAGTATGGTATTGAATTTTTTTGACACCATTGGTGTTATTTTTAACACCGGTCAGATTTAAGCATGCATTAATAATTACTGGGTGTTAAGTAACATGGTGTTGTTTTATGCTTGGTGTTGAAAGTATCATCACGTGATTTCGTTTAAGGCGGTTGATTGGTCGAATAAGTTTTCACAAAGTGTACGCGCGCTTAATGATTACTTTACACGTGTTCACAGAAAAATACATTTATCATGATTTGTTAAGCAAATTATGACAATGCACATCAATTTTGTGATTTGTATTTTCCTTTGGCAATTATTGACCAATAAATTATATGTCCGATCTTGTTACAATTATATTAACGTTTTAGCAATAGATATATTGATTATATGATTACTAACCAAGAAACAACATGCATGTTTATTATATATATATGTGTACCAGCCTGTACCACATACATGTTAATCTTGAATTTACTTCAAATGATCTATGTGATGGAGTTAATGCAATGGAGATTAGAATATACCTATTGGTGGACAGTTGCCAACATCGATTATGAATTATCAGTTTACCACTGGTTCCTCTACCCTGGTCGATAATGGTCGATAATAGGGAATATGGAATGTGGGACCATTAGACATACATAGAAAAATCTCTAATGGATCAACAAGAATATAAACACCAAAAGTGGAATTGAATTTGTTATGATTCCAGATATTGGTGTTAATCTACACCAGTAGGAGTTGTCAAATATTAACACCAAAAGTGGAATTGAAATTATCTAATTCCAGAAAATGGTGCTAAGTAACACCAGAGGAGTTGCACGATATAGATACCAAGAAAGTGTTAAATTTAACACCCTTGGTGTTAAATTTAACACTCTGGTTTTTGCAGTGCAGGGAGATGCTCCTGGTCTGCATTTCTGCCATTTCATACACCACAATACACAACTAAACGAAGTACTAATTGTTATCTTGTATGCCATACAGGCTAAACAAACACATTTTATTAGGTTAGTCAAAGCCTAATGAATAACCACACTGTTAGTAGTTCAAAGAGGTTAATGATGGGACAAATAAAGCAGAACAATGCAATCCAGGTGTGGCCGAGAAAATAATAGATGATGATTAGCAGAGGGTGTTCAAAATTTAGTTTATAATATGTAATGTTGTTCTTTCGCAAACAAATAACGCAATGGTTTTCAATTAAAACTACTGGAAACGTTTAAACTTTGAATGCATTCATTTTATGTAAAATAAAATGCTTGTGCGACCTTCTAGCAACAGCTAAATCAAGAAGTCATTTAAATTATTATGAGCAAAGTGATACTAATAAACCTACATGGTAGCCAATATACTCGGTTAATTCAAGTATTGAATTGAATATTTACTGTATCCGACTTTATTATTCCCTTTGTATCAACAATTGCTCTTCACTCTCCAAAAGCTTTCTACATTCTTGCCATATATAGCACCAATTATCAAATGTAAAGTGTTCATTAACTATTGATAATCATCGATTCTGATACGGATCATTATGCATTCCCAATACATTCAAGTCAACGCATGTCAGGGAGAATGCCAGGTAATACAGTGAACAACTAAATTATTCATATTCTTACAAAAGTTAAGCAATTTTTCATTTATGTGAAAAATGTATTTGTCCCAAATAATTTTTCTTGCGAATGTGACATATTAAAGCTTACATCTAAAAATATTCAACGAAAGCCCAAATTCAACCAGTCCAACTTCCATTCTTGAGTTACGAAAAACACAAAAATCAGCAAATGTACAAGTTGGATGAATAATTTAGTTGTTAATGGTATATCTACCATTTCAAATAAGGTTGCAAGAACTTCTTTCTAATCTTAAATGACCTTTATTTTTTCTTCTTTTGTTCTGTTCCTATGAGTCACAAAACGCCCCTCTTTTTTCACCAAACGTTGCACGCTCCCAGTAACACGAAAGAGCCAATCTCCCCAAACTTGCCAAACATGCGGAAGTGAATAAAGCTGCATTGTGTGATACCATTATTGAAGCACATCTTTTCTTGTAACACACAAATACTTCAGCTTGACATTTTCTTTAAAAATGCATTCTTATGCAAATTAATCCTCTTTTAAGTGTATACTCATCAAAACTTCGACGGATCGATAATCAAAGTTTTAAAGAGGCAGTTCCGCAATGCCTTTAACATTGGCCAAGCGTTGGGTTATAATTTATTAAGGCTATATATGCCATTGCTAAAATAATTCAAATTATTTATATTTTACTGACAGAACGAACATCTTATTGATATGAGAGAACGAATATTTTATTGATATCAGAGAACGAATATTTTATTGATAAAAATCGGTTTGAATATCCCACTCACCGACTTTCAGAGTAACCAACCATCACTAGTGTATTTGAAGGAGGGGCAAGGGGCACAATTTGCCCCCTCCTGATAGATGTCTAACTATAGAAGAAAGACTGCCTGCAAATGTCAGGCAATCATTGGTCTTGGAATTTAAAAAGATCATCCTTCAGTTCTAGTTTTTGATTCCCCCTTTTTTCCAAAATAATGATTTGGGGTTTTGGAGTAACATCATCCCACTCCGTTACGCAAGCCAAGTACCCTCAAAAAGTTCTTTAAAAATCAGCCCAGCACGAGATTGATTATGTGTCCAACCAATTTTGAGCATTTTCGTTACCCAACTCGAGCCATACATTTTCCAATTAGGGTCAAAATATGGAATAATTGGTTCAAAATGGGCAACAAAACTCAATCAAGTTGGGTTTATAAAAAAGGGATACACCATTGGCCCTCATGGCACATTTTACCCAGTATTTATAAGAGTGGATTATTGCTGAACTATATAGATCACCGTAGGCTCCGATGTGTTACCCCTCCAGAGGCCAGAGGCTGGATACGCCACTGCCAATGATGTACATCAGTAATGCATTACGAGATGCTAGCCTTCAGGGACTTGGAGTAGGTTGAATATTGGAAAGGTCGAGCTATTTATGAAATTATTGTATCGGATTGCATTATAATGTCAAATGAATTAAAATTCTCTTTTACAATTTTGATGGAGGAAAATGATTAAAACGCCGCAGCACTATTCTTCTACAATAGGCCTACTAATGTCATTCCCCATTGTATAAGCGTCTATTCAGTACAGAATAGTTGGTATATACAAAGATATTGGTTTATGCCTTGTTCATAAATGGATACTATAGGATGATTATTTTCTTCAGAGTGATGTTATAATTATAATTACAATGTCCATGGGTATAGGCATTGTATAAATGCGCTCTTTTGAAAGTTATATTAACTATTCCCGCGTTTACAATAGACTATAATTATTAGCATCAAGTTAATTACTTTTGCGTTCATGCGAATGTGTTACCCCCCCCCCCTTATCCAATTCTCTCTCTCTCTCTCTCTCTCTCTCTCTCTCTATCTCTCTCTTTCACACACCGTACACACATACACACACACACTCTCTCTTTCTCTTCATCTCTCACTCTCTTTCTTTCTCTTTCATCCTGCTTTTTCAGTGTCGGTTCTTTAAACACAAATTCCACCTGAAGTTATATTGTCATTATTTCACTTTCTACTTCTGCATATTTTATTTAGGTGTTAATTCTGCCTCGACAAATGTGCAATGATGCTGGTTATTTTATCCCCAACACTCTTCCACCATTCTTCACTTTTGTATTCTTTGCCCCCTCTCCCCGGTCCATGACCCTATGCCCTCATTTTCGTTTCTCCATCATTCCATCTCTCTCTCTCTCCCTCTCTCTTTCTCAACTGTCAACATTGCACCTTGAGAGCATTATCGCACTCTTTTGATCTCAATATTTTCACAAGTGCTTTAAAAGTTTCTCTTCATTCTTAGAGCATCAAATTTCCCATCGAATCGACCACACTTCTTTATCCCTATCGACCCCTTTCTACCACCCCCTCTCTCTCCCTCTCTCTTTCACTTTCTCTCTCTCTCTCTCTCTCTCTCTCTCTCTCAAACTTGAGTTAAAATTATATTTTAAAGCATGCATAAGACCTACACGTACACGCTGCCACCAGTGTACATAGCAGTACACTGTATAACTATATACACCAAGCACATATCGTCATGTGTCTACATCCACCGAAAGATGTGTTAGCACATTCTTTTGTGGTGAATCTAAAATTATTTATGTCGGTCGCAACTTCTCCCCCTCCCCCTCTCTCTCTCTGTCTCTCTCACACACTCTCTCACGCTCTCACGCTCTCACGCTCTCTCTCTCTTTCTTTCTCTCTCTTAGACTATCTATCGGTCTTTATCTGCTATAATTATTTATTTATTTATTTAATATTTATTTATCCACTATAATTAGTCTATTATGAGTTTTCTTTAAAACTATATTTACATATACATATATAGATATATACATGTATATATCTCCTTCTGCGCATCTATGTATATATGTTTCTCTGTATCTCCCTCTCTCTCTCTCTCTCTCTCTCTCTCTCTCTCTCTCTCTCTCTTCTCTCTCTCTCTCTCTCTCTAACCAACCTCAATATACCACTGAATGTGTGAAACTGTGAACCACCCGTACTCACGGTGTGTATTATGTGACCTTTGACCGCTACCTATTGTTATGATTCGGATCAAATCACAGGACCTCGCTGTTATTTCAACACTCGCCAAAAAAATATTTCATCGTTTGCCTTTTATGATAGACTGAACATAAAATCCACATGACCTTGCATTTACTGTACAATGTGGACCTTGCTATTCTGTCCACCCTAAACCAAATAATGGATAATTCATTGTATTTATGCCAGACTGAATATGAACTACACATGGCCGTGTATTTTTAGAGATCGAATCACAATGCTATTATCCGACACTCACAAAAAAATTTTGGCATATGGTTTTATGATAGGCCAACTATAAAATGCACATGACCGTTGCTCTTATTTCAACTATAGAATAAACACGCATGGCCTGTTTTTAACGGTAGGCCTACATTATAAACCTACAATAAATGCATGGAACCGTTCCTTTGCTGTTCAACCATGGGTATAAATCAGCCTCAAATCCTAATTCCTCGCCCATCAATGCAGTTATGATTTAGCGTATCCAGACACCTACCCCGTGGACAACCACCCCCGGATAACCACCCCCGGATAACCACCCCTAAGATAACCACCCTCTAAGACGACTACCCCCTAGGACAACTACCCCCTAGGGCAACCACCCTCTAAGACGACTACCCCCTAGGACAACCACCTTCCAGGATAGTTGTCCTGGGGGTAGTTGTCCTAGAGGATGGTTGTCGTAGGGGGTAGTTGTCTGGGAGGTAGTTGTCCGGGGGTAGTTGTCCGGGGTAGTTATCCGGGGGGTAGTCGTCCTAGACAGAGGGTGGTTGCCCTAGGGAGTAGTTGTCCTAGGGAGTACTTGTCCTAGACTGGTGGTTATCCGGGGGGTAGGTGTCCTAGAACCATGATATAGACATGCTATAAGCTACACAAGACCTTGTATTAACCTTACAACAATATATACTCATGATGATGATTGCTGGCATATACACGTCTACAAATCAGAAGACATAATCCGTAAATTTACCCTTGTACTAGGCCTATGTTCTTTATTTTGAATTCAGATGTGACTGTCAAATGAACCAAAGGCTTGTCAAAACATCCCTGTTATGTTGATGTCTGTTTCGTGGACACGTAACCTGTAGGGTGTCTAGGGGCAATTATTGAGAAATATAAACCGCACTGTTTTCAGAAAACTTGTGTTTCGTTATTTGTAAGCATTGAGATAGGACTACTGTACGTGCAGGCATTTTACCACTCAAAATTATACCCACTACAATCCCTATACTTAATGGGGGAATTGCTCAACCATTCATAACTGATAAAGAATTAAATCATTCTATTCTCGATGATTTTTTGCCTGTCATGCTCTGTGCACACATCAACATCTAAGCTATATGGATGGATAATGACGCAGTAGCAGTTACGCTATATTTTTAATGGGAGAATGAGAAAAAGCGAAACTGGGGAGGTAATTTAGAAGGAAAGACAGAATACAGTAAATGCAGTTTAATGGAGGTGAGGGGGTAGTTATGGTAGGGAACAGAGAATGGGGGGCGGTGAGAGAGATAGAGAAAGGGAGAGGGAGAGACAGAGACAGAGAGACAGAGACAGAGACAGAGAGAGACAGAGAGAGAAAGACAGAGAGAGAAAGAGAATGACATACTACCCTGATGTTGGTAATAGTCTCAAATGGAAGTGGGTAGGTCGTGACCTGTGTAATATTCAGTCATTTCTTGTGTTAGAGATACATTGAGAGGCCTATACAAAAACAGGGTTATGCCTCAATATTATAGAAACATAGTGAAAGCATCAGACTACATGCCATTACAACACTTGAACACAACGAAGGCATCATACACTACTTTTGCTGTGTGATACTAATGTCTGTCACCAATGTCATGAGTATATTCCTCATCATTTTATATCCAAGGATTTATCAACTCCTTGTTATATCCAATCCACACGCTACACTAATCAACCCTAAAGTTCATATTAAGTTACTTTTTGTTTGGATATGCTAACAGCTAGATCGATTCGTTTGCCTCCTAAAGGCAGATATATATAGCGCAAGAATGCAATGATAATGATGCTTTACCAGTCGTATGTTCTTAATAATGCGCCACTTTATTGAAAATGAGTATAAACATCACCCAAACAGTCTTTCATCCACATCCTACCCAAACAAATGTCATACCGCATATTCATATCTTCATCAATTTTGAGGGGATAGTCGCAACAGGTAGATTTAGGCAGGCCGACCATCGCATTGCAGCATACAGTTTAATGCATTACTACAGTGTATCGCGTATCCCCATTGCAGACGACATAACGTAGCTCAGAGCGCGCGGTGTAAATTTATGCAGCGGAATAGATGCTGATGCACTTGCAACTGCATCAGACAGCCAGGGCATAAAATTAAGGAATTGCTCGAGACTTACCGGTTCCATTCCTCGTTTCTTAGTCCCAGAACCTGCTGGGACTTCGTAGAGGCCTCGAACTCCGGTTCATGCTGGAGAACTGGCATCGCGGACCCTCTTCGAGCCGCTAGCCCAATGTTAGTACCGACGAACGCCGAGAAACGCCGTGCTGTCCTCCCGGGGCTCCGGCGTGGTTTGTTTACTCCGTCCGCTACACTGATCCATTGCTGTACGGCTCCGCCAGTGGCACCGTTCGCACTGCTCGGTGAATTGCTGCTCGCGTGCTGGTGTGCGAACAGCCCCAGGCTGGAGTGGGGCTCAGCGAAAGACCTGCGTTTCATGGTAGATGAGGTAGACTTGCCGTTGGCTACGTGTTGAAAGATGGGAGCAGCTAAATCAACAGGTTTACGTGCTAAAGGACTGACATGATGAACTTGATATCTGGAAAAGAAAACAAATAAAAGCAAATCAAAATAAACATTAAAATCTTGGTTTTGCTGAATCGACATTACATAGTCACATATTTTTGAGTTAATAAGAATTCGTACAGGCCTATTCATTTACTCGACTCTCAATCCAAGGATTGAGGGTTCGAATCCAAGCCGGGCGCTATTGTCCTCTGGCAAGACATTAGTCCACATTTGCCACTCTCCAACCAGGTGTAAATAGGTACTTGTAATTGCTGTGGTAATAAGAATTAGGAAGAGCATCATTAATACTGATGTGGCTATAATGAGTAAATAAGGCTCATTAGTATTCATTATTATTTTAGGGGCAGTCATGAATGATGGTATGAAAGGCACTTTAGAGCGATTAATAATTTTGGTGTGATATAAATGAAAAGTAGGCAAGCACCGTACGGGACACGACATAGATCACATGTTGCTATAATTACCTTGCATCTATATCACACACACAAAAAGAAAAGAAAAGTTAAGTACATTCTCTAACGCTTTCAGCTTTTATTACCTTTTAAGTACCATATAAGTATATCTGTAAAGCGCTTAGAGACAGTTTATTAAGCGCTATATAAAAGCGGAATATTATTATTATTATATAATTACGAAAAAGTACCTTTTCACAAACTAAATATATCTCTTACAGCAATAGCAGTTCTAGAGTATGTTTTGGAAGAGTGGGTATGGGGGGCTTTGTGGGGACTTGGGGCTTGAGGGCCCGTGCATTCATTATCTACACGTGTATTGCTATTCCTTTTTCAGGGGAGGGGCTTGAGCACCCTGCAGCCCCAAAAAAATGCATCTATAGAACCGCTGTCTTCAAATCTGCAGGCTAGAATATCACCGGCCCTTAAACGTGAATAAGTTGCTAGTGCGCTGATGTGCATGTTCTATTCTTGTGCAAATGAGTTCACTGTCTGGAATAAAATATTTTCATTGAATGAAAAACTACACTTTTTACTAAGTGATTCGAAACCACCATCTAATAGAAGGAGTGAAAGTGGGGGGTTGTTGTGGTGTGGAGAGTAACATTTGACATTTGAATAGACAGCGTTGTCACAAGCAAATTTCACATCAATCCACCAATAGATGGCAGCAAACACAACCAGTAAAACAGCATGATTAATGTCAAAGCCGCTTCAAATGCTCGCAGATAATAAAGCTATGCAATACATTTTCACTCACAGCCCCCTCTCTCGATGTATAGTTATATTTTGTGTTATCTGTATATTTCTGGGTATTAATTTGGAATTTTCTATTGTATTTCTTTCACTTTCAGTCTCTGCAGAACAAACTAAAAACCCTTTTATCTGGCCTGTTATCTTGATAACATCCTCCAAATTCTCAAATGTTTCGTTCTATTTTTAGGTCGTTTACTCTTGTGTTTGTTTGTTTATTTTGTTTTGTTTTCTATGTATGCTTGTAACTACACCCCCTCCCCCTCTCTCTCTAACTCCCTCTTGCTATGTCGACATGACCATCTTCTCTTTTACAAGTTTCTTTTTGTTGTCTTTCATGAGAACTAAGATATCTTATATTCCCTACCTATGCCATGTATATACCTCTTTATCCTACGCTTCCATTCCTCTTACACGTTTTCTGCATCTCTCTGAATTTGTATTTCATTACACTCCATACCTCATACTATGTTCCCTCCCAGAGCTCACCCCGTGTTTGCTCTCCATACAAACATGGGGAAGCTCGCTGCTCCAAAAATAACCCATACATTCGAGAGAGAGTAGACTTGAACCGGTGTTAAAGGAAGCTCTCCATCAATAACCTATGATTAATTTCCTTTTTAGGTAATTACTGACCTATCTTGGCTTCTATTTTTCCCCTCCCCGATGCTACTGCTGTTTGCTTGCACCCGTGACACGACACACGCGAAACGTGTGTAGCAGAGCTAGCCGCAAAACCTAATAATAGATACAACTATTTCCCTCAAATAAAGACTTAAAGCTAAAGTTGATTACTGCGAATCCTAATAATAGATACAACTATTTCCCTCAATTAAGACTTAAAGCTAAAGTAGAGTACTGCTAAATCTAATAATAGATATAACTATTTCCCTCAAATAAGACTTAAAGCCAAAGTTTAGTATTGGTCATGCGATTGCATTTTGAACACCGTAAAAGAAACTGTCTCGAAGCACCAGCCGCAAATCCTAATAATGCACTCTTGTCCTTAAATATGGAATATATGTTGTGACCTATTTTCATCAAATGATTGGGACAATATGATTTATTCTTCATAGAATTTAGTCTTTATCTTCTGATAGCTATATTGATCAGCCTCTTCGACTCTTATAGATTGGTACAACTATATCTCGCTATGCTTACATTGAAAGTCTCCTTTTTATTCGTGCGTACTGGGGATATCATCCCATTTAATAACTATGTTGTAAACAAAATGGCCAGAAGCTTTGGGAAATTTTCAGAATCTTTGAAATGATAAAGAATTGATTAAGTCTTGCTGAAAATTACATAAATTGAAAATTACTGCGCGTAGATTTGAGTATGCCTATAATTGCACTACACATTGAATGTGGCATCCAAATTTCGGTCAAAAATTTTGCAATAGTATTACCGTAGACCGTAGTTAAATTTAGAATTTGAGACTTTTTCAAAAGTAATCCCTTTCACGGTGTTTCATGGTGCAGTGCTATTATAATATTACTCAAAATAGGAATATAGGAATACAATAATGAGAAATCTTACAAATCCATAACTCCCCTTTACCATGCATGCAAGATTCATCTTTCTCTTTAACGGTATACAATCTATACAATTACAAGCTGTCTGAAGTAATCGAATACCTGAACTGCAGAGTGTCAAGATTGAGTCATTGATCGGTAAATAGCGTTTGTTCCAACCAGATACTCCAGATCACAAGATTAAAGCTAACCATTCTTGACATTAAAAAACAACATGTATTTTTTTAATTTTTTATATGAAGGCAAAAGGGAGGATCCTTATAATATTATGTAAAATATCATTATCATAACCGTAAGGCTTTGCGATCGACTGCCCCCAGCCAAAAATGACTGGGAGTATTGAGAACAAACCATTACTTTTGTTAAAAGGAAATCACTTTTGTTACAGATGCAAGTAAAAATGTTTTTTCAGTCCTCAGACACAACTTCACGTGATCGCCAAGGTATGATTGGAAAGAATTTCCCCTGTTTTATTTTCCTTCCTTTAACAATTTCATAAAAATTTGTCAGCCTTTGCTATTCAATTGCATTTCAATTATAAAGGTGCTGTACAATCATTTCAGCTGCAAGGCTTTGTGTGTAGTGCTCAGGGATTTGTATAAAGACAGGTGTATACATTATTGCAATACAAGACGCTGCTATGCTTGTATAATTTACGAATATCAGAATATATAAAGAATCATAAAGGCCCGTTCACATTAGATCACGATAAACCGCATACAAAGTAACGGTTATGGCAATGTGATATTACATAAGCATAGTGCACTGAACATTTTAGTACCTTTACAAAACACATAAAGTGAATAGGTTTCGGCCTTTAATAATACGCGTAATAATCATAATTGTGTTTACACAGGGAGATCCTCATCAGCATCACAGCAGACTGCTGTTCTTCCTGAGCTCACTGCTATTATTATTCCCCCGCAGTTGCCAGATACCCATTTACACTTGGATGGAGATGTCCTTCTCCTTCTCCTTCTCCTTCTTCTTCTTCTTCTTCTTCTTCTTCTTCTTCTTCTTCTTCTTCTTGTTCTTCTTGTTCTTGTTCTTCTTCTTCTCCTTCTCCTTCTCCTTCTCCTTCTCCTTCTCCTTCTCCTTCTTCTTCTTCTTCTTCTTCTTCTTCTTCTTCTTCTTCTTCTTCTTCTTCTTCTTCTTCTTCTTCTTCTTCTTCTTCTTCTTCTTCTTCTTCTTCCTCTTCTTCTTCTTCTTCTTCTTCTTCTTCTTCTTCTTCTTCTTCTTCTTCTTCTTCTTCTTTGTGTTATTATTATTATCATCATTATTACTAGAATTATTATTATTGTTATTATTATTATTATTATTATTATTATCATTATTGGTATTGTTATTATTATTATTATTTTTTAATCAATATTATTATTATTATTATTATTATCATTATTATTATTATTATTATTATTATTATTATTATTATTATTCTTATTATTATTATCATTATTATTATTATTATTATTATTATTATTATCATTATTATTATTATTATTATTATTATTATTATTGTCGTTATTATCATCATTGTTAATATTATTATTATTATTATTATCATTTTTTTTAATTGTTATTATCATTATCATTATTATTAATATTAATATTGTTATTATCATTATTACCATTATTATTAATATTAATATTGTTATTATCATTATTATCATTATTATTTATATTGTTATTATCATTATTATTATTGTTATTATTATTATTAATATTGTTAATATCGTCATCATCTGCTAGCTACTCATTAACCTGTCAGATATCATGTGGTTTTTGTTCTTGTATTTTTCTGCAATGGTTCTTTAGTGCGGACTATAGTATTAAGTACAAACGGGTTTGCATGATGAATATCGTATTAAACCACGGACGCACTGCATGAGAGATAGGATGTTAAATGCAAATGACAGATATACATTAGGGCGTCAGCGGATATTGTATAAAAGTCAATTCAGATGTCAAAAGTAATAATTCCCCGAATGAAAAAGCCGCTACGGTCAAAATTGAAAACCACTGGAATATCATTATAATCAGTGCTATAGCCCGCGTTGGGTAGAGATATTGTTGACGATATACCTGGCCTGAATATCAGGGTAATATGCCGCATGATATAATCTGAAGATGTATTAAAAATGGCAAGCAAAATATACCGAAAGAATAGCAAAAGGGGGACAAATTGGATCTTCTCCTAAGTAAGAAAGTAGAGATTGGAAATGGAAAAAGACGCTAATACGTGGTCTGAATGCAGGGAAGATAATCTATTTTCTTGAGAATGAAAAGAAGGCCGGTTATGGAGGAATAGAATAGACGGGAGAGCTTTGCCCATGCGAGAATCAAATAGGAATGGGTTTGAATGGTGGGATTATACAAGAAGTTTGCAGGAAAATATAGTATTGCTTATTAAGCGGATTTTGTAACTGCCATAAGAAAAAAAAGGAAAGAAAATGCCTGAGCAGGAGTCTTTTAAACTCATGAATAGAAAAGCATGATGAATTTTTTTTTCTATTTCTTAATAGTTTTTTTGAATAATTTACCCCCAGTTTTATTTAAGGTTTTTTTTGTTTGTTTGATTGATTTTATTTCTGCGTTCAAAAAGATACTAATTCAAAATCAAATTACAAAAATTCGAACAATAACAAATACAATGAATTACATGTTTACAAAAGTAATTAAATAGAAAGTCATGTACAATTATATCATACAATAAACATGTACGAAACATACAAATAAGATATAAAAAAATAAGGTTTGACAGTTGTGTGGCTTTACTTTTCTTTTTATGCATAAGCATCATTATTTATCATAGCCACTAATTTAAAAACAAATCACGTTTAAAGATATAGACCGGTAGTGGTAACATTGGGGTTCAAGGGTTTTGGGTGCAAAATATCCATTCAATATTGTTTAAATATTGCCTTCAGAGGTTTAGATGGCAATACTTCAACCTAAATTCGCAAAATAATATATATATGCCCAAATGTTCAATGTTGAAATGGCTTCGCGATATCTATCCAGGCCGGATCGATATGATAATTTACCAAATATATCAATTAGTAGGCGGTTTCCCCGGTAAAATTTTTATGATCACGTATTAGTCAAAACATATTCTTTCCCATGATTGGTAATAAGAGCTTCCATTTCATTTTGAGAGGGGGGGGGGGAGTATTTTTTTCATCTAGGATTGATTAAAAGGAAAGGGATTGAAACATAATAATGGCAAATATTCCATAGTTTATCTTTTAAATGTATATATTCAGGGATGATTTCTTCAGTTGTAAGACAAATTTCCGCCCTCGACCCTCTCCCGATAATCTCCCTCAAGTACATACCTAAAAATACTATTGCATTTCCTCATAATATCATTTCGATGAATTTCCAAACGAGAGATTGAAGTAATTCCACTCGTTTTACGACATATTTATCGATGTGCTGTTGTAATCTATATGCGAAAAACCCATGAATAAGTAACTACTAAGGTTAGAACACGATTCAGTTACCGTATAGATTTCAATAGATGATATGTATTTTTAGTACTGTCACAAACTCACAACAAAGACTGTTTTGGAGGATTTACTAATTATGGAACTATAGCTCGTCCGGCTTTACATTATTGAGGGTGTGGGACATTCAGAGATGGGCCTTTTTCTGACCTGAATCATCTCTCCATGTTTTTGAAATTTATTACAAGAAAAATATGTCCTATCACGCAAAAATAATCATGATAAAAAATTGCTTTAAAGCCCCTCTGCACTAGTTTGGTCAGGAGGGATTAGACCTTCCTGCATGGTCACTGACAGGTGGTTATCTCATCAAACCAGCTCTCAATTAATTTATGAAAAATAGGACCATGGGGACCAATGGTCACCGATTAAGCATTGTTTGCTATATAGAGGGCGCAAGTAGCTATAGGTAGTGCAGTAGGGCTTTAAAATCTCGAGTGTTGTTTTACATAAATTCAATATTCAAGTTATTGGTTTGATTAGCATTCACCATGCGCCTAGAATCAAGATTTAAAGAGATTCACATCAAGACGCGCCGACTAACTGTAAATCAAAAGAAAGTACGGGCGGAACCATAAGATACCCATTTAATAATTAAACTTAATTTCACGACGGGTCAACAGTGGCATGTTGATTAGGATGAAAAAAAAAGAAAATAGATCTTCTATGTTCACTATTAAGTGCCACTAAATTAAGTTGGCATACCCCTGTGCAAAACAAATATTGTAAGGCATGATTTTGTTTTCATAAAGTACCGTGGATATGGTGGAGGGAAATTTTATCGTAAGTGTATAAAAACTGTGAGTTCTCGTTTTGACCAGTCAAAACGAGCAAGCGACCCTCTTTTCATATCAGAGTATGAATATGGGATCCGTCTAATATGAAGGATGAGATAGAGAATGAGGTTTCTGCATGAGCAATGATGGATATTAAGAGATAAAACATACCTTTCTTCAAAAACTGCATGAATTCAACGTCACCTCAAAATGATAAAGAATTATTTAATATTTCCCCGTTCCCCCCCTCTCTCTCTCTCTCTCTCTCTCTCTCTCTTCCTCTCTCTCATCTACCTTATTCACACATGTATGTTTATCTTTCTCAGTTACTCTCTCTCTCTCATCTACCTTATTCATGTTTATCTTTCTCCGTTACTCTCTCTCTCTCTCCCTCACCCCTCTCTCTCTCTCGCTCCCTCCCCCTCTCTCTCTTCCCCTCTCTCTCTTCCTCTCTCTCTCTCTCTCTGTCTCTATCTCTCTTACACACCCTTTCCTAGATTAGGCTTTCATGATACTATGAGGCGAGACTGCTCGTAATTATTATTAATTCCATCATATACGGCACTAACAGGCATGCGTGAAAAATGCGAATTCATTATCCTACCCATCTATCATTTTGTGACCAAAAATGCAAACGAGGAAGGGAACACAAACATTAAAAAGTACCCCGCAGGAGGCTATTCAAGCGATACCTCTCACGGAGGCAAGAATATGTTACCATAGTAACCAATATCTTTGGATTCTGGAGGAGTAAGGCGAGATTTAGAGCGATGAAATTTGATAATAAATATTCATAATTGTGTTGGAAAGTGGCATGGATAATTATAATGGCGGCCAGAGTGGGGCGAAATAACCCACAATGACCGGCTCAAGTGTAGTATCATTTTCATCTCGTCATACTCAAAGATATTCTTAACCACCGTCGTCATCACCTTACATATTTAATATAACATTCTCTACTCCCTATCCCCCACCCCCCAGCCTTCCCATAATTCTCTTCTACAGCCCTTCCCTTTTTCATGACTTTGTTGGCCTCATGCGGCCTCCTTGATTAGCACTACGTGGTATCGCCGCCCAAATCCCATCAATATACCACGTTGATGAATAAATCGTAATCAATGCTATGACCTTATTTATATACTGTTGATTTGTATTTCTTCTTTCTTTCTTATGCGAACCACTAACATTACGTACAACATGCCATATTTGTAATGTAACCAAATTTATGCATTTGCCTTCGTGACGCGCCTCGATACGAATTATTTCATATTTCATTTACCTGTTACGAATAAATGTATCTCAATGATCAGAATTCAAATGGCGTACATATTAAGTTGTTGCTGGTAAGACGAACGTTATGACTTGCCTTACCTAGCAACACGTAATGTATGCAATTTGTATGCTGACTATTTAAATAAAAATATTCATAACAGGTGAATGAAAGAATTTGTATCGAAGCACTTAAAGATAAGTTGAGTTCTGGTCATGCGGTGTGGAATCGATCAGAAAAGGTTGATCATCTAGCATATAAGTATTAGTGTGTACTGCAAGGTACTGGAATCATCAAAATGATAAGAAATTTTGCCCAGTCTTTTTAAAGTTACAAGCACTTTACACAGAAATATGTGTATGGGACTATACGAACATGTGGCATAAAAATCCGTCCCGATTTTATGCTGTTACATGCCATATTTAGAATATTAAGGCATTTTAAGAGCCATGCTTTTCAGGGAACATTTTTTATCTGATGTTCTTCCACACTTGCATAATAACAATGATAATGTTTACAAATTATTTTTCACCTCTTCCAGAACTCAACCTTCTCTTTAATTCGCAGTACTGCCAACACAGCCATGAAGAAGGGGAGGGTTGTGTAGGAAATATAGGGAAGGCTAAGGGGATGAGGGGATGAAATAATAGGTAAGGTGATCATGGTGGTGGTAAAGAATATCTTTGAGTATGACGAGATGAAAATGATACCACACTTGAGCCGGTCATTGTGGGTTATTTCGCCCCACTCTGGCCTCCATTTAATTATCCATGCCACTTTCCAACACAATTATGAATATTTGTTATAAAATTTCATCGCTCTAAATCTCGCCTTACTCCTCCAGAATCCAAAGATATTGGTTGCTATGGTAACATATTCTTGCTCCTTCGCAGAAGAAATTAAACCAAATGACACACAAAAAAGGAATTTTGAATTTTCCAAGGCGATCTGCACGACGCGCTATGAAAATAGCACAAGGAATCAATTTAAGAACGAGTCCTCACGAATAAATAAAAAAATTATCAATCTTCTAACGAGCACCGAAATTTGTGTTTTGGTTTCATTTCTTCCGCGAAGGGGTAAGAAAATGTGCCCCTAGCATTGTGTACCAGGCCCTTGTTTCATAAAACATGATATCAATAACAAGTTACAATAACTGTTGTAAGCTACTGAAATTGTGGCATTTGATTGGCTGAGAGCAAATTTGTCATAGAAATTTAGCATTTGTTATTGATAACAAGTTTTATGAAACAAGGCCTAGATCGTTGAAATTCGCTGACATAAATCGCCACAGTGTGCATATGGACTTGGCATTGGTTGCCAAGAGTTCATCCATGCGGTTTTTTATGAGATTTGGGCGAATCGGGCGAATATATTCGACTCCCGAGACTAAAGTCCGGTATACAATCCAATATGCATCTTCATTAAGTTAGAAAGCTAGCCGGTCTTTTAAGTTTATTAACCTGGATATCGATATAGCACTGATTCCTGTTCTACATCCCATTCTCTCATACTTGTCCGGTCTATTCAGACAGCGCCCAATAAAAAGAGGGAAAAGTTCTGAACTCAATTTTACAGGGACTTTTTTCTTCTCATTTTTATTACATTCACATCAATAGGCCAATTTCGTAATGCAACCAAATTTATATTTAAATGCCTCGGTACAAATCATTCCATTCATCTGATACAATAATTGTATTTCAGTAGTCAGAATGCAAAATGCATAGGGCAAGCCATAATATTTGCCCTACCTAGCAACAACTAATGCATGCAACTTGAATTCTGACTAATGACATTCATTTATTCGCAACAAGTGAATGAAATAATTCGTATCAAGTCGCTTCACGAAGGCATATGCATAAATTTGGTTGCATTACGAAAATGGCCTATTTGATCAAATGTACAACACATTCCTCAACTTCTGTCTTGTGCAGGTTTCATTCCATTCATTTCTTTTATCACGGTAACTCGCTTCAGCATGAAGGACTTTTTTTCAGAGAGTCCTTGGATTTAAATAAAATAATTATACAAATTATCTTCGCGATCATACAAACAAGCATAAGCCAAAACAAAATGTTGTTATTGCGATACGTGTATCAGCTACATGTATGGGGAATTATTTTATTCCATTTCTATTTCAGCCATCATCAACTAATCAACGTCTTTTTATGTACGCATTCATAGTCTCACGGTAGCTTTTTTAAATAAAATATTTCTTTAGATATTTATAATTTAAAAGAAAACAGTTGCATGGCTAGTGGGTGGTGAGGAATTTGCGATTATCTTCCTGATATGACTGCCATAGTGCAGGTTTCACGACATATTCCAAACATCTCATTTGGGTAGGCCTAAACGCAAACAGTTAACACGACCCTTTAAGCTCACTTACATCTTTAATGCTCGCCGTGAACTTATAACATTGTGAAGTGCTTATTAAGTTTAATTGATGGGGTGACAGATGTATAACAACGGTATCTCCAGCCTAAAACCGATCTAACGAAAAACGTTTGAACCCGGACTGAGTAACAGTGGCGTGATACAAATTAGGGCAGTCGTGTTACCTATCTTGCTTACTATTACATTACAGAAGTAGGCTATCTTTCATGTTGCCGAAATTCAATCTGTCCTTCGAGATGAACATGAGGAAGACGATGGAAACAGCAAATAATTTGCCACGATGGTTATCTGGTACCAAAAGGATGAGTGTTCTCCCCCGTCTCTCTCTATCTGCCTGTACTTGTACTCGCGCGCTCTCTCTCTCTCTCTCTCTCTCCCTTCTCTCTCTCTCTCTCCTGCTCGCTCTCTCTCCTTCTCTCTCTCTCTCTCTCTCTTCCCTCTCTCTCCCTCTTCTCCCCTCCCTCTCTCTCCCTCGTGCATTCTCTCACTCTCTCTTACCCCAATTCTTTGCTAAATATTTCCTTCCATCTCGCTTTATTTCGCCAAAGGACAATAATTCTAACAAAGCACTTTAACTGGGTGATTTCTAGATCTATTACAACTTGATTCGCATTTATTGTTAATGATTTTAAATCAGAACTTTCATCAGTGCGATTCGAAAATTCTGAAGCTAATTCTATAGCTTACAGTGTTACAGTATAGCATAATATATAAAAAAGATACACAGTTATGCCAGTGAAGGAGGGGGAGTAACTTGGAATATCCGAAAACAGTAGACCCACATTTTTTTAGTCTTGGGAGGGGGTTTGTCTTCCAATTCAATTTACGCTCAATTTCCATTAGTGTTCTTATATCTCTCATCATTCGACAGATGCCTTGAAAATCAAGGACAGATTAAAAGAAAATACAAAAATAATCGAATTGACGTATTTAATTTTTAGATAATCGTAAAGGAGAGGAATGAACTAGGAAAATTCAAGCTGGATTTATTGTTGTGACCCGATATCGCTTACTATTGTCATGTTTTCGTTGCAATCTGAAATAGATCTATAAAATATATGGCGTTTCTTGAACAATGTTTGTCGGAGAAGAGGTCCTCTGCCAAGACGATTCTGTTTTCTTACCATGATACACCAACGCTCCATCTGAAGAAATCTTTTTTGATCTTGAAGAAACCTTGGATTTTCCTTTGTTTTCTAAAGATATGACTTTCATCTCACAACGCTTCAGGCAAGTTCTCTTCTAACTTTCATAACACTGCTTGAGGGCCATCAGAATTTAATCAAATAAGGATTTTATTGAAAAGATGTAGATTTGTGGAAAAAACTGGGTCAGTAACTTGGCAAACGTGGACAAATTGCGATTTATTCCTGGGTATGCTTACAATCAAGATGCTCATAATTATCAAGCACTGTTACCGCTGGCATTTTTGATCGTCCATACATCTTAACAAAAACTCTTAGAAATCAATCTAAAATCTGAGTATAAACTTTGGCTGTAAATCCTCGTATCTATTACTTTGGGGCACTATTGAATATAGAAATATGAAAATATAATCTACCTGATATATATTCTATCGTAAATGCTAGAAATGCACCCCTTCATGATTGAAAGATAGAAACGAGTTTATAGTTTTCAGGCGATAAAATACAATTTGATTTTTGATCTGATTTGATTTTCTTCTGCATTCATGTAAGTACACAGTTTTTTTATAACAATAATAATATTAAGTACAATAAGTATTTTTCTGACAATAAATCATAAATAAGCAAATATATATAATAATTGTTATTTTCAAAAACGAAATGATAAACTTTCATAGATACTAAATTTCCTCAAACATTAGAAATTATTTGCGGAAGAAGGACTGTCATTGTAAGCAAATTGCTTGATAATACGACAGCCCCAGACAAAAATCATAAAATAGTAAGCCTATAATCTCTAAAAATTGATTTACAAATGACTTTTTATTTATATAATTTGTCCATTACATATGTCCTTGAAACTTTTATGACACTTAATTTAGCAGGCTTTTGACACAGCAGCACAGTTTTTGTCTGTTTGTTTAACCTGACTGCTAAGAAAGTATATGTATAAAGTGTATGCTTGTAAGTAAGCAACCAGGGGACCGACGACTTTAAGTCCTCTCCTAGGACAGTGTATAGAAGGACGTTTCTAATGATTCTACTATGTCTATACCAGGGACTTGAACCCCGAGTCCATGCGCTAATACAAACGTCAAAACCATCATTATTATGGTACCGCCATGCAGGGGCGGATCCAGCCGGCGGCAAGGGAGAGGGCCGAAAAAGGGCCCACTTCGTGCGAAAATAAAATTTGAAAACCGTGCCGGCCGATTTTCCGCTCAGTGGGGGGTAGTGAGCTCAATTTTTTTGTTTGCCTTCAAAAATTGAAGAAAAAAAAATTCACCACCACCACCCCTTGAGCGCCAGGAGGGGGCCCATTTTTCCCCAAAAAGGGTGTTTACATGTTTTTTTCTAGGGAGGGGCCCGGCCCCCCTGGATCCGCCACTGCTGCCATGCTTTCAAGTTGAAAGCAAGGAGGGAATTGATTATACGACACAAGACGCAACTATAATTACTCCTTGGTCAACTTCTAACGCAGACTTACGGATCAAATATTTTAAAATAATCAAGTTAAAACTTTAAACCGGATCAGCTTTATACGTAACCCTAACCTAACCCTTAACTTAACCTTCAACCCAATCGCAACTCGATCCCCAACCTTTTTATCTTTAATAAGTATAATTATTATCTTTAATAACCTTGAAATAACGGATCGAATAAAATTGTGTCGGCTAAGCAAAATGTCGGATCACCATGCTGTTCGGTGCGTTGCGTTTAGTAGAGTTTTGGCAGATTTGTCCTCATTTCTTTTTTAAAATCACATATAATGTTCATGGTTTGTAAATCTTAAAGTTGTCACCATAATCTGTGACAAATTCACATTACGTAGATGAACAGTTTTAACATACCCTTACATATCTTCTCTCTTATGTTGTTGTTATTGTTGTTAGTAGTTTTATGGCGTTCATTCAGTACTGAATATATACACCATATCTTCGTTATAATATAAGAAAATTCAGTTATCCGTAAAGAAACTGAAATTAAAAAATTGTTGAAATATAATTAATTAACCAGTATCGCAATTTATTAGGAGTCTCTAGATGGTTTTCAACTTTGTATTTCTGTTTTTTAAACGTTTAATCTGGTCAGCCCGGTTTCGATTGCATGGAAATCTAGCTTTGCTCGATCTGAAACAGGCTTCTCGGCTACTCGGCGTGCGTGCGCAGTGATCTTTTTATTTTATACCGCACGGTGCCTAGACCACTCAGAAACACAGAAACATTAAATTGAGACACATCGTATAGGGGCGCTCCTAACCGAAATTCCAATCCATTCGAGTAAATAATTGACATACACATCATGTATATTTATCTTCTCTCTTAACCCCGTTCTATTCTTTATAATGCAGATGCTTTCATGTGCTTACCTTTTTTCACAAGTGCGCCTTGATCATTTGATTTCAAACGGATTTGACACCTTACAAATCTCATATATTATTATTATCATTACTATTTGAATTTTTTGTAGTAGGCAGGGGACAGCTAGATGTCCTCCAAAACCACCTTCAGTGTTTTTTCCTGCTTCTTTAAATAGCCACATCGAGTGCTGAGTTTCCAACTCTTATTCAAAGGCAATATTTCTAACTCTACTGATAGAGACGAAACCAGAGGAAAATCACCGTGATTTTCTTTTTGTCCAGTGTCGAACGGAGTTTTTTGGTCATTATCTTCACGCTTTTAAGTAAACTATTGCTGTTTACCCAGGGTGCTCGGAGAATTTTCATTTTAATGTAGATTACTCATATTTGCATACTACCGTCACCATGGCAACATGATCGCATGAGGAGCTTAGGTTACCCAGCAGCAATAATCTAGTCTGGGGAGGGATAAAAGTGTGTTTATTGGGTTTGGGGCTTGTTGTATATTACTTTAGTTCAGAAATCGGGCAGAAAAAAGGGTGGAATATTTGCCAAGATGGGTATCTTGGTTGTTTGTATTCTGTTCGGTATTAGCGTATGATTAATGTTCGATTTTTGCTACGTGCCTAAATCGTGGACATACATGTGTTTGTTTGAAATAATGGTGATCCATTTCTTACGACGATGCCCTATACTGCTATACAAGTATATTTTATAAAGACGATCGAGTAACCTCTCTAGACCTAAATGAGATTTAGAGATAATATACGCCCTAGTACCTGCCTTCCCTTGAAAAATATATATCTCTCTCTCTCCTTCTCACTCTCTCACTCATCCCCTCCCTCCCCTTTTCTTTCCCTTTCTCCTTCTTTCCAATGCAAACTCCATTGCCGTTTCTTTTGACATTGTTTGTTTGTTTTATTATCCTTTTTGGCATACACATGATAGAAATTCGGATATCATTATATATTGTTTTGTTTCATTTTGTATAAATCACGACAGCTCGCAAAATCCTTCTTCCCAATTTCCCCTTCTCAGCCTTTTGAAATGTTTCAACTAAAGTGGTTGGAAACCCTAATTACCTCTTGTCCCTTCAATAATTAGGACCTGGATCCTAAATTTCATAAACAAAGCTATGACATTTTAAGACAATAAAATCAGAGGTGCCCTCATGACCCATTTAACTCATAAAATATCAGTCTATGCAATGTATAATATGAGGGGTTTAGTGGATACAGCTGAAGCAAAAAGACACTCTGGCTCCGGAAGCACGGTAAGGGCTAAGGGTGAGTCTACAAGAAGATACTCCAAAGGGAGTCTTGTTTGCACGTGTGATAGGGGTTGTGGGTTCATACAGTTCACCTGTACTACATACTGGAGTATCCGGGCAAAATATACCTATTTGGTACACTCTCCTTTAAAGATGAAGTTTATTTCTGGTCATGCAATTGCATTGTGAAAGAAACGGTGTGAAATCGATCAGAAAAGGTTGATCATCTAGCATATAAGTATTGGTGTGTACTACAAGGTTCTGGAATCATCAAAATGATAAGAAATGTGGCACAGTGTTGGTAAAGTTACAAGCACTGTACACAGAAAGATGTATATATGGGACTACACAAACATGTGACATAACAATCCGTCCCGATTTTTATGCTGTTACATGCCATATTTAGAATATTAAGGCATTTGAAGAGCCATGCTCTTCAGGGAACATTTCTTATCTGATGTTCTTCCACACTTGCATAATAACAATGATAACGCTCACAAATTATTTTGCACCTCTTCACAGAACTCAACCTTCTCTTAAAGGGTCCAGTTCTCATCATGAAATTGTATTGAATGAGAATTTCTCTCATATGAAATAACGAGAAACATTGAATTTTGAATCTCTCATCTCTAAATAACATTGATGAATATGGAATGCAGCAGAAATGTCACATGACAAAACGTCCTCATCATTTCAGTAGATCTTACTTTCTCCAAATATTTGTGGAAATTTAATTTTCCCTATAATGCTCTTTCATTTCAGTTTTTTTTAATCTTTAATAAGGTTTGGATTCTTTCGTTGCACGGTTTTGCCTCTTATTTTCAGTTTCTTTGATCTTCTTTCTTAATCAGTCACAATGTTATTTATCTCTCTGTGTTTGTGACATTTTTCTCTTTCCTTTGTTCTACCTGTCCTTGATCAAATCAATTTCAATCGTTATACGACCCCTGAAGAGTTGGGATAGTTGAAAAACAAAGCTGTCGCATAAGAGTTAAGTCAGATAGCAGCCACCTGCTACAGAACGCAGGTATACAATCACAAAGCTAAAAATATCTTCGAATTAGATATCGAGTGTACGCGCGTTTTTCTTTCATCTATTTTCAGCTCAGGTAAAGGAATAAGCCTTTCCTTTTATTCTTTTAAATAATTGTTTTTTCAAGGCAGTAGCGGTAATTGTCTGACATTTTGAAGGATTAGACCTCACCTGCATCGAGTCTGTCTTACAAAGTTCCAGTAAAACGGAAGTAATCCCTGTGGGGTTATACTAGAAGAAATGATCAGATTGTTTGCAATGTTTCCTTTTCGTACGTTTGACCGAGTAATATATTTAGTAAGCTAAATATCATATATGTAGTTACCTATGTGGTGTAAGTGACTTATATAGAACAAACCGTGTCAAATTCAATCGATTCAAAGCCTCATGGCATGTTCTTACTTGTTAGTCTTCTTTTTTTCAATTCTTCTTCTCTTTCGTTTCCATTATCATCTTTATCGTTATCATTTATTATTGTTGTCCTTTTTCCTATGGATGGTGCTTCAAAATGGCGTTCAATGAATCTTGTATAAATAATATTTTCTCCCTCTAACTTATGGTTATTGGAGAGTGTTCAGGATTTTAAGGACCTTTTCCGATACCAATGTAGCGTTTGGGACAACCTCGTTTTTACCACTCACCTACAATGAATCATTTAATTATACCTCATCATTTCCTCATAATTTCCCCACTCGTACTACCCCTCAGTTGTTTCATGCGCATTCATTCATATTCAACTTGACTTGACTCGGCACCTTATCACAATGGAATTCCCATCGGACCGGTGCTATATGAATAATTGCTGCTTTAACAAGTTGATACTTAGGCGGTTTCAGCGCACCTGCGGCTGGTTCGGCGTGTCGAGTCTTTCAAAACCCTGCAGAATGAATGCAATGCCTTGGGATCGTGACTTTCCCTAGATACTTTGGCGTGTTTTTTTTTAGCGCTCTTTGGGCTTTTCTACACCGTACACTGTGAACCTTCCAATGGTCCATTGAATACTTTCTCCTGTGTCCTGTTTAATCTTTTGCTTTGGCGGTTTTAACGCACCTCCGGCTCGTTGTGCCATGTCAAAGTTGCTACGAATACCCTGCAAAAGGAATGCAATGTCTTGCTCATATCATGACTTTGCTTCTAGTATGCCGGTTTTAGCGCATCTGCAGCTAGTTTTGTCAAGCCAAACCTGTCCGTGCACTGGAAGTGGAAATGATGTTTTGGCCTATATCGTGATGAATTGCTTTGGTGGTTTAAAGCACCTGCTGCTTGTTATACTATTTCAACTTCATAATGTTCTTGAAAGTTATACTTGTTTCTTTATAGTGGTGAATCTTTGATAAAGTGATGAATCTTTGATTAATGTTTCTGGTGACGTTGTGATTTATACAATGGTGGCTTCTACACGTCAGTTATGAGTGATCCAAATCGCTCACAAGTTTATCCACTCGCAAAGTTACAATCACCTTGGCCTCATTCTTATTCCAGGCAATTCGACTGATATTAAACACAAGTTAAGGATCAATTGCAAATTCTATAATCCGGGTCCCTTATCGTCTGATGCGGGAGAGTTGCGACTGATCCTAACTGTTTGAAACAAAAAAAACATCCCTCTATGCCCTATAGCGAATACCATGAATACTGTGTTGTGATTTGCATATCACTGTGATGAGATGTCGGGTCATGTTGCACTTATGGGTTCTTTCCTCTTAATCTAAACTTGAAAATAAAACTCAAGTGAGAACTTCCTTAATTCTCGTGAAGGGTAATGTGATCGCAAAAGCACTAGCAATTCATAGCGTATTACATGTAAATAAGATAACAATTACATTCCACATGCATATCACTATACCTATCTCAGTCGCATCCTCTCCAGCTCTCTCTCTCTCTCTCTCTCTCTCTCGCCATCTCTCCCTCTTCATCTTGCTTTTTTTAATTCCTCCTTTCATGTATGTCTGTCTCTGTCTGTTCCCCCCCCCCCTCTCTCTCTATATATATATATCTATATCAATATCCAGCTCTCTCTCTCTCTCTCTCTCTCTCTCTTTCTCTCTCTCCATCTCTCTCTTTCTCTCTCTCTCTCTCTCTCTCTATCACACACACACACACACACACACACACTCTCTCTCTCTCTCTCTCTCTATATATTATTATATATATATATATATATATATATCTATATCTATATCCAGCTCTCTCTCTCTCTCTCTCCCTCTCTTTCTCTTTTTCTCTATCTCCATCTCTCTCTTTCACACACACACACACACACACACACTCTCTCTCTCTCTCTCTCTCCCTCTCTCTCTCTCTCTCTCCCCTCTCTCTCTCTCTCTCTCTCTCTCTCTCTCTCTCTCTCTCTATATATATATATACTTATCTATTTATCTATCTTTCTATCTACCTAACCAGCATATAGCTATCCATCATGATCCCTTTATCCCTTTATCCATATATCAATCATTCGATATCATTCTCTCTCATCCTCCCTCCATCTCTCAAACCTCTCCTTTTACGTTATTCATTACAAGCTCTCTTTCCGATCAATAGTACAAACATGTACACCTCTCTGCGATTGTGACAAAAGACTGGCTTTTCAAACGACCGACAAAGCTGTCATGATTGATAGATTTGTATATTTCTGCACGCGGAGTGAAATATTCATGTATTAATACAATATTTATTGATCCGCTTGTATAGTAACGTATGGTCCCTATGATAAAGTAAGGATATAGGATTCTCAATGCGCTGTAAACTGTAGGACAAAAAAATGTATTGGAAAAAAGCCGACATGATGATAGTTATACACGACCATATTACAGTAAGACGTTATCTTACAAATGTTTCTATTCAATTCAATTAATTCAATTCAAATGTTATTTCCACTCAAACATGAAATCAAAAGAGATGAATATATTTCACTCGAGTTAGACATAATTATTACCAAACAATTTTCAAAACAAAAGGAGTATAACAATAACAAAGAATACAAGAAAACAAAGTACAGTGATAAAAACAGCAACGAAATAAAAGAAACAATAAACTAATGCCTGTGGATTTCCAAAAGAAATCAAGTTTCGGTCGAAGGCTCTCCTCGTTAACTTACGAGAATATACATGCTTTCTTAGCAGTCAGGAAAAAACAATCATCGACAATCATCATCATTAACTGATGGTATAATTATATCAGCTAATCCGCTAATAATTACTATGCCTTTGATTGCACATCCGTGAATCAAAGGCATTAATGGTAGACACACAATGAAGGTTATTTTATGAAAACATTATCGACCAACCAAGTCCGTGAGAAAATATTGCTGTAGGAGTTCCACATCTTACTTAGATAACCGTCAAAAGTCAATATGAATTCCTTTATGCAATAGTCAAATGGAATGGCCTGGAAATGTTAGTTTGACAAATAGTCAAAAAGCAATATTGACAACAATTGTCAAAGTCATTGTTGGCAGGAGGCAGAAGAAAGTAGAAAAGAAGAAAGGAGAAGGGAAGAACAAAAGAGGAAAGGAGGAGAAGGAAATGGAAAAGGATGGGAGGAGAAGAATAACGTACAAAGTATTAAAAACAAGGAATGGGAAATGAGGACAGACTGGAAGGAAAGTGGAAAGCCGTAAGGGAAGGGAAGATGACAAGGATGGGAAATGAAGGGAAAGGAAGAAGACGAAATAGGGGAAATCTGGATAGACAACAGCAGTACTCGAACAGGATTACCCTTTCCTAGTTCTCAAAGGGTGGGGAAGGACAGAACAAGATTGCATGCAGTGGTCAACAACTCGTTGGTTGTACCCCTGTAAGACCATGCAGGGCCAGGTAACTTAAAGCGTAGCCATTATTGATTGCACAACTGCTTGATCATAGAATAAATAATTGATTGTACATCATGGTCAATCGCAAAATAGAAATCACTTACTAAATTATCTTTATATTATGGCGCCCTGGAGGTTCGGGGCATGATGCAATTCTTCACATTCAATAAATTCTAATAAAAAATCATAGCCTGAAGAAGACACATGCAATACAAACAGCGAATTGTACACATGGTACATGCTACAGCTACATACATATGGGTAGTACAGTCTAACAACAATATTGCGATTGAATTTGAAATCATCGGGGAGAATATTGGAAGGAAGACCCCCCCTCTTTTTCAATGTCAATTACTACCTCCCATCATCCCTAGACAATAAATTACATGATTTCACAATACTCAATGATTAATTTTCCACATGCACAATCGTTTCCATGGAAACCCCTCTTGATCACAGGCTCGCTTTGAATAGTTATAAAAGCATTTCACGGATTGAGAATTGATCTTGTTTGGGTTATTTATTGATATCAATTTGGCTGTTAAAGATCTTGATTGGGCCATGTTAACGATAGACAATCCAGGTATGTACATCATCACTGCGTTGCTGCTACCGTTGGGCTATTTAATGATCTTGATTGGGTTATTTTAACGAGAGATAATCCACAGCACGTTTGCTACTGCCGACTCCGGGTGAAGTCTGTGATTAAATGTAGTAATCTGATCCCAGGCGATTAGTCATTAATTGAATCATGACCCCGCCCATTACCACGCTTACGGCTGACTGAGGCATTGATTTCAATGTGCTACACTCGATGATAACAGCCTCACATCGGGTGAAACTGAATGCAAACATGAACTGTAATCCCATTCTGCTATTAAACAAGCTTGTTTTTAACAAGTGCAGAAGATGAGTTTCCTTTTGTTTTCTTTTAATTTAAAGGTGTACTCATATTTGGTCCGTTCTAAATTGTGTATTCATTCAATTGTTTTTAAAAGGTGTTTTTTTTTTTTTTGGATTAAGAGTTCTAATTCGAATATTCAAGTTTTCATTTTTCATTCAAAATTATGTAAAAATTCGAAAAAAATTATCTGTAATTAATTTTGTGTTAAAGGTGAGATAACTAGGTACCTGAACTTAAGGGTGGATATTAAATCTTTAAAATATTGACTGACCATTTTGAATTCATCTATGATCATGGCATGTGAAGGTTCTCTTACCACGATAGAGACTACTATCGAAAAATAAACATAAGGCAATTTCGATAATCTATGCAACAGTGCGAACATGACAATAAGGTATTACAAAACAAAATTACGTAATCCGAACATGATTTCTATGGCAGTGTATGGGACGTACAATAGGGCATTGGAATAGCTCTCGAGCTGATTTATCAAAAATAGTTGCGATTGTATTCCTTTAAATTTCAAGCAGACATTCAATCACCCCCCCCCCTAAACTCACATACCCACGCCTGCACCCTCCAACCCCCACCCACACCATTTTCACTAACTTGGTAACTGAACCTAGATCGAATCTACAGCAGCTGTATCAATCAATAACCAGACTCGCAGTCCCCTGGGTCTAAAATCAAACACAATTGAATTGCTAGAGGATTTTTACCCAAATGTTGCATCTGACCAGAGCCAAAATTGTCCCCTCCAAACGTTTTCTCTCCGATTAAACTCGGCTATGAAAAGCGAAACAAAAATCAATAAGAAAGCGGCGAATATTTGCTTTGCTGGCAAACGATAGACAGACGATAGATTTTGTCCTGCTTTTTCCCTCGTTTCTGGTTGGTTTCAGGTAACATAATCATGTTACTTTCCAAAGCTTTGGACTACTATAGTGGAGAGATTCAAAATTCAATGGATGTCCGAAATTTACTTTCATTTCAATCTGAGAAATGGTTGATACCTTGTATCTAAAGCTAATGAAGATATCTGGTCATGACCGTAATGGAATTGCTTTCCAGAAGATCTATGTTAATAATGAAATGTAAAAACTTGTTTACCATCCCATAGATAGGTTGTATGGACGGGCGAAATACAAGTAATCAGATAAAATGTTGCTAGAAATCACATCGACCTGAAGTCACATTAAGTCTAATTGGTTGTTGTTTACCAAGGCTAGCCACATCAGTATAATACTACTCTTCCTGCGAGCCCCTGCAATTATATATAATTACTCCTGGATTTGCCAGATACCCATTTCACCTGGGCGGAGTGTGGAAAATGTGGATTGATGTCTTGTAAAAGGACATTAGTACTGGGCTGGGATTCGAACCCTCATCCCTTAGATTGAGAGTCGAGTGAATGAACCACGATACCTCGATACCTCCATTTAAGACTATACCCGAATACGAAAGATATTGTGAGGGATTGGAAGTGCGTACGCGTGGTTTTAGAGATAGTGGTGATGCTTGTGGTGATGTTATTGGTGGTGGTGGTGATGGTGGTATCAAAATCAGGAAAAAAATCAGGGAAAAGGATATCAAATTCACTGATGATAATTAAGAAGATATGCGGAAAGGGTAAGAAATTTGATAGCCCATGTCGGGAGTTGAGGGTCCAATAGGATTTTAAAATCCCGTGGAAATACATGATAAAAAGGAAGAAAGTCTAAGAAGAAGTAATCCTCGAATATGGTGTAAAGTACCATGCAAGATATAAAATCCTAGTAAGGGTCTACAAATAGGAGAAGTAGGGCGGGTTTCCCAGTATAAGGTATCAAAACTACTCCAGACTTCGATCCTCGTTTATAGTGCTTTTCAGAATGTGATTTACGCGGATGATGACTGTCCTCAGTGTGAAATACCCCCCCCCCCTCCCTGACGAGATGAAGATACATGCCTCCAGATATATAACACATTAGAGGAAGCTAACGCTTGTTATCAAAGATTCATTGCATATAAAATCCACGCTGTATTATGCATGGCTTCATCTACTGTTAGCGACACCGCCAGCTTTTTACACGATATCTAGATTAAATGTAGCCTAAACCTGCATGGGCAACATTTGACTTGCATGGAAATGTTTTTTGACAGGTACGAGGATGAAACAAAGAGGATACAGATTTCATTCCTTTCCAAGAAGCATTTGGCTTTCTTGCTGACAGTCTAAAGGATTACACCTCTAACAAAGGCTAAGATGGTCGGATATCATATTCATGATTTATAATTTGAACCAAAAAATATATCAAGACCCTAACATTATAGGGGTGTGATGCTATAGCTCAGTGATTGCGCAGGGACCTCATAAACGGGGGAATGGTATAAGGCATTATTCAATAACCCAAAGAACTCAACCGTAGGTCCTCGGATGGCTTAGTTCTAGCATGGACCTACTAGTAGGTGCATGGTTCTAGGTATACATTTGCTTCTCTATAGCAGCTTGGTCAAATAAAATAAAACGAAAATCATATCCCATTATATCATATCATATCCCATCCCATCATATCATATCAAGTCATATCATATCACATCATATCACTTTTTCATATCATTTCATATCATATCCCATCATATCATATCATATCATATCCCATCATATCATATCATATCATATCACATCATATCACATCATATCATATCATATCATATCATATCATATCATATCATATCATATCATATCATATCATATCATATCACATCACATCATATTATATCATATCATATCATATCATATCATACCATATCACTGTACCATGGTGATATTATGTGAACAACGTGAACAATGGATTTACATTTTAAAAGTGAGATGATGCACTCATAGTGATTTTTGCAATATTCCTTTATTCTGGCAATATTGACTGGTTTTCCCAAAATGTTCTGAAGGCTGAGTCAGAAAATGTTTTTGTTTTCTTCAGAAAAATGATTGTGTTTTTGTGTATGCTGTGTACATGACTTCATTAATATATTAAAATTCGGTATTTACTCGTTTTGAAGAGGAATCCACTCATGGGTTTTATAGTATGCTTGTTTTTAGCACCGCTATGAATCTTCTGTACAAGAGAAATGATCAATATCTTGAGTCCTCTGTGCGGGGTAAAACTAGCGTTATCACACCATCCTATAGAACTTAAGAAATACGTTTGTCTCATAGGGCCCTCCAAGGGAAATAATTATCATTGTCTTAATCTTTTTTTTTTTTTATATAAGAATTTCTTTTCTTCTCCATTGTAAAAAATGGCCCGACAGTCAAACAGATTAATTCGGTTGATTAGTTGCGTCCTTCGGCGTTTTGATCGGAATATAAAATAAGTTATATTAATTATATTAAGAGGGGAAGGGAAAGGAACCTAAACGGCAGTGGAAAAGGGGGAGTACAGAGGGTCGAAAGTGTTTTTATTTTTGGCTTGTCATGGTACGTAGTTGCTAATAATAATAGGAAACTTGTTATAACATCATCACACAAACACGTTTTTCCAACGTGCGAAATCATCCTAAAAATATTTGTAGGACTTTCTCTTTGTTTTAATACTTATCTTTGTTTTGTTTTATTGTTGTTGTTGTTGTTTTTGTTTTATTTCTTATACTTGTTTAACGTTGGCTAGAAAGCCACTCTGCAAAAGCTATACATACAAATGTGTTCTTTCGCCAAATATATCAATTCATTATTCCTTTCGACAAAGATAAATCAACCGCCTAATATCAGAAAAAAACTCATGCATTTTCTTACCTTAAAAGGGTCTATGATAACTATGGGCCTGAAGGTATGCATTTGATTGAATAACAATCTCATCTAGCGTAAATATGATTTTTATTTTTTTTCCTTTTATGTGTGTTTTCTAAATTGAGATATTTTCACAGAAATGAGATAGCTTGGAGCATGACAGTACCTATGAATTAATATGCCCTAGGATATGTGGTAATGAGTCTCTGGACAACTTTTTGATAATTTTAGCTCTGAGAGCACTTTCGGTAGCATGGGTTTTAAAACATACAAACTGTAAAAAAATACACAAGACTGATTCACGAAAAGGCCAATAGGGTATGGGCCAGCATCCCCTCCCCTCCGCGACCTTTTCCGTTGGTTTGTGCGCGTGTCAGAATCAATTTAATTGGACATTCCTGTTGTCTGTGCATGCTTGCATTTACATCCTTGAAAACATTCATTAAATTGGTAGACTTAATTCGAGCAAACCGTTTGTTTGATCAGCAAATTAGTTTAAACATTCGTTCATACACTGTATAGTGATGTAAACGAATGGCGTTAACATTTGATTTGAAATGTTAAGGTCGTGACTTCGATCCGTATAACGGTCTTTGCCTTGGAAAGACATTTACTATCTACATGTACATCTACAATCCTCCACCCGAATGTAGTCAGTTGGTACTTCGTAGGAAGCAATAGAGATGTCGTAGTAGAGTGCTTTTAGCACTTGACTTGTTTGCGAAGGTCGTGGGTTCGATCCCCGACACGGCACTAATGTCCTTCGGCAATGCACTAACGTACATTTGCCACCCCATACCCAGGAGAGAAATGGAGACCTGGTATGATGACGAAAGAGAAAGCCTTCGTGTTAGTAATTGTCATATGCCATCACAATGACCACAGGGTAGAAATACCCTCCAGGGAGTGGAGATGGTACACATTGTGTGTGAATGAATCCGATGACCGGAGTTATAATATCTGTAAAGCGCTAAGAGAGGGGTTTTCGTAGACAAAGCGCTATATAAATCCAGATTAGTATTAGTAGTACTATATCACCTCCCCTCCACCCTACCCCCCTCCCTCCCAACATAAAGTATTCTAGCGTGGTCCGTGATATATACTTTCTCTACTAACACATCTCAGGAATCTCAAGAGCATGGACTTCATTAATTTTCTAATGATGTGATGACTATCTCGTGTCTGGTTATCAGTAAATGATCTTACGCCTGCGAACATTGGCGTAGCCAGGTGTGTTGAAACGAGGGGGCGCAGACGGAAGAGGGGTGACACACAAAATCAAATAGTTACAAACAAACAAACACAAGCACTCAAACACATATGGCCTCATGCACCCTCATATGCGCACCCATACACAGGGGTAGGTTACGTAGGTGACCTTTTTTAGTTGACGAACAAGGGGCTTTTGACCCATTATGCCCCCTAGCTACTCCTATGCCTGCGAACCTCTAAATACCTCGTGCCTCAACAAGATGCTCGTTCAGAATATTAACAAGCTTGCCAATTAAAGTTTGAAGGTTGATATAAAACGTGTGATAGGGAAAGGGGCAGTGGTTCGCTAAAATATTTTAGACGAGGGGCGGTCGTCTGGTCGTCTGACAAATCCGTGACAACAAAAATAGCCGAATATGTCCAAAAAGCATAAAGTAGTAAGATTTTCATATTCGCCAACAAGGATGGTCTTCAAATTAGCCATAGACGGTTTTGAATATTATTCTTAAACTCAGCTACCTCCTAGCAACGTCTTGGAGATAATTTAAGAAATATGCTAGGAATAAAACTCATTTTGACGATAAAAAGTGTAAGAAATCTACGAAAATTTGCACATTTTGCTCCGTAAAGTTTAACAAGACCCCCCCCCCCCGAAAAAAGGGTCTCTTTGTAAGGTTTCAGTGTAGTCAGTTCAATAATATTCAAATATCAGCAAATATTACTTGAAGGTATGACTGTGGTGACTGAAAACAATTTCACGAGTTACGTGAGGTCGTAAACTACGGTGTTTTTATAATCAAAAAGGTTTTAAGGGGCCTCCATGCCCCCTACTTTGTCGTGCATGTCACGCTGCCTATTCTATAGCGAGGATGGCGAGGGAGGTTTATAGCTAATCCAGCACGTGATTATGATATGATACATACGCATGCCAGATGTTAGATATACGATGAGTGGATGATGCTTCAAAAGGCCGATTGGATCAATAAAAACACATGCTTGGATTATGATTAAACTATGATTATGACACACGTTTAAAGACTATAGAATGCCACAATGTCAAGGCAAAGGAAATATCTGTTTTACTAAATAATCATTACCCATTGGTGGAAATTTAGCAACAACAAAAATCAAAATTTCACAAAGGAAGAGGTTGTCATGAATAATATTTGTAATTTGTCTACATAAGTCATAAAATGTTCCCACATATTTGCACTTAAAATGAATTCAAAGTTGATTGCATATTATATATCGTATTTGAGAATATCTAAATGATGGCGAAGGCGTATCAATTTATCTGTTTATGAAACTAGCATACGCCCACGCCCTCCCTCTCCCCCTCCCCCTCCCCCTCCCCCGATCTGGACTACAATCCTCCGCGCAAAGTTCGTGGATAACTTTGGTTTAACTGTAGGGTAAATGATGATACTTCTATTAATCACTTAAGTCTATGCAAAAATAAACCTAGTAGGACTAGTTGCAATCATTTTGAAAGAATACATGTTCAACGAGATTGTGAAAGTAACACCAACATATCTCATTTTCATCTCTAAACTCATCTTTCAATCTTTATCATTTTCTCTTCCTCACTCACTCTCATCCACCCACTGATTCACTTCCGTGATCACCAACTCTATCTCTCTTCCCGCTCACCTCACTCACAATCAACATGTTGCGAACATTATAGAGATCGATCAATAGCGAGATGATATAGAAGAGACGGAAAACACCTACTTCAATAAATGCCCTGACTACACGTACCGTTGACAAGGTGAATGACCGGGAATACCTGCGGAGCTTGGAAACATAGACATGAGTGTTTCCTCATTGAGTGGCGTAGCGTGGAGCAGATATTGATAGGGCACTATAATGGCGTCATTGGAGAAGGGTGGGGCATCATTCTTACTCGGGGGGGATGATTTGACAAGACCATCAATTAGTAGGAGGGTGTGGAAGGGGGTTGCTTGGTATCCACGAATCCCTCCTCCTCTTTCTCTCTCTATCTCTCGCTGTTTCTCTCCCTTTCTTTTTTCTTTTTTGTTATTTTCCATACGATGGGAGAAGTGCCCTCTATGCCCCCCTAGCTACGCCACTTTCTCCAATAACTGAGAAAATTATTGGGAGTATTTTGCAGGGCACTGCTCATAACCTGAAGGTCAATGTAAGTGCGGGGTGCTTTCTTCGATTGCCCTTCAAAATGGTTCGGAAGGGTATCGACGAGTTTACATAATTGCTCTTATATTTGTCGGTGCGGAAATGCTCGTAGCAATATTTCACGATTTAATTAGTCAGCAAACATGCCTCAGAAAATATTCAATTAAATGCCAGAGTGGCATGCGTTGAGATAGATATAATCAGAAATGAATTCATTACTAGTTGCGCTAAGACTTACAGAGGTATATAGTCATTATTAACATCTTATATAGATTATAATGAAATATAAAATTAATAAAATATCAACTTCTGAAACTTATTTTGATTCAACACCACGTTGAACCTTTCATGATTTACGATGCTTGCCCGAATATCAAATTTAGAGTTTCTAAATTGTGTAACCGAGCGAAGCGAGCGAGCATATATATTCTAAAATACACGATCGCAAATAAACTTCTAAGAAATCAACTCGAGAGGCAATTTAAATTAAATGCCCTATCATATCATCGCATCATCATCCCACGGGTCTCCTCTCTGGGGATAGGTCTCCTCGTTATCGCTCTCCATCTCGTCCTGTATGTAGCAACTAGCCATTGACAAGTCAATTTCTCAACCGTTTTCCTTGATACAATCGATCCACATCTTGGGTCTTCCTTTTTTCTCCTTCCTTTCTCCTTTCTCTCTTCTGCTCATCTAATCAGTTTATCTTCATCTTTCCCTTTCACGTGTCCATACCCCATTGTACGTCCCATAGGAATCATGTTCTAATTAAGTATCATTATAATAGGCACACACTTTAAAAGGTGACGTCCAAGACAAGTGAAATTGCCTTAGGTAGTTAGGTTGATTTTATTTAAGTAGGAAAGTTGCGATCGTATTACAATATTCTATAGTAAAAACATCATTTTTTTAAATCATCATCATTATCATCGAATCATATACAAGATATAAAAAACTAAAAATACTCTCTCAATGCAAGAAAAGAAACTGGACGGGTGGTTGGATATGAGGTGATTGTATAGATACCCAAAATTCTGTGGGTGCTGCAGCCTCCCAGCTCCCTCCCTTTCCCCTCCCCCTCCCCCTCCCTCCCCCATACCTCTTAACATGGTTATGCCTTTAATCAATGGGGTGTGCTTCTATAAAGCTTGTCTAGTCAAGTTAAACGTGAATTAAACCACGAGTACTTCATGTGCTCAATTTCAGTTCTGCTTGGTGGGTGTAACTAATCGTAGGCTCTGTTATCAATCGGTTTTCAGATTGCGTGAATAGGAAAAGCTCGATTTAAAATTAAAAGTTCGATGAAAGGGCATGATGATTAAAGGTACGGTAACAACTTTTTTCAGTTTTGTGCTATGGAGAAATACGATCAGTCGTGAGATACGATTAATTGTAGCGAAATTGTAGCGAAATCTTGATGTCTTTTATATTAAGAGCATGTATTATGTTTAGACAATTAAAGAATGCCCGGGATTGAATTGAATAGTTAAGTTTTGGTATTTTAACTCTAGGAATCTTGTGTAGTTTGAAGAAATATGCCAGGGGTTCCTCCATTTAAGTGGGGAAAAAAAAAGAGTTCATTGTAATAATTGAATACTATAGCATGCCTAGTGATATTCAGTATTTTTGGTTACTTCATTCAAGGTGTCTAATGATTGTTTCGGTTGAATAAAGGTCTTTTATACTAAGGGCGTGTCTTAGGGTTAGACGATTAAAGAATGCCCGGGATTGATTAGTATTGGTTGGTATTTTGACCCATAGAAATCTTGAGTTCTTTTATATTAAGAGCATGTCTTATGTTTAAACGAAAAAAAAAAAATGCCCTGGATTGAATAGTACAGTTTGGTCTTTTGATTCATAGGAATCTTGAGTAGTTTGAAGAAATATTGCCATTTAAATATATTCATTTAAAAGAAAAAAATACCATTATGCACACTGTCATCCATTTATAGAATTGGTTACGTCATCTAAGATGTCTAATGATTGTTTTGGTTTAAGGAAGGTATTCTGTATTAAGAGAGAGTTTTATGTTTATACGATTAAAGAATGCCTGGGATTGATTAGTATTGGTTGGTATTTTGACCCACAGGAATCTTGAGATCTTTTATATTAAGAGCATGTATAGACAATTAAAGAATGCCCGGGATTGAATTGAATAGTAAAGTTTTGGTATTTTAACTCTAGGAATCTTGTGTAGTTTGAAGAAATATGCCAGGGTTCCTCCATTTAAGTGGGGAAAAAAAAAAAAAAAAAAAAAGAGTTCATTGTAATAATTGAATACTATAGCATGCCTAGTGATATTCAGTATTTTTGGTTACTTCATTCAAGGTGTCTAATGATTGTTTCGGTTGAATAAAGGTCTTTTATACTAAGGGCGTGTCTTAGGGTTAGACGATTAAAGAATGCCTGGGATTGATTAGTATTGGTTGGTATTTTGACCCATAGAAATCTTGAGTTCTTTTATATTAAGAGCATGTCTTATGTTTAAACGAAAAAAAAAAGAATGTCCTGGATTGAATAGTACAGTTTGGTCTTTTGATTCATAGGAATCTTGAGTAGTTTGAAGAAATATTGCCATTTAAATATATTCATTTAAAAGAAAAAAATACCATTATGCACACTGTCATCCATTTATAGAATTGGTTACGTCATCTAAGATGTCTAATGATTGTTTTGGTTTAAGGAAGGTATTCTGTATTAAGAGAGAGTTTTATGTTTATACGATTAAAGAATGCCTGGGATTGATTAGTATTGGTTGGTATTTTGACCCATAGAAATCTTGAGTTCTTTTATATTAAGAGCATGTCTTATGTTTAAACGAAAAAAAAAAAAGAATGTCCTGGATTGAATAGTACAGTTTGGTCTTTCGATTCATAGGAATCTTGAGTAGTTTGAAGAAATATTGCCATTTAAATATATTCATTTAAAAGAAGAAGAAAAAGAGTTCATTGTGATGGTCGAAGTACTAGTAGGCATAGTGACATACATTCATAGGTGTGGTTACTTCATACCAAGGTCTAATGACTCTTTAGACGATTAAAGAATGCCAAGGTCTAATGAATCTTTAGACGATTAAAGAATGCCCGGGATGGAATAGGATAGTTTAGTCTAAGATGTTTAGGTTTAATGAAGTGCACGCATGCATTGACATTCATTTATAGAATTGGTTACTCCATACTAGATGTTTTAATGATTGTTTTGGTTTCTTCATATAGAGAAAAAGGAAAGAGTTCATAGTGCTGGTCAAACACATAGGCCCGAATTCGCAGGGCGGGGTTTGGGCTCGGACCGGGGTTTGACCTCGGACCTCCTTTTGTTTCGCCGGGCCTCCCTTTGTTGTTTACAAACCTGGTTTGTGAATAGCGGGGGGAGGTTTGGCGGGGCAGAGGGGGGTTGGGCTCGACCTTGGTCTGAGCTCGGGCCTTGCTTTGTGAATTCGGGCCCGAGATGCTCATTGACATTCATTTACAGAAGTGGTTACTGCATACAAAGATGTTTAGGTTTAATGAAGCGCATGCATGTAGCCGGTATTGGAATGATTGTATAAAGAAGGTATTAGAAAGGATAGAAGCTGGGGGGTGAGGCGGTGGTTGTGAGCGGAGGAGAAATAGGTGCAACTTTATTTGTAGACATGTCTTTTCTACATAGGTTTTATTGTGTGTGTTATATGTTATGTAAATGTTTAATGTATTCTTCTTTTTTTTTCAATGGGGACAGTTTGTGGCAGCCTTTGATCTGGTTAGTTTTATATGGCTTGAATGTGGGCAACAACCTTTCCATCTCTCATCCACCTATATTATATACTCAACACGCACATGATGAGTAACACTAAAATTTCCGTCTGCAATTTGATATCCTTAAATGTAAAAGGTATTCGGGAGAAAAATAAAAGAAGAAGCATTTTCAAATGGTGCAAAGAAAAAGGTGGGAATATTATTTTTTACAGGAAACCTTTAGCACACAAGATATAGTTAATACTTGGAATTCGATGTGGGAAGGCGAATGTATATACAGCCACGGTACTAATCATGGTAAAGGGGTTATGATACTATTTGATAGTAGAGTAAATATTAAGATACGACACACAGTTATCGATGAAAATGGCAGATACATTTTTGCAGTTGGTTTTCTGCAGAATAAGGAGGTAATATTCGGAAATGTTTACTTCCCTGTTGGGAGCAAAGAGTTGGAACAATTGGAGTTTCTGGGCAAAGTTAGAAATATTTTGGAAAAAGATGAATTCAAAAATAAACCTCTCATTATTGGAGGATTTTAATATGGTTAGAGATGTACATTTAGATTACAGTGGACATAATGTTAATAAAAAACAGTCTAAGCTTAGCTATGAATTTGAAAAGTTTTTAATTGACTATAATGCCACAGACATATGGCGTGTCAAAAATAATTTAAAGAAACAATTTACATATCACCAACAGAATCCTAAAATGCATAGTAGATTGGACTACTGGGTTATTTCGGAGAGCATAGAAGATATGGTATTTAGCTGCAAAATATTAACTTCAATTTCACCGGACCACTCAGCAGTAGAACTGATTATTAAACTACATTCTTCTACTAATCCTGTAATAAAAGCAGGATATTGGAAATTTAATAACAGTTTATGTAACGATGCAGATTATGTGAAAAGTATGAAAGAAGAAATAACACGGTTGAAACTCAATCTATCCAAAGAGATAATAGATAATAGAATATTATGGGATTATGTTAAAATGGAGATACGAAGTTTTACAAGAAAATACTGTAAGAAAAAGCCAAAGAAAGAAAGGATAAGATTGTTGGTTTGGAAAAAGAAATTTCAAAGTTAGAGGAAGAATTACAAATACCAGCGAAGGTGAATGACAATTCTTTGATTAACGATTTGGAAAAGAAAAGAAGGGAATTGAAAAGTCTTTACGGTTATATAAGTGAAGGGGTAAAAATCAGATCTCGAGCCCAATGGTTTGAAAGTGGAGAAAGAGAAACGGCATATTTTAAGCAACTAATAGATTTCAAAGAGAAAAAAGTGCTATTAAAGAATTACAAGTAGATGGAAATATAACTGATGATGAAAAAGATATCATACAAGAAATTAGAAGATTTTATTCTAAACTGTATGCTAAATCAGAAGAAGGATTATGCGAAAATATTAATTTTTTCCCAAAACCTTACCCAAATTAACAGAAAATCAGAGGAAGCTATGTGAAGGAAAAATTAACCAGGGAGAGTGTATTGAAATCTTAAAAGAAATGCAGTTAAATAAATCCCCAGGAAATGACGGATTAAATGTAGAATTTTATATTACATTCTGGCATGTAGTTGGTGACTTAGTTCTTAAGGCATTTAACGATACCATGAAATTCAAGGAATTGTCGCCTTCTCAAAAACAAGCAATCATAACGCTTATACATAAGGATGGTAAAGACCCCAAATTCATTAGTAATTATAGACCTATCTCCTTACTCAACGTAGACTATAAGATTATTACCAAAATACTTTCTAAAAGAATAAAAAAAGCTTTGAATGAAATTGTGTCGGTCGATCAAGTAGGTTATTTAAAAGATAGAAACATCGGTGATGCAATCAGATTAATCAATGATATGATTTTTCATACTTCTTGTTTTAACAAACCAGGGTACCTATTGGCAATAGATTATGAAAAAGCTTTCGACTCGATTTCACATAGTTTTCTTCAGAAAGTGCTCATTTCTTTCGGGTTTGGGCCAATGTTTTGTGAATGGGTTACAATTTTACTTACCAATGCTCAAAGTTGTGTTTTTAATGGGGTAAATCAACCGGATATTTTAAAGTTCAAAGGGTGTAAGACAAGGAGATCCGTTATCTCCATATTTATTTATTTTATGCATAGAATGCTTAACTCACTGCATTAGAAATGATAAGTTGGTAAAAGGTATTTGTTTTGGAGAAACAGAAATAAAGATGATCTTATATGCAGATGACATGTCAATTTTTGTACGAGACATAAACTCGATTAATAGAATAGAGGTAATCATGGAAAATTTTAGGAAAATATCAGGACTAAAGATTAATGGAAATAAAACATTCATTTTACCCTTAGGATCTTCTGTTGGCTCTGCGAATGTGTATCCTTTTGGAAAGGAGGCACACATTTTAAAAATACTCGGTATATATTTTACATTAGATCCCAATGTGGCGGAAGAGATGAATTACAAAGAAATATTAAGCAAAATAAAGAAATTGTTAAATTGGTGGAAACAAAGAGATCTAACTTTGATAGGAAAAATTCATTTACTGAAAACATACGCATATTCAAAACTAATCTATGTAAGCTCTTTGACTCCAGTGCCTGAATGGGTTATAAAAGAAATTGATGAGATCTGTTTTAATTTTCTATGGCGAGGTAAAGACAAAATTAAAAAAAGTACGATGTATTTTGATTACAAGCAAGGAGGATTAAAAATGCTCAACTTTCAACTTTTTGTGAAAGTACAAAAAGTGATGTGGATTAAAAGACTTGTAACAGGAAACCAGAGAGTTAAATGGAAAAATTATTTCAAATTTTTAATGAGACCTTTCGGAGGAAATCTTATTTTTTACTGTAACTATTTACCTAACAAGATCGATATACAATTACCAAAATACTATCGGGATTTAATAAACATTTGGTTAGATATGAATGATTTTATTAAAAAGATACAACTCACAAAGGGAATGAAATTTTTTAAATAATAGGTTTATACACAATAGTGGAAAAACATACTTCAATGAAAATCTTTTCTTAAAAATACTTATAGATTGTACCATATTATAGATGGAAAAGGAACATTAAAGTCGGAAACTTATTTCAGATGTATGGGACTAGAGGAAGAGGAAATATCAATGCTTAAAGAAATCTATGGTAATATACCTAAGGAATGGAAAATCGAATTAACAAAGAGGCAAATTTCATTTCATGATCTAAAAATAGAATTTATGTTCACAAAAAAAACATTCCAATTTGAATCGGTTTGTTCGAAAAATCTGTACAGGGCATGCATACAAAAATGCAAGACGTCCCTGTCAGTTTTCAGAATTTACATTCATCATACAATCTGTCGGTTAAAGAAATTGAAAAGGTTTTTGTCCGACCAAGAATTAGTACTTTAGATAATAAACTAAGAGAATTTCAATTCAAATTGCTTTATAAAATTGTTTATGTCAATCGTTATTTATACAGGTTTCAATTCATATTAAGTGATAAATGCTCATTTTGTGGAAAAGAAGAGGAAACATATAGGCACATATTTTTGAATGCGAAATGGTGAGAAAATTATGGGATCAATGTAGTGTTAGTTTGGATATTCCAATCCTTAAAGATATGAGCTGGAAGGAAGTTCACATTGGATTAGACGAAATAACCGAAGATAGGCAAATGATTAATCACGTGGTTTTATTAATTAAATATTTGATATTTATTAGTAGGGAAAAAAGAAGCCTCAAGTATTGAAGAAATAAGAGAGAAAATATTCAAAAGTAAACAGGAAGAAAGAAAGAGTGCTACTGAACGAAATACGTTGACGCTCCACTATAAAAATGGGAACATCTCAAGGTAAACATGGATAATATGCAAGAAAATGCAAGGGATGAGGAAAGGGGGCTGCCCGGTTCACAGCTGTGTGTGATTGGCCGGTCTCGACTGCCATAGACTGCCCACGTCTTCTTGTATCGTTTTTTTTTTTTTTTTTTTTTTTGTTTGTTTGTTTGTTTGTTTTGTTTTGTTTTTTGTTTTTGTTTTTTGTTTTTGTTTTTGTTTTGTTTTTTCTGTTTTGTTTTGTGTTTGTTGTTGTTGGTTTTGTTTTTAACGGGGTAGGGGATATAACAAACTTTATTCATTCGATATAACTAAGTTGATTGTAGTCTGTATTTTGTTCCAATATGTTATAAATTATAATATGTAATAGGGATACTAATACTGCAGAACAAAATATAGAGGGGGGGGGTTATAACAGTATTAATTCATTCATTATAATTGAGATTACTGTATTTTGTACTCTGTAATTGGTTTCAATATGTTATATATTACAATTTGTATGAATTAATATTATTTATTGAGTGAATACAATAAAGAATATTACAAAACAAAAGAAATGGAGATGTGATACGTAGATAAATAGTTAGGCCTGATTGTCCTGATTGTAAGTCGATCTTTGAGTTACAGAGCTCTGTTTGTGCAATGTCTCGAACAGGTATACAATTTCATCAGAACATTAAAAAAAAGTTTGGATGAGGCGGTGGCAGAGGAACTGTGAGGACCCGGGTTCGAAACCAAGTGGACTCGCTATTGCCCTTAGATAAAGCATTGTTACTCATGACCAAATCCCCTCGCATGCTTAAAGTCACCGATGCATTAAGCCACCAATTTGTTCCTTAATATGGAACCATTGATATTCCTAAAATTGTAAGAAATTATACCGTTACAAACATGACATTGATCTAGAATACATTGGCTATAAGGTTACTTTATATAATCATTTTTTCTTTGTGTGTGAAGCCATACTAGTGTATTAAACTAAGATCAATATATTAATATACCCGTACATTCCAAACGTAAAATGTTGCTCAGCCTGTTACATAATTTATTATACCAGTATATTTTGAAGAAAACATAAAACTGTGCATTATTTCGGAGTCTTATGAAATTTCCGAAGTGAAATAGCTACAGCCTAACTAGCATGGTGGGATATTATGATTACAATTATAACTTATTCGTGTTACTTCACACGCTCAGCAGTTGCGAAGGGGCAAAGTAGAAATGAACAAAATCCAAGATTTTCTGGCGGGGGACTGAAAATCCCCCCTAATAGAAGAAAATTTAGAAGAATTTTTTTTGAACGGTTTCCATATTTTCAGGTGTCTTTTTCTGATAACCATGGGTGGAAAAAAAGAAACGTTCACATTTTCAAAGGTGTTTCAGCTGCCCGGGGACACAGGTACACTGTACGGGGCACATTTTCTAGTTTTAATGCTCGATGTTTATTTCAGATGAGGTTCGATTGGGGGTTGGCAAGGGGCCGTACCCCCTCTGAAACCTCCAGCCTGGAGTGGAACTGCCACTGACAAATCATGCTGGTATGGATGACGTGGTTTTAGAAATTATGGATTATTACATTCCAATATATTGAAATATCGTCAATCTTGGGTATTCTTCGCACATCAAAGAATATTGAGGGATATCGTGTACCTGGTCTTCTTGATCACAGGGTAAGAGTAGTCCCATCTACCCCTGTCGGTGTGCAATTGTTTAAAATAGCTTTTGTGATGATTCCAATACCATGTAATACACAGCTATCGGCATTTCCGACATCGTGACCTTTAGCTTTACGATTTAAATGAAAAAGTGAACTTAAAGATTAATTAATTCACGTATACTCAGCATTATCTTACATCAACAAATTTCCACTACTAAACCATGCAAATAGAAACGTTTAGACCTCTATATACTCCAATAGTTTAAACATTAAAGAATGAACTGTTCAATTGCTCAAGGTTGGTGTATCGCTTAAACCAATCAACAACAATAGTTGTGCCCAAACTTTAGCTCATACGCAAAATGACGTAATAACCCTTTCATACAAATCAGAATGTAAAAAAGTACAGTCAAACCTATCTATAAAGGCCATGGAAGAACAGGACCATTTTGAAAATGGTCCTGAAATGGGCTATCCAACCGTTTGTCTATAATTATGTAATACATTTACTTACTTTCTTATCATTTGAAATGTGTTTTATATGTATTTTTTAAAACTTGTATGTATATATGGATTTCGGAAATAAAAACAAACAAACAAACAAACCTAATGGAAACAGGAAAATTGGTCGCTGTGGACAGGTGGCCTTTCTAGACAGGTACGACACGCACCCACTAAAGAGAGACAAAATACATGGTCACTATAGACAGATGGCCTTTACAGAGAGGTTTCTACTAAGACAGGTTTGACTGTATTACGGAAATCCCAGTTATTCTGATTATTGTAACAACAAAATGTCTTGCTCTAGATCAGTGCAATGGCAAAGATTTGTACCTCTGTAAAGAAATTTCGCCTGTCACACAAAACTCTACGTATGCACCCGACTTCTTTTGAAGGGTCTTTTCTTTGCTTCAAATGGGCTTAAAATCCACGGAGACTTTTCCAACAAAAGCGTGGCCCTCTTCAGAAGTACTCTGAATGAATGCATCGAAGGTGAAATCAAAACACTCTTGAATAGTGAAGAGTGAAGCCCGAGATCGGAGAAAGTGGTAATCTCAAAAGCAAATTTGTTTCCGAAACCTGTCGCATACAAAAGAGGTATGATGATCAAGCTGAGTAACTGCATTTAAACTGTATTTTGAGAATAAATGTTTGGATGTTATTCTTGATTGTTGATTGTGAAAATACGGTGATACTTTTGTAATAGTGTTATCCTTACGATAGAAAACAAAAGTATTCTTAAAGATGTAAGGTATGGCTGTGTTAAGATAGATGGCCTTGTTTAGGGACTGGCGCAAGACATTGGTTATAACCCGCCAATTCTCATACTGTTTGACATTTTTTTTAAACTTGTCCCGAGGATAATATGTACGTAGAGCACCCAGGTCGTAATGTCTCTTGTTATACATACTTTACAGTGTGAATATAAGAGAGAGGGGGGGTAATGAAAGCAGAAAGAGGATTGTCACTAGATTTCATGTATTGTATTGTGTCGTATTGTATTTATTAAACTTCATTGATGTACATTAATAATCTGTTTATAAGCATATAAATCATATAAATCAATTTGCAATGCAATGTAACAAATCATTATTCTGTTTGTAAACATATATATCATATAAATCAATTTACAATGCAGTGTAGCAAAACAGAAGGAAAATTATATACAGCAGAAAAACTCTTTTTTCTTCTTGTAATAACAGGATACATAATGCATAGAGTAAATAATATAATGTACCATAATACATCCGGAGATTTAGATATATATAACCTAATATAGCAATTTTCTAAATACACTGTTGGTCATAAAGGTGGAACACCTCCTTTCTACCCCAATTCACGGAATGATTCCGACAACGATCCACTCCCAACAGATCCAGATAACAGTACATATTCTCAGATTCCACCGAACAACAATTTGCGAGTGTATGTGCCTATTTGGGGACTTTTACTATACATTTAAACTTACATGTTCATGAAGGCTTAGCTTTATTCTGAGATTGGTATGCAAGGGGGTTAAAGGCTCTCATTAGACCTACACGAAGATCCATATAATCATAATAAAACTTCGAGATTTGGAGGGGGAAAAAAGAGTCTAAGTTTTCCATATCATTATATAATCTGTCGTTCATTTATAAACATGATCAAATTTTAAGTATTTAAATAATATGCTGCCTCTTTCATTTCACAACTTTTACACTATGAATAAAACCATTCACTCTTACCCTACCAGTAATTCCTCAAATTTTCATCTAGTAAACCCAAAATTACTTATTGCCCATAGATCCATAAGACACCATGGTCCTGACCTGTGGAACTCTCTCCCAGAATCTATTAAATCATGTTGCTCCCTCTACTCATTTAAAGCCAATGTCAAAAAGATGTTGTTATCAAAATATTCAAGATAAAATTTCTGTGTCAACTCTTCAGTCTTTATCATAATGTCATCTCTTCTTTCATCATCATTATCATCATCGTCATCATCATCATCTTCTTCATCATCATCCTCATCATCATCCTCATCATCATCCTCATCATCATCCTCATCTGCATTGGAAAATATCACCATCAACAAAGTTTGTATTTTAAATTACCTATCCGTTCTGCTTAATAAATGTGTTAATCTATTTCATGAGTTTTTTTCTGGGGCTGTCATATTATCAAGCAAACTGCTTACAATGACAGTCCTTCTTCCGCAAATATTTTAATATTATTTTATAATGTTTGAGGAAATTTAGTATCTATGACAGTTTATCATTTCGTTTTTGAAAATAACAATTTTGTATATACATATATTTGCTTATTTATGATTCATTGTCGGAAAAATACTCATTGTACTTCATATTATTATTATCGAAAAACTGTGTACTTACATGCATGCAGAAGAAAATCAAATCAAATCAAATCAAATCAAATTGAGGTTCTTGATATTTCTCTACCCACCTCTCTTTCTCTCTCTCTCTCTCTCTCTCTCTCACACACACACACACACACACTCTCGTTCTCTCCCCTCCCCCTTCCTCTCTCTCTCTCTCTCTCTCCTGCCTCTATCTCCCTCTTTCTCTCTACCTCTCTCTCTCTCTCCCCCTAAACTCCAGACATCTACAAATCCTATCAAACACTAAATACCTCCTCGGTTACGCGTCATAAACCACCATTTCACGACGACCGTACTAAAGAGAAATCTGATCGACGCTCTTGACACCCCATTGTGGTCCCAATCAAGCGAGAAAAGAAGACAATAAATTGAAAGGTATTGCATTCGCTCTTTTAACGTGTTGGATTTCACGGCTGTAAGATGTTCTAAATGTAAATTGAGGTTTATACGGACACACTTTGATATGCATGTCTCAACACCCTCTTCTTTTTCCTTATTTCTCTGTCGCCTCGATCCCCATCGTCTTTATATAAGTCATTGTTATAAAATATACATTGAATACCATGCATTCAACTTTCATTAATGCACAACACTCAATGGGCAAGCTTGTCGGTGAAGGGTTTTAAATTAGATAAGCCCTTAAGATGCTTATCGGGTGATAATGGTCATAAGAATATTGGCCCATCATGTTCAATGCGAAAATGATGGCATGTGCCCCCTCCCCTCCTCCAACGCTCGGATAATGTTTATTTATTAAATGTTACGGGGAAGAATTGGCAATTCTTAGTTTGGCCTATAGTATTAGGTTACCCATAAAACTTACTCCAGGGGAGTGTTTCACAAATAATAAGTTGGACTTAACTATGGCAGGCCGTTCATGCCACTGTTTGCTCTCACCATTAACTGGCATTGGTCTCTCAAGGGACGTACACATCATGGTCACAAATCTACAGAACTTGCATGTTTGTTGATAAATCATTATTGAAGGAAAAAAAATATTATCTTCAAATCATAATGGTGAGAGCAAACAGTGGCATGAACGGCCTGCCATAGTTAAGTCCAACTTAGAGTCGATCTTAGTCTTTGTGAAACACCCCCCTGGTAATATTCTTTCTCAACGATGGACATTTTCACTTCTCCTCTGACCTACCGCTTGTCTACAAAGTACAGGATTCGTGTCTCTTGTTACCATGGTTACTGTATACCACACACTTCAACAACACGACTGCAATTTCCGAAGTCAAGTAAAATCAACAAAATTACCGTCTTAAGGTAAGTATGGGAGGTAGGTCAGTAGAAATAAATGAATGAACGCAAGCATGAATTATATCATACCATGCTTACAACAAAAATTGACCTATTTCTAAATTGCATTTGGTAATTGGAGACCTTCAAGTTGCACGAAATTGCTAAGACAGAAAATATGGCTCCCTGAACATCCGTTGCTTACTTAAGTACTTTCTACATAAAATAAAAACTCTTAGAAAACATTGGAGATACACAGGAAAAACGTAATTAGACTCACAAAGATATAGGTTTGTTACTTTGTACAAACGCTTTCGTGTAATGTGTCGTGTAGGTATGTATGTGTGCAGTATTTTGTATGTCTGTCTGTCCGTGTGTGTGTGTGGGAATGGTGACTGAATCATATCGAATTGAATTTTGTTTTATGTGGGGCCCTATTTAATAGCAACTTGTATTTTGTTGTTTTTTGTGGCCCTGACCATGTATTTGCTTTGCTTTACTTTGTATCTTGTATTTTTAGTGTATTCTATTTTTCTGTATGTTTTGCTTATAATTATGGTTAAATAAATTCAATTCAATAGTGGGACTTACCCGTTGATTGCCTGCGCAGTATGAACCTCGTATCGTCACAGCAGCTAGTCAGAAGATGCCCTTTGCTTGTCCGTGGATACGCCGAGACTTCACCGATACTGTACACGTGATAGACACAGAGACAAGTCACTAATTAGTTCAATAAAAACATCCGCTTTAAGTTTCCTTGAGAGGAGGGGGCAGCGGGGCCGCCCTTAAAATATCTTTATGGGCATTCTTAGAGTGGAAGGGAGGGGTCGTGAAGTACAACGTGCCGGTAGAATGCGGCAGGTACAATGGCTGTAAAGTGTAAACAAAAACCAAGCGGCTGTATTATGTATACACTCTGGCCTACCCTGGTGTTCATGCACCAGTAAAGCTATGCATCTTATGTTTGTTTTGATGATATTTTGCAGCACTGAATGAAAAGAAAATCATGATTTTTAGGGTTATTCGTAGTTCGGTATGAAAAGGATCCTCATCATTATATTAAAAAATGAACAATAGGGCCTATTTTTAATATTTTCAACATTAAACGTTCATCAAATTTCTTTTAAATTTCTGAGGAATTGTGTTTTGTATTTTTCTGTTTCTGTTGATTGTTTGGTTGTTGTTTGATTGATTTTTGTCCATTTCGTACCGCATTGATAAACAATTATAATCATGACTGTCAGGACCATGTCATAAATACATCCGTCATGCACTCCTTTATCAAGCGAATTTAATGACTGATACCTTCTTAAACGAGTTATGGAGGAGACATTACTCGGACATTTATTACGTGTAGTTTCGACTCGAAAGATTAACTATCGAGACCTCAGATTGAGAAGTTTCGGAAACGCGGTGCAAGTTTTAGATAATGCGCGAACAAGGATGAAATGATATTATAAACATTATATCACAACATTGATAAAGAGCTAGTGTGACGATACGTTAAACTTCATGTATAGGTGAACAAGACTCCTTTCCACTTAAATAGTATACACCTCTCTATATAAAAGGCCATCTGCCTATATTCATGATATTGGTCACCTACATGATCTTCTAACTCTAAGAAGAAATATAAGAGGTAGAACCTGTCAAGAATGCCACCTGTCAACAGCGTCCATTTGTTTCCGTTGGGGGGTAGATGGGGCAAACACAATTAATAGGAAATGTACCATTCGCGAGGTACAGATTTAATTCAAACTTAATCTGGGCATTTACCCCCCAAAAAAAAAAAACCTCTCTCTCTCTCTCTCTCTCTCTCTCTCTCGTCCTTTCTCTCTTTTCTCTCCCTTTCTCATTTGTTGGGATCGACGGACCTGACTACATATAATGTACCCTACTTCCTACCTTCCGTTAGAATTTGAAAAGACGAAATTAGATTGTCAGAAATATTTTTATATCAGTATTCAGATTGCTGATAATTTCACTAAGTTATTGGACCTGGGCGATCTATGTTGCTTATATTTAACAATGGATAATAAATATTGATGTGGTACGACTTTTATTATCAGCGACCTTCCTTTGAACCTGAATTCGAACGATTTATGACTCTCTCTCTCTCTCTCTCTGTATATATATATATATATATGTCTGTCTCTCTGTATCTATCTATCTATCTCCCCAGTGTTTCCCTCCCTCCCCCCCCCTCTCTCTCTCTCTCTCTCCCTCTGTAACCCACCCACCCTTGTACTCTTTACTCTTTACAGAATGCCCTATATCTTTTGATGTTGAATGAAGTTTGTTGATTTATTGTTACTCTGTGTCCTCAATAATCGGAACAGATCACTCTACAATGCAATATAATACGAAACATACCGTCATTGTATAGAGCATTGTACAATACCTGCGGTGATTGAATAGATGGAAAAATTGAATCCAAAGGAGCTGCGGCGTAAGCATTTTATTTCAAATGTAAAATGCAACCGTCGCAAAATTTCTGAATATAGATGAATGCACACATGGTTGTTGACGAATGTCCTCCTATACCAGCATGACTAGACAAATTGATGATGTAGTTTTAAGGCACACTTGATAATATCTTCAGTACAATCTAATATGATTTCGATCTCATGTCTGTGACAGTCAATTACGCAACTTGTAGATATTAATACGTTCTTTAAAAAGCCAACAACTTTACATAGAGCAGGGTGAGTTACAAAACAATCCAACGCAATATATTTCGTTGCGTAGCTAAGGGAATAGCCCCCTCCTTCGTCTGTCTTGAGAGAGAGGAAATGAGGATAGAAAGAAAGAAAGAAAGAAAGAAAGGAGAGAAAAGACAGAAAGAAAGAAGCAAAGAAAGAAGAAAGAAAGAATTAAACAAAGAAAAAACAAAGCAAGAAAAAAAGACAGAAAAACAATCAGAAAGAAATAAAGATGGGAATAGAATGAAAGAAGGAAAAAAGGAAAGGGAGAAATGGAGAATGAAAGGAAGGAAGACAGAAAGCTAGAAATAAAGATGGGGATAGAAACGAAAGAAAGAAAGAAAGAAGTGAAAAGAGAGAGACAGACAGACAGAAAGAAATAAAAAACGGAAGAGAAAAAAAGACGGACAGAAGGAAATAAGGAAAGGATGAAAGAAAGAAAAGAGATTGAGAGAGGGAGAGAGACAGAAAGTGGGTTACAAAGATGAATAGGTCTGGATTACTTCTACGACCTCATTTCCAGACTCATTGCTGCTCCATCGCACACTTCCAAACTATCTTTATTTAATTGTTCACCCTAATCAGTTACTCATCTAATAATAGGTTATTGCACCTTATTAATCCTCTATAGTTACTTGAACTCTGGACCTGCATGTCCCCCTATCATCTCTTCACGCATCACCACTGATAAATATTTATCAGTAAAATAATATATCATGATGATAAAAATAATTATGTACCCCATTCCGGGGAAGATCGGATATCCATTAATTACGTGATTACCTTAATTCAGCTACTAGGTACTCACACAGACACCATCTGCAAACTGTATGCAAAAGCATTTAACAAAACTAGCCGGTCTAGACGTAATGAGGTATCATGTTCATCAATGCACAAACATTATTTTAGACGTGAAAACTAGCTCTATGCAGTCAATTTACACGCCGGTCCTGCAAACTCAAAATATCTGTTAAATGCCACAACATTATAATTATGTTAGGTTTGTATTTCAAGCTTGTCTTTGTTTCTTGATTTTTTTACATTTTTTCAAATATCTTTATTTTCGGGGGAGGGGTTGTTTTTGTTTTTTAGTTGTTTTTTTTTTGTTTACAGGAATAATATATCACATCTATGCAAATTCTTGATGCCACGATCATCAGGTGACGATGTTAACATGCAATCTTGGAAATCGCCTTAATATGTTGCCAATTTGCAGAATTACATCGATAACATCCACCATTATAGACCAGGGCCAATACCCGGTAATGTACATTGTACAACCTAAGAAGGCACCCTAGTCATTATTGTAGGACGTTAAGGACAATTTTACAGAATGAGGCTCAGTTTGCCTGTAAAGTCAAAGTAAATCACCTATTAGTTCCTTCATCACTGTTCATGCGGTGATTCGACTTTTACTCTGGCGACATTTGCTTCGGGCTTTCTATGTCTTCAAAGATGGAGGAGTTCAGTAGAAGACCGAGTTGTGGAAAAGAAGCCTAAATAATAACCTGTGAGCTTTCTCATTCTTAGTATGAAATTTATTTAGTAGAATATCATAGTAGAAATGTTCCCAGAAAAGGACTGATCTCCAAATGCCCTCATATTCGAATTATGAGGAAAATAGTTGACAAAGCAAAATGTCCTGCAATCCTTCATGCAGGTTATTGACAACCAATACTTGACAACATCAATGTAATGTATTCTTGCTCGACAATAGATTTAAATTTGAAAAAAATACGAAGAGGGAAAATTATTATGTTGTATCAATAACGAAATAGGGACAGAAGAGTAAAGACCCTGTATTTTGATATTATCCATATTATGATAATTCTAGACAGCGATATAGACTAGATGCATATGGTTCAAGCATGTATTCAAGCACAAGCATGAGGAGATACATGCTAAATTGCCTAATTTTGCAAACACAGATCCATTACAAGACGGGAGTTATAGACATAGATAGATAGAAACATACAAAAAAATACACCTGTACAAAGTTCATAAAATGTTAATTGACTCATCATGTATTTACGCCTTTCTACTGTGGCGGCGTTTAAGAGGCAGGGGCAATTCCTCCTCCTCTATGATGTTTTCAACATGCCCCCGACCTACATATTTGTTATCCTTCTCTTGCTTTTGGTATAGTATTTGCTTGCCTGGTTGTCAAAGTTTGAGGATACATACACATGTATACAGTTTAAGAAATAAATATAATAAATTATCTTTTTGTTTGTCAGAGTTTTTAAGACCGGTTCACCCTTTCTTTAAAGGCATCGTTTAACAATGTTAAATCTGAGATGCATGGCCCTACGTGTTATCAGTGTCTGTGATATGGTGTAATATTGAAGCCCTAAAAAATTGCGCTTCAAAATGATCATGAAGTGCCTCAAAAAAGTAAAAATCTTTGAGTGACCGGTTTTACCATACTCATTTCCCCCCAAAGACTGTAGTGTTATAAAAACCGTTAGGAATACGAAAAATGAAATTTCGATTTCCAATCATAAATATCTTGATAATCAAACAGGCAATCGGCTTGTAAAAGTCATGGGATTCCCGACTGACCTAAAGGTTTATAATTATGATTGCAGCATGAGCTAAATCCAGGATTTTGTTTCAGAATCTGAGGCAATGTTACCGAGTCACTTTAAAGGTAACCCTTTTACATGTTTGTAATGACCATTGTACTATTTCTATGTCTCCGAGTCACTTTATAAAGGAAAACGGTGTCACTCCGATTTATGTCATAATGAAATACAGATAATTGTTTACCTTGTGAAAATTGTCTTTATCATTTAAAGTCAACAAAATATCCACCGTTGGCAAAGATTGTTATCATACTAATGTGCACAGACATGTTGCTTATAAATGTACTTTATAAGTAAGCTAGTACAACTCAAATAATCACATTGCTATATCTACGAGGATTTTATTAGAGATTACATATAATTGTCCGGGTAGTTTGTGTTTCGTATTGAAGAAATACAGTAGATATAGAGTACAATGTTCTAATGAACATCATTGCTGAATTCCCACCCACAAACGATAATATTAGGTATGTTAATCCTATTTTTGCAACATCTTTCACATCAAGAATTCACATTCTTATACCTTATATCTTATATCCAGGATGAAATTGGGTCTAAACTCAAGCTTTATACTTCAAAGACAGTATACTGTATATTCACCAATCTTTATATATATTTTTGTTGGCCTGAGACGAGGCCAATTCAGACCATGGCATGCAGAAGACTAAAGGTTATCTTCACCGATAAGATGAATTCATCTTAAATCACGATGTGGAAAGCAAATAAATGTGCCCTTTTATCTCCCTTTGCCATTGTCTGAAGACCATAGTCTTATCAGAGCTACCTGTTGGTATGGAATCACCTTACTATTTGTCCCGCTATTCGTGATGTAATCCTAGAACAAGCAATAAACTCTTAATGCGGATTATAACAAAGGGAAGTATATGGTTTGCAAGCCCATACAAATTATTCTCAAAATATATCTGTAGCAGCGAGTTTATGAAAATATATATGCGACATGTCAGATCAAAATACTCTGAGGCTTTCTCTCTTTGAGTGAAAATTGAAGCCCTCAATTTGTACACAACAACTGGGAAGAATTAAACACTGCCAGTTGCAAAGTTCAAATCTGAAGGAAAAAATGACAGTTATTTTGCTGATATTGAATAATTTGCCACCATACCAAGAGGGAAGATATGATTTTTGTTTACAATATTTATGCCATTTTAAAAGTTTGAAAATTTCTCCGTGCAAATCCCCTAACGCCCATGAAGAGTTACATGTACAAACATTCATATACAATTCAACATTAGAAAATCAATTTGAGAAAAGAAGCAATAAAGTTATGACTCCGCATGCTCAGGGAGGCGTATTATATGGTTAAGGCTAAAACAGTAAATTGACCGACATAACACAGGCAAATACACTACGACTCGTGAAGCAGGTTTAGTAATTTTAGAAAGGAATCAATATACTTTGAATCCGGCTTGGAATCAAGCGAAGTATATGGTTAGGTCTAAATAGCCTCTAACATTCATTTACAATGCGACTCGTTAAGTAATTGTAGACGAGAAGTAATGTAGTTGTTAAACTGGATTGCGGTCTGGTGGTATAGAGAAATACATAGTCCGGCATAAAACAGTTGCAACTCATATAGTAATTTAAGAACAGAAGCAATATACATGGACTTTGAACCCGGACTATAATAAAGCGAGGCAAAAGGTCCGAAATAATACAGTCAAATAGAATTAGGTCTGGCGCAATAAGAACACGATCCGATAGAATGAAAAGGGTTTTTTTCGAAGCGTGAGCGGTTTATAGAGGGGCTGATTGAGAACATTTGAAGGGCACTTTCTGATATAAGACGTGATTGCATAAATAATCATTTTAATGTTTATTCCCATAAAAGGGAATATTCAAGTGACAGTGCAAATGACAAGTTTTGAATGGTAACCTTCAAAAAAAAATGATTGAACTTTTGTGACAAAATTGTTCAACTGACAGGACATGTGGGGATGGTATGAAATGTGAAGCAGTCTGTGATATCATGGAATCCCAAATGCCTCAAAGTTCTTCTTCTCCTCCTCCTCCTTCTCCTTCTTTTCTTCTTCTTCTTCTTCTTCTTCTTCTTCTTCTTCTTCTTCTTCTTCTTCTTCTTCTTTATATCCTCCTTCTTGTTTTTGTTTTTCTTATTTGTTCTTCTTATTTTGTCTTCTTCTTCTCCTTCTGTCTTCTTCTTTTTCTTCTTCTTATTTTGTCTTCTTCTTCTCCTTCTATCTTCTTCTTTTTCTTCTTCTTCTCCCCCTCCTTCTACCTCTCTCTCTCTCTCTCTCTCTCTCTCTATGTTTGTTTGATTGAATGTCTGTTTTAATTAGTATTCCAGTCATGAACTAACTCTAAGCACGTTGAACTTCCAGAGTCAGCCAGGCAGTGAGATAAGCCCACGGCAATGCTAAACCTTCACTGCTGGTATTTAGTTACCAACTGAGCTGTGAGTTTTCTTCTTTGGTCTTCTTTACGTTATTGTAGCACGTACTCTGGGTCGATTAATTTGTTAGTTACCGTTGATTTCACATAAAACATTGTAAAAACGATCCCATTTCCTCCTTGCACGATTTTTTCAAGAATAGGACATAATACATCAAGTTCCATATGTAGTATTTAACTGAAACATGTGAAATGCAGGTAGTACAGACAATAATATTGATATAAGATAACAAGGGGGTATGTGAGAAAAGGGAAGAGAGGGAGAAAGAGAAAGATAGATAGAGAGAGAAAGAGAGAGAGGGAGAGAGAAAGAAAGAAGAAGAAGAGAAAAGAAAAAAAAGAAGAGAGGAGAAATAAAGAAAAATAGAGAATGATTAGGATTGATTCACTTTCAAATCATAAAAGTATGAACCTCAGGGAGGACTTGTCGCTATGGCAACCATCATACACTTCACAGTACGGTACTGAACTCAAGTGTACTGCACTTTCCTTGAATTACAACCATGATTTATCGTAAGGCAGACACAAGGTTCACCTTTCCTTTCGGGGTGACAACTCTTGGACTCTTGTCGTGAAGGGGTGTATATTAAAGTCCAACTTCGACACTTTCAAGGAAATACATATATTGGAGCCTTTCAAAATCTCTTGATTATTAATTAATATATTTATTTATTTATCTATTTATTTTATCATTTATCTATTTACTTATTTATTTATCTATTCATTTATTTATATATCTATGTAGCAATTTGTTCTTCATTATTATGAAACTCAGAGGCTAACGGAGATATGGGCATACCCCCCCCCCTCCTCCGGGAATGCAAAACAAAAGAGAAATGGTATAAATGAGAAAGAAAGGAGGAGGAGGAGGAGGAGGAGAAAAGAAACATAATGAACCCGCTCGATCGCTTTAATCCCTGCATCTCATTCCCATATAATTATGCAATAGGATCTGTGCCCCCTCCCTCGGACCTTCCAAAGGCCAATGCCCCTCAACAACTAGGCCCACGTAACTTGCTAACATTGTGGATAGTCTTCAAGATCATTATCTTGACGATGCATAGAATATACAATTCATGTTCTTAAACAGGAACAAGAAATATGACAATAAAAACAATTTGTAGTAACAACGGGCAGCATCCGAGGATTGCCTAAATGAACACAAACAAATCAGTCTGAAGGTTCAGCTCCATGTGCTCGCTATTTTAATTTTTATAAAAAGCAGTGGAACAATAAAACATAAAACACCACACAAGCATAGGCCAATCTTAATAATTAAGCACATAATTATTTATTATACTGGATTTCTAGCAGATAAAGCTGTACACTCTTTTGGTTGTGATTTTTATGATGAGGAGGGCATGATATTGCCATCACATACTACCCAGGTAGTTTTCTAATTTCTCCCGGGATATACGGCGATTAAAAATGTATAACTAATTGCTTATTCAGATCAGTTGTGGATTTCTATACGTGTTATCTCGATCAACCATACAACAATTAGCGAAGACTATTCACCTCCTTTCTACTTCCGAATAATCAACGTATCAAGGGGCTTTTGTCAAATGTTTGAAGAGGCATAGAAAGGGTGAAGCAGTAGATGTATTTCAAACATGACTGTTGTCAAGCTTTTAATCTTGAAAGAGAGATAGATATTATTTTCTTACTCAACCGAAATTGAATCGATTATGACGATTGCATTTTGGTCCATTTATAAAATGATTATTTTTTTGTAATAAGTATGGGTATAATATAGGTTTTTGCGGCCAATTTCACACTTTTTTCATTCAAATTCATGAACGTGCATTCAAATTCACATAGAGGTCGCACGCATGTGAATTCGGGCATTCAAATTTAAAATCGGAGCAATCAATTTCATTTATCGGCACTCTTATTCATCTTCGGTGAAATCAAATTCACGCATGTGCGTACAATTTCCTACTTCGTGCATTCAAATTAACGCGGCGCTCACGATGAGTCTGTTTGGGGCATTCAATTTCATTTTGGGTGATCAATTTCCTACTACGTGCATTCAATTTAGTGTAATATTGAGAGGGATTTCAAATAAGAGGAAAACTTTGATTTCTTTAAATAGATTACTTGGGATTATTGTTAATCACTGTTACTCAGTTTAGTTATTGTTTTTTGTTTATCTGACAATAATTGTTGCTCTTTGATAATGTATTTGATTATCATATCGCCAATTATATATAAACATGAATAACCCGTACTACACCTTTCTTTCAATATGTATGTATACAAGTCCTAAATAATTGGAAACATTGATAGAGTTTTATAACATAAAAACTAGTGTTTTGGAGGTGATGTCTGCAATAGTACTGCGGAAATGTATTTTCCCTCAATTAAAAAAATCAAATTCTTTGAAATGCATCTTTCCACAAACTTGAATGAAAAGACTTTTTCAATGAAATTGTTCGTTTGTATGATGTATATATATATATACCAGTTATGTGTTTCTGTTTCTCTATCACACCCTTTCTCTCTCCTTCTCTCTCTCTCTCTCTCCCATGTCACCCTCTTCCCCCTCTCTCTCTCTCTCACTCTCTCGCTCTCTGTCTCTCCCCAATCTGTCCCCCTCTCCCCCTTTCTCTCCCCTTTCTCTCTCTCTCTCTGTCGCTCTCTCTCTCTCTAATCTCTCTCCCTCAACTTTTCTCCCCTTTTCTCTTTTACCAGCCACCCATTTTTGTTATATATTTTTTTTTACCTCTTTTTTGGTAGGCCTAATCAGATATGATACGCTGAATATCAGTCACCTATGGATCCAAAGACACTTCCTATAAAGATACACTTTGCTGATGAAATCACACATCATTAAACACGGATAACATCTCTTACAAGAACTAGTATACTTCACCCATCCAAAGAGAAGCATACACAAGTTTACAATACTCGGACATAACACCGAGTCCACCACCCAATAAACAAAACTTTTGAAATTGTCTTATCTTAGGCATATCTTGGTATGTGCATTTATATATATATATTTTGAATATGCCACGAAAAGTGTGATATTTGTACAATATTTGATGAGTTGAAAGGGATAAGTAACCGAATGTCATTTTGGATGATATGCACTTCACAAAATATTCCCCCCATAATTTCTTGGGCAGTTTCTGCAGTTTTCATATACACTGTATACAGCTTTTTGTTATATGTGTGTGCCATGAGTAATATGGCAAGTTATATATTCATGTGTTTAACTTTTTGTTAGCTGAGAGAATTACAAATGATAATAAACAAAGATAATGCAAATGTCATGACAATGAAGCCTACATTATTCGAAAACAGAGCAAAAAAGCTTATCAAAGACCCCAAAGAAACTAAACGCAATAATTGTTTTGAAATTGAATGCACTTAGTTCAAACATGCTTGCTCATTCACGAATTTGAATGACCAACGAGGTATTGTAGCCGGCATTAGATGAATTTGAATGCTCTTTGCACGAAATGTACGCTCTTAGTCAACATTTGAATGACCCGATTTGACAATTGACTGCACGGATAGTGAATTTGAATGACGGATTTTGAATTTGAAAGCTGATTCATCGCTGCGAGTGCAAATTGCGCGAATTCAAATGCTCGGAATATGAAATTGAATGAGAAAAGTGTGAAATTGGCCGCAAAAACCTATAATAGGGATTCGAATTTGATATATTTATTTAAGAGGGAAAGACTCACAGACTAAAAATAAATGAACATTTGAAAATACAAAATATGAAATTTCCTGCAAATTTGCTTAGTTATATCTGAAAAAACATTATGCGTATTATTGATGTTCCATTGTTTTGCTAAATTGTTTGTGAAATTATGTTATTGTTGAATATTTAATAAACCTCTCATTAAAGAAAACGAGAAAACAAAATGACTGTGGTCAAGAGAAGTTGGGGGACACCCCTTCCCCAATAAAAAAAATTGTTAATGTTTGTACTTGGGATTATAATAGTCAGAATATTAGTTGAAATCCGTTTGTCGATCGAATTGGAATCTTTTTAAATTTGTACATAAGACAAGGAAGTGTTATACTAAGCCTATATTATTTCACCAATCCAGCGTTTGAATTTTGTTGTAACATTTTTAGAGAATGAAGGATAGAATGTTTTCAATGTCATGTATTATACAAGTTTATTATGAAATTCTGTACGTGCAGTTATTTTAGCTTGAAAACACAAAAAACAAAAACACCAAGTCTTTCCTTGACACATTTCTTTATGAATTCAATGACCTTTTATGTAATCTATCTAGGTGGAATTAATTCTAAAAATAAACCGCAAACAAGAAAATTGCATAGAATAATATTTCTTCTTCAAAAAAAGTCCCCTCATATTTAACAGAAATAGGTCCTATAATTACAATCTACTCACTGCTGTGTAAAGTTACGTGTGGTTCGTGCTAAATGTTATTTTATCATTCTTTATGTTTTTCAAACACTGCCATGCCAGCCCTGCTGATGGTTCATTTCAAAGAAATTTGAACATGAGTCTGGATGTTTCAGCATTGGATAATTTTAGGATTTCAAAATACGAACAATGGATTAATGGAGCTTTCTTTAATCCACGGAGAGTCAAATACCATTTCGTTTTTATTAGCAAGTCCATTGTCTTGAAAATTTAAAAGTGATAGAATTGATGAGCATTGTATAGTCCTTTATAGGTTTATTCATAGGAGAAAAGGTATTTATTGATTTAAATTATATTTTTGGTTGTTTTGTTGACTTTGAGTGACAAACGTATTTTCATTTCATTTTTTAATTTATTTGAACCATTCAGTGACATCTACGTGACCTAAATCAATCCTGTGTATTGGCACCTGATCAAATTTGGTTAATGTTTGTCGCAGATAATTTCCCTCCTCTCATCACCTCGTTCGTCATGCTACATCATTATGTTGTCCCTCAGTATTCATCTGTGTCATGCCATGATTTGGGCATTGATTTCACAGCCAATTCATCGATACGCTGTCGAGCGCAATGAGGAAAAGTGGCGACAGTCATGTCACGTGATCCGCCTGAATCCACCAATCAGCGACGCAGGAATATGTACGTTGTATGAATGCGTGAATATACGCGTGTTGGTAATAAACCGGCAGGTATTGATTCATTATTTGCATAATGCTGACAGTAATTACATCGACTACTGCAGATTTGTTTATACTGGACAAGGCGGTTTTTCCACACATTGGCTCATATTACACCGAGTTCTGTTTGATCAAACGCCTACAATTCTATGAAATTTACCGTCCTTTCTGGAGTTGTTTATCAATTATTCATTCATGCTCACATTATTGTGAGCGGGTGAGAGAAGAAAACTTTGACGAGTGGTAAACGAAAAGGAGAGACTTTGAGAGTCAAGATACAAGTGAAAGACATGAGAACAAAGGCAGATCTGACCCCCGACACACACACACACACATACACACAACTCTCTCTCTCTTCTCTTTTCTCTCTCTCTCTCTTTCTTTCTCTCTCCCTCCCCCTCTCTCTCTTTCTCTCCTACTCCCTTCAATGTCACATGGCGCTCCATCAGTCTTTTCCGTAGCATAGAATATCGTATGTTTGATCAAGCACGTGTTTATTCAAAGGATTATGCCATTTGTTAGATCAATTAACTCCCTAATGAGGTCACAATAGACATCGCGACGATTCCCAAGTGATAGCCAGAGATCATTACGTTCCAAGACTATATCTGAGAATGTATGAATGCTTCAATGCGACTATGATGAGTCTGTGTGGGCATCAAAGGGAGGTTTACCCCTGTCACACGAACGAGACCGACACGAGACCGACACGTGACAGAACAAGATATTACAGTCATGTTCAAGAATCGGTATGTTTGGAGACTGTTTAGAGTCGCTTCATACCTCAGTCACACCGCTAAACTGACTCCACACCGACCAATTTTGGCCACTGGAGGTAATGTTATCGTTTGTTCGGTATGTTCTCGGTCTAGTGTCGGTCTCGTTGATTTGACAGGGGTATAATGTCCCATTCACACAGCCAAACCGACTCCACCCCGACCAATTTTGGCCATTCGGGGTAATGTTATCGTTTGTTCGGTCTGTTCTCGGTCTGGTGTCGGTCTCGTTGATGTGACAGGGGTATAATGTCTCATTCACACCGTCAAACCGACTCCACCCCGACTCCACCCCGACTCCACTCTGATTACAAAACCAACCGATTCTCGGCCATTGGGGATAATGTAATTTCTGTCCGGTCTGTTGTCGGTCCGTTGTAAAGGTGTTACTGAGGTATTAGCGGCGCGGCTTAAGTTTAAAGATCGAGCGTTATTACCTTTTGAAATACTTAATTAGACATGAAAAACTTGATATTTTCGTGTCTCTGTTTGATTAAGCTTTCTGTTGATATGGTTAATATGTGATTTGGATGTAGTGGTCATGGCGATTATTCCTTGGGCATGACCTCTTTAAAATGTCATGCACAATGACGCAAGACTTTTCTGAAAAAAGTTGAAGATTAATGCCTCCTAATGAGGTTGCTAATGTCAACTGCTATGACTGTGTGGGCACCAATGCAGCGTTATGAGCTCTTGAAATACTCTCTATATATTTTTTAAAAATGCAAAATGATGCAATATGGAGATCATCTAGGTCTTCAAAAGTAGAGAATTATCATGCCCCATGGATGCTTAATTGAGTCCGTTTATTATTATTATTATTATTATTATTATTATTATTGTTGTTGTTATCATTATTATCATTATTATACATAGCGATACCTGTACCTGGGAGACGAGAAATGAATTAAATCACTGTAACCCTTGGGTCTCTCCTTCCGGTATAAATAATTCAGAGTGTGTAGGTGTGGACCACTACACGGGGGTTTCCCCTACTCTTATACGAATAGTTCAGTGGCCTCTTAACGTGCAAAGGTGGTGACTCTCCAGTGGCCTTAATAAGTCAAATGAGTTAAATGTGGCGCCAACATGCTAATTGGACGCAGCGTTAAACTATTCCTTGGAATACGCGCAAGACATTTACAAGTAGATATAGCATAAATTATGGATTATAATCATGACTTTATAATTTTGAAGTGCAGAGAATAATCATGCCGATGCAATTTCTTTTCAAAGTTGGTGAATGTGTAACCATGCTTAGGTTTGCCATCAGACTGCAATATATAGATAATAGGGACTTTTAGATTTTACACGACGAGAACGTGGACTGCCACGGTGACATCCTTTAAGGTAACGTGACGCCCTTTTAAGACACTGCCGGGCACGGGCCAGTGCCTTGAAAGAATGGCACACATGGCAGTCCACGTTCTCGTCGTGTAAATCTAAAAGTCCCTATTGTTATACTATGACACCCTGATATGCTCTCCAGGAAATGACATAATAGTGCAAATTCTGGAAAGTAGAGAATAATCATGCCCCATGGCGGTCTCAATAAATGTGCTAATGAGTTGTGTGGGCATCCAGATGTACTACAGGCACCATTATGTTATCATCCTTATGTTTTGTAATAGGTTATGACAAGATTCACAAATGGCACAAGAATATTCTGAAACTCTTTAGGGAATTATCGTGCCCCGCTGCTGGCTTCAGTGACAGTGCGCAGCGTAATGAGCTCTGTGTGGGTAGATTGTCTCTTGCAATCTTAATGAGCAAGATATATCATGTAGGCTACAATATATTTTAAATATAGCATTGCTGCTCAATTAATCCATCGAGGAACAGAATTTGTACCGACTGATTGAATGAAGCAGTCTTGCCTCCTCAAATTGACACTAATTGCATTTCATTCCACTCCTGCGCTTTTGAGATAAAACGAAATCCTTTAAAATGGGAAAACTGATGATTGCATATTTACATAGTCTGATGAGAGTGTAAAACTAGAGATTAAACACACTTGCAATACATTATATTTTCCCAACCTGAACACATTGATTTCATTCATTCATTCTTACTTTTAACATATAATGTACTGCAATTCAAATTCTTCAGTCAAGAATACAGCTTTCTGAGAATACATTCATATGTGACTAAGCCGAAGGGTTTAAATTGTTACTTACACACAGATCAGCAGGACTGCCATCACTATACTAAGTTAATACAACCCCCTCCCCTCCCCACCACTTCTTCAAACTCTTAATAATGCAGCATTTCTGGATCTTTAATAATAAATTTAAGAATGATTTTGTTTATCCAGGGAAGCATAAATATAAGGTTTCTATGTCCCCTTGCACGATTGGGAAGCATGCTTTTTTTCTTCTTTTTTACCAGTTTGTCAAAAAAATTACACGAAAGAGCATTGACAGGTCTGTTTGTCACTTTTCTAACTTCGTCTCTTGTATTTGAATATATTTTTTTCTTCACTTTTCACCTTTATTTTACGCTTTGATAATGCAAAGATTCAGGAGCTGGAACCTGATTGTTTTTTGTTTTTTTTTAACTTGTAACTTTTGGACTTGGGGACAATAGCAAAGACATGCACAACTCTTGCATTGTACTAGTTTGCTTATTATGCGTAATGTTCATACATCGTATATAATTTCTATCACCCCCCTCCCTCTCGCACACACTCACACACACGCACACACACGAACCCAGCCACCGACAGTATATAGTATGAACTGCGCTCACCTTCTCAAGTCTGACAATTAATCTATTAAGGTCTGCCATATTGGCCCCCTCCCCCTCCCCCACCCCCGGTAATCCTATATAAGTGCAATAGAAATACTCATCTATAACGTCATACAATCGCATCTGATAGTTTTAGAATCTATCCGATACACCGTGATTCAAACTGCGGTTGATGCTGTTGATGGTCTTGTTTGTTTCTAGGCTTGAAATATTCACTTCATCGAAACGATATTACGCACTTTCTCAATTATTAATTATTCATATCCTCTGTACACCGCGGTTCAATCCGAATAAAGCTCCACACGTAGAGAGGAAACTAATGAGGAACCTCGGCGGGAATTAATCATTTTAAGGTAGATATGTATATATATATATAGAGAGAGAGAGAGAGAGAGAGAGAGAGAGAGAGAGAGAGAGAGAGAGAGAGAGAGAGAGAGAGAAAATAGAGAGGAAAATTACGTTTTGGTTTCGATAACCTTGGTAATAAATGCCAACACGTCTAGCTTATTCGAAGGAGGGGAAAGTAAAGGTTGCAATTTGCACATCCTGACTGATTTCCTAAAAAAAGCATGGATTTTTAAATAAAGAATTGAGGAATAATTTCTATGTCAATGCACATAAACGAAAGAAATGCAGACATATTGGCAAATGGCTTTGAACAGTTTCCCCATCCGCCCCCTCTACAACCAGCCGAGAGCCCGCATAAATTGATGTCCTTGGTATCGATCAGTAAGCCGTTTTGCCCCTACTAAGGCCGAGGTCTGGATACGCCACTGAATGAATACAAATTACTTTTTCAGTTTCAAAACATTGTAACATCATATATCTCGTTTTCATTGAGGAATTATACTTTTAACAGCGCTTATTCAATTTTGAATATTATACATGTTGTTATAGGCAAGCCCTAGCAAAATGAGTTTCCCCTCGGACTAAAGTGAACGCATCAGAGGGAGCGGAGACAGACAGAGAGAGAGAGAGAGAGAGAGAAAGAGAAAGAGAGAGAGAGAGAGAGAGAGAGAGAGAGAGAGGGGGGGTCAAACCGGTACAAACAGAGGAAGACAGTGAGAGAGGTATGTATAGAGGGTCTACCTATACCGAAACCCTAAATACAACATGTTCGTGTACTGTGTGAAAATATACACTGAGACTGAAATTAAGGCTATATGAACCGCATAAAAGCACAAACAACTTGTGCTACAGGCATGAAAAGTAAACGTTTCATGCAACTGTGAAAAGATTTCATTTGATTTTTCAATCAGACTTAGTTTCCAGATAAAGATAAAATAGTCTGCATCAAGTTCGGTACTGAAACTACAATTCAAAAGAAACGGTGTCAAATTTTATTCTGATTAGGTGGTCGTATGGTAAACAGGCATTTATCAAGCTATCAAGGTTTGATTTTGTTTATCTTTTTTGTTTGTATATAGTAGCAAAATAAAAGAAATAAGAATGAGTATTTGCCCGTAAAAAAAACAATAAGCCTTCATTACAAAGCGTATAAAACAGTTCGATTGCGTGTTTTTATCGGGCATAACCCCATAACAGACCGTATTTACTCAACAAGCTCATTATACATGTACATTCTTATAAATTAATATAAGTGAAGTATCTACGTTTGTAGCTCTTAACAATAATCGGAAATTATCGGATTTTCTTCTTCTTCTCCTTCTTCTCCTTCTTCTTCTTCTTCTTCTCCTTCTTCTCTATAATATGTTCTCCTTCTTCTGACGTATTATTCTTATTCTTCTTCTCTTGCTTTGTTTTCGTTTTTTTTTCTTCTTCTTCTTCTTCTCCTTCTTCTTCTTCTTTTTCATCTTTTTCTTCAAATCATTACTATTCTGGCATGGATTGTACAAGACCTATAATTCTGGAGCGGTTTCAATTTCCAAACAAATTCTAGTATACTAAATGTATGTCACTTGGGTTTCAGCCAACCCCTCCACACACACACACTTAATGCTCGTGGTTTAGGGATATGGTCAGGTCGAAATATGAGACAAGCGGATATGTTCAGGTTCTGTTAATCTCTGATCATAAGTGCACATTTACCAATTCAGAGACATAATAACATGTATATAACGGTATGTCATTTTTTTTCAAATCAAAAGTGAAAATATTCACCATGCACATTTTAGGAGGAAATGGTATCTATAGAGAGAAGGGCAATATAAGTCCTTGTAGAAGTATCTAAATTGCCCTTATTGTGCATGCTCACGCAGAAAACGATTCTGGCACTGGGTTTAATATGCGTTTATCATAACGTACAGGGATGGATCCAGGATTTTCTGGAGGGGAGGCAAAAGTTCGAATAGTCTGTGACAAGCGACAGAAGCAAAAACAAAAACATAAACATAAACAAAACAAAACAAAAACAAGACAAATATCACAGCCTATAATTTTTATTTTGTTCCTCCTTTATCCACCCCTCCCCTGGCCCCTCACTCGGGCGCCTTTCTGTTTTGTCGGGGGTACGTGCACCCCCCCCCCCTTCCCCTTTCGGATCCGCCACTGAATCTTTGTTGTATCCATCAGATTCTGGTTGAGAAGATAATAACAAACAAATTCCTTCTAGACTTTAGTGTCAGTATTGAGAAAGGTGATAAAATAATCTGAATAACTAACAATGATTATATATCATGACAGCAACTACGGAACAAAACACATCAATGAATACATGTATGTCCGTCAACACTGCTATCACTCTCAACAACAAACAACCGCTTCGCAAATTTAAAGCAAAGTTCATAAAAAAAATAATCAAACTTAATTATTCATTCATACATGACTCACAAGTGCGTGTACAGCGATATGCCACATGCGCATAGTGGTTGCACTGAAGCACTGCATTTCATTCGCCATGCGTTCAGAGAATAGAAAAATAAATCTTTACTCACCGATTATATGGCCTATGGTGCTGTACGTTTGTATGAATTATCCGATATTATATTCCGTTTTGGGGTTACCGTCAAAAACACACTATCACAGATTTGCTATAGTATCATACGCCCCAGTACTATTAGCAAGCTAAAAGCGTGAATTGTTGAGTACATACTGTGTCTACAAAAGTCTAACCTACCAGTAACCTATACACTGAGCTCCCGGGCAAACAACTGACTATATAGAAATTATTCATCGCCTCGCTAGCAGACGACACAGTTCGTGCGTGCGTAAGAACAAACTTTTAGCGCACGGAATTGTGCGGGCGCCATGCTCAAAACACGGTTCATCACAGAACCAAGGGCAGTGTACTTTTCATTCATTAATTTGATAATGATGAAGGTGATTTTGAGTTCTTGTATTGACAGAACGTAACATGATTTAAGTCATATTCAAAGGTTCGCTGAATGTTTAAGGCTAGAAAGTAATGATATCTGTCGAAAGAAAAGAATGTGAGATGAAGAAAAAAAAAGGTAAATGACAGTGCAATGAAGGCAACACATTATAAAATATGTATGTTTTAGCTATCAGAAACTTATACGCTCAAATTCTGTGAGTTTTTTTAACCTTTAGTTAAAGTTTTAAATTTTATATATTTGGGTTTTATATTCTTGAAACAATGATTATTTAAATATGTATGTGGTTTAGAAAATATCGTTTATAAATAAAGCACGATATAATGAACTATGATTCTGAAAAAATTAAAATGGAGATTACTATTTGTACCAAGATTTTAAACTTTTTCGATATCATATTTTATTATATCGTGCTTTAGTTATAAACGAATTAAGGATACATCGTATACAAATATATGTACTTGTGGTTCACTCTGGCTCTCACTCTTAACATCTTGCTAAACAAAATATGCCAAACCCATTGTTAAACGAATAAAGGTTGAGAAACATAGCCCAATCGAGATATTCTTTGTAGCTCATTGTCTTGTAATAAAGGATATCCTATGTTAGAAACGGGAAGAGTTAAATTACAGATCCGTTGCACTATCTATTGTTGTCAAGATTCGACCTTTTGACCCCAAACACAAAACAAGTGGCCGAGAACTGACAGATACAAATAATGTACTTGTCAGTCTGATTCTATTTGATATATTGATTGTATTCAATTCAGAGTCATTTCAGATCCATTGCGAATGTAGTGGGGGCTGGGGCTGTATCCCACAAGAATTGTGAAGAAATTAAAATTCGGGCAAACGCCATGGTAGTGTGTATTCGTTCTTTCTTTCTTTCTTTCTGTTAATGACAGAGACGTTCTGAAATCAATACACATCTGCGGCAAAAGTCAGTAGAAGCCTCAACGTTTTGCTCTCTCGTTCGTAAAATTTAGAAGCTTGTATGATATGATTATCTTATAATTCCTTGTAACTTAATTAAAAATAATATAAATAATGTTTTTTGTTATGCAAAGAAAAATAACATGTGCACTTGTATAATTACTTTGTATACTTTGTAAAAATGTTGTTTGTAATTTATTTAATGTATATCATTTATATTTTTGAAAATGGAAATAAAAATGTGAACTTTGAACTTTGAACTTTGAAGCTTGAAATGTAATATTCACCACGATATATCAGCCCGATAACAAAACAATATTGTGCCCCTGCGTCTGTAAGTTACTGATACCATCATGGAATCATTATGTCATCCAGTGAGAAAGTCCATTCATAAAATATTATAAACGGATTTCGCTCATTCAGTGGACATGCTGGAGATTTTATTTCATCAAATCGTGAATAACTGCCCAGGGGGTGTTTCACAAAGACTAAGATCGACTTTAAGTTGGACTTAAGTATAACAGGCCGTTCGTGCCATTGTTTGCTCTCACCATTATGATCTTTAGATAATATTTTTTCCTTCAATAATGAATTATCAAATATGTAAGATTTGTAGATTTTTTACCATGATTTGTACGTCCCGTGAGAGACCAATGCCAGTAAATGATGAGAGAAAACAATGGCACGAACGGCCTGTTATACTTAAGTCCAACTTAAAGTCGATCTTAGTCTTTGTGAAACACCCCCCTGATACTGTAACTATATAATTTCCTTTCCCTGTCTAATCCCAGTGTTCGTTTGTTTGTTTGTTTATTTTACCTGACTGCTTAGAAAGTAGGCAACCAGGGGACCGACGGCTTTAAGGCCACTCCGAGGGACTTGGTAATGAGGATGTAATGCCTTACCAAAGGACACTAGCGCATCGACTTTTCGAAGCCGGGACCTCCTGGTTTCGAGACCACTGCTCTACCACTGAGTACCTACACATAATTTATTAGTAATACTACGCACCTGTAATTAAGGATTTATTTATCATCATTTGTATAGGCCTATATTATATCCATATAATCAATACAGCAAAGATCACCATATCCAGTTAAATACCTATCCACGTCTATGCATAGAAACACACGACGATAGCATCGGATGCCCTTCCTTAATTCAAAGAGAAAGTTGGATTCTGGGAAAGGTGAAAAATTATTCAAAGATGGTCCTTCAAATGCCCTTATATTCAATTGATTATAGCAAGGAAGAGCTAAAGTTTGTTTACCCTTTTTTGATTCCACATGTTTGTGTGGTCCATATACATGTAGAGGTGTCGTGGTCGAGTGGATACGTCGCCAGACTGTCGATCACACGGTCCGCGGTTCGAGTCCCACCGCGGCACTAATGTCCTTTGTCAAGACATTGATCTACATTTGCCACACTCAACCCAGGTGATGTAAATGGGTACCTGGCAGAAATTAATTCCTTGAAATGCTGGAGCGCTGCATAAACGGCAGCTAGGCTAAAGCCGGGGTAATAATAAATGCGCCTCGGAATAGAATTATCTAGATAGACGGCGCTATAGAAATGACTATTATTATTATTTTATTATTACATGTATATGTACAGTGCATGTGACTTATAGCAAGACTGGGCTAATTTCGTATCATTTGATGATTCCTAAACCTCACAGACTGTGCACAGTATACACCAAACGTATGTGTTACAAGATCAACATTTTCAAATGACTAGAACTCAACTGTATCTATAACTATATGTGCCCTTATCCCCCCTTTTCTTTTCTTCAAAGGAGTTTCCCTTTCGCCTCTCGTTACTCTAAAAAGTACGTGTTTGCATAGATGCTGTCCTCGTCTGTTACCTTGGGAAATTAAGAATTGCTCCATAAATATGGGAAGGCTGCAAAGTGAGAGACGAGGGGACATATCGATTTATTCATGTGATACATAGATGAAGATGGATTGATAGATGGGTAGATAGATAGAGAGAGAGAGAGAGAGAGAGAGAGAGAGAGAGGAATAGAGAGACAGATGGATAGAAGAACGAATTTTTATGTGGATAGAGAGATAGATAACAAGATAATAGATAATATAGATATATAGATAGATAGACAGACACCAGAATGGATAGATAGGTAGATGGATAAATAAATATACAGACATATAAATGGATGGATAGAAAGATAGACAGACAGACAGACAGTCAGTCAGACAGACAGACAGAGAGAGAGAGGGGGAAAGAAAGAGAGACAGATGAATAGACGGACAAATGTGTGGATAGAGGGATAGATAATATGGGGTCGTACGTGTAGGGTCTCCTTTTCACGTTCTCTGTTCCCATCTTCCTGTCCCCTCTCTTTGTTCTTCTTCTTTTTTGGTCAATGAAGGTGGCGTGCTTCCACCCCCACCAGCCCCCTCACTCGTACCACTATGCAGGGTAGATGATCAATTCCACAGACCACATGTCAGGTATGTCATAATGCTGCCAGCAGGGGCGGATCAAACCGGCGACGAGGGAGGGGGCCCAATTCGTGAGAAAATATTTAGCGGCAATAAGCGGGGATGGGGGGGGGTAATGAGCACTACCCCCCTTGAGCAAAAAAAAAACAGAAAGGTAAAATTGTGGTTACCATCTTTTTTTTTGGCCAGGGGTGGGGGCCCGTCTTCTTCTTTCTTAACAAAGGTAAAGTTGTCGTTACCATCTTTTTTTAAACTTTTTTTTTTGGCCGGGGGTGGGGGCTCGGGCCGCCGTACCCCCTCCCCTGGATCCGCCCCTGCTGCCATGGTTACAAGAGAAGAATGATAGATAGCAGTCAACAACAAAAGAAATACCTTGAGATTATCCCACATTTTCTGGCACAGCCTTTAGCTGTTTACATATTAGCTCGTTCCCCGAAGATTTGTAACAAAATGCAGTGTCGACGAAATATTCATGATTTCTAGGATATACATTTCAGTCCATAACCGCCCAGGGAAATCACAACTCAGGTGATCTGTACTGCATGCTTTTTATTTTCTTCTCGGCTGACTAGAGGTCTTCACCTGTCTACCAACTGTCTATTTGTCTGTCTGCCGCAGTCTAACAACCTCTCCCTTTCCCCTCAGTCTTTCCATCTCTCTCTCTCTCTCTGTGTCTCTCTCTGTCTCTCTCTCTCTCAGTCTGTCTCACTCTGTCTCTGTCTCTCTCTGTGTCTGTATCTGTCTATGTCTCTCTCTCTCTCTCTCTCTCTCTCTCTATTCCTCCTCTCCGTTATACCTCTCTCTCTGTCTATATCCCTCTCTTTCATTTCTCTACCTCTCTCTCTCCCCCTCTCTCTCTCTCTCTCTTTCTCTCTCATTCTCTCTCTATTCCCCCTCTCCATTATATCTCTCTCCCTGTCTATATATCTTTCTTACATTTCTTTATCTCTCTTTCTTTTTTTTTCTCTCTCTCTATCCTTCTCTGTCTCTCTCTCTCTCTCTCTCATTCTCGCTCTCTCTTTCTCTCTCTCTCTCTCTCTCTCTCATTCTCGCTCTCTCTTTCTCTCTCTCTCTCATTCTCTCTCTCTATTCCCCCTCTCCATTATATCTCTCTCCCTGTCTATATATCTTTCTTACATTTCTTTATCTCTCTTTCTTTTTTTTTCTCTCTCTCTCTATCCTTCTCTGTCTCTCTCTCTCTCTCATTCTCGCTCTCTCTTTCTCTCTCTCATTCTCTCTCTCTATTCCCCCTCTCCATTATATCTCTCTCCCTGTCTATATATCTTTCTTACATTTCTTTATCTCTCTTTCTTTCTTTTTTTCTCTCTCTCTATCCTTCTCTGTCTCTGTCTCTCTCTCTCTCTCATTCTCGCTCTCTCTTTCTCTTTCTCTCTCTCATTCTCTCTCTCTCTATTCCCCCTCTCCATTATATCTCTCTCCCTGTCTATATATCTTTCTTACATTTCTTTATCTCTCTTTTTTTTTCTCTCTCTCTCTCTCTCTCTCATTCTCTCTCTCTATTCCCCCTCTCCATTATATCTCTCTTCTTGTCTATATCTCTCTTTCATTTCTCTATCTCTCTTTCTTTATATCTCTCTCCCTCTCTCTCTTTTTTTCTTCTCTCTCTCTCTCTATATATATGTGACAACCAATATAAAATAAACATGGTTTTTACATTTTTAGCATCATTTTTACTTCAAGTTTTTCATGGGAGGGACACAAGAACCTAAATTTGTGTGCTTGCCCCGAAATGAAAAAAATAAATGTTCATTTTGTTTGCTTTTTGGTTTGAGGTAGGGAAATTCCCCTTTCCAGTGACAGCTGTTTGGAATTTGTTTGCATCCCATAAACTACGGCATAGCTATAGGGTCTCAATAGAATATCAAAAGAAACATAGAAAGAGATAGGGAGATAACAGAAAAGGGGGAAGAGCGGAACGCAACGCAAAGCGAATATGATTCAGCCGGGGTGACCAGACATCCCATATTTCAATCATTTTGTCCCGCTATTATTTTTGTTTCGTTTTTCAGAACTATTAATGAAAGCTAGAAGTAGAGTTGTTTATTGCTACAATGCAAAATCTGACATAAAAACAATAGCTATCACAAAGATAATGGCAAAAGATATCCAAAATTTCACTCACTCGTTCCCCTCGCAATTAGCTAGAAGTAGAGTTGTATATTACTGCAATACAAATTATAATGTTAAAAAAAAGTATTTAAAAAAGTAGCTATCACAAAGAAAATGGACAAATATGTTCAAAATTGTATTCACTAGCTTCCCCACGCTATTAGCTTGAATAAATTGCTCTGCTCTCCAAAACCGAGGCCTAGAATATTTATTTTTCGAAATTCAAAACGTGATCTCCTTGACGCACCCTTGACGCACCCTGACGCACCCACCCCTGACGCACCCTGACGCACCGCTACCTTCACTCGATGGCTTTGTTCGCTCGTCCAGTACTCTCGGCCCCTACTACCCCCCATGACTTCAGGTCCTCCTCCACTGTTAGACCCACACTAAGCCAATGCAAACAGATTAACTTGACTACAATGTCTTCCCTAATTATTGTCTTGCAAGTACTTTAGATTTCTTCTTTTTGCCAGCCCATTATATGAACATTTTCTCCTCCACTCTTTTGAACTTTCTGCCTGCCATTTGGTATTTTAGCATGTATTTTCAATGATTACTTTCTATTTTTGTCAAGTCCCGTCCTTCTTTGTAGAGACAACTAATCCATCATTTACACTTCACATTTCTCATGACCTTTCTCCGATTTCATCATCTTCCTCTTATCAAATTCCCCCAATTATTTGTGAAGTTCTGGACGCCGACGGAAGAACAAAACAAAATTCTCCAAAAAATCCTCTCATTAATGCAATTTTTCCACGACAGTTCACCCCAATCCTGAAGCCCCGTTTAGACATGACGCAGTAGCCGCCTGAAAGAAGAAGCAGAGGAAGAGGAAGAGGAAGAAGAAGAAGAAGAAGAAGAAGAAGAAGAAGAAGAAGAAGAAGAAGAAGAAGAAGAAGAAGAAGAAGAAGAAGAAGAAGAAGAAGAAATAGTAGTTGAAGAAGAATAAGAAGAAAAAAAGAGGAAGAAAAAGGAGAATTAGGAGGAGGAAAAGAAGAAGAAGTAGTAGTAAAGAACAACAAGAAGAAGAAGAAGAAAAAGAAGAATTTATCAGACGTAGACCTGCGACAGTGCATGCAAAAATTGCGCTGCATCACTGGCGAATGTAATAACCTTCCTCCACATGCTCTATTAATTTATTATCGCACTTAATGACGCAATAGAAATAACTCCTCATGTGCCCTGGGCTTTCTACAAAATTGTTTGAGGCCCATGACATTTATGTCATTTTACATGAAGGTATATGTCGCGTCTGAACGGAACTTTCAAAAGTACAATCTTGACCTCAATGTAGCGCGGCAGAGGATTCTCCTCGAGTTACTTCCACCTCCAAGAGAGACTGCATCCTCAATCTCACGTTTATGGTCGTCATGGCAACGGGACACCAGGGGGATGAGCAATCCGCTAAAGACTCTCTCCCAGGAGAGGGTCACGTGGTTAAGAGGATGGTATGGAGGAGGGTTCAGATACTTAAAACGGCAACCTTCTCTAGGATTGACTGCGTTGTTTGAACTTTATGACGTTATTATGACGTATTACAAGGCAGACAAGGAAATCGCTAGAGAAAAGGGCAAATCACCACAAAGACTTGCATCTATTTCTCCAGACAGTTATTTGTTAAAAAGTTTGTTTTACCAGGAAGTTTCCCCGCTCTTTAACATGTAGGGCATTTCAGGAAAGCAAGTCCACCCATTAACGTTTTTTTTTTAATTTAAAGTTTACTATCTTTCCTTTTCTTTCTCTCTCCCTCCCTCTCTTCCCCCTCCCCTCTCTCTCTCCCTCCCTCTCTCTCTCTCTCTCTCTCTCTCTTTAATCTTCTCTATCGATTCCCCTACTTCTATCTATCACACATACATACACCCACTCACTAAAAAGAAACTAAAATATTATAACCAACATTTCAAAGGGCAGCCAGTGTGAGTTTTTGAAATAATACATCTATTAATTTTGATGGATCCAACATTATGAACGCAGCATGCAGCAGTAAAGTGTTGAAATGAATACCATTTCAAAATGCTGTCACCCCTCGTCACTATACTTTTTTTTTAAAATCTTCCTGCAGCTTCTACCTCTCTCTCTCTCTCTCTCCGTCCCTCCCTCTCTCTCTTATTCTATCCAATTCATACACACACTTTCTCCCCTTCTTTCACGTTCCTTCCTCTCTATTTTGGTTCTGTTTTTCTCTCTCTCTCTTCTCTTCACCTTCTCTTTATATTTATTCACACTTTCTTCCATCTCACTGACTTTACTTCATACATAAAACCAATAATAATAGGACCAGGTTTTTATACATGCATAGAATATATTCAATAAAGTTCATATCTAATAAAAATTCATAATCTGTTGCATAATATGATACACTTTGTACATGCAATCTTCAATTAATTGAATAAAAACTTAACTACAGAGAGAAAGATGGAGAGATTTAAACCATATTTTAAAGAATCTATGTATGTTTGTTGTGATTGGAATGATATGCATAATATCACATTTCTGCAGAGGCGATTTGAATTAATCTAAATTGGAACAGGTGCGAGAATGTAGCAATAGAAGCAGTCAAATAATAGAACAATAAACAAAAATTACAGAGCATTGTTTTGGAAACATTTAGAACCAATACATTGAGCAATACAAGGGCAACCACCATAGGTCTTGGGGAGTGTTTCACAAAGGCTAAGATCGACTTTAAGTTGAACTTAACTATGGCAGGCCATTCATGCCACCGTTTCCTCTCACCATTATGATCTTTAGATAATATCTTTTCCTTCAATAATGAATTATCAAAAAATGTAAATTCTGTAGATTCTGTAGATTTGTGACCATGATTTGTACGTCCCTTGAGAGACGAATGCCAGTAAATGGTGAGAGGAAACAGTGGCATGAACGGCCTGCCATAGTTAAGTCCAACTTAAAGTCGATCTTAGTCTTTGTGAAAAAAACCCAGTAGATGCATTAACTGTTTATATACCACACACACACACAATCTCCCTGTGCCAGATTGTATCTATCATGGCATAGATATACCAAAGGCTTTAAGATTATTCAGTGCAAGATTAATCTTCACCAGTATTAAAAGGGTTGTCATGGAGCTAATCAAGAACGGAAATGGGCACAAAGCAATCATTTGGTCAGTTGATGCCTATTGTTTTGTGCAAAATTGCACATGTGGCAAATGAGGTTCCGTGCAGAGAGGCGAAGAAAGCAGCCGAAATGTTAATTCAAAGTTGCTAAGAAGGAAATGCATCATAATTGGTCTGTTTTACCATACAACAGGAAGTAGGAAATACAAAGTGAAACTTGTATACCGGTACTGTGTCATTGTTACATTTCCTCTTCAATAAACAAACAAACAAAAATATATCACTCCTTCTTTGTTTTCTTGATTCACTTGCTGCCTTAACAATGTAAAATAACAAATCCTAGGTTTCATTGTGGGCTACAGTTCACAACTAAATTATTCATACCTTTACCAAGTTTTAAAAAAAAATTTCAGTACCGGTATATAAAAAGTTGATCTGTCACGATTTGTGTTCCTTAAGAATGTGACATTATTAAAGCTTACATCTAAAAGGATTCAACAAAGGCACTAATGCATCCAGTCCACCTCTCATTCTTGAGTTACAAAAGACACAGAAATTTACAAGGGGCATGAATAATTCTGTTGTTAACAGTAATGTATGTACATCTGGCAAGTTTTCATAATATTTGAGATGAGAAAGTGCAAGATAATTCTGCTCATTTTTTTCAATATAGACAACAGCAACTGATACTGTGAAATAACAACAAAAAGATCAACATTCAGTGTTTTGAAATGAACTTGATTTGAACAAATACATTAACACATACAAAAACAACAACAACAAAATTAAAAAGAGTTTGAAATAAACTGTGAAAATTTCCCTCCATGTAGGAATACAAAATCATCAATATTTACATGATGTCAATTATTGCTAACCTCATAAGAAAATATTGATCATTAGGTTGCAATTCAAGGCTAATGAGGGGGCTTACCATGACTTTCATACATATTACTGTTATGATGACTTATCCCTGTAACAATAATTGATCAAACAGAACAAACAATTCATTTCATTTCATTCAACACATGGCCAAGGCATGATCCGATTGTTGTAGGCAGGCTAACTTTCATTTCTATTATTTTTGTTTAATTATATCAAGAACAACAAAATGTCAGCTTCCTGTCATTGTTTTCTTTTTCAACCTGCAATTCTTTTTTTTTTAATAATTCTTTTACCACTATAAAAAGAGAGAGGACAAACATACAATAGTACACACACTTTGTGAAGAGCAAGAAGGTCATTAACTCTGTGTTAAAGGATATGAATTAATGACCCGCTGGATTTCAGGACATGACTTATTTCATGCAACTAGGTATATAACCAATACATATTGTTTGGTTGTTCTGAAATAAGGAGGAGCAAATTGGTAATAATCACAGCAGTCCCTTGAGATGGCGATGAGTCAGAAGTCAGCAGACGATGACCATGCACATTACAAAAGACTCCAGCAGTTGTAAAATATCACTTTGGGGAGAAGTATGTGGTCAAATCATACATCAAGATCCCGCTATTCACCATCGAAAGAAATGAATTGAAGCCAGTGCTACATGTTCTTGTCCAAAGGTCAATATCATGTAATCTTCCAGGGGAGTGTTTCACAAAGACTAAGATCAACTTTAAGTTGGACTTGACTATGGCAGGCCCTTCATGTGGCTGTTTTCTCTCACCATTTACTGGCATTTGTCTCTCAAGGGACGTACAAATCGTGGTCACAAATCTACAGAATTTACCTTTTTTGATAGTTCATGATTGAAGTAAAAAATATCATCTAAAGATCATAGTTGAGAGACCAATAGTGAGATCAACCAGTGGCATGAATGGCCTGCCATAGTCAGTCTTTGTGAAACACCCCCTGGTCTTTCTTAATTCCTCTGTCTTCATCAAGCCTTCTCCTTCCTGCTTTCTCCTTCTGTTTCTTTTCCAAGTGTCCTTTAGCAAAACATCACTCTACATTTGTCACTCTCCACCAAGATGTTGAATGGGTAACGGAAGAAAGTTATTTCTTGAATGCTGTGAACAAAGTCGTAGCCAAGTCAGAGCTGGGGTAACATTGGAGCATCTTGAGCACCCTGCACCCCATGTGGTGGATATGTGCCCATGAAATATATCCATACATCACCAAAACAGATGAATTCTAATGATAGAATATCCAATGTTATTATTTTTTGTTATCTTCCTCTCTGTCTCCATTCATCCTTCACCCCATCAATATCTACCCCTATGTCTCTCCATCTCCTCCTCTATCTCCCTCTATCTAATCACTGAAATCATCATCAGAACTGTTGTCTTGGCTACTGAAGTCGTCTGAGTCGGACTCTTGGTTGACGGGCGGGGCAGGAGCATTGGGTGTACTGAAAACAAGTGGTTATGACAGATGAAAAGTTAACTACTTATCTCAACTGTATCAACAAATGCATACAATTTGAAATATCAAAGCATGGACCCTGGAGATCGCAGTAGGCATTTGCCCAAGGAAATGCAATAACAAAGCATGCTTTTGCTGTTGTTTTTCTTTAAATAAAAAAATAAAAAACTTTTGTAAACTGATGTTACTCTTCTCTATTGAGACTTGCTTAAATGCGACTGCGCTTAATAATCAGAATATGTTTTAAGAGTTAGAGTGTACCTAATAAAGTATTTTATCTATAGCGGTAAAGTATAAAATCAGCCTCAATGGACTTTATCTGGCATCCTATTGGCTATTGGAAAATGAGTATGGAGAAATAAAGATTAACATAAAACCCTGCACCTGGAACCAAAGTGGGACTTGGGTTCTCTGCAGGCCATTTTCTATGAGAATGCATACGGGTGTGTCGGGTAGTCTACTCAAGTAGCTATTATGTTTATTGAGAGAGTATTTAAAGTTGCAATATCTCTTTATACAACTAATATTTGAGGCTCATAATTTGAATACAGTATAGCAACATGGAACCCCTAACATACAAAGTGTCATACTTTAGGTGGTTGGTACACTTTAACGTATTTATTTTTTCTTTCATGTTTTGGTTGTTCTATAGCAGGCCTTCTCAACTAGTTTATCAGAAGTGCCAAAATAAAACGAATCTGCAGTTGAAGTGCCAACCTGTATATTTGACTGTGCTGCGAGGGAGTGTAGCGACTGAGCCAAAAACGGGTGGGGTCCAGGGGCAAAGCCTCATTGGGGGTGCAGGGGAGTCCTCTGAAACTGGTGGATTTTAGGACTTTTAAAAGGCCCAGATGTGGCATTTTTAACACCATTTTATTCCAAAATAAATCAAACATAATTTCATATTGATGTGAACAAATTAGTACAATTCCTGGGTACAATTACACTGGAGATAAATTTATATGTAGTTATTTTGGAGCAATAAACACGGGAAATGTCAAAATTAAGTGAAAATCAAACAAACAAAAACAAGATGTTTCCAGAGATCGGCAATGTTAAAATTGGTAGCACATCGTAAGCTTATTGTTGTTAAGAGCTCAGGTCTAGAGTCGTATAAAATGGTAAAAAACGATAAATTCCCCTTTCTTCCTGTTTGTTAAGCAGACATTTCGGGCTCAACTTCGACTGCGACTTCTTGATTTTACTGAGTTTTTAATTCTAAAATATATAGTCTATATATATATTTTTTTCTTTTTTCTTCTTCTTCTTTTGCAACAGCCGCGCGCCACTCCGACTGACCGCAAGCGCCGCCAGTTGAGAAGGCCTGTTCTATAGTAATAGGTAAATTTATATAGCATAGCTACTATATGAATATACTCTACTGCGCTTAATACAAAGTATCATATTGTTACTCCAGCTGTAGCTAAGCTGCCATAATGAGGGGCTAAAGTATTCAAGGAATTTATTCCTACTGGGTACCCATTTACTTCACCTGGGTGGAGAGTGGCAAATGTAGAATAATATCTTGCAAAAGGACAATAGTGCAGTGACGGGACTAGAACCGCAAACAATGTGATCCACAGTCCATTGACATATCCACTAGACCACGACACCTCTACCTTGTTTCTATGTTTCTAACATAATCATTATAAAATCATCAAACTGAATGAAATAGCTGTAGTTGCTACATTCAGAAAGGACAACAATCAAACAAACTACTAACAAAGTAATCGGCTGATACAATTTTGACTACTTACTCTAGATATGCAGGATCCAATCGATCCAGGAGTAACCTCTGCTTCAGAGCATCTACAGGCACACCCTAAATGATCAAATGAAGAAAGAATTTCATGTGAGCATGAAAAGTAACAATTAATATTACAGAAATGATTCTTTTTGCTTTACTTTATCTATCCTAATAAAAAATACTCTCTTATTTAACTCATGTACATGAACATTAGCTGTTGTGAAAGGTATCACTTACCATTTACAAGCAGTTCAAGCCTTCATGCACCATACATTATTTAAATTATTAATCTTTTGTGCGCTGTCTACTGCTTTTGGACCAAGAAAGCCTGTCTCTCATCTTTAAAATTCAAATTGGCTCATGAATTGAGAAGACTCAAACATAAAATCATGGAATCAACAGAAAACAGTGAACCATGTTTTCAAATTGTGTAATGGAGTCTTAGGTATGATACAAGTATGAAAACTATAAGGTTAAAGCCAATGAAGCCGATGTTTTATGCAAAGAAGAATTTGACGGAGTGAGATCTCTAATTGACCCTATCGCAATTACAATGTTTGACAGTAGATGGCGACCTTCCTCCCACACTGCACAGGTCAGCACATGCGCAGATACGATACTGGGGAAGACGATAGGTCAAGGTTTCTTTCGGCTTCCATAGAGAACGTTCAGCGGTGTCAACAAATTCCTTATCTTACTAAACTATTGATCAGGGCAGTGTTTCACAAAGACTAAGATAGACTTTAAGTTGGATTTAACTATGGCAGGCCGTTCGTGCCACTGTTTGCTCTCACCAATATGATCTTTAGATAATATTTTTTCCTTCAATAATGAATTATACAAAAATGTAATTTCTGTAGATTTGTGACCGTGATCTGTACGTCCCTTGAGAGACCAATGCCAGTAAATGGTGAGAACAAACAGTGGCATGAACGGCCTGCCATAGTTAAGTCCAACTTAAAGTCGATCTTATTCTTTGTGAAACACCCCCCAGGTTACATGAACTCCCTCAATTATTTAATGAGATCTATGAATGCATGATCATAATCTTTTTCTTATAGTTTATTGGTTCCAAAAGTATAATTTTTATTGGACTTTCCAATTCTCAACCCATTGGAAGTGCCTTTGCCAAATATACCCATGGTGGTCCTGCCCTCAATGGCCAAATACTGTAGTTGCGGTAGCGAGAATTGAAAGCGCTCTACCAAAAGGTCACTTACCATGTTGATCATCTTGAAGTATTTTATATATCTTGGATCTTGAGATACGGTCATGGCAGGTGCTGCTGGTTCTGGTGTAGCCTCAATCGCTGGTATACCCTAAAGATACAAAGAAAATAAAATGATGTTGGTATTGCTGAATCAAACTCCTAAAGCTGTTTCTTATATCTGACTAGTAATAGCAAGAAAGTGGAAGTCTTAGGCAGCAGTCTACTTCAAAGGTTATGTTAGTTTTCAGGATTGAGCTCCCCAATTTTACGCCAATTTCAAGCAGAGTTACAACCATTATATTTTTACTCTTGTCTGATTCCCCCAAAACACACATGCACATGTAGCATGACCACTCAATAGGAACCTACTATCTATACTTTTAGTCTCATCAATTTTCACTGGAGTCTGCATAATCTTTTTTCCCCAAAAATAAATGTAGATGAGAAGAAGAAAACACATTTTATTATTTCATGATGAAGACTAAGGACTATTTTGCAAGGACTAACTTTGCAGAGATATATATATATATACATTTATAAAATATGAATTTATATTCTTTCACAAACACAATCCTCTGAGGGTAAAACACTAATCAACAATATTTTAGATGCTGCTTATAAGTATCGGCTTGCATGGTGACTACCAACAAGTCCTTTTCAGGACTACACACACTCAAGAAAGAAAGATTACTGACAGTCCTTTTCAGGACTCCCCAATCCTCCCCCCTCTCTCACATGGTGCAACCGCAAGCCTACATGTACTGTATAACATTATTTTGTTGGATGCTTCTTCCAATATGTTTATCAAGAGATGATTTTATACTGAAGGTCAAAGGTCACTTACTGATCCATCTGCAGGTTCCGATGACGGGAGGGCGGGGAGGTTAGATGGTTCAGGAGCAGCTGGGGGTGGGGTAGTCTCCACGGTGACATTCTCTAAGCCAGGGATGGATGCAAGCTACATAAAAAATAAAATAAGGAGGCATGATGGCTCAGTGGTAGAGGAGTGGTCTTGTAGCCGGGAGGTCCTGGGTTCGAAACCAAGTCAATATGCTTGTGCTCTATGGTAAGGCATTAATTTTGATTACCAAGTCCCTCGGAGAGGACTCAAAGCCGTCGGTCCCCTGGTTGTTTACCTACAAGCATATACATCCTTTCTTAGCAGTCAGGTAAAACAATAAAATAAAGAAGTAAAAGATTGCACAATTCATGGCATGGATGTGTAGTTCGAGTGACAACTACATGTGTACCAATAAATAACCAACTAATCAGCCAGCACGAAGAACAGTGAGAAGAGATACATTATGCAAAATAAAGTACTATCATGGCCCATATTATGGCAAAGGTAGATGCCGATGTGTATTTAGGAGCATATGATGTAGCCCATAAACCCACTGAACCATTCAGGGGTATTTGTATATTGGAACAAACAAAGCTGCAAAATTACAACTAAATTATTAATACCTTTAACAGGTTTTGTGACTTTTGTCATTATTTAAGTATGTTAAAAATGTATTTGTCCCGATGCATGTTTCTTGAGATATGTGGAATATTCAAGCTTACATCTAAAAGTATTTAAAAAAGTTCATAATTCATCCAGTCAAATTTTCATTTTTGAGTTACGAAAAACACCCCCAAAAAAAAAAAAAAAAAAAAAAATCAAATTTACAAGGGGTATGAATAGTTTAGTTGTTAACTGTAGCTCATAGCAATGCATGTCCTTATTTCATCCCAAGCTAATAAAATATAATTAGTATGAGAGTGAAAAGTATTTTACTTTAAAACGAGTTCAATAGGTGATATGTTATAATAATAATAATTATATATGAAATTTCTAAGGCGCCAAATCCACTTGGAATCAAATGCTCAACACACACTTACAAAAAAAAGAAGAAAGAAAGAGATCACATAAAAGCATCTGGATTATAAATAAAGGAACAGAACTAAGATAGAACACACAAAAATGACAGAACAATTAATCATATAAAATGCCAAATTAAACTGATACGTTATAAGATTATTTTCAAACACTTCATCTGATCTGCTATTATGAATCTCTCGAGGGAGAGCATTCCACAGCGAAGGCTCTGCATGAGCAAAGGTTCTTTCCTTGCACTTAGCATTGAGCTTTATAGGAAGAACAAGAATTGGAAGCGCAAAGATCTGGATGGAATGTAATAATTTCAAATTAATATCGTACTGTGAATCAGAGCCATGGACATCATTACCTTTGCTTCCAATATGTTGACTGTAGTTTCCAGCCTCTGGATACGAGTAGTAATATCTGATAATTTCTGAGAGAATGTAGGAGATATAAGAACATGAATTAAATGTATTTTAAATATGTGTGCTAGAATCATTTCAATCACTACAAATTCTTCGAACAAGATTTTCTGTTACTTACAAGTACTCTTATCATGTTAAATGTGATAATTGCAGGTAAATTACATGATTAAAAAAACAAATCTTTAAGTTCACTTTCAGTTAGTGCTGTAGCCGAACCGCCGAACCGAACGGAAGTTCGCCGAACATGGCACTTCCGAACCGAACCGAACCTAACCGAACGCAAAGGCCTGGTTCTGATGTTCGGCAGAAAAATGTAAACGTTTCCCAAGCTAATTAACTTGTCATTTTGTACCTAATTTTCATGTCATAATTGCTCATTCTATATTTACTTTTTCTGATTTTCCTTCTTTGTAAATTATGCCTCTCAAGTGGGGGGCGCGCGACTTCACTGACGCCATTTAAATCCCAAACCCTGACCTCTGCAACGTCGCAATCGCAAGCTATAAACAAGAATGCACGTATGTACTAGGTGCTGATCAAAACAAGTTCGGCTCAAACCCGATCAATAAAAAAATTAATATTTTAATTGTAACAATATCGGACAAATTTTATACTTTAATAATGAAATAAATTTATCTAACCGGTATAGTATTTTAATTTATTTCTTCAGGAACAGTATGAATTGTTTTATTTACCCTATTGAAAATAAACATTTAATAGAACAGTAATCGAACGAGCCTGGGCTGCTATCTCTGTGTATTATAACGTATACATCGGTATATTCAAGATGGCAGCTTACATGACTCGTAACATTAGACAATAACCGTCTCGGCAAATCTGTAAAAAATATCAATTATTGCAAAATTGAAAACATGAATCTTGTAAAATTGCAAATAAAACACGTTTGAGGACGGAAATATGAATGTAAGTACTACTTTTCTTTAAAAGAAGTTACGTTTAAAGCAGTTTTTTATGTGAAATTTGTGCCGGTCGGAAGCAGTGTTTTTCATCAGGAGTGGTAGGCAGAAGTCCTCCGTGCTGGTCGGGCCCGCCCGGCCCGCCCAGTGCCGACCACCGTAGCTATAACGCTGCTTGCTATTATATTACCGAACCCCGAACCGAACCAAGTTCGTGTAAAAAATTGCCGAACTCTGCCGAACTGAACCGAACCCGAACATGGCGCCTGACTTACAGCACTACTTTCAGTACATTATAATTTTTCAAAACAAATCTAACGTGTGTTGCAAAGCCCTCTCAAAAAAAAAAGAACAGAAATTCATTGCTGTCAAAATTTTGATGATGGATTTATATCCAAATTTGAAATGCATTCCTAAAGCCAGACCAGACCAGGATTTTGCATTACGAGCTACAGCACTAAGACCTGATAGGTCCTGGGGGGTGTTTCACAAAGATCCTAAGTTGAACTTATCTCTAAATTGGACTTAAAAATCATGGAGAGCCATTTGTAGCCTTAAAATATGATATATTCAAAAGCGAAAATTCAAGTATTTTAGACTTTTTATAAATTCCACATCAAGAACATGAAATCTCCTTGATAATAGAAAATATCAATGATTTGAATCAACATTTTATGCCTTTTAAAATAACTTTTACAAAATATTTTCAAAGATGCTAACGGCTTTCCATAATTGTTAAGTCCAACTTAGAGATGAGTAAGTTCAACTTAGGATCTTTGTGAAACACCCCCCAGTGGATGTGTAGGACTTTATAGGCTTCCCATGTTGTTCTTACCGTTTCACAAACACAACTGAACTTGTTGAGGAACCTTGTGGTGTGTATGATGAAATGGTTGAGGAAGGCTAGCATTCGCTTGGAGTGTATAGCACCAACCTGAGAGGAAAAGACAAGAAACATAAAGGGTAACGTTTATCAGTCTTATTGTCAAAACTTCTGAATGAAAAATGATTGTCACGAATGGGAGGGCGTGCCTGATTAGAGGACCAAATTATTATTACAACCCAAAGAAGTTGCTGGTGATTCTCTCAAGCACCCAACTCTACCAGAACACTCATTTTCCCCTCGGACAGTAATTGCGTGGGATGCACTGCCTATTTTTGAATAAACCAGTTACAAATGTTCCCCTGTTATGTATTTTTCACTAACAAATAATTTTACCTTCTTACTTAGCTATGGTTTTCTCTCATTGAAAAGTAAAGGTTTTGGTGTTGAAATAAAATGTATTTCCAACTAAAGCTTGGTGCATGATACATGTACAAGTTCGCCTAGTACGCTCATTATCAAGAAGATGGCCGTGCCCATGTCATGCTTAAAGGCATTAATTACATCATGCCAAGAATATCTTTATTTATATATCTCTTGTACACTTTCGTTAGGAATATTGTACACCACAAGGCAGGAATACATCTCATCTTCCAGAATACCTGCAGTTATTCTTTGGGGTGAGGTTTCCTTTAAGTTTGGACACCCCATATATGATATAAGGCATAAAACAAGAACCATTCAAGGATACCCCCTCCCCCTATCTCTCTCTCTCATCCTCCTTTTTCTTCTTTTGTTTTCCTTTTTATCTTCTTTTTCTTCTCTTTCTCGATCTTACGTTAGACCTTTCTCTGGCTCATTGAGACCGAGTGACTCTGTCTCAATCTCTATCACGCACGTAGAAAAGTAGCTTATATCTCCGAGCATGCGCTTTACGTTCGACCGGTCTCAGCCTCGTTTTCAAACACTGGCGCTTTTTTGACCTACAAGGGCCCTTCTGATTGGCTATCGCTGGCCGCCATTCACTCAACGTTATAAGATCTTAGTGCGAGGAGAAAGCTTGCGATTTTCCGTTTGAAACGATATAAAAATCATGATATTCCAGTCAAACCTTCTATTTTGTACGATTTTTTCAGCATCCTTAACAGGTTAAGTATTTTACTTAAGTTTAAGCCTTACTTAAGTATGAAAAATTCTCATTTTCCTCATATTTGAGGTACAAACTTGCAAGTTGTACTGAAATGTTCTTTAATTTTTCTATTTTATGTTTAGTGACTGTCAGTTATGTATATGTGTGAAGTGCGTCACCTGTATAAAGCATGACATGTCAGTGTGTTATGTAAGATTATGTATTGGCATTGTCATTGCGCTCTCTGCTTAAGTGAGCCCTCTCTCACTTAAATCGAAACTGCTCGGGCGGATCGGCCAATGCGGCAATGAGAGCAAATTAACTCACTGTACAGCGCTCAAGTCAATGCGTGAAGATCTATGTCTAGTATGTGTCACGGACGGTGCCTTTTGTCTTTTTCTTAGTCATGACTCATCATGATTAAGGCCTAAACTTCTAGATCTAACTCATGTTGAAATGTTTATAATTTTTACAATTAGATGTATAGACTAGAGTCTAGGCCTAGATCTAGTACAGTCTAGGGTAACGCGCCCGGTATTCGGTCAATATCTAGTATTCGGTCAGACAGCCGTTTCAACAGCTGTAACAAACTCAAAAATAATTTATGAGCCACGAAACTTGCACAAATCAGGCAGTTGAACAACTTATCCTAACTCTCAAAATTAAATCAGGTATAGGGCCCCGTAAAGATCTCAAAATTAACTCGAAATTGGTCAGTGTCGCACAACTTTATGCACTTCCGTGTTCTGTTAGCACATGCGTTAACATGCATAGCCATATGTAGAAGCCTATTGTGAAACAACTACGTGTGCTGGTGCAATAAATTTAGTATGTGTGTGAAGAGGAGCTCTTCCGTGTTCGCTCCATCGCAGCGAATTTGCAAATGACGCACTTTTCGCCGTGCAAGAGGTATTTATACATTACCCTTGCCATGCGATGGCGCTCGTCCAGTATTCGGTCAACGCATGCATTGACATTCAGTGCTTTGTGGCGCAATTGTGTGAATATAGTGCGCAAATACGCTTCGCTCCTTGTCAACGGAGATACCACGCTAAAATCGCATGACCGAATTCTAGGCGGCGCGGCCGAATACTGGGCAGAAAACTGCTCCTTCTTCTCTCGGTAATATTTTGCTTAGCATAATTCTATATTTTAGGTGACTTTAAAATCCTGTTACAGGACTAATTTTCTCTTTTTTTGATGGGTAGACTGCCAAATAAAGGAGGTACGAATTCAAAATAGATCTAGAGGTCTATGTCATGACTATGAGCGATTTTCCCTTAAGTGACCGTATACCGGGTGCGCTACCCTAGATCTACTAGAGTAGAGGAGGGAGTTTTCGGCCTCTTAAGGCAAAATCCTATTTTTGGACTCTTTACTTCCTATTTATTATCATTTCTTGTTCAAATCATGAAGCAAATATCATTATTATTTAAACAAAAAAAGAATCCCAGAAAAAAAAATCATGAATTGCCATGACAATATTAATTTCCATTTTCACTGTTTCGGAGGTAGTTTTCGGCCTAGCGAGGCAGATTTCGGCCGCATGCACAAAGTTAATAGGGAGCACGCGCATGCGCCGTGCGTTCCCCGCTGATCTATAGCACCAGCGGGCGGAGCAGGTATCCCACGCCGGAGCTCTTCGTGCCGAAAACTACCTCTGCGGTGATCAGAAATTGGAATCTGAATTAGACAGAGATATCGTGTGTGTGCTGCAGTGTCTGGCTGCATTGATTTAATACATGCGATGAGATACTTTTGAGCTTGCGACTCACACAAAATCGGGCTCTAAATCTGAAAAATACTTGAAATAAAGCTCATTTTATGGTACCCATATTCCTTACAGACACGCGTAAGATACTCGATTTTTCAGATTCGGTAGCGGGACCGCCGACACATCGCTAAAATGTGATATTTAAGGATATATTTTTCATTGCAAATGTGGTTCTCCGGTGACTCTGGCATGTTATTGTATGTGTGTGATATGTGATATGCTATTATGCAATATATTTAAAAGGATTTTACCATGCATCCAACGGACCGGCCGAAAACTGCCTCCTGCCGAAAACTGCCTCCTTTAGTTTTACTCTAAACTGATTCTGAATCTGAGTGACTTCTTGATCATTCCTTAAACTGCATTTATTTCCCCTTAATCTTTCTGTAATTTGTTTGTACATTTAAAGCAAACTTACAACAGCACATTGTCTACAAATGCCAATAGTACATGTAGCTATGTAGTCTACAATGGAATGAATCTACCATACATGATCACTAACGGGTGGGACCGAAAAGAATTTTTGTGACGCCCCTCACGCCAATCACTGCACTAAAATTAAAAATGGAATAAAAATAGACTACATCTTCTCACCTTGGTCAAATCAACTCCGGGTCCTACAAGGGGCAATCCATCGGCATCCATCTTGATTCAACTGTAGATCAAGTATGAAATTGAAATATCTGTTATTTTCCTCCTTTTCCTGTGCTTGGTCTTGGACTTGGTCTTTCGGTCACAAGATTTTAGAAATTAGTCTTTAAATGTAAGCCGTAATAAAAAAAAAAAATCATAATGCATCTCTAAAAAAGACAAGAATCCTGAATAGATATTTGCAATTGAATATTTCAATGTTTTTCATTGGGAAAAACTACGATTATTATGTGATGAACGGGCATTAGAGACTACTGTTATCTTAATTAATACAGCATAAACAAATTAAGCGCTGGTACTCAGACTATGTTCATTGCTCATTCTTCCTTGAAAATGGCGACCAATAATGGAGGCTATAGTCTCTCCAAATCGTACAATCGAAAAGGAAAAAAGAAAATTGTGCACGTCTCGGGTGACGTTAGCGGCAAAAGGAGACTAGATTTGAATAGCTTACTGTTTCAGAATTAAGTTTAGGCTCAAATCGGCATATATCGGAGGGCTTATCTATGGTGGCTCCTAAGGGACACGCAAACGCAAAAATTTGACGTATACGTATGCAACAAATTTCTTGTCTTTTACGTCCAAGACGTGAAAATCAAAAAAATTGACGTATACCTATGCAACAAATTTCTTGTCTTTACGTCCAAGACGTGAAAATCAAAAAATTGACGTATACCTATGCAACCAATTTCTTGTCTTTACGTCCAAGACGTGAAAATCAAAAAATTGACGTATACCTATGCAACCAATTTCTTGTCTTTTACGTCCAAGACGTGAAAATCAAAAAAATTGACGTATACCTTTGTTTGGTAATTTTTTCATCTTTCTGTACTCAATGGCCCTGAAGGGACACGCAGACGTGAAAATCGGCTGGAAAATCTGCGTCAAATATTCACGTCTGCGCCTCCAGAAAGGGACACGCAGACGTGAATATTGGACGCAGATTTTTTTTGGCTGGAAAATCTGCGTCCAATATTCACGTCTGCGTCTCACACGCAGACGTGAATATTTGACGTGAATTTTTTTTCAGTAAGCTGAGCACCATGCAGGAAGATAAGTGTATCTTGGTTTGTTTTGCTATGTTTTTAAACAGCTTTATCTCGACATTAATTGTACCAGGAATACAGCTTCCTGATTGTACACCACTTCATTATATTTTATGGTCTAAAATTGACATAGACATAGGCCTAGATACATTACGCTTTGATATTTGTAAACATATTTTGCCTGTACCAAGCAATTACTTCTTTTTGTGCATCTTGTTGCCATTTGCCCCCTCCTATCACACCCTTTTCCTCTATTTCTTTCTTTCTCTCTCTCTCCCTTTCTCTTAATGTCTCACCACTCTCTCTCTCTCCTTTCTCTCGATCTTTTCTAGCTCCTTTCTCCCTCTCTCTCCTCTTTCTATCCCAATTCTGTCTCCCCTCTGTATTTCTCTCTCCCAATGTCCCCATTTCTCTCTCCTCTTTCTCCTAATCTGCCTCCCCCTCTCCCTTTCTCTTCTCCTTTCTCCCAATCTGCCTCCCCCTCTCCCTTCTCTCTCCTCTTTCTCCTTTCTCTCTCCCAATCTGTCTCTCCCCCTCTCTTCTTTTCTCTCTCTATCCTCCCTCCCTCCCTTCCCCTTCTCTCTGTACTATGTGTATTCGAAATTTCTCGGCATTTACCACAATAAATCCATTTCCAAGCATGCAAGTCATGACACAACGGAAAAATTATTATTACCATTTGTTTTCACGAAATGTAAAGAATTGTTTTATAATTTATTAATGTTTACTTTCTTCAATTGCTACTGAAATACATCTCAAGTTGACTTATGAAATTACATACATGTAGTTAAATATTTATAAACCGTTTTCATGAAGATTATGTTATACATTTTTAATTTTTAATTAATACTATACAGTGAAAAGAAAAAATGATATTGATTCTCTGATTGTTTAACACAATTTCATACATCACTTTGGAACAAAACAACAACAAAAAATGCATTTAGTTCAGCTCATTGAAGACCACTTTACAGTTGTGTTACTATAAACAAATGTTGAATATCACATGAAATAATTAACAAAATGTTGTCCTTTTTCAAACACTAGTCGAGATCTAAACAGTAATATCACTATACATCATAATTCCAGTACATGTATACAGGTAAATTGTCAGCATAATTTGAAGAATTGGAAAACTAAACAAAACAGTTGAATTAACATATAGTATAGTTCTACTTTCAGGGTTTCATACAGGTGTAAAGGAACATCACAACACAAATTAATTACTTTCTTAACTTTTCTTAGTGTCCAAATGAAATGGAATAAAATATAATTTTGTTTCTCTCACATTGAGTAGACAATATCTTGCATTTAGATTTCATGCAAACCAATAAATATGTAAAATGTATTGTAAAATGTAATGTACCAGCCCAGTGGCGGATCTACGGGGGTTTAGGCGGTTTAAACCCTTGGGCTCCCAAGTGAAAATGTGATGTGCATAGAAGAATGCCATGTGTCCAGACCCACACAGTATCCGCATCGTCATTGGGTCAACCCCCCTGGTAACTTAACCATATAACTCTGGATATAACTGTGTATTAAACTGTTACTTGATTTAAAAGACGTTATCATGCAATGCTTTTTATGGTCTCCATTGTGTTAGTAGATGCCAGGAAAACATCAGCCGCTACGTTGCTCGGACTCGTGGACGGTTTAAACCCTTGGGCTGCCAAGTGAAAATGTGATGTGCATAGAAAACGCCATCATGTGTCAGACCCACACAGTATCCGCATCGTCATTGGGTCAACCCCCTGGTAACTTAACCAAACACATGATAACTCTGGATATAACTGTGTATTAAACTGTTACTTGATTTAAAAAGACGCTATCATGCACTGCTTTTTATGGTCTCCATTGTGTTAGTAGATGCCGGGAAAACATCTCCGCATCGTCATTGGGTCAAACCCCCTTAGCAAAAATCTAGATCCGCCCCTGTGAGCCATGAGGAGTGGTGGAGTTGTTGATGTGCTAGGAAGACTAGTCATGTCTTCACTGCTTCTAGGCTTTGTTGGAGGCTTGCGTTTCTTAACAGTCTATAAGGGACAAAGATGAAAATAGTTTGGAAAAAGAAATGGTTAATTCTCCGAAAATTCACAGATTTCACTAATCATTGTCCTTAAAATATAACAGCCATTATATTGGCATTTCTATAGTAACTCAGGTTATATTTTCATTTCAGATAGATTTTTAAATATAAACAAAGATGTTCATTTATGTGCAAATGGACAACATAAACCTGCATACTACTTGACAGAAGTAAAGCAAATGATATTCATAAAGACATATTTCTTTTTTTAATGTTCTGTTCCCTTCTCATGGATATGCCGATATACAGCAGAAACATCATGCCTTCAAATGTTGTCTTACATTTATGAAATTGAAATTGCATTTTTAAATTGGTGTTACTGGTTTCTTTTGGAAAGGGATACATACTTTGGACCAGATCAGTTTACATTCCCACAATATATGAGTAAAATATGCATTTAAGATTTGAAATGCAAACTCTTTTAGAAGAACTTTTCTATGATTCAAACCACTCATCTGGAAATGAATTGAAAGTTGAATTGAACTGAAATTAATTAACTACTGGAACAATTATAATCATCTGTTGAGAGCCAGAAGGGAATTAACTCTGTGTTAAAATATATGATTTAACACCCTTCTAGCTCTCACCATACAATATTTTCTTAAATAAAGGAAACATTCAAATAATCTATCAAATTTCACAAGTTTCATCTTTAATCATTACCACAAGAGAATTTAGCATTCATTTGGTGTTTACCTTCTGCAGATGATCAGGGAAGAGGAAAATGGTTGGAATAGCACCTTGGCGAAGTCTGGTTGTCTGGCCAATGCGGTCAAAACACTCTGCTTCAAAGTGGTCCGAGCACACGGTGGACTACTGGCTTGGTGTCCACTTGTCCCTCCTCATCTTGACAAGCCATTCTTTCAAAAGGGCTGGACCAGCTTTGGGGAAACCTGGAAATTAATAGAAAACAAGATAATGGAGGATAAGTGGGATGCTGAGAACATCTTCATTTCATTTGCCTTTTATATTGCATTTGCCTTTATATTGCATTTGCCTTTGTCCTATTTGTATGCATGATAGCATGGGGATGTGTGTCCAGACAATGATAACAAAATTAACTGGTCAATTTTTGCTGTTTGATTTTATTTCAAAAATAAACACGTACCCCATCAAGCATTCTTTTAATATTTGCAATACATAATCTTGTTAACATCACAGCATAGTGACAGTTTGCATGAACCTGTCCAGATCAATTTTACAAAGCAAAGCATTTCAAAAGCAAAAGCCAAAGCTACATGTCATTCACTCCAGCAAAGCATAGTAGTCAATGCTAATGGATGCGTATGCATGTCACTCACATCATGACATGTATTGTATGCAACTAATGCAAGGTTATTTGCAGCATGCAGATAGGCTAGTCGATGCAGATGTCCAAAAATATGGCAAAGATCTGGGGCCGCGGAGGGCCAAAGTCAGAAAAGAGGGGTTTGCCTGCCACTACCGCATAAAATAAGCACACCTTGTTTATTTGAAAGATTTTATCATAATACACAATATTTCAGAGGTGTTTTTTTAATTTGTTGCGAACAATCCTAAATCGGAGGGGCGTCCAAAAAAGCGGCCCTTTTGACGAAAAATAGTATTTTGTGAATTATATTTTAAGGGAACCTTAAACCACCATGAGTTTGGTGTCATATGAAAGAGAATTAAATCATCTAAATTTTGATACCAATTTCAATGAAATTGGGATTAATTAACATTGCAAATTTAAGTAAAAACATGATTTTTGTGATTTTTTCCAAATATTGAATTTTATCAATAATCGTTATTTTACATATATCAAAATTGAGAAATGCATTTTTTGTAACTTTCCAGGAATTTGCCCTTATACAATGAAAATATACTGTGAAAAGGAAAGCTTTATATCTCTTTTCAATAAAAAGTTATAGCAACCCAAAATTATTGATTCGATTTCCACAAAAACAACATTTTTGCCCACATGTGTATTAACTGTATGCATATACCTGTATTAGTGTATTGAGAACCTGTTTGGTGTGTTTACATCGAGTTTTAAAGATAACTTTGAGTAAACCTTTAATCACCATGGATTTGGTGTCAAAAGATGAATAATTGAAATACCTTCAAGTTGATATCAATTTCATTGAATTATGTAGAGTGTGAAATGTAAATTTTGAGCCAAAAGGTGCTTTTTGTAGATATTTTTTCCCTCTAATTTTGGCCAGTATCTTGGTATAGTAACTGGACAAATGTGACTGGAAATTTAGTATTGCAGAAAGTTCAAGTGATTTGGAGTGCTGACTGCAAATGATAAGTATTTCTTCTGTACTCTGAGATGTTTCAGGAAATGTGGGCATTGACAGTTGCTCCCCCACCCCGCCCTTCCAGCCTCTTTTTCATAATCTTGCCCATGACCAAGACAAGTTAGTCCATGAACACGAACAAAGTAATGCAGACAGTCCAGACAGTTAAAAGGATTAGGCCAGGAGAGTGCTTAGTGCAATTGATAAGTACTTCTATACTCTGTGATGTTTTAGAAAATGGGGCATGGGCAGGTGCCTCATCCCCCTCCCCCACACACAATTAACTATTATTTGACACCACCCCCCTTCCATCTGTCATCTGACCGCTTAGTACAATCTTGTCATGGTAAAGACAAATATTTGAACATAATCAAAGACAGATCATTTAAAAAAATCATGCTTGTGATTTAGCTGGGATTATATAAACAGCCACGAGACCAACAATGTAGGTCTCTTGAACCCTCAGAAAATTGTTGGGATGCCCATAAAACTGACATGGCGGTCTTGTGAATCCTCAAGTAATTTTTCAGAAGACCATGCATAAAGCCGAAGCGTTAATGTGCTGTAAATTCTTTTCAATACATGTGGATATCAAGTCTGAGCCAAACATTTTTTTATTTTTTATTATTGAAGAAAACACATATAAATACTTTTATTTGCGTTAATATAGAAAACATTACTTAATTTACAAGCATTAGAATACAGTTTATTGCATTGATATTTATTTGCTTCATAAATATACATGTATGTACAAAAAGCAATGTGTATATAGATTTTCTGGCCTAAGGTACTCTTATTTAAAAAAGGTCCATTTTTCGGAGGGTAAATGTTTATGAACGCCCAAACCTCTTATACATTTTAATGAAAATTTAATGAAGACTTATAACTAAGGCTTAGGTATTGTCTGAAGGGGTGGGCGTGGGGAATGAATTTCCTATTTTCATTTCTGAATATTTCCCGCACGGGAGTCACTCAGGCCTTCTTGTGGTTCTGAAAAGGAAGGGTTCGCACATCAGTGTTTTACCCTAAATTGTTTTAATATATATTTCATTATTCACCTTGATTCGCCTAAGCAGAAAGGAGCGACATTATGAAATTGCCTTAACTCGCCTTTCTTTCTAAATTTGGACGTCTTCCGATCACACTAGCACAACTTCACTATCAACATGAATTTAATATATCTTTGGATGCTGTTTCAATGTGGTAAAATTAATTATTTGTTTTAAAATTCCTATCCACTATATGTCCTTAAGCAACTAAAACTTTTACAGCTTTGTCGAAAGATCGAATAACCAGATAACAACAGGACTACAACATTTAGACAGGCCTTTTATTTTTCTACATCATGTCTTTGACACAAAACTTATTTGATGTTTCCAGGGGCAGACTGGGACTGAACATTGGTTTTTAAAGTGTTATGCGACCTGCCCACTGAATATGTAAGATGCATATATATCAAGTGGCCCTCAGACCACAAATCGACTGGACCTTGATCCAACCAAAAATAAAGAGCTGCTCGTGGGGAAAATTCCCCGAACTCCCCACGGCCAATCTGTCTCTGGATCTTTCCTTATAGGATACGTGTATCTTTTATCTACCCAAAATGACAAATTTGTCACTGGCAGTTGTCAGCGGAAGCCCCTTGTAAAAAGTAAAGCACATGCGTCGATTGAGAGAGAGAGAGAAAAGAGAGGGGGGTGAGGGGTTGACACCACGTCAACTCAATAGTTTGATAAACATTGTATCCTTGCATATAACGAAAAATCTTTAAAATCTAATGAGCCATTTTTTCTTGAATATTCTTCAATCTGGTCAGGAAATTCTAATTTAGGATTTGTTTGTATGAATAACTATGTCATTTTCTTATTTACATAAATGCATTTTTTATTATTTACCATACATGGTGATTCAATTCTCAAACATTCATCCCACACCCATTTCCATTATAAACATTGTCTTCATGTCTTATGCCTTAATTTATTTCTAAATTCAGAACTAGTTTGCATTCTAAACACATCTTGGTAGTTTTAAATCTCATTACTATTTCAAATTGGGGTGGCGGAGTTGGTGAAACGTTCTTAAACCCATCTCCAGGATGTTCCAGGATGTACACGTTACCAAAACTAAGGAATTAATAATTCCAAGATTTCTTCCAAACTCACCCCATAATACATGCATAATGCTGCATTTATCCATCATTTTCTTCAAAATTAAGAACTTCTTTGCATTATAATCATGTCTTGGTGATTAAAATCTCAGACTTTTTATGATGTGGGAAAGGACTCTTTCCTAACCTACATGTATTTTTGATATATCCAACATTTTTTTCAAAAGGAAAATGCATCATTATTTGCCTGGATAAAAAAATCCCCACACCGTTCCCATTGTCACGATAGGCCTGTAAGCTGGGCCTTCTTTCCATTTTCTTCAAAATTTTATTTAGGTCATTGGCTGATTTAAATGAGAATTGGATTTTCTGAATAAAAATTTAAAAACAATGTTCTCAGCATCCCCTTCATTCTCTGAGTATCCTTCTAATTACTCTTAACGTTATAACATGGTGTGCATCATAGCAAGTCTAGATAAGGTAGATAATTAAACAGAATCTATCCATGTACCAGCCTCGACTTTTTTGGCTGGCGTTCTGGACAGCCAGGATAATGCCAATATCTTGTCAGGACATAGAACATAGGATCAATCACAATGCCAGGAGGTTTGTTCAGGAGTGAGGAGGCGACACCATGTGAAGTGGATTCACTACTCGCTAGTGCCCTTTGGCAAGGCATTATTCCAAAATTCCTCAGAGAGGACTTACGAATGTGGGTACCCTAGTTTCTTACAAGCATACACATGTTTTCTTAGTAGTCAGGCAAAATAAACCATCAAACCAAACATGGCGATACTATATTATATTCATGTTGATAGATGCACTAACTTGTCTAGGTCATGGGCAAGATTATGTCAAGCGGCTGGAAGGGGCGGTGGGAGGGGGGACTGCTAATGCCCACATTTTCTGAAACATCCCAGAGTAAACAAGAAGTACTTATCAATTGCAGTCAGCACTCCAAATCCCTTGAACTTTCTGCACCACTAAATGTTCAATCACTGTTGTCCAGTTAATATACCGAAATACTGGCCAAAATTAGAGGGGAAAAATATCTACAAAAACAATTTTTTGGCTCAAAATTTACATTTCACACACTACATAATTCAATGAAATTGTTATCAACTTGAAGATATTTCAATTATCCATCTTTTGACACCAAATCCATGGTGATTAGAGGTTTTACTCAAAAGTTATCTTTAAAACTCAATGTAAACACGCCAAACAGGTCCTCAATACACTAATACACGCATGCATACAGTTAATACACATGTGGGCAAAAATGTTGTTTTTGTGGAAATCGAATCAATAATTTTGGGTTGCTATAACTTTTATTGAAGAGACATATACACTTTTCCTTTTCACAGAATATTATCCTTGTATATGGGTAAATTCCTGGAAAGTTACAAAAATGCATTTCTCAATTTTGATATATGTAAAATAACGATTATTGATAAAATTCAATATTTGGAAAAAATCACAAAAATCATGTTTTTTACTTAAATTTGCAATGTTAATTAATCCCAATTTCATTGAAATTGGTATCAAAATTTAGATAATTTAATTCTCTTTCATATGACACCAAACTCATGGTGGTTTAAGGTTCCCTTAAAATATAATTTACAAAATACTATTTTTGTCAAAGGGCCTTTGGACGCCTCCGATTTAGGATTGTTCGCAACAAATTAAAACACCTCTGAAATATTGTGTATTATGATAAAATCTTTCAAATAAACAAGGTGTGCTTAGTTTATGCGGTAGTGGCAGGCAACTCAAAACTAAGCATGATATTTGACTTTGGCTCCGCTTATTAGTGAAAGGTAGATCTATATTAATTGTCAAAACAAATTGAAATTAAGGTAATAAGATCTAGAGTCTAGACCTCTAGAATCTATATCAAAATATCTCTCTTAAAAA
>CP137681.1:28498299-28519230 GCA_037976565.1 Mesocentrotus franciscanus
AAAGATAAATAAGTAAACAAATATTTCTTGAAATAAAACTTCACAAATTCTGCATAACTTTAACCTGTTTTAATCTTCAGAAGAGATAGAACACACCAATATTAAAAAAATTAAAAAAATATTAATTTACATGTATACTGGTATTAAAAAATCCGGTCTTAATGGTATTATCTAAATGCATTTGCAAATACATTGAATAACACATTTCCAAATCGTAACTTGAATTAGTTTGACTTTATTTTTTGTTGATTTTATTAAAAATAAAGAATAACATTTAAAAAATAATTAAAGATACAGACATAGTGTCCCAATAAAAAGTTCCTCTTTTGAAAAAAGGTCTTGTCAAATAAATATTTCAAAACCTACTCTGTCAATGCTTACCGGTATACCTTTCACCTTGACTAGAACTGACTATGAAAACCAAATCCCAAATGAAATAATAATGATATCAAGAATATAATTCAACCTCCTTAGTGCGATGTTGATGAAAGCACAAACTTCATCTTGTTATAAGCGGGACTTCAATAAAATGAGCTTTAAACACATCATCAAGAGTATATGCCTATGTATCAACAAGCATAAACATCGTCATCCCTATGGCAAGAATATAATTATAACTGAGCTTGCTATAATGAGATTTATCTGTAATAATTGTCATGGTTACCCTTTAACCCTATTTTACCCCCCTGTAGTAATTTAGCGACTACCCGGAACCGCAGCAGATCTAAAGTTTTCCTTTCATGACTTTTTCTTTCGAGTCTTACGCATCTTTTAAAACAATTTTTTTGAAAATCGGACGTATAGTTACAAAGTCACGTGACCTTTGTCTTTGCATGTCAGCCCAAAAATCGCTAATTTTTGTGATTTGTGTACAAAACATATAGAAATATCATTTTTCTTGAAAAGAACATTGGTTATTTGGTCTTGTTTAAAGTTTAGGTGTTTGTTTTGGGGTCAAAATAGTTGAATTGTAGTTAGAAATGAAATAAAACAACAAAAACAAGAGATCAGATAACATAAGGAATAACCTGGCTCTTCCAATTTTGTTATCGTATTATTATTCCAAATGGTCTAACGAATATATGTAGTGAAAAGAATGCTTAAATATGAAGAATATATGATTTATGGGTAAAAATGTGAATTTCATGACCTTATTTGCATAAATTACCATAAATATGCAAATGAGTAAATTTTTCAAACAATTGAAATTACCATAGTATACTATACACTTCACTTGACTTGAAATGCATGCAAATTTTCGCGGCGATCGGCTGTGAAACGGCCGAGATCTTAGGGGGGGAATTGACGGTAAAAAGCTGGTCTGAAATAGCCTGGTTAAAATAGCGTTAAAGGCCAAGTCCACTCCAAAAAATAACTTACTTTCAATAGAAGCAAAAATATCAGACAAACCAATCATAATCAAGTCTCATAATATGTTCCAATTTCCTCACCGGATAACTGGTACCAAAATATCTAAACAAACATCAGATCTGAAATCAACAAATCCTAGACTGAAATCAACAAATCAACAAAAACTAGACGTTGTGGCGTGCGCCTGTAATCCAGCTAACAATGGAAGTTACAAACTGATTCAGCCGAGGACGCAGGTTCGAAACTGAGTCATGTCTTTCGGATGGTGACGTTTAAAGGTCGGTCCCCAGACGTAAATAATCATATCTGATTGATACACGTCTGTAAAACCCAATACACACACACACAACAAAAACAGTGTCAGCAGTCAGCACATTATTCTCTGTGATCTTAGAGTATATATAATTCCTGTTTTACAACATGTATAATAATTCCCAAGGTGTGCACAAACTGTTCTATCTGAAAAGAATACGCTTTACTATAATGTCCTGAAGTTGAATCTGATTATTGGCTATTGGTTTATTGTACACTCTGGTTTACACTTCCAGTGCATGAAGTTTTTAGAAAGTCGGCCTTATTAAACACGCCGATGAGAGTATTTCCAATGTATCATTATAATGGGGTATTTTTCCAACTTGCACATTACCCCACAAAAATCTCAACTCTCTGGGAGGATCCTACAATATTATTCATGCTGTTGCTACAAGCTACCGGTAGTCTCTTGGTTCAGAAAAATACACTGATTTGGCCAATGCTGCTATCATAGTTACAAACGTTTAGGATATACAGAGATCATCTGAGTTTTATAGGCTGATCATGCCTCTTATTTATTTGGTACTATGTGTTTTTCCAAGTGACTGGTTGTTAGTGACAGCATGGCTTAGATTGTGCGGTGCTGGCACTCTTCTTCTGCGTGGAACAGGGAAAACAACAGAAGACTGGGATGATTGGGGTGGGAATATCCGTGCTCAGGAATGTTAGAGGATTTTGATGGCAGCCCAGCATGAAGCCTTGACCCTCCTCTTCCCATTTGGATTCTGCGTCTTGCAGTGGCAGTCGGTTGCACACCAATGTGCTTGCTCCCACTCAAGCGAACATGCTTCACATGCCTGCCTTTTGAAGTCCCCTTGCTGCCCCTGAATAGTACATACTTGGCAGACACAAGATGGGTGTTGGTCTTTATTCTGCTGTAGCCTTCTACCATTGCTGCAATTGCTGGGTTGAATATATCTGGGGATTCATCGAATTTCGATGCCATTTCCTGACAGCCGACACATTTTCTGGAACTATTCCTTTAGATCTTCTGAAACAGAAAGGGAAACATTAATGTTACAATTTTTATCCGCTTAATCGAGACACTCAAATAATAACTTGATTTGATAATGTAAAATATTTTCTCACTTGACAAAAGTAGAACAAATTGCCTTTAAAACATGAAAATAAGCAGTGATTCGTGAATACGGCCAATGAATAGCTAGACATCGTAAAACCAAAATTAGTACCTAAGGCTATACCTCTAATTGAGCTATTATTAAGAGTCAAATTACAATTACAATGGGGCAGTCACTGGTCACACTCACACATCACGGGACCTCAAGTATTTAAAACCTTGGACATGTTCGGTTAATAGTCCGGTGGCTTAGTGAAATATTCGTTACTTCCCGGATAAAAGCACCATTTTGGGTACAGGGCTTCCTTAGGACCTTCTGAACGATATTAGGCTAGGAGCCCCCGGCAAGAATATCATATAAGGGTGTGAGGCAGGGCGTCGCCTAGCCCCAAATAATTTAGAAGGTAATATAACATTTATTTGGTGTTGTACAAATGCCATTTTTGGTACAGGGCTTCATTAGGAACTACTGAACGATATTAAGGTAGGAGCCCCAAGAATATCATATAAGGGTGTGGGGCGGGCATCGCCGTAGCCCCAAATAATTCAGAAGGTAATATAACATTTATTTGTTGTTGTACCAATGCCATTTTTTGTACAGGGCTTCCTTAGGACCTACTGAACGATATTAGGGTAGGAGCCCCCGGCAAGAATATAAGGGTGTGAGGCAGGGCGTCATAGCCCCAAATAATTTAGAAGGTAATATAACATTTATTTGGTGTTGTACAAATGCCATTTTTGGTACATGGCTTCATTAGGAACTACTGAACGATATTAGCCTAGGAGCCCCGGCAAGAATATCATATAAGGGTGTGGGTCAGGGCGCCTCGTAGTCCACAACTAATTTGTAAGGTAAAAACATTGAGTTTTTGAAGTAAAAACGCCATGGGGCCCCCAATCACACATATATGAATATTTATGCCAGGGGCTCCTACCCTACCATCATTCAGCAGGTCCTAAGGAAGCCCTGTACCAAAAATGGCGTTGTACAACAACAACTCAATGTTATATTACCTTCTAAATTATTTATGGACTACGAGGCGACGCCCCTGTCCCACACCCTTATATGATATTCTTGCCGGGGGCTCCTACCCTAATAGGTAGTAGGTCCTAAGGAAGCCCTGTACCAAAAATGGCATTTGTACAACAACAAATAAATGTTATATTACCTTCTAAATTATTTTGGGGCTACAATGCGACGACCCCGCCCAACACCCTTATATGATATTCTTGCCGGGGGCTCCTACCCTAATATCGTTCAGTAGGTCATAAGGAAGCCCTGTACCAAAAATGGCATTTGCACAACAACAAATAAATGTTATATTACCTTCTAAATTATTTGGGGGCTACGAGGCGACGCCCGCCCCACACCCTTATATGATATTCTTGCCGGGGCTCCTACCTAATATCGTTCAGTAGGTCCTAATGAAGCCCTGTACCAAAAATGGCATTTGTACAACAACAAATCAATGTTATAAAATCATTTGGGGGCTCCAAAAGACGCCCCCGCCCCCACACCCTTAAATTGAAATTTTTGCCGGGGCTCCTAGCCTATTATCATTTAGTAGGTCCTAAGGAAGCCGTGTACCAAAAATGGTGCTTTTATCCGGCAAGTAACGATAATCGATAAATTTGACGCTAAGCCACCCGACTATAACTGGCTTCAATTCAGTTTCATACCTGATTAAATTGTACACATTGTCATTGACATAGAATATGTCTGTACTAAACAACTAGTCACAACTAGATCAGTGTTAAGTTACACCTATTACTTGTTAGCCTTGTACCCCCCTGCCAACAAAATTTAAAATAGAGAGATTGAGAGAAGGAAGAGAAGGCAAAAGGAAAGAGGAGAGAAAGGGAAAGAAAGAAGGGAAGAAGAAAAGAAAATGGGAAAAGAAGGAGATCAGGGCGCAAAGGCCTTGCCTCCTGGGCTGTTGCCTCCACCCCCCATCAAAAAGAGAGAAGTAAGGGAAAGGGAAAGAAAAGAGCTAAAAGGAACGAAAAAGAGGAAGAAGAAAAGAAAAGGGTGAAAAGAAGGGAGATCAGTTGCAATTAATCCCGCCAACAACTATGGATCGGGGGTTAAAACCTTTGCCTCTCCCCCCTCCCAGCAAACTTTAAAGAGAGAGAAGGAAGGGAAGGGAAAAGGAAAGGGAAAGAAACAAAAAAGAGGAAGAAGAAAGGTAAGGGAGATCAGTTGCAATTTCTCCCGCCAACAAGATGTGGATGGGGGCCGAAAGGCCATTGGCCCCCCCACCCCCCAGCAAAGAGAGAGAGAGAGAGAAGGACAGAAAGGGAAACAGGAGAGAAAGGAAAAGAAAAGGAACAAGAAAAGAAAAGGGGAAATAAGGGAAGATCAGTTGCAATTTTTATCACTTCTTCTATCATCATTGTAGAACTATCATTCTACAAATGTATTTACATATTTATTTATTTATTGCTGTGATATTAAACAATAATATGAATAACAAATCATCAGAAAAACTATTTTGCAGGCAGAAAGAAATTCAAAAATTATCATGAGCATGTAAGTGTATCATTCGAACTATTCATTTTGTTTATTACATCTTGTGATCTTCTGACCGTAATTAAATGCTCATGCCGCCTGAGCTTCCGGCGCGGCCCTTGACCCCCGCCAGGGCTTTGCCTCGAGACCCCACGCAATTTACGTATACGTATACATTTATAAAAGTGATATAGTAAACAACCAGTCTTTTCACTCTGGTTCAGAAGGGTATAAAACACAACTTGTAAACATATTATAGTTATCATATTACAGGTCAATAAAGTCTACTTTTTGAAACTTAATACCGAGCCCGACATATTATACCACGTACGACAATGACTTGTTTTCACACATAAAATATTTAGGCTGATCCTATTGAAAATGGTTGATTGTATTGAAAATGGTTGTTGATTTACAGTACATGACAATGATGACACCCACAGAAACTAACCTTATTCATTTAGAGGCCTACATCAGCTACATGTTAGAGCCCGCATAACGGCGGGCTCGGGGCTCGAGTTCCCCCCACCCCCTCACTTTTTTGAGAAAAAAATATATTAAAGAGAAATGAAAAGAAAGAAAGAATAGTGACCTGCCAGTGTCACAAAATAATGAGGCATCAAAATATGCTCATCTCTGCCCCCTGGATTCCACCTAGGGCCTAAAGGCGGGCCCCTGAAAGCCGGATGCTCATCTGACGGTAATTTAATGCCTAAAATCCCGAGTTTCGTGGGGCTCAGCCCCCTGGACCACACGCCAATTACTTAGTAACCTGCCAGTGTCATGAATAAGGTATCAAAATATGCTCATCTGACCGTAATTAAATGCCCATACCACCTGAGCTTCAGGGTGCCACCCCTTGACCCCCGCCAGGGCTTTGCCCCTAAACCCCACGCAATTTACGCTATGCTCCACCTGATCGTAAATACTTTAGCCTCCCCCACCGGGACTTTGAAAAACGTTCAGCAGGGCCAGGGCCTGCATGTAAGAGTGGTAGTGATGCAGATTTTTTTTTCTGCCCCCCCCCCAAAAAAAAAGTTTTTGCTCAGTACGCCACTGCTGGTCACCATTGACATTACCTGATTAAGAACCAACTACCAATATTTGGCTCGCATGATTTCAAATTTGGCCCCCCAAGAAATCCTGAATCATTCCTTGCTTGTTAGTAAAGTCTATTAAACTGTTCTTCTTCTTCCATTGAGTACAGTCCTCTTTAATTAATTGTAGAGTATAGTTGTACTTGATTGCTGGGGCTACGGTTTAACAACAACTTATAGTTATACTCTATATAGATCTAGGCCTAGATCTAGTTTAACTCACTCAGTCAGTCACACACTGCTCACTGTCACTGTGCACTGTCAATATTGATCTAACTCAGTATGACAGTAACTCGATCATAGGCTAGCTAACTAACTGTTGTTCATAATCATATAGACTATTTATAATAATAATATTAATAATTTACCCGAATAGCTGGATGCTCCAATCGTCCTTCTAAGGTTAGGTCATTTAGCAATAGGCCTTGCCTGGTTCCTCCTCAAGTTCGACTAACATCCATCATAATAATAGGCTCTACTGTAGATCTACTCGCACTACAAAGTTAGCAGAGCTGAGTTGCAGAGTACGATCTTCACATCCACAGTACAGCGCGTGTGCATTGTGGCGAATGATCGAGTTGATGGTCTTCATTCAAGACGCCCGATTCCAATTAAACGGGCAAATGTGACGCGTTAGTGGTACGGAAAAAATAAACGCATCCCGGAAGAGAAACATCTTAATCATGTTGGTGAAAGTAAAACAATGGTACAGTATGAGCTGAAGATAGACTATCTACGGCCATGATAACAATATTGTTATGCAACTAGCTTATGGCGTACATACATACTACATGTACATGTACATTCAAGACGCCATTGTTGCCTGTTGTTGACTAAATGGAAACTGTTGGGGCAGATTCTGTCCTCGTTGCTTCGCATGCTTCTTGCATAGTGAACTGTTTTTGATAACTAGGTTATGCTAGCTGAGATGCATTGGATTCAACGTGCAGTAACAAGCTAGCGATTGAACAGACAACAACTGCATGCACGTCATCTGTGGCTGTGTATTTCACCATTCGCATTCTCACGATTCGACGAGATGTAGACCTAGTCTATGACTATATTATTATAACTAAGTACTTAAGTTAAATATCATCTCTCCAGCTCCGTCTTGTGTTTAATGCCGTTTGATGTTTAACATTTAGATTCTGCCATTATCTTGTATGTAGGCCTAGCTGTTTGGATGTCAACAGCGCAATTCATTAACATTTAAAATGGCTTCCTTTCCATTTTGCAACCTAAATTGTCACAATGATTAATGACAGCGAGCGCCAGTGTGGTACTAATTGATCATTTTGACAGGATTCGTGCTGGGTGATATCCATTTGTGTACAGTCTTCCAGAACAAAGCAGACCTCGTAAAGTCTAGACTTGCACTAGACCTATAATTTCAACTTTTAACAACTTGTAACTTTGTCTTTAGGTGTAGACTAGATTTAGATTGTCAGTTGGGTCTGATTTCGACTGACTTTTTGTCATTTTGTGAAAGAAACATTGTGTTTCCCGACCGCAAAATGCCCAAGCGAAAGCATAGATCTAGTCGGCGTGAAGAGAAGCCAGGCTGTCTAGTTCACTGGTTCCGTAAAGGACTCCGTCTTCATGATAACCCTGCACTCAAAGAAGGACTTAAATCAGCCAGTGGATTCAGATGTATTTATATTCTAGATCCTTGGTTTGCAGGATCTTGTAGCAAAGGAGTCAACAGATGGAGGTAACTATAATATTTTATCTGGGGTGTGTTTCACAAAGACTAAGATCGACTTTAAGTTGGACTTAACTATGGCAGGCCTTTCATGCCATTATTTGCTCTCATCGTTTTCTGGCATTGGTCTCTCAAGGGACGTACAAATCGTGGTCACAAATCTACAGAATTTACCTTTTTTGATAGTTCATTATTGAAGGAACAAACATTATCAAAAGAACATAATTGAGAGACCAATGGTGAGAGCAACCAGTGTCATGAATGGCCTGCCATAGTTAAGTCCAACTTAAAGTCGATCTTAGTCTTTGTGAAACACACCCCTGAAGCATCACATCATCCGTTGAGAGCCAAAAGGTTGTCAACTGATTTTTCTCAAGTCAAACTTCAAATCCCTTTTGTCTCTCAGCAGATGGTGGTACAATTTTAATGTTTTATGGAATGATTGCTTTCGTATTTCTCAACTATTAATTATTGTAAGACAAGTGGAAAAGAAGAAAAAAAGTATTTTTGTAGCTATAGATCCTCTCGATAGATATCTACAAAGGTTTTTAACTCGCTAATTATGATAGGCGTACAAATATAGCTAGATTAGTCTTTTTTTTAAGAGGATGTAGGGGAAATTTTAAAGAAAGGAAACAGAAACATAACATATAAATATTTGAGAGAGAGAGAGAGATGACCTGTTTTTTTTTGTTTGTTTTGTTTTTGTCTTAATTAATTTAAAGAATTTTAAGAGTATACATTTGTGAGTATTTATTTTTACATGAAGGAAAAAGAACAAAACCAGCTAAATGGCAAAAAAGAAAACTTACAAAAAAAACACAAATTAAACTGTTTAGGAGTGGTGAGCGATGAAGCTTTTGAAGGATCTGAAAGAGCTCTGGAATTAAGTACACAACTACACATGTACATGTACATTGTGTAAAACAGTAAAATACTTTGAAATGGTTGTGCACAGCTCCCATGAAAAAGAAACGGATCAATGGCAATGTTATGCTATATCTGTATATACATGTATGTGTGTACAGTGGTATGGATCAATGGCAATGTTATGCTATATACAGTACATGTATGTATGTACAGTGGTATGTAAAGAAACATCAAAATCAAAATGAAATGTACAAAGAAGGGTTTGATTACTTTTGTAATAGATGACTTAATAGTTAATAATAATAGTAAGGTGAATTTTAACGTGCCTACATGTACATGAACATGTACAGTAATACTATGTTTCTAAGTGCCATGGTGCCATGGTGCCATTGTCCTAACAGCCATTAGGTAAAGCTCATTTGTTCTTCTAGTCTTCTACCTAAGAGCTAGCTAGGACAACAGCACCTAAATTACAATGTTACATACATGTACAAATATCAATATGAAATACTTATGATGTGAACAACAAAATAGAAGCATAGATACAATTATTTAAAAGAAAGTGAGTTGATTAGAGGGATTTGAATTTATAAGTGGGTTTTTAAGATGGTTTTGAAGTTGTGTAGGGATGGAGCATTTTGGGTATGGATATATCCATGACTTTCAGAGTTTCCATATATGTGTTATTCTCTCCTGTAAATTTGGGGCTTCCAATTCCAAGACAAAATCAATTCTCCTTTAAACTCCAGTAACCCTCAATCCTGTATGATCGACATGCACAAACTGTACTGTAATGTTCTTAGGAACATGCAGCCACATATTTGTTCCATTCTATACATGTACATGTACTGTACATGTACATCTGATTTATAGTAATAGTATGTTGTTGTTGATGATGATGACACTTCCTAGTTCCTACATGTGTGTATGTATCTTAAATTCCATTAATCTCTGTAGTAGTGATAATTATGTCTTTGCTACCAGTAAAAAATAAAAAGTATACCATCATTTACCATATTGCTAGTTGTACATGTAAGTGTTCTTGAACATGTATCATGCACAAATGTGTATTTAAGATACCATGTATTGAAAGTATTTTTGAGCACAACCTCCATCTCTCCCTCTTCCATGCCCCCTCCTGTTCTCTCTCTCTCTCTCTCTCTCTCTCTCTCTCCTCTCCTCTCTTCCACCTCCCCCTCTCTCACTTCCTCTTTTTCCTCCACCTTGGCTTCTCGTTATAATGGACTCACTTTCTTCTCTCTCTGTCCCTGTCACTCGCTCACATTCCCCCCTTTCTCCTTCCTTTCTTATAAATCTCTCTAGAGCTCTCTCCTTTATGTCTACCTCGTCTATTTATCTCTCCATCTCTCTCCTTCCTCATCCCCTCTCTCAACCATCTCTGACTACCTCTCTCTTTCCCTTGCTCTCTCTTTTGTTCCCTCTCTTACTCCCCTTCCCCTCTCTCATTCCCTCTCTCATTACCTCTCCCATTCCCCTCTCTCTTTCTCCCACGCTCTTTTGGTCTCTCTCTTACTCCCCCTTCCCCCTCCCCTCCTCCCAACATTGCCTTTCACCATCCTCTCACCATCCTCTCACCATCTTCTTATGTTTCCTCTCCATCAATCAGGTTTCTATTAGAATGTTTGGAGGACCTAGACTCCAGTCTTAGGAAACTCAACTCAAGACTCTTCTTGATCAGAGGCCAACCAGCAGATGTCCTCCCAAGACTTTTTAAGGTAATTTACACCTTTCACACTACCCCATTTGCCACTTTTGACCCAAGGTGTATAAAATGTAGAATATGGGTGCTTGGTAGGATTCGTTCCTCGAATGTGCCAAGGTAATTCTTGCTGGAGTAGTATAAAAAATACCTTTCAAAGTCCCTTGGATGCATGTGTTTTCTAGTTATTGTCATTATTGTCATTGTTGTGTTATTATTATTATTATTAGCATACATGTAATTAGTGTAATTGAGTGTGTTCCATCGTGTCCTTAGCTTATCAATTTCACTCACTTTTATGACTTTGTTTAGGAATGGAAGGTAACGCAGCTGTCGTTTGAAGAGGACAGCGAGCCATTTGGAAGGACCCGAGACAAGGCCATCAGTACCTTAGCGCAGGAGGCAGGAGTGAAAGTCATCTCTAAGGTGTCACATACCCTCTATGATCCACAAGAGTGAGTATTTATCCCTTTCTATAGGGACATTTACATGTACAGTACACTGGAAGCAAAAACCATCGTTTCATTTCCTCACATTCCAGATTTATGTTGAAAGATGCTAGGCAACTACCCATATACATGACGAAGGCAACTACCATTAAAACACGACGAAAGACCAGAATCGAAAAACCACCTCTGGATTTGTGGGTTTTTTTAAACGCCGGCCAAAACACCACTGAATTTTGCAGTGTAAATGCTTGCGCTCAAAACACTGGTGAATTTTTCTGGCACATACATGTATATAGTAAAATTGGATTAAAAAGAAATGAGATTGAGAGGGTAACTAGACATTTTGTACTACAATCATAGAAGAATTGTCGATGTTTAAGAGGTAATGACCAATAGCAAGTAAAAGTGAACAGGATTGGAAATGAGTTGTATTGGATATCTCAATAAAATTGTAAAAAATAGAAAAATAACTAGGGTAGCTTACTCGTGAAATGTAGTGGCACGAAAAGACATGTCCAGAGCGCAAACTGCTTATTTGTTTAAAATCATTATTTGTTTAAAATCATAATTTTGTCACACTGAGGTAGAACCACATCATTCGGAAATGGAGCTTGTAAATGCATGTACATGTACACAATCTTGTTGAGGCTTGATGTTAGCTAAACTTTCATTTAGTTAAATGTCATAAAAGAACTTGTAATTAACAAACATCACTAAGTATTATGCATTTTGCGTTTTGGACACGTCTTTTGGTGACACTTCATTTTGCTAAGGCGCCTACCGGTAATAAATAATTATTAAATGAGAGTACTGAAAGATAGAGAAATTATATAAATGTTTCAAGCAATTAAATTAGTAGAACATATTTTAGAAGTGGATGTAAGATCTAGTTTTTGTGAGCTTTTTTTCTTTCTCCTCTCTAAACGACTAAACCTTTACATCACTGCATGAAAAAAAGAAAGAATAACTTTCATTCAGTTTCATTCAAAATGAAATGTGACCGGAATAAGGTTAAGTGAGGTTAAGCAATAACTACAACACATCATTTTATTTCTGCAACTTGGCTCTAAACCAGGAGAAGAAGAAATCCAACCCTCTCAGATCAAGTTGAATAGCATCCTCGAGCTTTAGAAGAACTCATGCTGCTGCATGTGACTTGTAGTTTCCGCCTTCCTCAACGTGGGCTGCGTGTTCCTCATTAGGCACGTGTCGCACCACACTTTCTGACAATGCCTTGAGGCCGTAGATGCATCAATCCATGCAAATTGAATTGAAAGGCAAAATAGGCACGAGTGTGTTTTAGTCTGTACATAACCTGTTACATGCTGTACAGGTACATGTGTATTCAGCCAATTTGTTTTGGTCATTCTTTTCCGTTGGCCTGTAATCATGAATCCTTAAAAAATTTATTTCCTATATTTCCTCTTGTTTCTTTATAAAGATATTCATTAGCATGTACACTGTACATGTTCATGTTTTCGTACAGTTGTACATGTAGATTTAATTAAACAGGCGTAAGAAGTGTATTCTCTTTGCTGATGTGGTGAGGTGTGGCTGTTTTATTTTGCACGACGTAGTAGGGAAGGCTCCCCCTCCCTCCCTCCCTCCCTCCCTCTCTCCCCTCTCCCCCTCACACTCTTTCTCTCCCCTCTCTCTCCCCCTCTCTCTCACTCTGTCACTTTATTTCTTGTCCCTAGAACTATGTTCACTTCCTTTCTTTCTTTCCTCTTCTTCCCCTTCTTTTTGTTTCTTTCTCGTTCTCTTCTCTCCTCCTTTTTTTATTTATTTTTACTCTGTCTCTCTTGACTCTGTCTCTTTTTCCTCCTGTAAAATTTTCTTGATTCTGAACATGTACATTATGTTCTGTTATGAAAATCTGTGTGTCATTAATGCATATTACTGTATGTATGTGTGTATTTTTCCTGCAACAGTTCCAATGCATTAAGTTTCACTCGGTACCCTGTCAGGAATAAACAAGCTCTCTCTCTCTCTCTCTCTCTCTCTCTCTCTCGGTTTGTGTGTGTCTCTCTTTTTTTTCTTTGTCTTTATCTCTTTCTGAAATCAGTCGACTGATTGCGTAGGATTGATCAATTATTCATGGCAGGGAAATGTCAGAGTGGCTTAGAAATGATTTATCTTCTTTCTAAGATGTACTGGTAGATTAGGAAACCAGAAAAAATGCAATTATTTATTAGAAAGTAATCAATTTTGCGGAATTAGACTTGTTTTTTTTCTCCAAGCAGCTGTCGTCTGTCTCAGCTCTTATTAAATTTAAATTTCTTACTCTTTCTAATTTCTTTCTTTTTGTATTTCTCCCTCTTAATCACTTTTCTTCCTCTTAATCACTTTTCTTCCTCTTAATCACTTTTCTTCCTCTTAATCACTTTTCTTCCTCTTAATCACTTTCTCATTCTATATTTTATTCTCTCTAAAAATATATTTTTGTACTGTGTAGTGACAAAAATACTGATTTAGAATCTTAGGAAATCTTAGCCCCCACCCCTTCCCCTCTTTGTATCTTTCTCTGTATGTCTCTCTCTCTTCTATCTCTGTCTCTGTCTGTCTCTCTCTCTTCTGTCTCTGTCTTTCTATGTCTCTCTCTCCCCTCTCTGTATCTTTCTATGTCTGTCTCTATCTCTATCTCTATCTGTCTCTGCCCATATCTCTCTCTCTCTCTCTGCCCCCCCCGCCTCTCTCTCTCTCTCTCTGCCCCCCTCTCTCTCTCTCTCCCCTCTCTCTCTCTCTCTGCCCCCTCCCCCTCTCTCTCCCTCCCTCTTTCTCTCTCATCGTTCTACATGCCTTGGGCACCCCAGGGATGATTATGTGCACAGTTGTAGCTATTGTAATAATATGATTGCAGGGCCCTCAGGGAGAACAGTATTAATACTAATGAGGCTACCCTGGATAAACAAGACATATTATTATTATTGTTATTATTATCATTATTTATCTATTCTTTACTCCAGAATCCTTGCCTTGAACAACAATGAGCCTCCCCTGACATACAAGCGTTTTCAGGACATCATCTCCATGATGGGCATACCTGTTTATCCTGCGGATGCATTAGAAGCTGAAGATGTAGAGGGGCTTGATACTTTCATCGATCCCAACCACGAGGACAAGTATGGCATCCCAACCTTAGAAGAATTAGGTAAGTAATGATACTTAATTGGTTACTTAATGGTACTTGCTTGTTTGTAATTTGTAAATGACAATCAATCAGCTTTTGTATTTTCATGCTGATTTTAGTCATGTGTACTTCTAAACATGTGATCAATCCCTGCTTCAAACCAACTTATGCTTCAAACCATCTGTTGTCATCAATGTCATGAAGCTGTACATCACTGATTGCACAGTGAGAGAGAGAGAGAGAGAGGGGGATAGATAGAGAGAGGGGGAGAGAGAGAGAGAGGGAGAGAGATGGGCTGTTACTTGTAGCATAATGAGGAGAGTATGCCATGTACAGTACATAAATGTAGTTCTAGTTTCTGTAGTGCCTTTATATAACAGATAAATAATAAATGCCTTAAACATGTAGATAAATGTCACATTGACACAGTGTGGGTTTTATGATCTGCAGTATAAGGATTCTGAATTCATTAATGTCTGAGATGATTCACGGCCATTCACCCCATCCTATACAGCGTAATGCGTGTTTGGCTTCATTCTGTTTCTCTCTTTTACATGTATGACTCTACATATTTATATGTCTCTTAAATTGTTAGTTTTTACTTTTTAGTATTTATTATATTTCTCTCTTGTTAGTTTATAAACCCCTCTTTCATTCTCGTCTAATCCCTATCTCATTTTTCAATTTCCTTTTCAGTAAATTTGTATGCCATTTTGTTTTCTATTTCCATATTTAATTTGCTATCCTTCATACATGTACAGTACATGTCCTCTTATTTGCTGGTTTGATAGACCATGTCTTATTCAACTGTGTTAGCAGAGCAGTACATCTTTAAAGATTCTTCTTTTCCTTAGGAAAAAAGAATTTCCAAATTTACCCCAAGATTGATAACTTCAAGAGGGGAGAGTCGAATGTAACCTGGGGAGTGTTTCACAAAGACTAAGATTGACTTAAAGTTGGACTTAACTATGGCAGGCCGTTCATGCCACTGTTTGCTCTCACTATTACGATCTTTAGATAATATTTTTTCCTTCAATAATGAATTATCAAAAAATGTAAATTCTGTTGATTTGTGACCATGATTTGTACGTCCCTTGATAGACCAATGCCAGTAAATGGTGAGAGCAAACAGTGGCATGAATGGCCTGCCATAGTTAAGTCCAACTTAAAGTCGATCTTAGTATTTGCGAAACACTCCCTTGTTCTGTTAATACAGGTAAAGCTGTACAAAATGTCCTCATCAAAAAGAGACTCTGTTTGTGCTCCAACTTGTAGTTGATTGATGTATGACGTTCTTTTAGTAATTTTTTTCTCTTTTGTATTGTGTTGATGTCATGAGTGATGGGTTTACTCTTGCTCTTCTCTTCACTTCTTCATTTGTTATCTTTTCTGTCCATGATATATTCATAATGCTTCTCAAGAAGAAGCAGCCTGTTATCTTCTTTCTCCGGTAAATGCATTCTCTCATTTCCATTTAGGCTTTACTACATGAGCCACCCGATCCCCACAGAGGCACAGACAATGAGTTAATTAATGATACTCCACGTCCGCTCTTATAGAATCATGGTCAACTTTATTGATATGTGACGTCTTTTGGCAATCTTTCTCTTGCAGGCTTTGATCCAGAAGATGTACCTCCTCCCATGTGGGTTGGTGGCGAAAGCAAAGCAGAGACTAGACCGTCATCTAGAAAGGAAGGTGAGTGAAAGATTGTCAATGTTTATCCTCAAGGGTAGATCGGAGGGGGATATACATTTCTTTTTATTCTAAACATGAAAATGGTAAATTGGCTTTTAAAAATAGCTTTGGAAAAACATAATCCCATTTGATATTCATCGGAGGGAATGTTAAATAATAGGTGCCCAAGGCTGCAACGCATACTAATTAAAGCTTATAATACACCCTCTCGTAATATAAGATCATCACATCAACATGTTCTGCCGATCCAAAGAACAGAATTGCCTGCGGCAAGAGGGCTTTCATTGCTTAATAACATTTAAGATTCTTCTCCTGTCACGGAAAGTTGTTAAAAGGATTCGCAGCAAGCTACCTTCCCGATCTACAGTAATTATACTTCGTGTATTCTAACATCATTAGATCTACATCTTCTTCAGATCCAAAGAGTGCTGCAGCATCCTTTCTGTAGAACAAACTACCGTTTGAGTTGAAATAACAACACTATTTAATAGAGAGTTTCAAGTCCAAGTTGAAATCCTACCTTTTTTTTTTTATAGCAATGCTTGACATGTGGCACTTATTCAGACTCTTATTTCTAATTTTTTTCCTCCTGCACTTCGGATTAGAGGTTCTAGATAGATGGCATAATACAAATGCCTATAATTCTTGAAAGGATTTAAGCAAGGAAAGGTGTAAAAAAACAGAGGAAGGGAGGAATTGCTGTGATATGTAAAGCTTTAAAACGTTTTTTTTCTTCATTTGTTCACAGTTTCACAAATTTGCTGATATGACAGATAATGAACTTGAATTTGGTTTCATTTTAATTGTTGTACATGTAACTTTCTAATCGAGTTTTGACAAACATATCCTACTAAAGGGAATAAATTGCCTGTAGGATAGAAAATGCCTATGTTAAAACCCTTGCAGAGTGTGGTGGGTGTTTAATTAGTTTTAGATCAGTCCTGGATAAGAAACCAAACAATAGCTCTCTAGTTATGTATCAGATGGCTTTGATCTCATATTTTATTCATGAAAAGAATCGTTGATGGCTTTGGGTAAGATTGAGGATTTATGAATATTAATGTTACTCCTACATGTAGCTCTTCCAGGGTGACTTATCTTTAGTTTTCTCTCTCTCTCTTTCTGCCTCCCTCTCTTTCTCTTTCTCTCTTTTTCTCTCTCTCTCTCTCTCTCTCTCTCTCTTTCTGCCTCTCTCTCTTTCTGCCTCTCTCTCTCTTTCTCCTCTCTCTTTCTCTTCTCTCTCTTTCTCTCTCTCTCTCTCTCTCTCTCTCTCTCTCTCTCTCTCTCTCTCTCTCTCTTTCTGCCTCTCTCTCTCTCTTTCTCTCTCTATTTCTCTCATGATATGTTTTTAAGTCTATATTAATTATTGGGATCTAAATTAATTGGGTCCAACTTTTACTTTGGACTCCCAATTCAAAATTTGAGGGGGTCATGCATACCCCCCCCCTTGTAAAAGAGGTTTGTGTAGAGCCCTGACCAATGATATTGGCGTAACATTGAACATTGGTTAATTTTTAATTTATGAAAAACTTGACTCATACACATTTTTTCTATTCTCGTTGCTCAGGCCTGGGTTGCCAATTTTGAGAGGCCCCGAATGTCCCCTGCCTCGCTGATGGCGAGTCCCGCCGGCCTCAGCCCCTACCTCCGATTCGGTTGTCTGTCTCCAAGAACTTTCTACTGGAAACTCACAGAACTCTATCAAAAGGTTAGTACGGGTCTGTAATGATGTTTTTGATGAGATTGAATTTCAATTCAAATCACTTCAATAAGGTTATTGTCTCAAATGCATATCTCACATTAGATCATAGAAAACGTTATGAATTACATTTACTTTGAAATTGTTATTGTCTCATGGTCATGCATGAATGGCTTCATCAACAGCCTCATTAAAGGGTAACTAAATTAAAAATTCATGTTGATTTTTATTGATCTGTATTAATAATGTATACATCACATAACTTTTGACTTTTGGTGTACATTTATGTCATATATTTTATATAATTTTTATTATTACTTTTGTTCTACCTGCTAAGCTCCACGCAAATGACTTCTGTGACATCATCATGCCAGTCATTCTTCAGTCAGATAAATAACAAAAGACATTGGTATGTCCCTTCCCATCAACTGACCACCTGTTCATTCAGCAGTGCATGTTTTATAAAATGCCCACTCACAAAATTCAATTACATTTTAAGCAGTTGCTATGTCAGAAATCCCCAAGCAACACCATAAAAAGAAGGGTTTCAATGGGCTATTATATGAAAACATGCAATGCTATTGTGAACAGGTGGTCAGTTAATGGGAAGGGACATACCCATGTCTTTTGTTCATCTAGCTGACTGATGAATGACTGGCATGATGATGTCACAAAAGTCATTTGCTTTTGGAGGTATTTTTTTTAAAGGGGTGGAGCTTAGTAGGTAGAACAAAAATAATTTAAAAAATAATATAAAATATATGACATAAATGTACACCAAAAAGTCAAAAGATATGTGATGTATTCATTATTACAGATCAACAAAAGTCAACATGAAATTTAATTTAGTTACCCTTTAAAGATCAATCCAACCTGCAACGGAATGAGGAAGGTTAAAAAGAATTAGGACCCATAATAAGAAAGAGTGTTCTCAAATCAGCATTTTGGTCAGTGGATTGTGACTTAATAGTCACAGGCAACTCTCCTGTTTGTCGGTACAAAAATATATAACATGTATGTGATAACTTTCTGATTGTCTCTCTGAATTTTGTGCTTCTTTTTAATAGAGATATTTGCTACAATAAGTTTGGATTTCCTTTTAATGTCTTCATTACAGAAAAGGAATGGCAAAAGAGAATGCTGGTAGCTTCTCTGAAAGTGAAGGAAAAAAAATACTATTACTTCTCTTCTTTAATGGGTGAACTTTTTAGATTCATGACTAATTAGAATTTTGTCTACCCTAATTAATTATGTAGACCATATCAGATATTGATCTAAAGATAAGGATGGATGTTGGAATAGATGGGTATTTCTAGTCTATTATAATTAAAAGACATGTTTTCAGGTTAACAATTGTTTGCAGTATTTGTGAACGGATACATCATCAAAACATGTTCTTGTTTTAAGGTTTCTGAGTAACATCTACTAATAAACCTTTGACGCAGCTACATGTACATGTACATGTAGCTTCCGCTATTACTGGATGATGCAATAAATTCTATATTTGTTGCAATTTTTGTGTGTGTCTTATCTACAATGTACATGTACATGTCGTGAAGACCTTTACTACACAAACTGTATGTAGATGTATGGCTGTATGCTTCTTACAATAGTCTTAGTTATCAGGCCTTAAAGCTGTGTCCAAATTCAAGAACTATTGATTATCATTATCGCAAGTTTGTTTATTACTGCACTTCAGTTAATGAAACAAAGCCGTTCTCTCCTCAAAAGTTCAAATTACATGTAATGGCTTGTCTGTAACCCTCTACGGCGATCTTATCATTTGCATTGTTCCACGCTTCGTGCCCGAGTTAGATCTATTTCAGGAGGTCTTGATCGTTATCATGTACATGTAAAAGTAGCTGCTTTGTGGTACGCTATAAAATTTCAACAATATGCTGTATGACGATCTTATCGTGTTAGTACATGTAAATGATTCATACATGCAGCCTGCTCCTATTTTTGGAACTAGAAATAAAAAAGAAATAACAAATATTGGCACTCTTGATTGGAATCATGTGGGTGTTGGTGGTTATGGGGTCACAAGAAAAGTTCACTGCCGACAGGCTTCGAAATCAGTGTTTTGATGTTTGTATGACAATTTATTTATGACTGTTATGACATGTAAAATAAACAAAGTGATTAGGGTTAGTAGAAACACACAAACAGATTTATAAAATCCACACTGCATACATTTACATGTACACACCCAAACACCCACACGCACAAATAGTACACACACAGAGCAACCATACTCACCACCATTGTTATTATGTTCAAAATTGGACAATCCCTATGAACAAGTGAGTGGAAAATATATTTCCTGGTATTTCCCGGTAAAAAGCAGTAAATACCGTAAATACCGCTTATTTCCCGGCGTCCGGGAAATAAGCCTCCGAAGCGGGAAATATGCCAACCCTGAAAGTGATGATAATGATCTTTTGAGATACAATCACAATGAATTCTATCCCAACTTGAAAAGTGGTATTAAACCTGATCCACACAATATGAGAAATTATCAGTAATCTTGTTTTTTTCTTCTTTGCATTATGAACAAACAATTGTTTTTGTTTACGTTCTTTTGCAGGAGTGTAGGAACCAGAATTATGATAACGATGTTGCAATCCCAAATAAGTACTACAGTGTATGTGTTCATCATAAGCTCTTAGAAACATGAATGTTTCAGCATATATTTTTAGTAGAAAATTGGCAGGTATGCTACATGTACCTCTGAATAGCTAAATAGATGGTGATATAGTTGCTATATTCCTCTTCTTACAATGATTATATCAAATTTGTTTTGTTCTCTAGGTTCGCAAGACGACCAACACGCCCCTTTCACTCCACGGCCAGCTTCTGTGGCGTGAGTTCTTCTTCACAGTAGCCTGTAATAACAGGCAGTTTGATCACATGGTGGACAACCCTATCTGCATACAGATCCCTTGGGACAAGAATACAGCTCTGCTCAACAAATGGGCAAATGTAAGTTGATGATATGGGTTATTTGGTGGTCTTACCTCTCTCCCTTTGGGTCAATTTGTCAAAAAAGTCATTACTCACCTCCTTTCGCGAGAACATCAAAATAAATAACTGTTATTGCTGCGAGTAGTGGAAAGTCTCAGTGTCGAAAATAAATTCCACCAACATGTCATGGGAATGTAGTGGTATTGTGTAAAAATGTATAAGATTTGTTGTTTTCACAGTCTGCATAATGACACCATCATTACACAGTAAAACATGTTTATTGCTAGTTTGCTACGCCTACTGATGAAGCAATACAAGACATTAATTAAAAT
>CP137681.1:28519730-28548502 GCA_037976565.1 Mesocentrotus franciscanus
GACAGTCCAGACAGTTAAAAGGATTAGGCCAGGAGAGTGCTTAGTGCAATTGATAAGTATTTCTATACTCTGTGATGTTTAGAAAATGGGGCATGGGCAGGTGCCTCATCCCCTCCCCACACACACAATTAACTATTATTTGACACCACCCCCTTCCATCTGTCATCTGACCGCTTAGTACAATCTTGTCATGGTAAAGACAAATATTTGAACATAATCAAAGACAGATCATTTTAAAAAAATCATGCTTGTGATTTAGCTGGGATTATATAAACAGCCACGAGACCAACAATGTAGGTCTCTTGAACCCTCAGAAAAATTGTTGGGATGCCCATAAAACTGACATGGCGGTCTTGTGAATCCTCAAGTAATTTTCAGAAGACCATGCATAAAGCCGAAGCGTTAATGTGCTGTAAATTCTTTTCAATACATGTGGATATCAAGTCTGAGCCAAACATTTTTTTATTTTTTATTATTGAAGAAAACACATATAAATACTTTTATTTGCGTTAATATAGAAAACATTACTTAATTTACAAGCATTAGAATACAGTTTATTGCATTGATATTTATTTGCTTCATAAATATACATGTATGTACAAAAAGCAATGTGTATATAGATTTTCTGGCCTAAGGTACTCTTATTTAAAAAGGTCCATTTTTCGGAGGTAAATGTTTATGAACGCCCAAACCTCTTATACATTTTAATGAAAAATTTAATGAAGACTTATAACTAAGGCTTAGGGTATTGCTCGAAAGGGGTGGGCGTGGGAATGAATTTCCTATTTTCATTTCTGAATATTTCCCGCACGAGTCACTCAGGCCTTCTTGTGGTTCTGAAAAGGAAGGGTTCGCACATCAGTGTTTTACCCTAAATTGTTTTAATATATATTTCATTATTCACCTTGGATTCGCCTAAGCAGAAAGGAGCGACATTATGAAATTGCCTTAACTCGCCTTTCTTTCTAAATTTGGACGTCTTCCGATCACACTAGCACAACTTCACTATCAACATGAATTTAATATATCTTTGGATGCTGTTTCAATGTGGTAAAATTAATTATTTGTTTTAAAATTCCTATCCACTATATGTCCTTAAGCAACTAAAACTTTTACAGCTTTGTCGAAAGATCGAATAACCAGATAACAACAGGACTACAACATTTAGACAGGCCTTTTTATTTTTCTACATCATGTCTTTGACACAAAACTTATTTGATGTTTCCAGGGGCAGACTGGGACTGAACATTGGTTTTTAAGTGTTATGCGACCTGCCCACTGAATATGTAAGATGCATATATATCAAGTGGCCCTCAGACCACAAATCGACTGGACCTTGATCCAACCAAAAATAAAGAGCTGCTCGTGGGAAAATTCCCAAACTCCCCACGGCCAATCTGTCTCTGGATCTTTCCTTATAGGATACGTGTATCTTTTATCTACCCAAAATGACAAATTTGTCACTGGCAGTTGTCAGCGGAAGCCCCTTGTAAAAAGTAAAGCACATGCGTCGATTGAGAGAGAGAGAGAAAGAGAGGGGTGAGGGTTGACACCACGTCAACTCAATAGTTTGATAAACATTGTATCCTTGCATATAACGAAAAATCTTTAAAATCTAATGAGCCATTTTTTCTTGAATATTCTTCAATCTGGTCAGGAAATTCTAATTCTAGGGATTTGTTTGTATGAATAACTATGTCATTTTCTTATTTACATAAATGCATTTTTATTATTTACCATACATGGTGATTCAATTCTCAAACATTCATCCCACACCCATTTCCATTATAAACATTGTCTTCATGTCTTATGCCTTAATTTATTTCTAAATTCAGAACTAGTTTGCATTCTAAACACATCTTGGTAGTTTTAAATCTCATTACTATTTCAAATTGGGGTGGCGGAGTTGGTGAAACGTTCTTAAACCCATCTCCAGGATGTTCCAGGATGTACACGTTACCAAAACTAAGGAATTAATAATTCCAAGATTTCTTCCAAACTCACCCCATAATACATGCATAATGCTGCATTTATCCATCATTTTCTTCAAAATTAAGAACTTCTTTGCATTATAATCATGTCTTGGTGATTAAAATCTCAGACTTTTTATGATGTGGGAAAGGACTCTTTTCTAACCTACATGTATTTTTGATATATCCAACATTTTTTTCAAAAGGAAAAATGCATCATTATTTGCCTGGATAAAAAAAATCCCCACACCGTTCCCATTGTCACGATAGGCCTGTAAGCTGGGCCTTCTTTCCATTTTCTTCAAAATTTTATTTAGGTCATTGGCTGATTTAAATGAGAATTGGATTTTCTGAATAAAAATTTAAAAAACAATGTTCTCAGCATCCCCTTCATTCTCTGAGTATCCTTCTAATTACTCTTAACGTTATAACATGGTGTGCATCATAGCAAGTCTAGATAAGGTAGATAATTAAACAGAATCTATCCATGTACCAGCCTCGACTCCTTTTTGGCTGGCGTTCTGGACAGCCAGGATAATGCCAATATCTTGTCAGGACATAGAACATAGGATCAATCACAATGCCAGGAGGTTTGTTCAGGAGTGAGGAGGCGACACCATGTGAAGTGGATTCACTACTCGCTAGTGCCCTTTGGCAAGGCATTATTCCAAAATTCCTCAGAGAGGACTTACGAATGTGGGTACCCTAGTTTCTTACAAGCATACACATGTTTTCTTAGTAGTCAGGCAAAATAAACCATCAAACCAAACATGGCGATACTATATTATATTCATGTTGATAGATGCACTAACTTGTCTAGGTCATGGGCAAGATTATGTCAAGCGGCTGGAAGGGCGGGGTGGGAGGGGGACTGCTAATGCCCACATTTTCTGAAACATCCCAGAGTAAACAAGAAGTACTTATCAATTGCAGTCAGCACTCCAAATCCCTTGAACTTTCTGCACCACTAAATGTTCAATCACTGTTGTCCAGTTAATATACCGAAATACTGGCCAAAATTAGAGGAAAAAATATCTACAAAAAAACAATTTTTGGCTCAAAATTTACATTTCACACACTACATAATTCAATGAAATTGTTATCAACTTGAAGATATTTCAATTATCCATCTTTTGACACCAAATCCATGGTGATTAGAGGTTTTACTCAAAAGTTATCTTTAAAACTCAATGTAAACACGCCAAACAGGTCCTCAATACACTAATACACGTACATGCATACAGTTAATACACATGTGGGCAAAAATGTTGTTTTTGTGGAAATCGAATCAATAATTTTGGGTTGCTATAACTTTTTATTGAAGAGACATATACACTTTTCCTTTTCACAGAATATTATCCTTGTATATGGGTAAATTCCTGGAAAGTTACAAAAAATGCATTTCTCCAATTTTGATATATGTAAAATAACGATTATTGATAAAATTCAATATTTGGAAAAAAATCACAAAAATCATGTTTTTTACTTAAATTTGCAATGCTAATTAATCCCAATTTCATTGAAATTGGTATCAAAATTTAGATCATTTAATTCTCTTTCATATGACACCAAACTCATGGTGGTTTAAGGTTCCCTTAAAATATAATTCACAAAATACTATTTTTTGTCAAAGGGCCGCTTTTTGGACGCCCCTCCGATTTAGGATTGTTCGCAACAAATTAAAAAAACACCTCTGAAATATTGTGTATTATGATAAAATCTTTCAAATAAACAAGGTGTGCTTAGTTTATGCGGTAGTGGCAGGCAACTCAAAAACCGAGCATGATATTTGACTTTGGCCCTCCGCTTATTAGTGAAAGGTAGATCTATATTAATTGTCAAAACAAATTGAAATTGCGTGTAATAAGATCTAGAGTCTAGACCTCTAGAATCTATATCAAAATATCTCTCTTAAAAATTAAAAGTAGGGGTCTATACAATTACAACTACAAGTATAGCACACACAACGTCGCTATGCCTATGCTATGGCTATGCGCAGACATATAACCAATGACTTCTTGTTATTTAGATTTGTTATGACTGAATTATTAGACCCTAACTCAGTACTTGTTTCACTTTCAGTTTCAGGCTTCACCAACATACTGACTGACATAGAGAGCAAGCTGTCAGTGTCAACAAACTAGTCTAACAACATGGTTTTTACTAATAGTAATACTAGGGCTAGGCTCTCGAGCTAGAAGTAGCACTAAAATGACTAAATATTTATGTGTTTGCCTATCTTTTCTTCTTTTCACACCTAACCAAGTACCAACACATATCCCCACTTGATTGGATTCAGTTTATGACTTTATGACTTATGTTTTGTGGCTTTCCCCTTCCCCAGGCCAGGCCAGGCCCAGCCAAGTTACAAATATTCACACATAGTCATAAAAACAAGCAGATGGGACTACAAGCGAAAACTAGACTACAAATAGTACAATGTCGCGACGATTAGATTATCATATGAAACCAGTCTTTAAACGCTAATTTTGTAATATCTAAATGAAATGATCACTTACTTGTGAAATGTTTTCAAGGAGCCTTTCACGAGTCGATTTGTGCATTTGATGGCTGCACAAAAAGGCATTTTGTTGACATTTAGAAAATCTTCGTTCGCATCACATCTGCGGCGGCAGGCGAGAAATGTTGGTACAGAAATGTTAGGCACTATGCATGTAGCTAGTAGGTGCTCAGCTTACTGAAAAAAAATTCACGTCAAATATTCACGTCTGCGTGTGAGACGCAGACGTGAATATTGGACGCAGATTTTCCAGCCGATTTTCACGTCTGCGTGTCCCTTCAGGGCCATTGAGTACAGAAAAATGAAAAATTACCAAACAAAGGTATACGTCAATTTTTTGATTTTCACGTCTTGGACGTAAATGACAAGAAATTTGTTGCATAGGTATACGTCAATTTTTTGATTTTCACGTCTTGGACGTAAAAGACAAGAAATTGGTTGCATAGGTATACGTCAATTTTTTGATTTTCACGTCTTGGACGTAAAGACAAGAAATTTGTTGCATAGGTATACGTCAATTTTTTGATTTTCACGTCTTGGACGTAAAGACAAGAAATTTGTTGCATACGTATACGTCAAATTTTTGCGTTTGCGTGTCCCTTAAGAGCCACCATACTTATCTGCAAAATACATACAAAATTGGGCAAAATTCGTTTTCAAGTTCGAAGGCTTTTAAAACTATTGTATGACATAATACATGCAGCTTAAATAATATCTTACACCATTCTGAAAGCTGAAACCTTGTTCTTTATATAGCCTCATATAATTATGTCACATGCCGTAAGTTTTTGTCTAAACGTCTTACTGTTAGATTGAAGTTGAGGCTCAAACCAGCTTATATGGGCTATAATCCGCACATTTATCAAGGAAATTGACAAAATACGTTCTCATTTTTGAGGCCTTTTAACACTTTCCTATAGGACATTTTAACTAAATAATGCCAATAAAGTGAAAGATATAAAGTGGATGGTTTCAGTTTACTCTCATATAATAAGTCACATGCTTAACAGATGTCTGTGTCTTCCAGTATAATATATACAGGATATATATATGTTTTTAATGTTAAATCTAGGGTACTGTTAGGTACCCCGAACGAGAGGTCCCCTCTGTCATTACCAGCGGTGACACGTGGAGCCAGGGACTTGACTTGCGGAGGAGCAGCAATTGAAAATCTCTTCTTTTGCCACTTAATTCCCCGCCATACCGCCAACACACAAGACAAGACAAGTACGTTTACCAGAACGACAAATAATACATTTACATAAACATTGAGTAAATTATCGGATTTCGAACCCTCAACCCTTGTATTGAGAATCAAGTCAATGAATGAACCACTATACCACATAACTATTAACACATATCTAAGACACTTGCTAAATATGTTGGTATCCTTTCAAAACTAAAATTTATATTGCCTTGTAATGTTTTATATATTTCGTACAATAGCCTTGTTTTACCACATCTAAACTCTGCAACTATATTTGGGGGAATACTTATAAATCACATCTAAAAAAATTATATATTTTACAGAAAAAGTCTCTAAGAAATATAACAAAATCACAAATGCAAAGTCCAAGTATACCACTCTTTAAACAGATGCTAATCTTGCCTTTATACGATTTGATTACATTCAATACTCTTATTTTTATGTACTCTGTAAGACATAACATTTTTCATGTGAAATATAGTAATATGTTTACTCAAAATTCAAATATTCATTCATATGCCACTCATCAAAAAGACCATTTTCATCAACCCAAAGTAAGACTTACTTCTTCACTTAATTCATTAAATGTTGCTGGCGTGAAGAAATGGAACCAATTACCCACTTCTATAAAATTAAGTTCAACTTTATCCTGTTTTAAAAAGCTTTGTCGAAAATTCCTATTTGAAAGTTTGTAACAATACAGTATTTGTGTAGGTATGTGTATATGTGTGTGTGTGTGTGTGTGTGTGTGTGTGCGTGTGTGTGAATATATGTGGGTATGGTAAATTAATTTTATTTAACTTAATTTTTTTTTGTAGGGGCCCTATTTATAAGCAATTTGCTTCTTTGTGGTCCTGACCATATATTTTGCTTTGTATTTTGTATGTTTTATGTATTTTATTTTCTATTGTATGTTTTGCTTTTATATGCATATATGATTAATAAAATTCAATTCAACTGTAAGACTAAGGGAGGGCGGGAAATTTTGGAGCTCAAACCCCAAAATTGTTGAGCCCCCCGTCTCATTCAAATATTGATACCTAGAAAAACAATCCTGGTAATTGCTTTGTATATAATTATAGCTGAGGGGTGTTGCATTAAAAAATAGACCATCGGATTTGCTTTCTCCGCCTTCTCGAACAATACAAGAAATCATCTAACGTCACTCCATCTTCAAAGGACTTGATATTGATCATTCTGGAGATTCGTAACGTTTAATCGTAGTAGAGGCACAAACTTAAATATGTCAAATTTCAGTTTTTCAAAATAAAGGACCGGTGCTGCACTACAAAATGCTGGGCCGGAGATGTAAGGTGACGAGTCTCATGCGAAATCTTCAGTGGGATCGCTGATCATCGCTCGTCATCCCAGATATTCTGAAAAGTCGTAATCAAATCACATTGTCAATCAAAACATAAGCTGAGACTTTACAGATTTTTTTTTTAAATATTTGCTTTAAAATGCAAAGAGGACAGTGTTCATGACATAAAATAAAATCAGTCTGAAATATCCTAAAACTACGTGCAAATCATTATTCTTTTAAAAAAAATTAAGAAGAGAGAGAGGGAAAGAAACGTTCTTCGTTCTTCTATACTGTGAGCCCATGTGATCTGTCACAAAACTTGTATTCATGCCTCAGCGTATAATTTTTAAAATGCAAAGATTCTCTACCGCAGACGGGGGCTCTTCCCAACTCCATCCCCAAGTCACTCCTCTCCCATGGATCAAGCGGATGATCCCGAAAAGAAAATGGACCAAAGTACATTTATTAGTTACTTAAGCTACATCACATGCACTTTTAAAGTTCTGAGGTGGTACAATGTATATACATGTAGTAAAGACACACGAAATGGTCACCCTTTCATCGATCAGCCGCTCCCTCGCAGAGTACATGTAGTAATAAAAATAAATTTCGAATTATAAAATAATGAGGAGATCTGCAGATCATAATTAGGCAAGGTTTCAGCTTTAAAATAGTGTGAAACATTATTTAGCTGTAATGTCATACGATAGCGGCCTTCAAATTAAAAAACGCATTTTGGCAATTTTTGTATGTAATGTGCGGTTAAAGGGCAAGTCCACTCCAAATATAACTTACTTTCAATAGAAGCAGAATAATCAGACAAATCAATCAAAAAAAGTTTTAGCAAAATCGGATAACTAATAAGAAAGTTATGAATTTTTAATGACATGAAAAACTTTGAAAATCACAAGACAAGTTGGCAACTCACGCATGAGTCTGTGACGTCATTGTCTCACTATCCACTAATTGTTTTCTTTATATTGATAATATAAATTTCCAATTTTCCCCCTAAAAATCTTATTTCCTCACACCAGCATCCAAGTTATATTGATAGTAATATGTTTTTGTGTGGTTGCACTAATATAGAGTAATTTTTTTCAGTTAAATCATGAAAAATGTGAATTTTGATAAACTATTTATATACAAATCAAAGATTATGAATATAAAATATTCAGAAAATAGTATCAATTCTTCAAAGTTCCTAAAAGATTTTGTGAAATGTCATGCACGCAATATGATAAAAATCATATAACCTGGGCAAAGGCATGGGGAAATCAAGTTTTGGGGGATAAAAGGAAATTAATGGGATAAAAATATAGAAAGCAATTGATAAATAGTGAGGCAATGACGTCACAAACTGATAACCAAATTGGCAATTTGTGTAGTGATTTTCTAAGTTCCATAGTTTTTCATACTTAAAAAAAAAATTCATAACACTTCCTTATTAGTTATCCAATTTTACTCAATTTGATTTTGCTCTGTTTCTCTTGTTTTTCTGCATCTATTAAAAGCAAATTATTTTAAGAGTGGACTTAGCCTTTAAGCCCTCTGATATGCCGGTTTGAGCCTCATCTTCAATCTAAAACAGTAAGACCTAGATAAACACTTTCGGTGTGTGAAAACATATGACAGAAAAGAACAAGGCTTCAGCTTTAAAGAAGTGTAAAACACATTATTTAGCTGTAATTTCATACGATAGTTTTAAAAGCTTTCAAATTTAAAAACGCATTTTGACCATTTCCTATGTGGGGATTAGAGCCCTTCTAAGCCGGATCGAGCCTAACTTCAATCTGAAGCAGTAATAACCAGACAAAGATTTCGGCACATTGACAGATATAAGTGTAAAGAACAGGTTTTCAGCTTTACAATGATATAGGTCATTATTAGTTAAAATATCATACGATAATTTTAATAGCCTTCAAAATCACTGGCGTACTGGTGGGGGGCTTGGGAGGGGGCGCTAGTGAAAGTGATTTATAAATGTTCGTAATATCACATGATTTTAAACAAAATGCGCGTTTCTCCAATTATGTTGCAAACTGACACATTCCCAAGTAGCCAGGAAGAGCATATGTTTTTTTTTATAGTCACTAATGGGCCTTATAGTGGCCACTAACAGTAACAGTAACACTAGTAGATAACCGTATATCCAGTTTAGCGATAAGTCTGGACGCAATGTTCCCGGAACCACCGGTAGGTGGCGCACCACACGACTAGGGCTTTAACGGAACACTCTTAATTACTTTCGTAGTAAAATACCAGGTAATGACCTAAAATGCCCCAGATATGTATGTTGTAGCCAACATTTTGACATTGTATCGCATGGAACGCCTTAGAATGGTTTCAAGAGGGTTAAAACGCTGAAAAACATACGAAACAGTATATATCTGAGCCAAAAAGTGAATTTTATTATTTTATTTAGTAGACCTGTGACGTCACACAGAACGTCATCTTCGGCATCATAGGTCTTGGAAGCAACGTCTTCGGAAGCATTCGGATGCTCGGAAATGTCACCCAAACAAAGTTGAAAGTTCGGTTATCCTATACTTTAGTGTGTTTTATTATTTTGGGTTTCTAACTTCAGTTAACAGCTCTACATGCATATAATACATACGTTGTGTCATACGGCCGTGCACATGGGCGCGCACAGGCGGATTTTAAAGTGACACACTGGTTATTGAATCTAAGGGTTTTTTATTATTAATGAACAGAGGGCAGTATTGTTTAAGGGTGATGAAAAGAGGGAAGGCATAGTCATGTAGCCTGGATGATTAGGGGCTAGAGTGGTGGGGGTGGTGGGGGAGGTGTCCGGGAAGGGGCGTTAAGGGGATAAAAAGGAGTGTTTATTACCTACTTCGTTTTAAGGGTTTAATTAATAAGGAAAAGTGGGCAAGATTGGGGGTTGGGCGTAGTGATGTAGTCTGGATGATTAGGGGCTCGGGAGGGGGTCGGGGTAAGGGGATATAAAGGAGTGTATATTACCTACTTGTTTTAAGGGTTTTATTATTAATGAACAGAGGGCAGTATTGTTTAAGGGTGATGAAAAGAGGAAGGCATAGTCATGTAGCCTGGAAGATTAGGGGCTAGGGGTGGGGGAGGGGTCCAGGAAGGGGGGTTAAGGGGATACAAAAGGAGAGTTTATTACCTACTTCGTTTTAAGGGGTTTAATTAATAAGGAACAGTGGGCAAGATTGGGGGGTTGGGCGTAGTGATATAGTCTGGTTCAAAAAACAGCTGGATACCGTATGTCCGTCCGGCCTAGAGAAGAGCTTAGAGAATTCGAAGATCGCGGCAGCTCTAGGCGGTACGCGGGGGAATGCGCAGAGTCGCCTGCGCCCAGGGTTTGTTTTGGATGTGGCGAGGAGGGTCATTTCCGGAGGGAATGTTCCACAGGCCCTTCCCCGCAAAGAAAAAGAAAAATGAGAGAGAGAGAAGGAAAATAAGGGAAAGGGAAAAAGGAGAGAAAGGGAAAGAAAGAAGAGGAAGAAGAAGACAAAAAAATAAGGGGAAAAGAAGGAGTTGGGGGGGGGGGGCGAAAGGCCCTTGCCTCCCCTAGCAAACCTAAAAGAAAGAGAGAAAAAAGATAGGTAGGGAGATCAGTTGCGATTTTCCCGCCAACAAGGTGTAGATCGGAGGGTGGGGGCACCGGTGTACTGATGGGGGAGCCAATTAGTGTCCTGCCAGTGTCACAATAAAATTCAAACGTGGTTCATTTCTAATTCGATACCGATGATTTACAAAATATGTTGCTGAAATAACATAATTTTCCGAGATTTGTCTTCACTTATTAGTAAATTATACTTTTTTATGCGTTTGTTGGAAAATTACAAATTCCTAAATTTACAGTCAGTCAAGAAATATGCTTATTTAGAGGCCTAAATGGCATGGCCCGCAGAACGACGGGGCTCCGGGGCCTCGGGCTCCGCCCCCAACTTTTTTGGAAAAAGTATACTAAAGAGAAATAGAAAGAAAGGGAGAAAGAAAGAAAGAATAGTGACCTGCCAGTGTCACAAAATAATGAGGTATCAAAATATTCTCATCTGACCGTGATTAAATGCCTAAAACCCCTGAACTTCCGGTGGCTCTGCCCTCTCGACCCCACCAGGGCCCCTAAGGCGGGCCCCTGAATGCTTATCTGCCCGTTATAAAATACCTAAAATCACTGAGCTTCTGGGGGCTCCGCCCCCTGGACCCCGCCCCCTGGACCCCAAGCCAATTGGTTTCCTGCCATTGTCACAAATAAGGTATCAAAATATGCTCATCTGACCGTAATTAAACGCCTAAAACCCCTGAGCTTCCAGGGGCTATGTCCTCTGGACCCCACCTCGGGCCCTAAAACGGGCCCCTAGATGCTCATCTAACGGTAATTTTGCCTAAAACCCCTGAACTTCCGGTGGCTCTGCCCTCTCGACCCCACCAGGGGCACTAAGGCGGGCCCCTGAATGCTTATCTGCCCGTTATAAAATGCCTAAAACCCCTGAGCTTCTGGGGGCTCCACCCCCTGGACCCCACGCTAATTAGTGTCCTGCCATTGTCACAAATAAGGTATCAAAATATGCTCATCTGACCGTAATTAAACGCCTAAAACCCCTGAGCTTCCAGGGGCTCTGCCCCCTGGACCCAACCAATGGCCCTAAGTCAGGCCCCTGGATACTCATCTGACAGTAATTTATTGCTTAAAACCCCTGAGCTTCCTGGGGCTCCGCCCCCTGGACCCCACGCCAATTAGTGACCTGCCAGTGTCACAAATAAGGTATCAAAATATGCTCATCTGACCGTAATTAAATGCCCATACCCCCTGAGCTTCCGGGACTCTGCCCCTTGACCCCTAGCTGCAGGGGCTTTGTCCCTAGACCCCACGCCAATTTACACTAGGCTCTACCTGACCGTAAATAGTTTAGCCTCCCCCCACCCACTTTGAAAAACGTTCAGCGGGGCCTGCATGTAAGAGTGGGGTGATGCGGATTTTTTTTGTCTGCCAGCCCCCCTCCCCCCCCCCAAATTGCCGTTTTGAGCCCTAATATAACTTCTTTCTTTATCATCTTATGTTATACATTCATTTTCCGTTTTCTTTTTGAAGACACCATAGCGCGAATTTTATTCTTACCTTTCCGGGCGGCGAACTATCGAAACCGATTGAAACATGTACACTTCACACAAGTCATGTCTCGATACTTTAGACTCTGTACCTGAAAAGAACGTCGCGTCATGCGTCAGGACTTCGTTTATATCAGCAATATTACCAGCACTAGATCTAGCCGAAGCCAGTATTTATCGGCGTTCACCTCCAAACTTGCGAGGAAAGGATGAAGACATGAAACAGGAAGAGGAAATTGGTGACCTCGACCTTCCGGTAGAAAAGTTAGATAGGAAGGATGGTGAGGGTGAGGAGGATGCATCTGATAAGAGCTATTATGACTCCGATGAAGAGGACATCGGAGATGGATTACTAATCTATGATTGCCCACCTTCCCAAGACACACACCGTATGTGGCAGTGGCATTTTCCACTAGAGTTCATACCAGATGGCTGTGTTGAATATGATCATCGATCCGGGAGCGGAAAGTGGATGTTGTTCTACCCAGTGTCGGAGATTGATGAAAAATGGAAGATGGCACAGGATTTGTTTGATACCGGTCAGCTGAGGGGTGTGGAGGGAATGAAAGTCTCAACAGCTATGGACAATCCAAGAAGTTCTGATAATACAAAGGCAGTGCTTATCATGTATTGCGGACCATGGACTGATGAACTGCTAATGAGAAAAATTGGGAGAAATCTGGCACTAAAAACAAAGTATGAGAATAAGACACTTGGTTGTATGATGTACAAAACAGACGACCAAACCAGAGGGGGGACAAGGGCAACAGGTCAAGCTGTAAACCACGTTTACCAGATGCAGGTGCCGAGGCCTATCGAAGGAACTGATAGCTCAGCAATGCCTGAACTTCTGCCATCCAAAGACACAAGAGACTTTTGGCAGTGGCACTTTCCCACGTGTTCACCGTCTGGTTGTGCTGAGGAATATGACTACTCAAAGAGTGGCCGATGGATGCTGTTCTATTCATCGGCAGAGATCGACGAGAAATGGCAGATGATGAAAAGCTTGTTGCTTGTTGGATTCCAATGAACTGGATGGGGTTCGAGGATTAAAAGTCTCCACAGCCTCCTCCAAGCCAGTAAACCAAAAAGGCAACAACAGTTCTGCAGTTATTACGGTCTACTGTGGGCCATGGGATGACGAGGATCTTGTGTTGAGAGTAGGAGCAAATCTAGTCCAGAAGACCTCATATAAAGACAAATCTGGCACTCTTCGTTACAAAACAGATATAGTTGGAAAGGGATCGGCAAGTTTGGAACAGTTGATGCCTAAATACAACCAGGTGTTACCAGTTCCCAGGCCAAGTGTGGGGGCCAACTACAGCCAACCTGGCGTGGCAGAACTTCCACCATCTAAAGACCTGAGAAGCTATTGGCAGTGGCATCCGAAGTCCTAAGATGGCAGGTTTACGAACTATGACTCATCATTGAGGGGGAAATGGATGCTGTTTTATCCTTTGTCAGATATCGATGTCATGTGGCAGATGATGAAGGATCTGTTCGACGCTGGGGAACTGCAAGGAGTCAGTGATGCAAAGGTCTCTACAGCTGGACATCCTGATAAAAACAGCAGAGTCATCATGGTGTATTGTGGACCGTGCAATGACGCAGAGCTCATGTTGAAAATCGGGGAAAACGTTGCGTTGAAAACAAAATATAAAGACACATCTGGTATCATGCGTTACAAGGTAGATGCTCCCAGAGAGGGGAGAAGAGCAACAGGCCAGGGTAGCCCGAGCTACTGGGTACAAGTACCAAAGCCTCAGGCGATGTGGGCAAGCGCCTGGGACACAGCAGAACAACCGCCTTCCAGAGACACAGCAGAATGCCCACCTTCAAGAGACAAGAGAAACTTCTGGCAGTGGCATCGTAAACCTCTAGATGGTATTGAATATGATCCCTCAACGAGAGGGAAATGGATGCTCTTCTATACAACATCCGAAATTGATGACCGGTGGCATCTGGTGAAGAGCCTTTTCGACGCTGGTGACTTGCACGGAGTTGGAGAATTAAAGGTTTCTACAGCAAAGGGCAATGCTGGACATCCTGACAGCGGAGTCATCAACGTGTATTGTGGACCGTACAATGATGGAGAGCTCATGATGAGAATAGGAGAGAATCTTGCAAAGAAGATGCAGTATAAAAACAGGAAAGGAGTTATGTTGTACAAGACAGAGGGACAACAGATGAAGCATGGTAGAGCGATGCGCCAGGGATGGAACCATCTTTACGAAATAAGTTTGCCATGGAGGTACTAATGACATGAGATATATTAGAAGATAGTTCAAATGCCGATCAAAACTCTGTTCATACTCTAAAGGGCCTCTTTGTGCTGTTCTTCAGAATTCTAATCATTAGTGCCAGTAGCCACATGTAACATATGCATAGGTGAGCATTCAAGAAAAAGTGTGATTTTGTTGATACCAATTGATATCTAAAGAAAAAAATTACAAAATGTTCTTTTATTCCGATACTCCATCTTCATTTCATGAATGAAATTTCACACTTGCTGGCCTATATCAGGTGTAGAGCACAACTTAGGTTTCAATTCCATACGCTTCAGCAAAGTTAACCTACTGAGCTGCTGAATGCTGGAGGAATAGTTAACAAAATGTTATAAAGGCAGCTCTGATTAGTGATTATGTACTGGATTGGAGATGTAACCATCAATGATGTGGGTGTTAACACTTTCTTGTTGCTTTGTCAACTCAAATTAATCTATAAAACTTATAATTAACAACACTCCTCTCCCCCCTTCTAAAAAAGAAGAAGAAATAATCATAAAATAAAATGAAAAATGTGTTTCATATTATACAGCAAAACAACATTTTAGAACAGATCATAATGATGGTACTAGGGATTGGGAGAGGGACGGAGAAATGGGTTTTAATATCCAAGTGCATTTCAAAGCATCAAAGTTCGATAGGGATATGGGAGGGGAGGATGTTGTTGATATTGCTGATGAGAGTAGGAAGATTATTTATTCCTAATTAGACCTGTGTTCTGTGTTAAATGAGGAAAAAGACCTAATTTATAAACCCTCAGAAAGTTAAAGAATTGAAGGAAAGTGAGGTTGTTGTTTTTTACTCTTTCCGCATTGTCTTCCAAACATGTATGTTTATTTACAGCTCATTGAAAAAGACTTGTTGAAATTGACTGCTGTCTTTCGAGAGAAAAAAGGAAACAAGCCAGAAACTGTTAATCTGTATTATTTTGTACAGATGCCTAAAAGTATTCAAGGCACAGTTTAAATGGGCTTTTAGTAGTGTACTGGTGTATTTGAAAATGGATTGTTACTTTAAAGAACAAATGTTATTGGCCTAAACATATTTTCCAAGGCAAAACATTTGCTTTTCATGTATACTGATTTTCTCCTGGCTCTTACAAGGTATATCTGAGTAAGTCTGTCCATGTAGTGGCTTGTACTATGGATCTGGATGCCTATCTTTTCTATTACTTTAGGATTGTAAGAAAAATTATTAAATCTTCCAAAATGTCGTCAGAATCAATAAAGGCCCGTTTGCTACCTGTAGGCTCGTTGTTCCTAATTTGAATAATTTTTATTGTAAAGCTACTTTTCAGGTAAATTTGCTTTAAAATGTTTAAGCAATAAGTTTCATGTTTTTTTTTAAGAAGTTATTATGCTGCGCCATTTAAAAAGGAACAGTATAAATATTAGATATATATATATGCCACCAGTAATTCAATTCAAAATTTAAAAGCGGATACATTTATTGTATTGATATAATTGTCATTTTTCGCTAACATTCATTTTTTCTCTAGACACATGACAGGACAGTCCTAGAATTTGTATTATAGTGTGCAAGCCTATACCACTTTAAATATTGGTAGGCTTCCTGCTTATCAAGAAGGGCATGTAACCCCCAACTTGAGTCCGATATAATTGACATGAAGCCTATGTTGAATGTGTACGTAGGTGCAACAGGGAGTGTTGTACACACTGTAAGTAAATAATCAAAGGCATGTAGGCATATATATAAAGATTGTAGAACGTTAGTGTGATTCGTTTTTGGTACTATGTGCATAGTAATTATAAAAATATTGTAACTTGTAACAAAGCCAATGGAAACAAGAATATCTATATATTACCATGGATCAATAAAAATGAAATGAAATGAAATGAAATAAATGTACATGTATACCTTTTGCAGGCAACAACCAATTCTGCAAAACTCTGCATGAATACAAAAATATGGCAGGTATCTCCTGTCTGTAAAACTTTAAGGTTAGCAGTGGCCTAGTATTCAAATGATGCAAAGAAAACTGTTTACTTTCTAGACTTTACTGTCATCATACACTGCTGAGGGACTGACTCACTTATTTTTTCTTTGTTTAATAAATTTCAGGTGAATGTAAATCGTCAGAAAGCAATGTATTTGCTATATTGTATAACTTTCCAAACATTTGAGGTAAATTGTTTTGACAACTTTGTTTTGTGTCATATTTTCAAGGAAAATGGTTAGGAGAATTTGCGGTTAGAGGCAGTTTCACATAACACCTTAAAGCCCTTCTAAAGTGTTGGGAGCCCCAAATTCGCTAAAAAAAGTTTCACTTAAATTGTGTAATGATGTGAAAGAGGATGTCATTTAACACTCGACTCTGCAAGGATTTCCAAAAGAAATGTGTTTGAAAACGAATATTGATGAAAGGATACAAAACTTGGGTTTTGTGTTTTATGCAGAAAACCTAATTTTTTTATTCTTTCATTGATATTCGTCTTCAAACACTTTGGTTCTGAAAATCCATTCAGAAGTCAGTGTTAAATGACATCCTCTTTCACTTCATTATACAATTGAAGTAAATGTGTGCCATCCAATTTGTTGGGGCTCCTAACACTTTAGAATTATTTACTTACAGTAAATACAACACTCCCTGTTGCACCTACGTACACATTCAACATAGGCTTCATGCCAATTCAAAAAGATTGCAGGTCAAATTTCCTCATAATTAGGCATCTAGGCTTCAATTTGAAAACAATTATAAACCAGACTTTTGTATTTACAGAGTCTTATCTCCAAGAATTGACTTCCATTCTCAGTGTTCCTGTCTTGCTTAATTGTTTTATTATCGATCGCAGTTTTATTATTGAGATTGCTTTGATTGTAGCAGCCCACATTCTGACAATATCAAATTTTGTGGTGATTTGTGTACATGGAGAATAGTAAAGTTAGGATCACATTAAGTTGCCAATTTGGATTTTTTTTAAAAATTAATATGAATCGCAAGGGTTGCATGCAGATAAGTGAGTTGATGTTATCTCCTCACAACTTCACTTTTGCTCTATTAATTAGAACGAATTATTTGTGAGGAGACAGGAGTTGTCCTTTAATTCAACAACATTGATTACCTAATTACTTTCCACGCTAACAGCATACAGAACATGTAAATCGAATGTGATAAGTTGCCTTGATGAGTTGTCACACTAGCTTATAAGAAGTCTCATTCCGTTCAAGACCCCTTGTAAATGAGGGGTTACTACCATTAAGCATGTGTTGAGATTTTTCTTTTCACAGGAACTTTATATTTACTTCGAAGTGGAATGCTGTTTAACATTTTTACTCTTTTGAGGATGTAATAAACAACACTTTCTAATATTTATTGGCTATTAAAATTAGCCACTATGGAAGCATGTACATGTTAAAGAAATTGACGTATTTATTAATCATAAAGTGTTGTATGTAATGGTTTTAGAATTCGATGAAGTACAATAACATGTCATATTTCCATTTTTTCTAATAATTAAATTTCATTTATTTACATGTGTATATATTTGTACTTCCAGTATATCCAATATTCCTACTCCATGTAGCACAGTGCAGCTCAGATTTTCTTCAGTTCGAAAGGTTTTTACATATCTTGAACAATGTGTCGTGTGTTCCTTGAAATTGAATTCAGCTTCTGGCTGAAAAAGACAAAAAGACATTTGATTGGAAATTATTTGACAAAATAAATAAATAATAACAAAATTCAAGCAATTTGATGCATAATTAAATGTCTTTATTTTTAACAAATACATTATCTGTACAAGTTGTCATTATTAAACATTGCATAGTTATATTAGTTTGCACAAATATTAGAGAATCCCCAAGCTCATATAAATCAATTCAATCAAACTATTTTCACTGTTGGCACACATTATTGAAGAGATCAATAATTAACTATTCAACTCCAGTTGAATTTAAATGTGCTTTTCATTGATATTAATCATAGGATGGCGTGGGTTCAAAATAGACTTTTTATCAAGATGGGGAAAACCAGTACAATGTAAACAGTTCGTGTACAATATGAGCTTGTGCAGGTTGGGTAAATTATCTACAGGTATGCGTCATCTGTACAGAAGCTTCTTGCAGCAGAGTTTTTGGCTAAAGTCCAGAGTTCAAAGGCGGCGCTCCGCCGGGGAGGGTGGGGGCAGGGTGTACGGTGCCTCCCACAATTTTCATATACCCCAAAGTGCCCCTTTTTACATAGGAAAAGTGCCCCTTTAACTTTTCAAGAAGTGTTCCTTTTTACATAGGAAAAGTACCCCTTTTATTTTGACAAATGCCCCTATTACATTGTAAAAGTGCCCCTTCCCCTTTTCACCTCTGATAAGTGCCCCTTTTATTTTGACCCGTCCCTTTTCCTTTGACAAGGCCCCTTTTCCTTTTTTGTTCATTGGTCAGTTTTCTGTTTAACACTTGAACTTTAAATAGCTGAGGTCTTGGTATCGGGTGCTCATTATGATACACTGTTAATATATGTACAGTTGTAATTACAATTTAATATCTATTGACACTTATTGTGCATTAAGTTTGATGAGAAATGCATACTTTCCTGAGGCTCATGAATCTATAACATCATTTTATATGCCTGTAAAATACAAGTTTAAAAATCTTTATCTGCCATGTAACAGATAGTATCCCTAAAATGTTCAAACCAATCTATAGGCCTATACCCTGGACTTCAGCATGGGCTTTTAGTTTGGCCGTACATGGGAACCTCATTATAACGAGCACCTTGGAACCATTGACATTACCTCATTATATCAGGTATCTCGTTATATATATCTAGGCTGGAAATGGAAAGAGTTTGAAGAAGCCAAATTACCTTGTTATACCAGGTACCTCGATATTAAACAGAGCTTGTATTTGTTTTCTTATTCTGCTTCTTCTTACTCCTCTCTCCTTCTCTATTTTTTTAATATTACTCTTCCTCTTTACTGCCTGCCCACTTTTCGGCCATATTCTTCATTTTCTTCTCGATCTTCGTACGTATAGTTTTCCTCTCAACGACCTTTTTTCTCTTCTCTCTCTGTCTCCATCTCCTTCATGTTTCCATCCTCGTATCTTTCTCCTCCTATGTACTGTCCTCTATTTCTCCCTCTTAATTTCGACACTCTCTCTTTTTATTAAGGTTAGCAATAAACTAGTATTCGAATGATGCAAAGAAAACTGTTAACTTTCTAGACTTTACTGTCATACACTGCTGAGGGACTGACTCACTTCTTTTTTTCTTTAGTTAAATGTCAGGTGAATGTAAATCTTCACAAAGCAATGTATTAGTTCTACTGTATACCATTCAAAACATTTGAGTGATGAATTGTTTTGAAAACCTTGTTTTATGTCATATTTTCAAGGACAATGGTTGAAATAATTTGCGTTAGAGGGGACTTCACTTAACACCTTAAAAGAAAAAACATAAATATAGTTGGGGTTTGATAACTTGTTCAGGAATGTTTGCATTATGGAGGGTTTGTACAGTAGCAGGAATACAATATTTCACATGAAAATTATGCAGATTTTTCATCGACCTTCATCATGGCTACCGGTCCATTTTCCTACACTCTAATTCCAAATCTAATTTTACTTCAGACAGCATTCTAGACAAGTAATGCTAAGGGTTGTTTGATATATCAACCAATACAAGCATAACACATTTTTTAAGTCCTTCTAAAGTGTTGGGAGCACCAAATTCGCTAAAACATTTGATGGCAAAATTTCACTTAAATTATGTAATGACTAATGATGTGAAGGAGGGTGTCATTTAACATTCAACTCTGCAAGGGTTTTCAAGACATGTGTGTTTGAAGACGAATATAGATGAAAGAATACAAAACTATTCTTGCATCAATATTCGTCTTTAAACACAATTATTCAGAAAATCCTTGCAGGAGTCAGTGTTAAATACCGTCCTCTCTCGATTCATTATACAGTTGAGGCGAATTTTTGCCATCAAATTCTTTAGAGAGGCTTTAAAAAGATAACAGGTCAAATACCCAAATTAATTAGGCATCTAGGCTTCAATTTGAATACAATTGTAAACTATACTATAGTATCTGAAGAGTATTTACAGAATCTCATTTCCTAAATAGGTTTCAAAATAGACTTCGTCCTCGCCCGTACGTGCGCGTTATATCGACACCGATTGAAACATGTACACGTCACACATGTCGTCTCAATAGTTTATTAGGGACTTTTAGATTTACACGACAAGAACATGGACGGCCACGTGTGACATCCTTTTAAGGTAATGTGACGTCCTTTTAAGGTACTGCCGGGCACGGGCCAGTGCCTTAACAGTCACACGCGGCAGTCCACGCTCTCGTCGTGTAAATCTAAAAGTCCCTAATATTAGATTCTGTACCTGAACGGCAGGACTTCGATTATCCCTACGAGCAATATTAGCAGCACTATATAGAAGCCAGTAAGATGTATCGGCGTTGATCTCTGAAACTTGCAAGAAAAGGATAAAGACATGGAACAAGAAAATAAAATTGGAGACCTCGACCTCCCAGTAGACAAGCCAGATAGGGAAGATGAGGACATTGGATTGCTGATCTATGATTGCCCACCTTCCCAAGACACAAAACGTCAGTCTCAGTGGCATTATCCGAGAAAGTTCATACCAGTTGGTTGTGTTGAATATGATGAATACTCCGAAGGCGGAAAGTGGATGTTGTTCTATCCAGTGTCGGAGATTGATGAAAAATGGGAGATGGCAAAGGATTTGTTTGATACCGGTGAGCTGAGGGGTGTAAGGGGAATGAAAGTCTCAACAGCTAAGTACAATCCGAGAACTTCTGATAATACCATGAGAGTGCTTATCATGTTTTGCGGACCGTGGACTGATGAACGGCTCATGAGAAAAATTGGGGAAAATGTGGCACTAAAAACAAAGTATGAGAGTAAGAATTGTTCTATGTTGTACAATACAAATGAACAAACCAGAGGGGGGACAATGGCAACAGGTCAAGCTGTAAACCACGTTTACCAGATGTATGTGCCGAGGCCTATCGAAGGAACTGCAAGCTCAGCAATGCCGGAACTTCTGCCGTCCAAAGACAAAAGAGACAATGGGCAGTGGCACCCGAAGTCCCAAGATGGTATTGATTATGATCCCTCATCGAGCGGGAAATGGATGCTCTTCTACCCAACGTCAGACATTGATGACCGGTGGCATCTGGTGAAGAGTCTTTTCGACGCTGGCAAACTGCACGGAGTTGGAGAATTAAATGTTTCTACAGCAAAGGGCAATGCTGGACATCATGACAGCGGAGTCATCAACGTGTATTGTGGACCGTACGACGATGGAGAGCTCATGATGAGAATAGGAAAGAATCTTGCAAAGAAGATGCAGTATAAAAACAGGGAAGGGGTCATGTTGTACAAGACAGAGGGACAACCGATGAAGCATGGTAGAGCGATGCGCCAGGGATGGGACCATCTTTACGAAATAGATTTGCCATGGAGGTACTCATTAATGACATAAGATAAATTTGAAAGTTCAAATGCCGATCAAAATTATGTTCATACTTTAAAGGGCCTCTTCAGCATTTGTGCTGTTCTTCAAGGTTCTAATCATTAGTGCCAGTAGCTACATGTTACATAAGTAAAAAAACACAAAGTATGATTTAATGTCGATACCTATTAATATCTAAAAGAAATGCACCAAGATTTCACCACGTTGACTTCCTTTTACATCGATCTGGATAAAGCACAATTGGTCTTGACTTCGGACTTGGTATTTCTTTTATTCCGATACTCCATCTTCATTTCATAAAGTGGTGGTGTTTACTTTTTACTCTTTCGACATTGCATTCTAAGTACATGTATGTTTATTTACAGCTCATTTAACAAGAATTGTTGAAATTTACTATTATCTTTCGAGAAAAAATAAAACAGGCAAGAAACTCTTTTAAACTTTATATGTAAATATGCCTAAAAGTATTCAAGGTACAGTTCAAATGGCTTTTAGCAGTGTGCTGGTGTATTTGAATATGGATTGTAACTTGAAAGCAAAAATGCTATAGGCCTCAATATATTTTGTAAGGCCAAACATTTGCTTTTCATACTGATTTTCTCCTGGCTCTTACAAGCTATATTTGAGTAAGTCTGTAGTTGCTTATACCATGGATCTGGAGGCCTACATTTTCTATTACTTTCGGATTGTAAGAAAAATTATAAAACCTTCCAAAATATTCTCACAATCAATAACGGCCCGTTTGCTACCTGTAGGCTTGCATTTCCTAATTTGAATAATTTTGTATTGTAAAGCTACTTTTCAGGTAAATTTGCTTTAACACTTTCGAGCAATAATTTTCATTTATGTTTTGTTTATCAGCAATTATGCCGTGTCATTCGAAGAAAAGTATGATTATTGGAAATATATATATATATATACGCCACCAGTAATTCAATTCAAAATTTAAAACCAGATATACTTATTGATATAATTATCATTTTTCACTAACTATATTCTTTTCTAGATACATGAAAGGAGAGACCTAGAATTTGTATAGTAGTGTGCAGGCCTACACCACTTTTAATATTGGTTGGCCTCCTGTTTATTAAAAAGGGCATTCAATTATGTAATGATATGAAAGAGTATGTCATTTAACACTCAACTCTGCAAGGAACAACAAATGTGTTTGAAGACGAATATTGATGAAAGAATACAAAATTTGGGTTTTGTGTTGTACGCCTTCAAACACATTTATTCTGAAAATTCTTACAGAAGTTATTGTTAAGTGATATCCTCTTTCATTTCATTGTAAAGTGCGTATCACAAAAGTTGCACTCAACACTGAAAAAAATGAAATGAACTTTTGCCATCCAATTCGTTGGGCTCCAATCGCTTTAGAGAAACTTGATGTTTCGTTCAATGGTTCTTTGCTAACTGAATTGCTCGGGTTACTACGCATTTTAACCAGGTGACTCTGGGTATTGTTGTTAATGCATTTGCATACACATTTCCTTATTCCATCGTGTTTTAGATCCCCCTCTAAATAACATCTTTCTTAACTGCTACGGTTTTTCATCTACAATGTCTTTTTTATCTGGAACCTATAATATACAAACACTGCTTTGCAATAGGTTCCTCACATTCCACTTAATCTATCATATGAATTGAATATCATTGCGACTTGCTCAAACCACATGTATATGTGTATATGTATATATTATTTGTATTATATATGTATGTCTATATCTTTTGTCAAATGTGAAACAAATACACTGGAAACTTGAAACTTGAACTTGAAAAAGTTAGCAGGTCAATTACCCCCATAATTAGGCATCTAGGCTTCAATTTGAATACAATTGTAAACTTGACTATCGTATCTGATGAGTATTTATAGAATCTTATCTCCTAGAATTGATTCCAGTTCTCAGTATTCCTGTCTTGCTTAATTGTTTCATTATCGATCACAGTTTTATTATTGAGATTGCTTTGATTGAAGCAGCCCACATTCTGAAAATATGAAATTTGTGGGGATTTGTGTACATGGAGAATAGTGAAGTTAGGATCACATAAAGTTGCCAATTTGTATTTTTTGTACCATTTAAATGATTCACTAACCTGTAAAACATGACTTCACTATTATTTGGCTGATTTTAAAGGACAAATCCAGTAGATTTACGAGTTAATCCGTATAAAAAGAGTAAAATAATACAAATAGAACAGTGAAAATTTGTAAAATAGGACAACAATTAAGAAAGTTATGGACTTTTGAAGGTTTTGCAAAATTTCAGAAAGCATTGATATGTATCGCACGGGTTGCATGCAAATTAGTGAGTTGATGTCATCGCCTCACAACTTAATTTTTGCTCTATTAATTAGAACGACATTGTAAGGAGACTGGAGTTGTCCTTTCATATCAATAACACTTCTTTTTTTATAAATGATATATGCGATGTACGTATTTGGAAATGAGAAGGGTTTTTTTAATTTTCCTTTATTTTTTCTGAATGCTTATGGAATGGTGCTTTTTAACCCAAAGAGAAAAAAACATTTATTACGTAATTGGATTCCACTCTATCCGCATACATGATAATTGAATGTGATAAGTTGCTAATAATGAGTTGTCACTTTAGCTTATAAGAAGTCTCATTCCGTTCAAGACCCCTGCAAATGAGGCGTTACTACCTTTAAGCATGTTCTGAGAGTTTTCTTTTCACAGGAACTCAATATTTCCTTCAAACTGCTGTATAACATTTTGAGGATGAAAACAACACTTTGTAATGTTTATTGGTTATTAACATTAGCCACCATGGAAAAATGTTTCAGAAATTAACGTATCTTTATGAATCATCCTATGGTCATCGCTCTTTTTGCAAAGCTCCTGCCGAACTTTAGAACAAACTACCTTTACCTTTAAACATTTTTTTCAGACTGTCAACCAATTCGAAACTAGTCTTAAGACACATTTATTCACAATTGCTTTTGATGATTAACTTACTCTGTTCACATTGATGTAAATTTCATATGTACTGTAATTTTTTGTTTAATATATAATTGTTTGTCATTTTATTTTGTTTGTTATAGGGCTTAGAGACTTAGGTGAAAAGCGCTTCATAAGCACCGTTTATTATTAGTATTATTATTATAGAGCGTTATATGTAATGGTTTTAGAATTCAATGAAATACAATGTGTATTTTACTTTATAACATGTCATATTTCCATTTTTTCTAAAACTTAAATTTCATTTATTTACATGTGTTGATATTTGTACTACCAGTATATCCAATATTATTGCTTCATGTAGTACAGGGCAGCTCAGATTTTCGTCAGTTTGAAAAGTTTTTACATATCTTGAACAACATGTCGTTTGTTTCTTGAAATTGAAATTCAGCTTCTGGCTGAAAAAGACATAACTTTGCAATGATAACGAGCCATTTTGAATGGAATTTATTTGACAAAATGAATAAATTATGACAACATTCGATGTCTTTTTTTTTAACGAAGGCAATGAAATCATTAATTATCTGGTTATCTGTACAAATTGTCATTTACAATCCATAGTTATCTTAATTATCTACAAGTTTACAACAACAAAAACAGAAATTCCCAAGCTCAGATAAATCAATTCAAACAAACTATATTCACTGTTATAAAATGGGTTCAAGAATGTAGCCAATGAGAAGCGTCAAAATTGATCACGTGACCGTGCATTATTTTTTATCATATGCGAGGGGAGTGCATTTTGGTGATAACAGCCGTGCAAAAATGGTGCAACAAAAAGGCATAATGCACGCTGCGTGTAATTCAATGCATGTTTAAAAGAAGTCGCACCATGCACTGCACAGTCTGTTTACGAGGCCACTGCTGCCGCGATCGTTTGTGTGCACACGTTATTTCTTATGGAGGTTGCAGGTTTACAGTGTTATCGCCTTGCTAAGTAAGATTGTCGACCCATTTTATAAAACAAATAATACACAGGTTTTCGTTCGTGACGTTATGGCGATGCAGCGCTATTCGGGTATTCACAATGGCACAAAATACACTCGGCTACGCCTCGTGAATTTTATTGCACCATAGTGAATACCCTCATGCCCTGCATCGACCATAACGCACTCACACCTGTATATATGATTGGCACACATTATTGAAGAGATCGATAATTAACTATTCAACTCCAGTTAAATTTTAATGTGCTTTTCATTGATATTAATCAGAGGATAGTGTGGGTTCAAAATAGACTTTTTATCAAGATGGGGAAAACCAGTACAATATACACATACGTGTACAATGTGAACAATGAAGGTTGGTTAAATTATTTACAGGAAGTTTTGGAAATCCGTCATCTGTACAGAAGCTTCTAGCAACAGAGTTTTTGGCAAAGGTCCAGAGTTATGTTGGTACATAGAGAGGATGGGCTTTTATATTATAAAAGAAATATATAAATTTTGTATAGTTTGGTACCGGCGAGTCTTGCTGTCCAGTAGAACCTCATTATTTCAAGCACATTCCTTGTTTTATCGGGTATTACTTTACATTAGGGAAAAAACCAATAAAATATAGAGAGTTGTAACAGGTACCTCGTTTTAACCATGTTTTAAAGGTAGTGAATCCCTTTTGCAGCTAACATCGAATTCTGTAAAAATTTGCAGGAATTATGAATATGTCATGTATGTCCTTTCTGTGAAATCTAAACGTTAGCAGTGTGCTATATAGTATTCAAATTATGCAAGGAAATCCGTTTACTTTCTAAACTTTAATGTCAGACACTATCGAGTGCCTGACTGACTTCTTTTTTTTCTTTAGTAATAACATACATAAAATGAGCTGTAAAGGGTACATGAGCAGAATTTGATGTTGGCTGCAAAAGGGCATAGTATCTTTAAGAAAAGGCGATCTGTCCCATGGTATGACGAAAATATACGTGCAGCAAGACAAGTTAAGAAAAGGGCAGAGCGAAAATGGAGGAAATCAGGGAGCCCTTGTGATCGTGATTTGTACAACGCCAGGAGAATTGAGTTAAACATTGCTATTCTGAATGCTAAGTGTAAATATTACACTGACTTGCTTCTTGATGATACTTCTAAAGAAATGTATGCCACGATAAATTCCTTGCTTGGATGCTCGAAAGGAGCCCTTCCTTGCTGTGACAACAATGCAAAGTTAGCAAATGATTTTGCCACATTCTTTAAAGATAAGATTACCCAGATTAGAAAGAGTCTTGAAGAAAGTTCGAGAGTAGCGACAGCTTTGACCAGTGATGATGTACCTGATGGATCCGTACAAAGACAGCCTTCTTTGCAATCAGGTAGTCAGAGTGATGGAACACTGTCATGCTTTTCTGAAGTAAGCGAGACAGAAGTGAAGAGGATTATCCAAAGGTCTGCAAATAAATCATGTGTGTTAGATCCATTACCAAATTAGTTACTGAAGGCAAATCTTTCTCCTTTGATATCGGCAATCACTTCAGTTGTTAATTGCTCTTTAAGAAATGGTGTGCTCCCGGATAAACTCAAGGAGACTACCATTCGTCCATGTCTGAAGAAACCTTCGTTGGACACCTCTGAACTAAAGATTTTCAGCCTGTCTCCAATCTGACATTCTTGTCAAAGGTGATAGAGCTAGCTGTTTCCCCGAGATTGATGGCTTATCTTGATGACTGTAATCTGCATGAGGAGTTTCAATCGGCATATAAATGTCTTCACAGCACGGAATCGGCCCTGTAACGAGTGAACAGTGACGTACATAGAGAAATAGACAGTAAACGAGGAGTTGTCCTAGTAATGTTAGACCTGAGTGCCGCATTTGACACGATTGATCATACGATATTACTCGACAGATTGCATTCTGAATTCGGCATATGTGACAAAGCCTTGGAATGGTTTAAGACCTATCTTTCTGACAGATCTTTCCGTGTTTCAATAACCGGTCAATTTTCAGATATACTTCCTCTGAAATATGGTATTTCGCAAGATTCTGTCCTGTAACCTGTGTTGTTCACGTTATACGCTAAACCACTACGATAAATAATTAGGCGATATGATATTCAGTACCATGTTTATGCGGATGATACCCAGTTGTATTGTAGTTTCGATCCTAAAAGACCTAGTAGTCTTATGGAAGTAATGGGTGTTCTTCATGATTGTATTGCTGAACTAAGTGAATGGATGTCACACAATAGATTAAAACTTAATGAAAACAAGACAGAGATGATGATTATTGTATCTCCTAAACTCAGACATCATGTTCCAGAAAATATTTCTCTATCTGTATGTAATTCTCAAGTTGAGACATCAGATCATGTTCGTAACTTAGGGGGGATATTTGATTCTTCGTTGTCAACATGCAAACAAGTTACTGCATTAAGCCAATCTCTGAATGTTCACCTTCACAACATTTTAAAGGAGAGGAGATTTTGACAGAAGAAGTGTGTCATCACGATATCCGTTCGCTAGTCCTTAGTCGGCTAGACTATGCCAATTCCTTCCTCATTAATGCCCCATTAACAGAAATTTATCGTATTTTTGTTAAGTTTTAATTCATTTGTTTATTTGTTTTGTAAAGCGATTTGATCAGTTCTAAATTGGATATAGCGCTATAAAAGAAACAATTTATTATTATTCAAACTTCTAGCAACAGAGTTTTTGGATGAGGTCCAGTGTTAAGTTGGTACTTTGAGGGGTGAGCTTCATTATAAAAGAAATATATAATTTTGGTAAAGTTTGGTAACGGCAAACTTTGCTATAGAGTGGAACCTCATTATAACGAGCACCTTTTAACCATTGACATTACCTCATTATATCAGGTATCTCATAATTATCTAGGCTAAAAACAATGAAATGAAAAGAATTGGGAGAAGCAAAATTATCTTGTTATACCAGGTACCTCGATAACAGAGCTTGTCTTTGCTGCTATGTGCTTATTTTTGTTATTTTTTT
>CP137681.1:28549002-28599384 GCA_037976565.1 Mesocentrotus franciscanus
TTGTGTGTTTGGTACAAAACCAAGTTACCATCACAGTGATGACTGTTCATAAAATTAAAAGATATCTTGTGTGTTTGATACAAACCAAGTTACCATGACAGTGATGACTGTTCATAAAATTAAAAGATATCTTGCGTGTTTGATACAAACCAAGTTACCATGACAGTGATGACTGTTCATAAAATTAAAAGATATCTTGTGTGTTTGATACAAACCAAGTTACCATCACAGTGATGACTGTTCATTAAATTAAAAGATATCTTGTGTGTTTGATACAAACCAAGTTACCATCACAGTGATGACTGTTCATAAAATTAAAAGATATCTTGTGTGTTTGATACAAACCAAGTTACCATGACAGTGATGACTGTTCATAAAATTAAAAGATATCTTGTGTGTTTGATACAAACCAAGTTACCATGACAGTGATGACTGTTCATAAAATTAAAAGATATCTTGTGTGTTTGATACAAACCAAGTTACCATCACAGTGATGACTGTTCATTAAATTAAAAGATATCTTGTGTGTTTGATACAAACCAAGTTACCATCACAGTGATGACTGTTCATAAAATTAAAAGATATCTTGTGTGTTTGATACAAACCAAGTTACCATCACAGTGATGACTGTTCATAAAATTGAAAGATATCTTGCGTGTTTGATACAAACCAAGTTACCATGACAGTGATGACTGTTCATAAAATTGAAAGATATCTTGTGTGTTTGATACAAACCAAGTTACCATGACAGTGATGGCTGTTCATTAAATTAAAAGATATCTTGTGTGTTTGATACAAACCAAGTTACCATCACAGTGATGACTGTTCATAAAATTAAAAGATATCTTGTGTGTTTGATACAAACCAAGTTACCATGACAGTGATGACTGTTCATAAAATTAAAGATATCTCGTGTGTTTGATACAAACCAAGTTACCATGACAGTGATGACTGTTCATAAAATTAAAAGATATCTCGTGTGTTTGATACAAACCAAGTTACCATCACAGTGATGACTGTTCATTAAATTAAAAGATATCTTGTGTGTTTGATACAAACCAAGTTACCATGACAGTGATGACTGTTCATAAAATTAAAATATATCTTTTGTGTTTGATACAAACCAAGTTACCATCACAGTGATGACTGTTCATTAAATTAAAAGATATCTTGTGTGTTTGATACAAACCAAGTTACCGTCACAGTGATGACTGTTCATAAAATTAAAAGATTTGATACATACCAAACTACCATGAAATTGATGAATATAACTAAGTATATACATAGAGCAAACCCAAGAATAGTCTATACATGTAAAAGAGACATAATGCTGTGGAGTGTCATTTGCCAAAAGTCAGAATTATATTAATTTAAAAAATACTATTTTTTATAAACGTCCTTACCTATATGGCTCATTATCCCAAATCATCTGTAAATTAAAATATTTGGGTCAGGTGGTCTTTTGAAGTTGAAATGTCATATAGGTCAATAAATTGATATTTTGCTGCTTCTTCCTTGTTCCCAATCTAACTTTTCTTTAAAAAAAAGAATGGTTTAAGCTATTGTAATTAAACTCGGAATGAAGTGAGATGTCATATAAAGCTTAATAAATGGAACTTGGGATCAGGTAGTCAACAGTCATATCAAATGAGAAAAAAATTGTCTCCAAAGCATATATACTGTGCCAGAGGCAAAATCATATAATATCAACTGTGTATAGTTGAATTTTCTTTTTTCTTTTTGTATTAAAACAAGTTTAGCAGTGTGAACAAGCATGTCAGTCATAATTCATGTGTGTTTCAATAACATTATGAGCAAACAAGATGTATGAACTTAAAGTCTTTAAAAAAATGCATGTAATCATGACCATGATCTATAATCCTTTTTATTGTTTTACATGTACCTCTTGTTTCCTATTTATTTCATAGGACATGTATGATGACCAGCCGACCCACAGTTACATTCCCAAAACTAGTGATACTCCTGATAGTGCATGGACTCCAGCTCCATGCAATAGCCGACTGTCTTCACCCATTCTGTCCATTTCTTCAACAGAAAAAGAAACCCAAGAACCAGTTTCTTCATCAATTCCACTCGAGGAGGTACCAAATGATATCGTAGTCCAAGCGACAAACAACCGTGATGGAGGAAGGAAGTTTGATAAGCGATTTCCATGTGTTTATTGTCAGACACTACAAACACAAATTCAGAGACATTTAAGGGAGTTCCATCCCAATGAGATTGAGGTGATGGAAATAATGAATGAGAAAGACAAAGACAAGAAAAGCAGATTAATGGAACTGATAAGGAATAGAGGTGTGCACATCCACAATTGCCAAGTTGTCAGAGAGAGCAAAGGGCTATTCATCGTGGGTTATAGACCATCGTATAAAGCCAGCTATGAGGACTATGGACCATGCAGCTACTGCCTTGGTTATTACGTAAGGACAGATTTATGGAAACATGGATGCCGGCACAAACCAGCAAACATGCCACAAGGAAAATCGCAACCAGCCACTACTGCAAAATTGATGATGCCTGGACCACGTTCTGCATCAGCAGGTTTACACAAGGTAACACAAACCATGAAAAATGATGTCATCAGCAGGGTAGCAAAGAGTGACCCTCTCATAACTGAAATGGCTGAGAGGCAGTTCTTGCGAGTTGGGCATGATTGCGATCAACATGCTGACATTCGCACTAAAATGCGAGAATCAGCTCGTTTGTTAATTGAACTACGACATGCAGAGAAGAAAAAAGATGCTAAAATGAAAGACTTCTTTGAACCCAAGATGTTCAGAAAAGTGGTAGCAGCGGTGCAAAAGTGGCAGGGTTTGATGATTTGAAAAACAGCTATAAAGCCCCTTCACTCGCACTCAAACTGGGGCACGCCCTAAAGAAAATGGCTTGTGTGCTCCAGGGGAGAGGGTCTGAGACTGGAGACTCCAAGCTTAGCTCAAATGCTAAAGAGTTCGGTAAAAGATGCACGACTGATTGGTCGGTCTTTGTCTCGAGCAATGCACTTAGAACTCTTCATCATGAGAAACGTAACAGAGTACAGCTCCTTCCTTTGTGTGAAGATGTTGTGAAACTGTCCACTTGCTTGAAAGAGACTGGGAAGAGGGCCCAGAAAACATTGGAAAGTGAAGACGTAGATGAGGGATCTGCTGCTGAAGCATGGATTACGCTCTCTGAGGTAACGCTTGCCAAGCTGGTGTTATTCAACAGACGGAGGACGGGAGAGGTGTCAAAGATGAGAGTGGATGACTGTAAGATGGTGAGGAATGTGCCAGACTCTACCATTGTGAAGTCCCTGACACCGCTTGAACAAAAACTATGTGCTAGCCTGTCAAGGGTAGAACTCATTGGAAAAAGAGGCAACATAGTTCCTATGATCCTCACCAGGGAATTGGAGAGCTGGTTGGAACTTGTGTTAGACAAACGACATGTGGCCCAGGTACATGCAGAAAACAAGTTTGTGTTTGCCAGGTCTTTCTACAACTCACTGGGCCACATCAGAGCTACTGACATCCTAAGGATTTACAGTGAGAAGTGTGGAGCACAACATCCAGCAACCCTTCGTGGAACAAAACTTAGGAAACAACTTGGAACCATTTGTCAGATTATCAACTTGAAGGATAACGAGCTTGACGTGGTTGCAAAGTTCCTAGGCCATGACATTCGTGTTCATCGACAATTCTATCGTCTCCCAAATGATGTCGTGGATGTAGCCAAGGTGTCCAAACTGCTTCTAGCAATGGAGAAAGGGGGAAATGACCTCACTCAAGGTGGAAATCTGGACAACATGACATTGACTGATGTTGGTAAGTAGAGAACATTACACAATTAATATTTAAAGCATGATGCTTCTTCTGTATTTTGGTGACTCCTTTATTGAGAGAGAAGGGGTAGAGCCCATGCTCATAGCTTTGAAATTTTGAAGGAAGTAAACTGTATTACAGGCTAAAATCCTGAAATTGCAAAAAGTAAAACAAAATTATTAAGAAATGCCATTCTAGAGATAACTTAATTAAATTACATGAGCGTCTTATTCAATGTGCTAATAATAGTTTAGTTGCACGTTATGATATTGAATCAGTGGAAACAGTTCTCTCAGTTATATTGTTTTCTCAATTGTACATAATTTTTTAGCTCCTTGGATTTGAATGATTTATGTAATTAGACATTTTTACATGAAAAGAATCCCTGAGGGACATTGTATCATACATGTATCTATAACCCATTGCAAGAAATCTGTTATACATGTACTTCTAAGTAAAAAGTGAAAATCATTTTGAGCATGCCTTTTCATGATGCTACAGAAGGGAAGTTTTTGGAAGTGAAAATTGACAAAGGGATTACATTAGAAATAAAATGCAGGTTTGAAATGGTGGTCTCTGGGTTTACACTGTATTCTCACTGAGCTCAGACTCACACACACGGGTGCTGATACTGCCTTCTCAGCCACGAACCCAGAAATGCCTCTCAAAAAGTCTAGCTTACAGTCTGTTTCCCATTATTCCCATTTTTCTTTAATCTCAATATAGCAATAGGACTGTGAAAAGATGAATGATGAACATCAAATCTCAATATCCTGGTTATCCTTTTTTCACAATGAAATTATTCATCTTAAAACCATTTGTCTTAAAAAAGAGAGCAACACAAAAACTAGCATGTTACTGTGTTTATAGTGACCAGAATAGATATTTTAGTTATCTTTGTTAGTTTAGTCTTCAGTTAATTTTAGTTAAGTGAATTTGTCATTAGATATTCGCGAATGCTGATTCTGATGAATGTTTTCCTTATGCAAAAACTTTGCCAGGAAGTAAACATGGATATTAATACACACTGTTCAAACATGTTTTGTATTAAGCCACAAAAAAACGGTATACACTTTCTTCTCTTTGTCTTCTTGTTATCACTGTCATTATTATTAATACATGATCTTATTTCTGTCGTTGTTATCTTCATGTTTGCAGTCACTTCAGAAAATGAGGTAGAAAGTGAAGCAGACTCAGATGAGGAAGATGCTGATGAATGTCTGCCATCTACCTCTGGTCAGCGTCCTGTTTCTCCGAAGGCAGCTTGCAGTATGAAGAGGAAAAGGGATGACTGGTCTGGTATAAAGAAAAGAGTAGAAATCGGCAATGAGATACCAGAGACCATGTCTTTCACGGAGCACAAGAAAGAATGTAAACGTCAGAAGAAACGCCAGAAACATACTCAGTGGAACAAACAAGAAAAAGATGCAGTCTACCGGCATTTCCACAGAGCAGTTCTGCAGAAGAAACTGCCGGGGAAGAAACAATTTGAAAGTTGTTTGCAGGATGAGCCTTGTCTGAAATGCAGATCATGGAGGAACTTGAAAGATTTTGTTAGAAACGCAATCAACAAGCAAAAGTGAGCTGAAGTTGATTGTTTTGCACGGATAATATTGCAATTATCGCTCCTCCTACTCAAGTTTACCTTTAAGATAGTCAATCCATATTGTTCAAATTCTACTCCCATGAAATATCAGTGGGAATGACCCTGATAATAACCCTAATAATAAGAAATAAATAAAAATAATAATAATAAAAATAAATTAATGACTAAATAAATAGGTTAATAAATGAATAAATAAAAAAATAAGTAAATAATTAAATGAATAAAAAGAAAAGGCGATTGTATGACCAGTTGAAAGCTTTCATGCACCCCTCAATATTTTTACTTGATCTGAACGTCTCATAAGTCTTTATGATTTGTTTTCAAAAATCTGAGTCACCATTTGAGATTTGAATTAAGCCATTCCTTTAAAGACAAAATTTGTGGAGCAAATGCCTTCATATTTGTAAACAATGATACCTGGTTGTTTCTATGAGACATGACTGTGTGTAGATGCTGTTCTTAAACAGGTATAACCTTGTAACAGCAGTTACTGTAAGTTCACAAATGATTAAAATTGCAGTTTGTAAATTTCATTCCATAAAAGTTTGTAGACTTTACACCCTTTCACACCTCACCATATTGCCATTTGCTATATTGCAATAGCAAATACAGTATGTCATTACAGTAGTCTGCTCGCATGTCTGTCCATCTGCCCATTGTCTTGATTTGTGTTATGTGAAATAGGCTTCAAAGTATGATCAGTCATATATGTATGTATAACTTATATAGAAGGTATTAGTATAGCCATTTGTAATGATCATTGAACTTTGAATTCAAACAGAAAGGCATATTCTTTTTTCCTCCAATCATGAGCTGCATTTGAAAAAATTGAATTCGATGTTGACAAAACCCGGATGTGTAAAGACTAATTAAATCAGTATTGGAAAGGTGGTTATATTTCCTGAAATTATGATGGTAGATAAAATTGCCAGGCTAGCTATCGGGTGTCAAGGGTTCTGACATTTATAGATGAACCAATTACAATAATCAAGTCTCTTGCCAATGCATTTTATGCAACTTGTCTTTACAGCTTACCAAAACATAGTATTCTGCCTAGCAATATTCAACATCTGAATGATTCTTAGTTGTAAATATGTGCTTTTCAGGTAGAGACTGTCCATAGAAAGTGGTGACATCAAGAGTGTGTTTGAGATAGAGACCATCCACAGAAAGTGATGACATCTCCATGCAGTGTGTGTTGAGATAGAGACTATCCATAGAGAGTGGTGACATCTACATGCAGCATGTGCTGAGATAGAGACTATCCATAGATAGTGGTGTTTTCAACAGTGTGTGTTGAGATAGAGGCCATCCATATAAAGTGGTGACATCTGACTGCAGTGTGTTTTGAGATAGAGCCTATCCATAGGAAGTGATGACATCTACATGCAGTGTGTGTTGAGATAGAGACTTTCCATAGAGAGTGGTGACATCAACAGTGTGTGTTGAGATAAAGACTATCCATAGAAAGTGGTGACATCTACATGCAGTGTGTGTTGAGATAGAGACTATCCATAGAAAGTGGTGACTCAACAGTGTGTTTTGTATTTAGGGACTATCCATAGAAAGTGGTGACACCAACAGTGTGTGTTGAGATAGAGACTATCCATAGAGAGTGGTGACATCAAAAGTGTGTGTTGAGATAGAGGCCATCCATATAAAGTGGTGACATCTGACTGCAGTGTGTTTTGAGATAGAGCCTATCCATAGGAAGTGATGACATCTACATGCAGTGTGTGTTGAGATAGAGACTTTCCATAGAGAGTGGTGACATCAACAGTGTGTGTTGAGATAAAGACTATCCATAGAAAGTGGTGACATCTACATGCAGTGTGTGTTGAGATGGAGACTATCCATAGAAAGTGGTGACTCAACAGTGTGTTTTGTATTTAGGGACTATCCATAGAAAGTGGTGACACCAACAGTGTGTGTTGAGATAGAGACTATCCATAGAGAGTGGTGACATCAAAAGTGTGTGTTGAGATAGAGGCCATCCATATAAAGTGGTGACATCTGACTGCAGTGTGTTTTGAGATAGAGCCTATCCATAGGAAGTGATGACATCTACATGCAGTGTGTGTTGAGATAGAGACTTTCCATAGAGAGTGGTGACATCAAAAGTGTGTGTTGAGATAAAGACTATCCATAGAAAGTGGTGACATCTACATGCAGTGTGTGTTGAGATGGAGACTATCCATAGAAAGTGGTGACTCAACAGTGTGTTTTGTATTTAGGAACTATCCATAGAAAGTGGTGACACCAACAGTGTGTGTTGAGATAGAGACTATCCATAGAGAGTGGTGACATCAAAAGTGTGTGTTGAGATAGAGAGTATCCATAGAAAGTGGTGACATCAACAGTGTGTGTTGAGATAGAGACTATCCATAGAAAGTGGTGACATCTACATACAGTGTGTGTTGAGATAGAGACTATTCATAGAGAGTGGTGACATCAACAGTGTGTTTTGTATTTAGGGACTATCCATAGAAAGTGGTGACACCAACAGTGTGTGTTGAGATAGAGACTATCCATAGAAAGTGGTGACACCAACAGTGTGTGTTGAGATAGAGACTATCCATAGAAAGTGGTGACACCAACAGTGTGTGTTGAGATAGAGACTATCCATAGAAAGTGGTGACACCAACAGTGTGTGTTGAGATAGAGACTATCCATAGAAAGTGGTGACACCAACAGTGTGTGTTGAGATAGAGACTATCCATAGAAAGTGGTGACATCAACAGTGTGTGTTGAGATAGAGACTATCCATAGAAAGTGGTGACACCAACAGTGTGTGTTGAGATAGAGACTATCCATAGAAAGTGGTGACATCTACATGCAGTGTGTGTTGAGATAGAGACTATTCATAGAGAGTGGTGACATCAACAGTGTGTGTTGATATAGAGACTATCCATAGAAAGTGGTGACATCTACATGCAGTGTGTGTTGAGATAGAGAATATCCATAGAAAGTGGTGACTCAACAGTGTGTTTTGTATTTAGGGACTATCCATAGAAAGTGGTGACACCAACAGTGTGTGTTGAGATAGAGACTATCCATAGAAAGTGGTGACATCTACATGCAGTGTGTGTTGAGATAGAGACTATCCATAGAAAGTGGTGACACCAACAGTGTGTGTTGATATAGAGACTATCCATAGAAAGTGGTGACATCAACAGTGTGTGTTGAGATAGAGACTATCCATAGAAAGTGGTGACACCAACAGTGTGTGTTGAGATAGAGACTATCCATAGAAAGTGGTGACATCTACATGCAGTGTGTGTTGAGATAGAGACTATCCATAGAAAGTGGTGACACCAACAGTGTGTGTTGATATAGAGACTATCCATAGAAAGTGGTGACATCAACAGTGTGTGTTGAGATAGAGACTATCCATAGAAAGTGGTGACACCAACAGTGTGTGTTGAGATAGAGACTATCCATAGAAAGTGGTGACACCAACAGTGTGTGTTGATATAGAGACTATCCATAGAAAGTGGTGACACCAACAGTGTGTGTTGAGATAGAGACTATCCATAGAAAGTGGTGACAGCAACAGTGTGTGTTGAGATAGAGACTATCCATAGAAAGTGGTGACACCAACAGTGTGTGTTGAGATAGAGACTATCCATAGAAAGTGGTGACAACAACAGTGTGTGTTGAGATAGAGACTATCCGTAGAAAGTGGTGACACCAACAGTGTGTGTTGAGATAGAGACTATCCATAGAAAGTGGTGACACCAACAGTGTGTGTTGAGATAGAGACTATCCATAGAAAGTGGTGACACCAACAGTGTGTGTTGAGATAGAGACTATCCATAGAAAGTGGTGACACCAACAGTGTGTGTTGAGATAGAGACTATCCATATAAAGTGGTGACATCAACAGTGTGTGTTGAGATAGAGACTATCCATAGAAAGTGGTGACGTCAACACACACGACAACGCACACGGTCACCAGATCGTATGCAGAAAACACAGATAAGAAAATTAAGTAAATTCGTGAAATTCAGTCATTAAATAAGATTGTCATTACATTTTAATCTTTAAAAATACTTTTATTTTTTCAAAGTACGAAAATATGATTAATAAATCGTGTTATACCATGTCATCAATCGCATGGTTTCATCTCACGGGCATCGGTTTGAATGTCGGCACAGGTATGTGTGTGTGTGTGTGTGCGTGTGTGTGCATATGTGGGTATGGTAAATTAATTTTATTTAACTTCATTTTTTTTTGTAGGGGCCCTATTTATAAGCAATTTGCTTCTTTGTGGTCCTGACCATATATTTTGCTTTGTATTTTGTATGTTTTATGTATTTTATTTTCTATTGTATGTTTTGCTTTTATATGCATATAATTATGGTTAATAAAATTCAATTCAATTTAACTTCAACTGTAAGACTAAGGGAGGGCGGGAAGTTTTGGAGCTCAAACCCCAAAATTGTTGAGGCCCCCCGCCGTCTCATTCAAATAATTACTGATACCTAGAAAAAACAATCCTGGTAATTGCTTTGTATATAATTATAGCTGAGGGGTGTTGCATTAAACAAATAGAGCATCGGATTTGCTTTCTCCGCCTTCTCGAACAATACAAGAAATCATCTAACGTCACTCCATCTTCAAAGGACTTGATATTGATCATTCTTGATATTCGTAACGTTTAATTGTAGTAGAGGCACAAACTTAAATTTCAGTTTTTCAAAATAAAGGGCCGGTGCTGCACTACAAAGTGCTGGGCCGGAGATGTAAGGTGACAAGTCTCATGCGAAATCTTCAGTGGGATCGCTGATCATCGCTCGTCATCCCAGACATTCTGAAAAGTCGTAATCAAATCACATTGTCAATCAAAACATAAGCTGAGACTCTACAGATTTTTTTTAAATATTTGCTTTAAAATGCAAAGAGGACAGTGTTCTTGACATAAAATAAAACCAGTCTGAAATATCCTAAAACTACGTGCAAATATTTCATAATGAAATCATTATTCTTTAAAAAAATTAAGAAGAGAGAGAGGGAAAGAAACGTTCTTCGTTCTTCTATACTGTGAGCCCATGTGATCTATCACAAAACTTGTATTCATGCCTCAGCGTATAATTTTTAAAATGCAAAGATTCTCTACCGCAGACGGGGGCTCTTCCCAACTCCATCCCCAAGTCACTCCTCTCCCACGGATCAAGCGGTGGTGATCCCGAAAAGAAAATGGACCAAAGTACATTTATTAGTTACTTAAGCTACATCACATGCACTTTTAAAGTTCTGAGGTGGTACAATGTATATACATGTAGTAAAGACACACGAAATGGTCACCCTTTCATCGATCAGCTGCTCCCTCGCAGAGTACATGTAGTAATACAAATAAATTTTGAATTGTAAAATAATGAGGAGATCTGCAGATCATAATTAGGCAGAGATTACGCTTCTTCCTTGAAATAGGCTATTCAAATATAATACTCTTCAGACATGCCTTTCGATAAAAACTCTTATTTGTATACTAGTTTAGTTTAAATATCTAAAGATTGTCATCATACGATATTGTTTACACTTGGAATATGACATACTAATGTAAGTGGTCCTTTAAAATGCAATACATTTTATAAGAAATATTCAATAATTTGTTTATGAATCAGCATGAAAAGGCATAAATTATATTTGACCTTAATTTCTAGTTTTTCTCCTTACAGTGGTTACAATTTACGTTCAAAAGATTTCCTCGGAGTTCCTGTATGCCCGTATAAGCCTGAAATTCAATATGAAACAGTAAGACCGTGACAAAAACTTTCGGCGTGTGACATATTATGACGGTAAAAACCAAGGTTTCAGCTTTAAAATGGTGTGAGACATTATTTCACTGTAGTTTTATACAATAGTTTTAAAAGCATTCAAATTCAAAAGCGCATTTTCGCCATTTTTGTACGTATTGTGCAGATTAGAGCCCTCCGATCCCGCCTCCGATATCCGGTTTAATTGAGCCTCAACTTCAATCTAGAACAGTAAGACCCAGACACAAACTTTTGGTATGTGACACATATATTTTGAAAGAAAAGAACAAGGTTTCAGCTTTAAAATAGTGTGAAACATTATTTAGCTGTAATGTCATACGATAGCGGCCTTCAAATTAAAAAAACGCATTTTGGCAATTTTTGTATGTAATGTGCGGTTAAAGGGCAAGTCCACTCCAAATATAACTTACTTTCAATAGAAGCAGAATAATCAGACAAATCAATCAAAAAAAGTTTTAGCAAAATCGGATAACTAATAAAAAAGTTATGAATTTTTAAAGTGCGGGTTCAAAGAAAATCATAAATATGGCAAATAATGTATTACTAGAAACTGGTAAGCTAACAGATGGCCATCGTACAAGTTTTAGGTCAACTACATATCGGGTGATTTATAAAAATACAAATAAAACCACCTCCATAGCATTTGGGAAATGCGAGAGATTCGCCAGAAAAATAACGATATTTTAATGCCGTCACAATATGAACCAATCCTGCCCAAGCAGACGACATCCCATAAAGAATGAACATAATTGCAATGCTATTTGTTCTCAAATTATAATGAGTTTAGTGTATATAAATGTGATGGAATTTTACACCATTCAAAAGGGATATGAAACCGATTCTGATAACTAAATTCTTTTGTTTGTAAATACACAGGATAGGGGTTAATGAACAATCAAAGAAACCACACTTTCAAATTTAAACCCCGGAATGATAGCATGGACGCATTTGTTCCCTCTTGAAACGCCGAACATACCGCGGTGTATGCAGCTGAAAATACAATGGCGTCTTATTTTGTTTACAAGTGACGGATTCCTTTATTTTTATCGCTGCATTTTTCATCAAAATAATACCATGCGCGGGGTTTAGAGTGAGGCAATAGATTAAACATTTAGCCTGACGGTAGTGAAGTAAGAGAAATAACTGAAGAGAAGATGACGAAACAGGCACTGAAAATGTGTGAGATGTCATGGGACATCGTCTGCTTGTGCAAATCATGTTCAACATGTGACGTCACACATCTCAGCAGCGATCGGAGAGCATTTCAGGTGCTATGCCGGAGCTGTTTTGTAATTCATAATAATCATTACTTCGAATGTTTCCAAGCATTGAATTTTGATAATCTTGTCAAATCAAAGTGTCACCTTTGCAATAATGACAATAAATTTAGTATTTAAAATCAATGAACCTTCTCTTTAATGACATGAAAAACTTTGAAAATCACAAGACAAGTTGGCAACTCACGCATTACGCAGTGACATCACTGCCTCACTATCCACTAATTGTTTTCTTTATATTGATAATATAAATTTCCAATTTTCCCCCTAAAAATCTTATTTCCTCACACCAGCATCCAAGTTATATTGATAGTAATATGTTATTGTGTGGATGCACTAATATAGAGTAATTTTTTCTGTTAAATCATGAAAAATGTGAATTTTAAAAAACTATTTATATACAAAGCAAAGATTATGAATATACAATATTCAGAAAATAGTATCAATTCTTCAAAGTTCCTAAAAGATTTTGTGAAATGTCATGCACGCAATATGATAAAAATCATATAACCTGTGCAAAGGCATGGGGAAATTAAGTTTTGGGGGATAAAAAGGGAAATTAATGGGATAAAAATATAGAAAGCAATTGATAAATAGTGAGGCAATGACGTCACAAACTGATAACCAAATTGGCAATTTGTGTAGTGATTTTCTAAGTTCCATAGTTTTCATACTTAAACAAAAAATTCATAACACTTCCTTATTAGTTATCCAATTTTACTCAATTTGATTTTGCTCTGTTTCTCTTGTTTTTCTGCATCTATTAAAAGCAAATTATTTTAAGAGTGGACTTAGCCTTTAAGCCCTCTGATATGCCGGTTTGAGCCTCATCTTCAATCTAAAACAGTAAGACCTAGATAAACACTTTCGGTGTGTGAAAACATATGACAGAAAAGAACAAGGCTTCAGCTTTAAAAAAGTGTAAAACACATTATTTAGCTGTAATTTCATACGATGGTTTGAAAAGCCTTCAAATTTAAAAACGCATTTGACCATTTCCTATGTGGGGATTAGAGCCCCTCTAAGCCGTATAAGCCGGTTTGAGCCTCAACTTCACTCTGAAACAGTAGTAACCAGACAAAAACTTTCGGTGCGTGACACATATTAATGAGAGAAAAGAACAAGGTTTCAGCTTTAAAATAGTGTAACAAATTATTTAGCTGTAATGTCATACGATAGTTTTAAAAGCATTCAAATTTGAAAACGCGTTTTGACCATTTCCTATGTGGGGATTAGAGCCCTTCTAAGCCGGATCGAGCCTCAACTTCAATTTGAACAGTAATAACCACACAAAAGATTTCGGCACATTGACATAATATAGGTCATTATTAGTTAAAATATCATACGATAGTTTTAATAGCCTTCAAACTTGAAAAATGTATTTTAGCCATTATTGTATGCCTGTACACCGTTTTGAGCCCTAATATAACTTCTTTCTGAAACAATAAGACTTAGACCCCCTCCAAAAAAAATATTTAAAAAATCAAAAAAAAAACGGCATTTTACATTCATAGGAGTACTGATTAAATATTCACCTTTAAGCTGATAAGCGTGTTTATCTCAGTAAAACATCATACAATACTTTATAATGCCTTCATCTATAATCTATAATCTATAAACCGATACTTTGAGTTATATAATTATTTCATTTAACGCTATGCGTTAAAAGGTTAATTCCATTGAAGCTATGATTTAATTTTTCAACTCTGAAAACCTCCGCAAAATCTCTTAAATCTAAGGGTTTTAGTATTTTGTCTAGTTCAATCTAAATGTATTTATTTAACAATAGTCTAAACATGCTAAACATTACCTACATCTATTCGTTTGCTAAACTAAACTCCGTATAATTGCGTGTTCCTAAATGGATGTATTATAATCTTAACTTGAAATTGAAATTAGACGTTTTCAACGCTTGAAATTTACCAGTTTATAAGGTATTTTACGAAGCCCCAAACATGCCATTTTTGTGAACCAAAAAAAAAAAAATTATTCCGTACGTACGAGATATTATTCCGTACGTACGCATTAAATTATTCCGTACGTACGCAATAATATTCCGTGATAGAAGAGAAGAGGGATCGAAGAAAATATACTTAGTTTCCCCAGTTTATGCTGAAATATACCCTGTCATATTAATAGTTATATCTCAAAATATATATTTTTTAGCTTTTATAACACATGGCATATGATCAGGGGCGGCGGAGCATCTTTCAAAGTGGGGGGCACCAACAAAAAAGGGCACTTTAAAAAAAAAGGGGGCACCCACAAAGGGTGAAAACAAGGCGGAAAATACCACTTTGAGACAACATTATACCGCTACAATCTGATTAATACGCTATAGAGGATCATTTTCGACATATTACTGTTTCTATCTTAACATGGTTCCAGATAAAAACTACTTTGCATTTTGTGTAATGGTCTGATTATTCAAAAAAATTAAGATTGTTATCTAACACTGAAGGCTATGGTGTTATACATGTATATGTATACAGCGATTTCCCTAATATGATAAGAAAACAATAAGTAAATGCGAGCGAAAACATGGCCTTTAACGCTAGAGAAAGACGGGAAGTCCTTGTCCGTCTCTATTTTGAGTTGGGATTCTCCCAGAAAGAAATGTTGTACTTTTTGGTATCAAAACATAAAATTCTACTGAGTGTTATAGACATCTAAGTCGAATTTTGAAGAAACTTCGTTTAACAAGACGCTCAGACATTTTGGAAGTTGCAGTTTTTATGTTGAAGAAAACTGCAATCGTCGTCTTCACAACTACACGCACTGGCGTACTGGTGGGGGGGGGGCTATTGGGGCGCTAGCCCCCCCATAAAATTAAACCATGACTTATTTTCAATTCCACACAAGTGATTTATAAATGTTCGTGATTTTTAACAACATTTCTGTTGCAAACTGCTTATTTGTGTAATTGTATGAAAGAAAGCGTTTGGAACTTATAATGCGCATGATGCAATTTCAGGTCCAATTTACTGCAATTGTCCCCAAATAGAATTTAAGCATGGTTTATTACTAATTGGATACTAGTGATTTACAAATTTTGCTGAAAATTACATAATTTTCCGGGATTTTTCTTCACTTTTTAGTAAATTATACTTTTTATGCGTTTGTTGGAAAATGACAAATTCCCAAAATTACAGTGAGGCAAGAAATATGCTCATTTAGAGGCCTACGTGTCAGGGCCCGCGGAACGGCAGGGCTCGGGGCTCGAGCTCCTTTTGAAAAAAAGTATATTAAAGAGAAATAGAAAGAAAGAGAGAAAAAATAGTGACCTGCCAGTGTCAACAAATAATGAGGTACCAAAATATGCTCATCTGACCGTGATTTAATACCTAAAACCCCTGAGCTTCCGGGGGCTCTGCCCCCTGTACCTCGCCTAGGGCCCTAAGGCGGGCCCCTGGTTGCTAATCTGACCGTAATTTAATGCATAAAACCCCCTGAGCGCCAATTAGTGACCTGCCGGTGTCACAAATAAGGTACCAAAATAAGCTCATCACACCGTAATTAAATGCCTAAATTCCTAAAACCCCTGAGCTTCAGGGGGCTCTGACCCCTTGACCCCACCTAGGGCCCTAAGGCGGGCCCCTGGATGCTCATCTGAAGGTAATTTACTGCCTAAAACTCCTGAGCTTCTGGGGGCTCCGCCTTCTGGGCCCCTCGCCAATTAGTGTCCTGCCAGTGTCACAAATAAGGTATCAAAATATGCTCATCTGACCGTAATTAAATGCCTAAAACCTCTGAGCTTCCGGGGGCTCCGCCCTTTGACCCCGCCGGGGCTTTGCCCCTCGGACCCCACGCCGATTTACGCTATGCTCTACCTGATCGTAAATACTGTAGCTCCCCCACCCACTTTGAAAAACGTTCAGCAGGGCCTGCATGTAAGAGTGGTGGTGATGCAGATTTTTTCTTTCTGCGCCCCAAAAAAAAAAACGATTTTGCTCATTACGCCACTGATGTCTACACCGACTACACGGGTATCGTTGGATGCATGCAAAGTGCGTTGCTCATGGTTTTCATGTTTCTCGAGAAAAGGTTAAGCTTTTGCTTCAAATCTTACATGGACCAGAGAAGAAGACGATTTAAGAGAAGACAGTATCGCGGTGTGGGACCGAATTTTAACTGGCACATATTATCTCGTACGTACGGAATATTTTGTTTTCGTACGTACGGAATATTATTGCGCACGTACGGAATAATTTAATGCGTACGTCCGGAATATTATCTCGTACGTACGGAATAATATCTCGTACGTACGGAATAATTTTTTTTTCTTTGGTTCGCAAAAATGGCATGTTTGGGGCTTCGTAGTATTTGCTCTGCTCTAATATGCCACGTTTTATTTTCACATTGGAGACTCTAGTAACATTTTTTCTTCTCTTTATCACCCATGTTACACATTCATTTTCCGTTTTCTTTTTTGAAGACACCATACCGCGAATTTTATTCTTTTCCGGGCTTACTATGGTAGCGTACGAAGGTGCTAGGCTGGTAAGGGCTGGCGGCCTCATGAATAAACATGACTATATGACGTCACGAACGTCATCGCACTTACTCGTCCGCGCCACGCCTACTCCAGATCCTAGAGGGGGTGCTAGGCTGAATGGAGAGGGTGCTAGGCTGGATGTAGTAGTACAAGTTTAAATGAAATCATGCTCGGAGATAGATGGAGTTAATTAATGTATATTTCTATGGCTCAATGGAGGGGGTGCTAGGCTGGATGTAGTTAGTGCACGTTTTAAATGAAATCATATGCTTCTTGGCCCCAATCTTTTTATATTATATATTAATGATTTTTATCTTTCATCTGATGTACTTTCTTTCATATCTATCATATCTTTCATATTCTTTGCAGATGATTCAAGTGTATTTTTTCTCATAAAAACCCTGAAGTTTTATTAGATACAATTAATATTGAATTAAAGAAAGTTATTTTGTGGATTCATGCAAATAAGTTGTCCTTGAATCTTCAAAAGACAAACTATATGTTTTTTAGTAACTCCCTAAAGGATGTACCTGGAAATGTACTTTTGATGATGTTAATGTTGCGAGAGTAACTTCCACCAAGTTTCTTGGGCTACATATTGATGAGAAGCTGTCTTGGGCATCTCATTGTACTAATATTTGTAAAGTCGTGTCTAGAAATACTGGTGTAATTTATGAATTAAGTTCTTTTGTCCCACAAGAAATTTTGCTTATTTTGTATTCTACTTTAATTTTGCCTTATCTCAATTATGGAGTGCTGGCATGGGGAAGTCATTGAAAACACAATTAGATAAGATTTGTGTTGCCCAAAAGAGGGTGGTTAGAGTTGTTTTTAATGCGAGCTATCGTGCTCATACTAATGTTTTGTTCTACAGTAATAAGCTATTGAAGGTTGAAGACATTTACTTTATACAGTTAGGCGCAATTATGTATGGTTTTGAAAATGGTACTCTCCCAAATGCGTTAGTACAAATATTTCGAAAGAACAATCAAATTCATAGCTATAATACAAGGCAGGCAACTGCACTTCATATTCCACGTGTAAGAACTGCTTTTGCTCTGAAGACGCTGGCTTGTACTGGTCCCAAGTTTTGGAACTCACTTCCTATCAATGTAACTAGATCTGTCAGTGTCTTTGTTTTTAAAGTCAAATTGAAATTACATTTATTGAGTAACTATGTCGAGAATTAACGTAAAAATTATATCACCAGAAATGATATTAAGTAATAATTTATTAATTGTTATTGATAACGTGCATTATCTTTTGTTTTTGTTATGTTTGATTATTCAATATAAATGTCAGCATTTCACATTCTCTCTCCCCCCCCCCTCTCTCTTCTATTTTTCTTTTTCTTTACACCAAATACCATTTTCCTCTATATACATATAACTTCCTTCTTTCTCTGTTTTTCTCTGTTTTGTTGTTTTTCTCGTTCCAGTTTGCTTTTTTCCTCTCGATCCTTTTGTATATATTTTCATCCTCTCCTTTTCAAATTTCAAGCTATCCCTTTTGTAAATATTTCCCCCATATTTAATCATGTGTAGTTTTGATAACTTTGAAACATTTTAAAAAGTGAAACATTGATGGATTATGTTATATGGGGACCTTGCTCTTACAAGCCCAGCTTTTCTAAGGTCTCCACTTTCTTTCATTAGGATTATATATCGACTTAAAATTGCACTTAAATTGTTTTTCTTATGCTGTTTTTGTTCTATTATTATATGTAAAAATGTTGTGAAAGAAAGAAATAAAATGAACCTTGAACCTTGAACCTTGAACCTTGAACCTAGATGGAGTTGATATTTTTTAAGGTTCAATGGAGGGGGTGCTAGGCTGGATGTAGTAAGTGCAATTTTATATGAAATCATATGCTAGGAGATAGATGGAGTTAATATTTCTAAGGCTCGATGGAGGGGGCTAGGCTGGATGGAGGGTGCTAGGCTGGATGTAGTTAGTGCACGTTTAAATGAAATCATATGCTAGGAGATAGATGGAGTTAATATTTCTAAGGCTCAATGGAGGGTGCTAGGCTGGATGGAGGGGGTGCTAGGCTGGATGTAGTAGTACAAGTTTAAATGAAATCATGCTCGGAGATAGATGGAGTTAATTAATGTATATTTCTATGGCTCAATGGAGGGGGTGCTAGGCTGGATGGAAGGGGTGCTAGGCTGGATGTAGTTAGTGCACGTTTTAAATGAAATCATATGCTCGGAGATAGATGGAGTTAATTAATGTACATTTCTAAGGCTCAATGGAGGGGGTGCTAGGCTGGATGTAGTAGTACAAGTTTAAATGAAATCATGCTCGGAGATAGATGGAGTTAATTAATGTATATTTCTATGCCTCAATGGAGGGTGCTAGGCTGGATGGAGGGTTGCAATTTTATATGAAATCATATGCTAGGAGATAGATGGAGTTAATTAATGTATATTTAGGCTGGATGGAGGGTGCTTGGATGAGTAGTACAAGTTTAAATGAAATCATGCTCGGAGATAGATGGAGTTAATTTATTTCTTGTACTAACTACATCCAGCCTAGCACCCTCCATCCAGCCTAGCACCCTCCATTGAGCCTTAGAAATATCAACTCCATGCATCTATCTCTGATTTCATTTAAACTTGCACTAACTACATCCAGCCTAGCACCCTCCATCCAGCCTAGCACCCTTACATTGAGCCTTAGAAATATTAACTCCATCTATCTCCTAGCATATGATTTCATTTAAACTTGCTCTAACTACATCCAGCCTAGCACCCCCCATCCAGCCTAGCACCCTCCATTGAGCCTTAGAAATATACATTAATTAACTCCATCTATCTCCGAGCATGATTTCATTTAAACTTGCACTAACTACATCCAGCCTAGCACCCTCCATCCAGCCTAGCACCCCTCCATTGAACCTCAGAAATATACATTAATTAACTCCATCTATCTCCGAGCATGATTTCATTTAAACTTGCACTAACTACATCCAGCCTAGCACCCCCTCTATCCAGCCTAGCACCCCCTCCATTGAGCCTTAGAAATATACATTAATTAACTCCATCTATCTCCGAGCATGATTTCATTTAAACTTGCACTAACTTACATCCAGCCTAGCACCCCCTCCATTGAGCCTTAGAAATGTACATCAATTATCTCTTAGCATGTACATGTACTTTTTTGCTTCTAAGTGTATTTTCTAATTTGTATTACTTTTTCTTGTAATTCTATCCTTTCTATTTAAAGCGCATAGGGACATGCTATCCTGTAATGTGTTATGCGCTATAAAAGAACTGAGTATTATTATTACAGTGGCGGATCCAGGAATTTCTGGCCGGGGGGGGGGCACAAAATCGCATGGGGTGAAATATATGAAAAACAATGGAGCGAGGCGCCCGCGGCGAGGGAGCGGAGCGCCCGCGGCGAGGGAGCGGAGCGACCAAGTGGGTGGGTCTGGGAGGGGCCCCTCCCTGAGTAGGAAGCATTTGCAATTTTAGAACCACATTAGGTGCATTTTCAGGCACTCTCTGGAGTAATATGACGTAAAATTGCTTTCTCCTACCCCCTTGTTGTTGCTATTTTGAACCCCCGTAAGTGATGTTTTCCTTGCATCTATATACCAACACAATAGAGACGTGTGTGTGTGTGATTGGGTTTTTACAGACGTGTATCAATCAGATATGATTATTTACGTCTGGGGACCGACCTTTAACGTCACCATCCGAAAGACGTGACTCAGTTTCGAACCTGCGTCCTCGGCTGAATCAGTTTGTAACTTCCACTTTTAGCTGGATTACAGGCGCACGCCACAACGCCTATAAATAGCAGTGCATGATAACGTCTTTTTAAATCACTTAAGTAACAGTTTAAGGGGGGTTCTACCCAATGACGATGCGGAACATTGTCCACGAGCCGCGAAGTCCGAGTCGGGTAGCGTCGAGACGATTTTTGTTGTTGCTATTTTGAACCTTCGTAAGTGATGTTTTCCTGGCATCTACTAACATAATGGAGACCATAAAAAGAAGTGCATGATAACGTCTTTTTAAATCAAGTAACAGTTTAAGGGGGGTTTGACCCGATGACGATGCCGATACTGTGTGGGTCTGGACACAGTCATGATGGCGTTTTTCTATTCACATCACATTTTCACTTGGCAGCCCAAGGGGGTTAACAGTCTTACTATTTCAGATTGAAGTTGAGGCTCATGCCGGCATATCGGAGGGCTTATCCGCACAATACATACAAAAATTGCTAAAATGCGTTTTTAATGGTTCGAAGGCTTTTAAAACTATCGTATGACATAACAGCTAATAATAATGTATTACACCATTTGAAAGCTGAAACCTTGCTCTTTAGCCTCATATATGTCACATGCCATACGTTTTTGTCTGGGTCTTACTGTTTTAGATTGAAGTTGAGGCTCAAACCGGCATATAGAGGGGCTTTAAAGATACTATGTCCCTTTTGCAGCCAAACATCAAATTCTGTAGAATTTTGCAGGAATTATGAATATGTCATGTATGTCCTATCTGTGAAATTTAAACGTTAGCAGTGTCCTAATATTCAAATTATGCAAGGAAACCCGTTTACTTGCTAGACTTCACTGTCAGACACTATTGAGTGACTGACTGGCTTTTTCATCTTTGGTAATAACATACATAAAATGAGCTGTAAAGGGTACATGAGCATTTGTCTACATCAATAACCCACTTCTTGTAATGGCCAAAATTAAACTGATTGAATCTTTGCGCAGCAAAAACGTACGACCATTCGGTACAATGGTCTGAAAAATCAGACTATTACTTACTGGCTCTATAGCTCCTAAGTCGATTCGACAACTAATAGTCGTTATTTTCCCACTTAAAGACATTTTCAAGCCCCCTTTTTTTAAGGGAAGTTCTAAATTAGTATTGTCTTTCAAATGCCGTTGGAATTTAACCTTTTCATTTTTTTGGCCTGCAAATGGGACATAGTACCTTTAATACGCATATTTATCTAGAAAATTTTAGAGCTCAAACCCCCAAAATTGTTGAGCCCCCCGTCTTATTCAAATACTGACACCTAGAAAACAAATCCTGGTATAAATTGCCATGTATAATAGTTGAGGGATGTTGCATTAAAAAATAGAGCATCGAATTTGCTTTCTCCGCCTTCTCGCACAATACACGAAACCATCAACGTCACTCCATCTTTAAAAGACTTGATATTGATCAGTCTTGAGATTCGTAACGTTTTCGTGATAGAGGCAAAATCTTGAATATGTCAAATTTCAGTTTGTCAATATAAAGACCCGGTGCTGCACTACAAAGTGCTGGGCCGGAGATGTAAGGTGACGAGTCTCATGCGAAATCTTCATCGGGATCGCTCGTCATCCCAGACATTCTGAAAAGTCGTAAACAAATCACATTGTCAATCAAAACATAACCTGAGACTCTACATATTTTTTTAAATATTTGCTTTAAAATGTAAAAAGAACGGTGTTCATGACATGAAATAAAATCGGTCTGAAAATATCCTAAAACAAAGAAACACACTGTCCCTGCATATAAAATAGGGCTAATGCACCTGTCCTCAAAGTGTAATTTCGAGGGCTGTGATGAATGCATTCTTCTCGCTCGCTACGCTCGGTCTTAATCAAATATAAATGTATGGAAGATCACTGTTACCATGGTAACTACGTGCAAATATTTCATAATAAAATCATTATTTGAAAAAGAAATTAAGAAGAGAAAGGGAAAGGAACATTCTTCGTTCTTCTACTGTGAGTCCGTGTGATGTGTCACACAACTTGTATTCATGCCTCTGCGTATAATGTTAAAAATGCAAAGACTTTCTACCGCAGACGGGGGTCTCCCCACTTCATCCCCGAGTCACTCCTCTTCCACGCATAAGAAGTGGTAATCCCGAAAAGAAAATGCACCAAAGTACATTTATTAATAGGCTACATCACACTTTTATAAAGACTCACGAAATGGTCACCCTTTTATCGCTCAGTCGCTCTCCAGCTCGCAGAGTACATGTAGTAATAAAAATATAATTCGAATTATGAAATACTGAGGATATCTGCAAATCATAATTAGGAAAATTAAATTTTATCGAAAGTTTAAATGCTGAAAGACTGAAGAAAACCAAAAAAAAGCGTTGAATTAAAAGGAAGCATCAAGATGCAGTGTGTGCATTCAGGAGCTAAAGAATGAACACTTGCTTCTTCCTTGAAATATTCAAATATAATACGGCTTCAGGCATACCCTTCGATAGAAACTCTTATATACTATAGTTTAATTATCTAGATTGTCATTATACGATATTGTTTAAACTTGGAAAAATTCAACATATGACATAGGCCTACTAATATAAGTGGTCCTCTAAAAATGCAATTAATTTCTAAGAAATGGTCGATAATTTTTTTTTATTTATCAGCATGAATAGGCATTTTATCCTTACAGTGGTTACAATTTACGCTCAATACATTCCTTCAGAGTTCCTGTATGCCCGTTTAAGCCTCAAATTCGATATGAAACAGTAAGACCCTGATCAAAACTTTCGGCATGTGACATATATGAGGGTATAAAGCAAGGTTTGAGCTTTAAAGTGGTGTAAAACGTTCTTTAGCTGTTATGTCATACGGTAATTTTAAAAGCCTTCGAATTTAAAAACGCATTTTGACCATTTCCTATAGTCAAATGTGTGGATTGGAGCTCCTCTAAGCCGGATTGAGCCTCAACTTCAATCTGCAACAGTAATACCCAGACAAAAACTTTCGGCATGTGACATCTAATAGTGTAAAGACCAGGTGTTTAGGTTCAAAATGGTATAGGCCATTATTTCGTTAAAATATAATATACGATAGTTTTAATAGCCTTTAAACTTGAAAATGTATTATGTATAGGCCTATATGATACAGTAATTGCCGTTTTTAGCCCTAGTCAAAACTTAATTCTGAAACAATAAGACTTAGACAAAACAAAATCGGCAATGGACTTTATGGGAGTAACGATTAACTATTCACGTTTAATCTGACGAGCGTCTTTATATCATTAAAATATCCTACAATACTTTATAATGCCGTTAAATCTAAAAACCGATACTTTGAGTTATATATATTTCGGTATTAAAACGCTATGGCTATATGCGTTAAAAGGCTGATTTCCACTGCAGCTATGCTTTAATTTTTCAACTCTGAAAACCTCCGCAAAATCTCGTGAAACTAAGGCATTTAGTAATTTTTTTAGTTCAATCTAAATGTACTTACAAAGTGCTAAAGATTATGTACATCTATTCATTTCCTAAACTAAACTACGTATAATTGCGTGTTCCTAAATGGATGTATTATAATCTCAACTTGAAATTGAAATTAGACGTTTTCAACGCTTGAAATGTGCCAGTTTATAAGGTATTTTCTCTGCTATAATATGCCAGTTTAATTTTCGCATTGGAGACTCTAAATATGGTAAAAGCATTAATCTATTTAAATTGTTCTTCTCTTTATCACTCATGTTACACATTTATTTTCCATTTTCTCTCTAGAAGATACCATAGCGCGAATCATTGTTTACCGGGCTGCGTTATTTTTTTATGCGGCACAGATTGGGGTTAGGTGCGTGTTGAGCCTATGGGAAAGTTTAGGGTTAGGGTTAGGGTTAGGGTTAGGGTTAAATCAAGACCTCTTTTAAAAAAAAAGCCCCAATCTGTGCCGCAGAAAAAAATGACGCTACCGGGCTAACAATCGACACCGATTGAAACATACATGTAGGCCTACATGTCGTCTCGATACTAGTAGTAGTACTAGTAGTGACTACATGAAGTTAATATTCATAATTAGACCAGGGAGGTGCGTACCTGAACCGTGAACGACAGGACTTCGTTTATAATAGCAATATAAGCAGCACTAGATCTAGCCGAAGCCAGTATTTATCTGCGTTGATCTCCGAAACTTGCAAGGAAAGGATATGGAACAAGAAGAGGAAATTGGAGACCTCGACCTCCCGGTAGAAAAGTTAGATAGGGCCAGGGAGGATGGTGAGGGTGACGAGGATGCATCTGATGTGAGCTATTATGACTCCGAGTCTGAGATTGCTGATGGAGAGGACATTGGATTACCGATCTATGATTGCCCACCTTCCCAAGACACAAACCATATGTTTCAGTGGCATTTTCCACGAGAGTTCATACCAGTTGGTTGTGTTGAATATGATGATCATTACTCCGGGAGCGGAAAGTGGATGTTGTTTTACCCAGTGTCGGAGATTGATGAAAAATGGGAGATGGCACAGGATTTGTTTGATACCGGTGAGCTGAGGGGTGTGAGGGGAATGAAAATCTCAACAGCTAAGAAAAATCCAAGAACTTCTGATCATACTGTGGCAGTGCTTATCATGTATTGCGGACCGTGGACTGATGAACTGCTCATGAGAAAAATTGGGAGAAATCTGGCACTAAAAACAAAGTATGAGAGTAAGACTGGTTGTATGTTGTACAAAACAGACGACCAAACCAGAGGGGGGACAAGAGCAACAGGTCAAGCTGTAAACCATGTTTACCAGATGCAGGTGCCAAGGCCTATCGAAGGAACTGCTAGCTCAGCAATGCCGGAACTTCTGCCGTCCGAAGACACAAGAGACTTTTGGCAGTGGCACTTTCCCATGTGTTCACCGTCTGGTTGCGCTGAGGAATATGACTACTCAAAGAGTGGGCGATGGATGCTGTTCTATTCATTGGCAGAGATCGACGAGAAATGGCAGATGATGAAAGGCGTGTTTGATTCCAATGAAATGGATGGAGTTCGAGGATTAAAAGTCTCCACAGCCTCTTCCCTGCAAGGTAACCAAAGGGGCAACAATTCTGCAGTCATTATGGTCTACTGTGGGCCATGGGACGACGAGGATCTTGTGTTGACAGTAGGAGCGAATCTAGCCCAGAAGACCTCGTATAAAGACAAATCTGGCACTCTTCGCTACAAGACAGATATAGTTGGAAAGGGAACGGCAAGTTCCGGACAGTTGATGTCTAGATACAAACAGGTGTTACCAGTTCCCAGGCCAAGTGTGGGGGCCAACTACAGCCAATCAGGCGAGGCAGAACTTCTACCATCTAAAGACATGAAAAGCTATTGGCAGTGGCATCCAAAGTCCCAAGATGGCAGGTTTACAAACTATGACTCATCATTGAGGGGGAAATGGATGCTGTTTTATCCTTCGTCAGATATCGATGGCATGTGGCAGCTGATGAAGGATCTGTTCGACGCTGGGGAGCTGCACGGAGTCAGTAATGCAAAGGTCTCTACAGCAAAGAGCAGTGCTGGAAATCCTGACAAAAACAGAGGAATCATCATGGTGTATTGTGGACCGTGCGATGATGCAGAGCTCATGTTGAAAATCGGTGAAAACATTGCTTTAAAAACAAAATATAAAGACAGATCTGGTATCATGCGTTACAAGGTAGATGCTCCCAGAGAGGGGAGAAGAGCAACAGGCCAGAGTAGCCCGAGCTACTGGTTACAAGTACCAAAGCCTCAGGCAATGTGGGCAAGTGCCTGGGACACAGCAGAACACCTGCCTTGCAGAGACACACCAGGGGGGTGATTCACTAACTGGGAACGATATCGTTCCTAAGAGCAATTTTGGGGATTGATTTCAATCCCAGCTTAAAATCGATTCTACCTGACTGGTTCACTAAATCGCTTTTAGGCTGGGATCAATCCCAGCGTGAATAATCATGCGCGCATATGAATATTCATGTACGCGATCAATCCAACCAATCAAAAGACTAAAATTTTGGTCACGTCACGTCACTGGGCATCAATCAATCGCGTAGCCGATCGACATAACGATAATTAGCTAGCTATCGTCGCTTAATTTGTCAATGACGTTCATTTCTATGTTGATTTCGTTTTACTTTTAACATTAGAAGAAAGCTGAGTGAAATTTCGCATAACACATGACACAAAATAATTCATGACTGTTTCATGTAGCAGTGTGAGGATTCATACGATTTTCTGTGGGTATATTTTGTCTTTCTTTATGCTTGTTTCGAGTAAAATGCCGGATTTAACGTAGGCCTAGGGCCTAGCCGCCCTAGATCCAGACTAGTCTAGATCTAGGCCCTACCCGGCCTACTGAGGCTAGGCGGTAATAATAGGCCTAGACCCTAGTAAGTTAGACCTACCGTCCCCTAGACCGAAGATTTCTGTCTCTTTCGTTCGTTAGCCTCTGATTTGGGTAGGGTCGGCTCCTCTCTTTAGACCGAAGATTTCTGTCTCTTTCGTTCGTTAGCCTCTGATTTGGGTAGGGTCGGCTCCTCTCTTTAGAACGAACGAAAGAGACAGAAATCTTCGGTCTAATCCTATCATAGACCCTAGATCTAGACCTATTATAGACTAAATCAAAACGATTCGATATAGATCTAGGGCCTAGATCTAGAGTCTAGATCTAGTCTATCACTTTAACAGTGACTAACAATAAAGTCAATATCTATCTTCCTCTTGTTTGCTCTAATTTAGCTTCAGTTTGACAGTTTTGACTTTGCCAGAAAGTGTAGGCTAAGAGTAAGACTAAGAGTGATCCGGATCACTCTTAGCCTTAATAGCGATTTTAAGGCTAAAATCAATCCCAAATGCCTTAGTGAATCAGTTCCTAAAAGCGATATTGCTCTTAGGAGTGATATTGAGCCTAAGAGCGATTTTATCTCATTTGGGATCGATTTTAGCTGTTAGTGAATCACCCCCCTGAATGCCCGCCTTCCAGAGACACAGCAAAAGTCCTGCCTTCAAGAGACAAGAGAAACTTCTGGCAGTGGCATCGTAAACCTCTAAATGGTATTGAATATGATCCCTCAATGAGTGGGAAATGGATGCTCTTCTATCCAACGTCTGAAATTGACGATCGGTGGCATTTGGTGAAGAGTCTTTTCGACGCTGGCGAACTGCACGGAGTTACAGAACTAAAGGTTTCTACAGCAAAGGGCAATGCTGGACATCATGACAGCGGGGTCATCAACGTCTATTGTGGACCGTACGACGATGGAGAGCTCATGATGAGAATAGGAAAGAATCTTGCACAGAAGATGCAGTATCAAAACAGAAATGGTTTCATGTTGTACAAGACAGAGGGACAACAGATGAAGCAGGGTAGAGCGATGGGCCAGGGATGGAACCATCTTTACAAAATAAGTTTGCCATGGAGGTACTAATGACATGAGAAAAATTTGAAGATTCCGATCAAAATTCTGTTCATACTCTAAAGGGTCTCTTCAGCTTTTGTGCTCTTCTTCGGAATTCTAACCTTTAGTGCAAGTTTCTACATGTAACATATGTGAGCATTAAAGACCAAGTGTGATTCAATGTTCATACCTATTGATATCTGAAGAAAAAAATCTTTTATTCCAATACTCCATCTTCGTATCATGAAAGAAATTTTACACTTGCTGGTTGATATCAGGTGTAGAGCACATCTTAGGTTACAATTCCTTACGCTTGAGCAAAGCTAGCCTGAGCTGCAAAATGCTGCAGGAATAGTTAAGAAAATGAAATAAAGGCAGATCTGATTATGTACTGGACTGGAGATGTAACCATCAATGATGTGTGTGTTGAGACTTTCTTGTTGCTTTGCCAACTCAAATTAATCCATACAACAACTTAGAATTAACAATATTCCTCTTCCCCCTTCCAAAAAAGAAGAAGTAATAATAAAATAAAATTAAAAAGGGGTTTCATATTTTACAGCAAAACAACATTTTAGAACAGATGATCATGATGGTACTAGGGATTGGGAGAGAGATGGAAAAATGGGTTTTCATATCCAAGTGCGTTTCAAAGCATCAACGTTCGATAGGGATATGGGAGGGGAAGATGTTGTTATTGCTGATGAGAGTAGGAAGATTAATTATTCCTAATTAGACCTGTGCTCTGTGTTGAATGAGGAAAATGACCTAATTTATAAACCCTCAGAAAGTTAAAGAATTGAAGGAAAGTGAGGTTGTTGTTTTTTTACTCTTTCCACATTGTCTTCTAAACATGTATGTTTATTTACAGCTCATTTAAAAAGACTTGTTGAAATTGACTGCTGTCTTTCGAGAGAAAAAAGGAAACAAGCCAGAAACTGTTAATCTGTATTATTTTGTACAGAAGCCTACAAGTATTCAAGGCACAGTTTAAATGGGCTTGTAGTAGTGTGCTGGTGTATTTGAAAATGGATTGTAACTTTAAAGAACAAATGTTATTGGCCTAAACATATTTTCCAAGGCCAAACATTTGCTTTTCATGTATACTGATTTTCTCCTGGCTCTTACAAGGTATATTTGAGTAAGTCTGTCCATGTAGTGGCTTGTACTACGGATATGGAGGCCTATCTTTTCTATTACTTTAGGATTGTAAGGAAAATTATAAATTCTGCCAAAATGTCCTCAGAATCTAAATGCCCGTTTGCTACCTGTAGGCTCGTTATTCCTCATGTGAATAATTTTTATTGTAAAGCTACTTTTCAGGTAAATTTGCTTTAAAATGTTTAAGCAATAAGTTTCATGTTTTTTTAAAAAGAAGTTATTATTCTGCGTCATTTAAAAAGGAACAGTATAAATATTAGATATATATATATGCCACCAGTAATTCAATTCAAAATTTAAAAGCGGATACATTTATTGTATTGATATAATTGTCATTTTTCGCTAACATTCATTTTTTCTCTAGACACATGACAGGACAGTCCTAGAATTTGTATTATAGTGTGCAAGCCTATACCACTTTAAATATTGGTAGGCTTCCTGCTTATCAAGAAGGGCATGTAACCCCCCCCCCCCAACTTGAGTCCAATATAATTGGCATGAAGCCTATGTTGAATGTGTACGTAGGTGCAACAGGGAGTGTTGTATTTACTGTAAGTAAATAATTAAATGCATGTAGGCATATATATAAAGATTGTAGAACGTTAGTGTGATTCGTTTTTGGTACTATGTGCATAGTAATTATAAAAATATTGTACCTTGTAACAAAGCCAATGGAAACAGAATATCTATATATTACCATGGATCAATAAAACTGAAATGAAATGAAATGAAATAAATGTACATGTATACCTTTTGCAGGCAACAACCAATTCTGCAAAACTCTGCATGAATACAAAAATATGGCAGGTATCTCCTGTCTGTGAAACTTTAAGGTTAGCAGTGGCCTAGTATTCAAATGATGCAAAGAAAACTGTTTACTTTCTAGACTTTACTGTCATCATACACTGCTGAGGGACTGACTCACTTATTTTTTCTTTGTTTAATAAATTTCAGGTGAATGTAAATCGTCACAAAGCAATGTATTTGCTATATTGTATAACATTCCAAACATTTGAGTGGTAAATTGTTTTGACAACTTTGTTTTGTGTCATATTTTCAAGGAAAATGGTTAGGAGAATTTGCGGTTAGAGCCAGTTTCACATAACACCTTAAAGCCCTTCTAAAGTGTTGGGAGCCCCAAATTCGCTAAAAAAAGTTTCACTTAAATTGTGTAATGATGTGAAAGAGGATGTCATTTAACACTCGACTCTGCAAGGATTTCCAAAAGAAATGTGTTTGAAAACGAATATTGATGAAAGGATACAAAACTTGGGTTTTGTGTTTTATGCAGAAAACCTAATTTTTTTATTCTTTCATTGATATTCGTCTTCAAACACTTTGGTTCTGAAAATCCATTCAGAAGTCAGTGTTAAATGACATCCTCTTTCACTTCATTATACAATTGAAGTAAATGTGTGCCATCCAATTTGTTGGGGCTCCTAACACTTTAGAATTATTTACTTACAGTAAATACAACACTCCCTGTTGCACCTACGTACACATTCAACATAGGCTTCATGCCAATTCAAAAAGATTGCAGGTCAAATTTCCTCATAATTAGGCATCTAGGCTTCAATTTGAAAACAATTATAAACCAGACTTTTGTATTTACAGAGTCTTATCTCCAAGAATTGACTTCCATTCTCAGTGTTCCTGTCTTGCTTAATTGTTTTATTATCGATCGCAGTTTTATTATTGAGATTGCTTTGATTGTAGCAGCCCACATTCTGACAATATCAAATTTTGTGGTGATTTGTGTACATGGAGAATAGTAAAGTTAGGATCACATTAAGTTGCCAATTTGGATTTTTTTTTTTAAATTAATATGAATCGCAAGGGTTGCATGCAGATAAGTGAGTTGATGTTATCTCCTCACAACTTCACTTTTGCTCTATTAATTAGAACGAATTATTTGTGAGGAGACAGGAGTTGTCCTTTAATTCAACAACATTGATTACCTAATTACTTTCCACGCTAACAGCATACAGAACATGTAAATCGAATGTGATAAGTTGCCTTGATGAGTTGTCACACTAGCTTATAAGAAGTCTCATTCCGTTCAAGACCCCTTGTAAATGAGGGGTTACTACCTTTAAGCATGTGTTGAGATTTTTCTTTTCACAGGAACTTTATATTTACTTCAAAGTGGAATGCTGTTTAACATTTTTACTCTTTTGAGGATGTAATAAACAACACTTTCTAATATTTATTGGCTATTAAAATTAGCCACTATGGAAGCATGTACATGTTAAAGAAATTGACGTATTTATTAATCATAAAGTGTTGTATGTAATGGTTTTAGAATTCGATGAAGTACAATAACATGTCATATTTCCATTTTTTCTAATAATTACATTTCATTTATTTACATGTGTATATATTTGTACTTCCAGTATATCCAATATTCCTACTCCATGTAGCACAGTGCAGCTCAGATTTTCTTCAGTTCGAAAGGTTTTTACATATCTTGAACAATGTGTCGTGTGTTCCTTGAAATTGAATTCAGCTTCTGGCTGAAAAAGACAAAAAGACATTTGATTGGAAATTATTTGACAAAATTAATAAATAATAACAAAATTCAAGCAATTTGATGCATAATTAAATGTCTTTATTTTTAACAAATACATTATCTGTACAAGTTGTCATTATTAAACATTGCATAGTTATATTAGTTTGCACAAATATTAGAGAATCCCCAAGCTCATATAAATCAATTCAATCAAACTATTTTCACTGTTGGCACACATTATTGAAGAGATCAATAATTAACTATTCAACTCCAGTTGAATTTAAATGTGCTTTTCATTGATATTAATCACACGATAGTGTGGGTTTCAAAATAGACTTTTTATCAAGATGGGGAAAACCAGTACAATGTCAACAGTACGTGTACAATATGAGCTTGTGCAAGTTGGGTAAATTATCTACAGGTATGCGTCATCTGTACAGAAGCTTCTTGCAGCAGAGTTTTTGGCTAAAGTCCAGAGTTCAAAGGTGGGGTGGGGGCAGGGTGTACGGTGCCTCCCACAATTTTCATATACCCCAAAAGTGCCCCTTTTTTACATAGGAAAAGTGCCCCTTTAACTTTTCAAGAAGTGTTCCTTTTTACATAGGAAAAGTACCCCTTTTATTTTGACAAATGCCCCTATTACATTGTAAAAGTGCCCCTTCCCCTTTTCACCTCTGATAAGTGCCCCTTTTATTTTGACCCGTCCCCTTTTCCTTTGACAAGGTCCCCTTTTCCTTTTTTGTTCATTGGTCAGTTTTCTGTTTAACACTTGAACTTTAAATAGCTGAGGTCTTGGTATCGGGTGCTCATTATGATACACTGTTAATATATGTACAGTTGTACTTACAATTAAATATCTATTGACACTTATGCCTCAGTCACACCTTTGCGTATTTGGCTTGCGTATTGCTGCGTATTTATGGCAAGCCGTTTTAACATTTATTCCTATTTCTTGATATCAAGATATGAATTCTTTATATCAAGAAATCGAAGTCTTGATATCAAGAATTCAATTCTTGATATCAAGAATTACCATTGCTTTACAACAGAAAAAGGTTTCTTGATATAAAAGAATTCATTTCTTGATATCAAGAAATAGGAATAAATGTTAAAACTGCTTGCCATAAATACGCAACAATACGCCAGCCAGATACGCAAAGGTGTGACTGAGGCATAACTGTTCATTAAGTTTGATGAGAAATGCATACTTTCCTGAGGCTCATGAATCTATAACATGATTTTATATGCCTGTAAAATACAAGTTTAAAAGTCTTTGTCTGCCATGTAACAGATAGTATCCCTAAAATGTTCGAACCAATCTATAGGCCTATACCCTGGACTTCAGCATGGGCTTTTAGTTTGGCCGTACATGGGAACCTCATTATAACGAGCACCTTGGAACCATTGACATTACCTCATTATATCAGGTATCTCGTTATATATATCTAGGCTGGAAATGGAAAGAGTTTGAAGAAGCCAAATTACCTTGTTATACCAGGTACCTCGATATTAAACAGAGCTTGTATTTGTTTTCTTATTCTGCTTCTTCTTACTCCTCTCTCCTTCTCTATTTTTTTAATATTACTCTTCCTCTTTACTGCCTGCCCACTTTTCGGCCATATTCTTCATTTTCTTCTCGATCTTCGTACGTATAGTTTTCCTCTCAACGACCTTTTTTCTCTTCTCTCTCTGTCTCCATCTCCTTCATGTTTCCATCCTCGTATCTTTCTCCTCCTATGTACTGTCCTCTATTTCTCCCTCTTAATTTCGACACTCTCTCTTTTTATTAAGGTTAGCAATAAACTAGTATTCGAATGATGCAAAGAAAACTGTTAACTTTCTAGACTTTACTGTCATACACTGCTGAGGGACTGACTCACTTCTTTTTTTCTTTAGTTAAATGTCAGGTGAATGTAAATCTTCACAAAGCAATGTATTAGCTCTACTGTATACCATTCAAAACATTTGAGTGATGAATTGTTTTGAAAACCTTGTTTTATGTCATATTTTCAAGGACAATGGTTGAAATAATTTGCGTTAGAGGGGACTTCACTTAACACCTTAAAAGAAAAAACATAAATATAGTTGGGGTTTGATAACTTGTTCAGGAATGTTTGCATTATGGAGGGTTTGTACAGTAGCAGGAATACAATATTTCACATGAAAATTATGCAGATTTTTCATCGACCTTCATCATGGCTACCGGTCCATTTTCCTACACTCTAATTCCAAATCTAATTTTACTTCAGACAGCATTCTAGACAAGTAATGCTAAGGGTTGTTTGATATATCAACCAATACAAGCATAACACATTTTTTAAGTCCTTCTAAAGTGTTGGGAGCACCAAATTCGCTAAAACATTTGATGGCAAAATTTCACTTAAATTATGTAATGACTAATGATGTGAAGGAGGGTGTCATTTAACATTCAACTCTGCAAGGGTTTTCAAGACATGTGTGTTTGAAGACGAATATAGATGAAAGAATACAAAACTATTCTTGCATCAATATTCGTCTTTAAACACAATTATTCAGAAAATCCTTGCAGGAGTCAGTGTTAAATGCCGTCCTCTCTCGATTCATTATACAGTTGAGGCGAATTTTTGCCATCAAATTCTTTAGAGAGGCTTTAAAAAGATAACAGGTCAAATACCCAAATTAATTAGGCATCTAGGCTTCAATTTGAATACAATTGTAAACTATACTATAGTATCTGAAGAGTATTTACATAATCTCATTTCCTAAAAAGGTTTCAAAATAGACTTCGTCCTCGCCCGTACGTGCGCGCGTTATATCGACACCGATTGAAACATGTACACGTCACACATGTCGTCTCAATAGTTTATTAGGGACTTTTAGATTTACACGACAAGAACATGGACGGCCACGTGTGACATCCGGTAATGTGACGTCCTTTTAAGGTACTGCCGGGCACGGGCCAGTGCCTTAACAGTCACACGCGGCAGTCCACGCTCTCGTCGTGTAAATCTAAAAGTCCCTAATATTAGATTCTGTACCTGAACGGCAGGACTTCGATTATCCCTACGAGCAATATTAGCAGCACTATATAGAAGCCAGTAAGATGTATCGGCGTTGATCTCTGAAACTTGCAAGAAAAGGATAAAGACATGGAACAAGAAAATAAAATTGGAGACCTCGACCTCCCAGTAGACAAGCCAGATAGGGAAGATGAGGACATTGGATTGCTGATCTATGATTGCCCACCTTCCCAAGACACAAAACGTCAGTCTCAGTGGCATTATCCGAGAAAGTTCATACCAGTTGGTTGTGTTGAATATGATGAATACTCCGAAGGCGGAAAGTGGATGTTGTTCTATCCAGTGTCGGAGATTGATGAAAAATGGGAGATGGCAAAGGATTTGTTTGATACCGGTGAGCTGAGGGGTGTAAGGGGAATGAAAGTCTCAACAGCTAAGTACAATCCGAGAACTTCTGATAATACCATGAGAGTGCTTATCATGTTTTGCGGACCGTGGACTGATGAACGGCTCATGAGAAAAATTGGGGAAAATGTGGCACTAAAAACAAAGTATGAGAGTAAGAATTGTTCTATGTTGTACAAAACAAATGAACAAACCAGAGGGGGGACAATGGCAACAGGTCAAGCTGTAAACCACGTTTACCAGATGTATGTGCCGAGGCCTATCGAAGGAACTGCAAGCTCAGCAATGCCGGAACTTCTGCCGTCCAAAGACAAAAGAGACAATGGGCAGTGGCACCCGAAGTCCCAAGATGGTATTGATTATGATCCTCATCGAGCGGGAAATGGATGCTCTTCTACCCAACGTCAGACATTGATGACCGGTGGCATCTGGTGAAGAGTCTTTTCGACGCTGGCAAACTGCACGGAGTTGGAGAATTAAATGTTTCTACAGCAAAGGGCAATGCTGGACATCATGACAGCGGAGTCATCAACGTGTATTGTGGACCGTACGACGATGGAGAGCTCATGATGAGAATAGGAAAGAATCTTGCAAAGAAGATGCAGTATAAAAACAGGGAAGGGGTCATGTTGTACAAGACAGAGGGACAACCGATGAAGCATGGTAGAGCGATGCGCCAGGGATGGGACCATCTTTACGAAATAGATTTGCCATGGAGGTACTAATGACATGAGATAAATTTGAAAATTCTGTTCATACTCTCAAGGGCTCTTTCATCTTTTGTGCTGTTCTTCAGCATTCTTACCATTAGTGCAAGTAGCTACATGTAACATAAATATGCATTACAGAAAAAATGTGATTTGATGTTGATACCTGAATATCTAATTGATATCTAAAAGAAATGCACCAAATTTTCACCAAGTGGCCTTCCTTTTACATCGATTTGGATAAAGCACAATCGGTCTTTACTTCAGACTTTGTATTTCTTTTATTCCGATACTTTATCTTCATTTAATGAATGAAATATAGAACTTGCTGGTTGATATCAGGTGTAGAGCACATCTTAAGTTTTAATTCCATACGTTAGAAGCAAAGTTAGCCTACCGAGCCGGAAAATGCTGCAGGAATAGTTAAGAAAATGTAATAAAGGCAGATCTGATTATGTACTGGACTGGAGATATAACCATCAAAAATGTCGGTGTTAACACTTTTTTGCTGATTTGTCAACTTCAATTAATCCATAAAACTTAGTATTTGCAATACTCCTCTTTCCCTTCTAAATAAGAAGGAGAAATAATAAAATAAAATGAAATTTGGGTTTCCAATTTTACAGCAAAACAACATTTTAGAACAGAATGATGGTACTAGGGATTTGGAGAGGGATGGGGAAACGGGTTTTCATAGCCAAGTGCATTTCAAAGCATCAAAGTTTGATAGGGATATGGGAGGGGAGAGTGTTGTTGCTATTGCTGATGAGAGTATGAAGATTAATTACTCTTAATTACACCTATGTTGAATGATGAAAAAGACCCAAATTATAAACCCTCAAAGTGCTAAATAATTGAAGGAAAGGGGAGATGTTTAATTTTTTTTTTTTACTCTTTTAACATTGCCTTAAAATTATAAAAATCTTCCAAAATGTTATCAGGTTCAATAAAGGCCCGTTAGCTACCTGAAGGCTTCTTCTTTCTACTTTGACTAATTTGTTATTATAAAGCTACTTTTCAGGTACATTTGCTTTTACAATTTCAAGCAATAAGTCTTTTTTTTTTTAAGAAGCAACTATGCCGCGTCATTCGAAAAAAAGTATGAAATTGGATATATATATGCCACCAGTAATTCAATTCAAAATTTAAAACCAGATATACTTATTGATATAATTGTCATTTTTTCAATAACTATATTTTTCTCTAGACACATTAAAGAAGAGGCCTAGGGTTTGTATTATAGTGCGCTAGCCTGCACCACTTTGAATATCGGTGAGCCTCTTGTTTATTAAAAAGGACATTAAATTGTGTAATGATGTGAAAAGAGGATGTCATTTAACACCCAACTCTGCAAGGATTTTCAAAACAAATGTGTTTGAAGACGAATATTGATGAAAGAATACCAAATTTGGGTTTTGTGTTCTACGCCAAAAACCTAATTTTTTTTATTGCTTCATCAATAGTCGTCTTCAAACACATTTATTGTGAAAATTTTTATATAAGTCATTGTTAAATGATATCCTCTTCCCCTTCATTGTACAGTGCGTATCGCAAAAAGTGCACTCGACACTGTGCAATTGAAATTCATTTTTGCCATCAAATTTTTGGGGCTCCCAACGCTTTAGAAATACTTGATGTTTCGTTCAATGGTGCATTGCTAACTGAATTGCTCGGGGTACTACGCATTTTAACGAGATGATCTGGATATTTGTGTTTAAATGCAGTTGTATACCAATTTTCTTATTCCATTGTGTTTTTACCCCCCCCCCCCTCTAAATAACATCTTTCTCTATTGCTACGGTTTTTCATCTACAATGTTTTTTATCAGGAGCCTAAAATATACAAGCACTGATTTTCAATAGGTTCCTCACATTCTACTTAATATATCATATGAATTGAATATCATTGCGACTTGCTCATACCACAGGAATACATATCTATTATTCCTATTTTATATGTTTGTCTATATCTTTTGTCAAATGTGGAAGAAATAAACTTAAAACTTGAAACTTGAACTTTTTTTAATAATTTGAATACAATTGGAAATCTATCGTATCTGAAGGGTATTTACAGAATCTTATCTCCTAGAATTGAACCCCATTCTTAGTGTTCCTGTCTTTATCGATCACAGTTTTTTTTTTATTGAGATTGCTTTGATTGTAGCAGCCTACATTCTGAAAATATGAAATTTTGTGGTGATTTGTGTTCATGGAGAATAGTAAAGTTAGGATCACAATTAGTAGCATTTAAATTATTCAATTAACTTTAAAACATAACTTCACTAGTATTTGGCTGATTTAAACAAACAAATCCAGGTGATTTTCCCATTAATCCGAATAGAAAGAGTAAAATAATACAAATAGAACAGTGAAAATGTGTAAAATATGACAAAGAATAAGAAAGTTAGATGAAATTTTGAAGCTTTGCAAAATTTCCGAAAGTATTGATGTGTATCGCACGGGTTGCATGCAGATTAGTGAGTCACTTTAGCATATAAGAAATGAGGGATTACTTCCTTTATAGCATGTTGTGAGAGTTTTCTTTTCACGTGAACTCAATATTTCCTCCAAAGTGCTATTTAACATTTTAAGGATGAACACAAAACATTTGGTAATGTTTATTGGTTATTTGCATTAGCCACCATGGAAACATATTCCAGAAATTAACATCTACCACACAAATCTGTGAATCTTGATGTACACCCCCTCCTTCTTTTTTTTTTCTCTCTCTCTCTCTTTACCCTTTTACCAATATTTTTTCTCTCCATATTTGTATTATTATGTATCCATTGAGGGTAGTCATGCTATCAAGCTTTGCTTACTTTGTCAACCCTCCTGTTTGATGTTTTCGATTAGTTACAGCCAACCTTACAATGTTTACATATACTCTTTTGTCATGTATAAAATGTTCAATGATTTGTTTGTTATATATTTGTAAAACTGCAAAAGAAAAAGAAAATCAAACAGAAACAATTAAATCAAATCAAATCAAATCAACATTATCAGAAATAAAATGAAAGCAGTAATTATCTTGTTATCTGTACAATTTGTCATTAACATTCCATAGTTATCTTATACACAATTTTTTTTTAATTCCCAAGCTCAGATGAATCAATTCAAATAAACTATCTTCACTGTTGGTACACATTATTGAAGAGATCATTTATTAACTATTTAACTCCAGTTAGATTTTAATGTGCACTTCATTGATATTAATCAGAGGATATTGTCGGTTTTAAAATTGAATTGTTATCAAAATGGGGAAAACCAGTACAATGTACACATACATGTACATGTACAATATGAATTGTATCAAAGGTTGAGTAAATTATTTACAGGAAGGGTGTGAAATCCGTCATCTGTACAGAAAAATTGAGAGTGGCAAAACTACTTTGTTGAAACAGGTACCTCGTTTTAACCATGGATCGAGATCCATATTTTTACAAAGAGGTTCCACTGTAGTAGACTGCCCTATACGCCTACCCCCACCTATCCCCACCCTTACTCCTCTCAACCATGAAGAAGAAGTTTAAACAAATGTAGTTTCAAAGGGGTTTCAACCCATGTCTTGTCTAAAGAAATTACCTTTTATAGGGATACATACATACATTTGCTCACCCCACGTAAAACACATGCAAACAGCGGGGGAGGGGGTGGGCTCATACAATGCTGTAAACACAACGCCAGTCACTTCATTGGTCAGTTTTCTGTATAACGCTTGAACTTTAAAAAGCTGAGGTCTAAGTCTGGTTAAAAGGTATCTGGTGCTCATTGTGATGCACTGTTAAAGGGATCGTTTAACAGTGTTAAATCTGAGATACACGGCCCTACATGTTATTAGTGTCTGTGATATGGTGTAATAATGAAGCCCTAAAAAAATTGCGCTTCAAAATGATCAAGAAGTGCCTCAAAAAAGTAAAAATCTTTGATTGACCGGTTTTACCATACTCGTTTTCCCTAATAGACTATAGTGTTATGAAAACCATCAGGCGAACGGTTTTCAAAATTTGTAATTCAATCATAAATATCTTGATAATCAGACAGGCGATCAGCTTGTAAAAGTCATGGGGTTCCTGACTGACCTAAAGGTTTATGATTATCATTGCATCATGAGCTAAATCCAGAATTTTGTTTCAGAATCTGAGACAAAGTTCAGGCTCGTACGCAGGGGGTTAAACCCCCTCAAATTTTTGTAATTGTAAAAAAAAAAAAATTGTGCTAAAGGAGGCACAAGAAAAAAAGAGTTCCCCCATATGGAAACGTTTGCTTGGATTTGTCTCATAAAAGAAGTTGACCACAACACACAGCGTTGAGTGCAGGGGTCACGGGCACAGAACTGTAAAATACGTAGAGCGCTCATCCCAATTCACAATGCACAGTTCGACGTGTGGCCGTTGAACGTGCTGGGAGATACGGTCGAGTGCACACGCTGCCATTTTGCTTAGTCCTCGATCTTTTCAGCTCACAAATTTCAAGAATTCCAGTCTGGCCTGTCGTTGAGAAAAAAAGCGGCGAACACAAAAGAGGACTAACAAAGATAGCGGATATCACCTTATCACGTACGAGCGCTGGCCACATTTTTCGAACAACCATGAGCCTTCTACGTATATTTACAGTTCTGTGGTCACGGGCTACTGGCTTCAGGGGCGGATCCAGCCGGCGGCAAGGGAGGGGGCCTAAAAAGGGGCCCACTTCGTGCGAAAATTTGAAAATCGTGCCGGTCGATTTTTCGCTCAGTGGGGTAGTGGTAAAAAATTGGCACCAGAAAAAAATTTTCCCGCCGAGAAGGGTAATTTTTTTCCACCACCACCCTTGGGCGCCAGGGTAGTGAGCACAATTTTTTTTTGGTACCCGAAATTTTTCCTACGGAAGGGTTAATTTTTTCCACCGCCACCCCCTTGGGCGCCAGGAGGGGGTCCAACTTCTTTTTCAAAAAGGGTGTTTTTACCTGTTTTTTTCTAGGGAGGGGCCCGCCCCTGGCCCCTGGATCCGCCACTGACTGGCTTCATCGGGAAGGTAGTTCCATTATGTGAATGAGTAAATTCCGACAAAAATATATATCCAATCAAAACAAATTTAATACCAGAAGAAAGCTAACGATTAGTAGATTCATTAGCCGCTTGCCCCAAAGCCGCTTGACCACAGTGGAGCGAGTGAGAGCTTGCGAGAGCGGCCAAAGTGTGATTGAAACTCGCTTTTTTGCTCTTCTCCAACGCATTAGGCTGGATAAATATGTTTTTTCCGACAAAAGTACAGACAAATTGCATATTGTCTTTTTATATTATACTTTTTGAAATATTACCCGAGTGACTCCCGGGCGCCCCAATGCTGGAAAGAAACGCACATTTTAGAAAACTTCACTTTTTCATGGAAAAATGCATATTTGTTCTATGCACGCAATTCAGATTGAGCGGATGATACAATGTTTCCATATGCCCCCCAAGCCACTGAATGAAAGATCTGACGACGTGATTTTCCAATTTCCGGGGCAAAAAAAAAAGAACAAAAAGTGCTCTTACTTAAAGATACTATCTCCCTTTTGCAGCCAACATCAAAATTCTGTAGAACTTTGCAGGAATTATGAATATGTCATGTATGTCCTATCTGTGAAATTTAAACGTTAGCAGTGTCCTAATATTCAAATTATGCAAGGAAACCCGTTTACTTGCTAGACTTCACTGTCAGACACTATTGAGTGACTGACTGGCTTTTTCATCTTTGGTAATAACATACATAAAATGAGCTGTAAAGGGTACATGAGCATTTGTCTACATCAATAACCCACTTCTTGTAATGGCCAAAATTGAACTCATTGAATCTTTGCGCAGCATAAAACGTTCGACCATTCGGTACAATGGTCTGAAAATCAGACTATTACTTACTGGCTCTATAGCTCCTAAGCCGATTCGACAACTAATAGTCGTTATTTTCCCACTTAAAGACATTTTCAAGCCCCCCTTTTTAAGGGGAGTTCTAAATTAGTATTGTCTTTCAAATGCCGTTGGAATATAACCTTTTCATCTTTTGGGGCCTGCAAATGGGACATAGTACCTTTAACACCTTAAAAGAAAAACATACATAATTGTGGTTTGATAATTTTTTTTCAGGAATGTTTGCATTATAGAGGGTTTGTACAGTAGCAGGAATACAATATTTCACATAAAAATTATGCAGTATTTTAATCGACCTTCATCATGGCTACCGGTCCATTTTCCTACACTGTAATTCCAAATCTAATTTTTACTTCAGACAGCATTCTGGACAAGTAATGCTAAAGATTGTTTGATATAACAACCAATACAAGCAAAACACATTCTTGAAGCCCCTCTAAAGTGTTGGGAGCCCCAAATTCGCTAAAACATTTGATGGCAAAAATTTCACTTAAATTGTGTAATGACTAATGATGTGAAAGAGGGTGTCATTTAACACTTAACTCTGCAAGGATTTTCAAAACAAATGTGTTTGAAGACGAATATTGATGAAAGAATACGAAATTTGGGTTTGTGTTGTACGCAGAAAACCTTATTTTGTTTAATTATTTCATTAATATTATATTCGTCTTTGAGCACAATTATTCAGAAAATCCTTGCAGGAGTCAGTGTTAAATATCATCCTCTCTCGATTCATTATACAGTTGAGATGAATTTTTGCCATCAAATTTTTGGTTTTCCAACACTTTAGAGAGGCTTAAAAAAAAATAGCAGGTCAAATACCCAAATTAATTAGGCATCTAGGCTTCAATTTGAATACAATTGTAAACTATACTATAGTATCTGAAGAGTATTTACAGAATCTCATTTCCTAAATAGGTTTCAAAATAGACTTCGTCCTCGCCCGTACGTGCGCGCGTTACATCGACACCGATTTAGACATGTACACGTCACACTTGTCGTCTCGATATGTTATTATTAGACTCTGTATGTGAACGGCATGACTTCGTTTATGCTAGCAATATTAGCAGCACTACATCAAGCCGAAGCCAGTATTTATCGGCGTTGATCTCTGAAACTTGCAAGGAAAGGATAAAGACATGGAACAAGAAGAGGAAATTGGAGACCTCGACCTACCGGTAGAAAAGTTAGATAGGGAAGATGGTGAGGGTGAGGAGGATGCATCTGATGAGAGCTATTATGACTCCGAGTCTGACTCTGATGATGAAGAGGACATCGGAGATGGATTACTGATCTATGATTGCCCACCTTCCCAGGACACAAACCGTATGTGGCAGTGGCATTATCCACGAGAGTTCATACCAGTTGGTTGTGTTGAATATGATGAATACTCCGGGAGCGGAAAGTGGATGTTGTTCTACCCAGGGTCAGAGATTGATGAAAAATGGAAGATGGCACAGGATTTGTTTGATACCGGTCAGCTGAGGGGTGTGAGGGGAATGAAAGTCTCAACAGCTATGGACAATCCAAGAAGTTCTGATGATACCAAGGCAGTGCTTATCATGTATTGCGGACCGTGGACTGATGAACTGCTCATGAGAAAATTGGGAGAAATCTGGCACTAAAAACAAAGTATGAGAGTAAGACTGGTTCTATGTTGTACAAAACAGACGACCAAACCAGAGGGGGGACAAGGGCAACAGGTCAAGCTGTAAACCACGTTTACCAGATGCAGGTGCCGAGGCCTATAGAAGCAACTGCTAGCTCAGCCGATTTTTCTGCCGTCCGAAGACACAAGAGACCATTGGCAGTGGCACTTTTCCAAGTGTTCACCGTCTGGTTGTGCTGAGGAATATGACTACTCAAAGAGTGGCCGATGGATGCTGTTCTATTCATTGGCAGAGATCGACGAGAAATGGCAGATGATGAAAGGCTTATTTGATTCCAATGAACTGGATGGAGTTCGAGGATTAAAAGTCTCCACAGCCTCTTCCCTGTCAGTTAACCAAAGGGACAACAGTTCTGCAGTTATTATGGTCTACTGTGGGCCATGGGATGACGAGGATCTTGTGTTGAGAGTAGGAGCGAATCTAGTCCAGAAGACTTCGTATAAAAACGAATCTGGCACTCTTCGCTACAAGACAGATATAGTTGGAAAGGGAAAGGCAAGTTTCGGACAGTTGATGTGGAGATACAAACAGGTGTTCCCAGTTCCCAGGCCAAGCGTGGGGGCCAACTACAACCAATCAGGCGTTGCAGAACTTCCACCATCTAAAGACATGAGAAGCTATTGGCAATGGCATCCGAAGTCCCAAGATGGCAGGTTTACAAACTATGACTCATCATTGAGGGGAAAATGGATGCTGTTTTATCCTTTGTCAGATATCGATGGCATGTGGCAGCTGATAAAGGATCTGTTTGGCGCTGGGGAACTGAAAGGAGTCAGTGATGTAAAGGTCTCTACAGCAAAGAGCAGTGCTGCACATCCTGAAAACAACAGCGGAGTCATCATGGTGTATTGTGGACCGTGCGATGATGCAGAGCTCATGTTGAAAATCGGGGACAACATTGCGTTGAAAACTAAATATAAAGACATATCTGGTATCATGCGTTACGAGGTAGATGCTCCCAGAGAGGGGAGAAGAGCAACAGGCCAGAGTAGACCAAGCTACTGGTTACAAGTACCAAAGCCTCAGGCGATGTGGGCAAGCGCCTGGGACACAGCAGAACATCCGCCTTCCAGAGACACAGCAGAATGCCCGCCTTCAAGAGACACAACAGAATGCCCGCCTTCAAGAGGCACAGCAGAATGCCCGCCTTCAAGAGACACAGCAGAATGCCCGCCTTCAAGAGACAAGAGAAACTTCTGGCAGTGGCATCGTAAACCTCTAGATGGTATTGAATATGATCCCTCAACGAGCGGGAAATGGATGCTCTTCTGTCCAACGTCAGAAATTGATGATCGGTGGCATCTGGTGAAGAGTCTGCTCGACGCTGGCGAACTGGACGGAGTTGCAGAATTAAATGTTTCTACAGCAAAGGGCAATGCTGGACATCATGACAGCGGAGTCATCAACGTGTATTGTGGACCGTACGACGATGGAGAGCTCATGATGAGAATAGGAAATAATCTTGCAAAGAAGATGCAGTATAAAACAGGGAAGGGGTCATGTTGTACAAGACAGAGGGACAACCGATGAAGCATGGTAGAGCGATGCGCCAGGGATGGGACCATCTTTACGAAATAGATTTGCCATGGAGGTACTCATTAATGACATAAGATAAATTTGAAAGTTCAAATGCCGATCAAAATTATGTTCATACTTTAAAGGGCCTCTTCAGCATTTGTGCTGTTCTTCAAGGTTCTAATCATTAGTGCCAGTAGCTACATGTTACATAAGTAAAAAAAAACACAAAGTATGATTTAATGTCGATACCTATTAATATCTAAAAGAAATGCACCAAGATTTCACCACGTTGACTTCCTTTTACATCGATCTGGATAAAGCACAATTGGTCTTGACTTCGGACTTGGTATTTCTTTTATTCCGATATTCCATCTTCATTTCATAAAGTGGTGGTGTTTACTTTTTACTCTTTCGACATTGCATTCTAAGTACATGTATGTTTATTTACAGCTCATTTAACAAGAATTGTTGAAATTTACTATTATCTTTCGATAAAAAATAAAACAGGCAAGAAACTCTTTTAAACTTTATATGTAAATATGCCTAAAAATATTCAAGGTACAGTTCAAATGGCTTTTAGCAGTGTGCTGGTGTATTTGAATATGGATTGTAACTTGAAAGAAAAAATGCTATAGGCCTCAATATATTTTCTAAGGCCAAACATTTGCTTTTCATACTGATTTTCTCCTGGCTCTTACAAGCTATATTTAAGTAAGTCTGTAGTTGCTTATACCATGGATCTGGAGGCCTACATTTTCTATTACTTTCGGATTGTAAGAAAAATTATAAAACCTTCCAAAATATTCTCACAATCAATAACGGCCCGTTTGCTACCTGTAGGCTTGCATTTCCTAATTTGAATAATTTTGTATTGTAAAGCTACTTTTCAGGTAAATTTGCTTTAACACTTTCGAGCAATAATTTTCATTTATGTTTTGTTTATCAGCAATTATGCCGTGTCATTCGAAGAAAAGTATGATTATTGGAAATATATATATATATATATACGCCACCAGTAATTCAATTCAAAATTTAAAACCAGATATACTTATTGATATAATTATCATTTTTCACTAACTATATTCTTTTCTAGATACATGAAAGGAGAGACCTAGAATTTGTATAGTAGTGTGCAGGCCTACACCACTTTTAATATTGGTTGGCCTCCTGTTTATTAAAAAGGGCATTCAATTATGTAATGATATGAAAGAGTATGTCATTTAACACTCAACTCTGCAAGGAACAACAAATGTGTTTGAAGACGAATATTGATGAAAGAATACAAAATTTGGGTTTTGTGTTGTACGTCTTCAAACACATTTATTCTGAAAATTCTTACAGAAGTTAGTGTTAAGTGATATCCTCTTTCATTTCATTGTAAAGTGCGTATCAAAAAGTTGCACTCAACACTGAAAAAAATGAAATGAACTTTTGCCATCAAATTCGTTGGGCTCCAATCGCTTTAGAGAAACTTGATGTTTCGTTCAATGGTTCTTTGCTAACTGAATTGCTCGGGTTACTACGCATTTTAACCAGGTCACTCTGGGTATTGTTGTTAATGCATTTGTATACACATTTCCTTATTCCATCGTGTTTTAGATCCCCCTCTAAATAACATCTTTCTTAACTGCTACGGTTTTTCATCTACAATGTCTTTTTTATCTGGAACCTATAATATACAAACACTGCTTTGCAATAGGTTCCTCACATTCCACTTAATCTATCATATGAATTGAATATCATTGCGACTTGCTCAAACCACATGTATATGTGTATATGTATATATTATTTGTATTATATATGTATGTCTATATCTTTTGTCAAATGTGAAACAAATACACTGGAAACTTGAAACTTGAACTTGAAAAAGTTAGCAGGTCAATTACCCCCATAATTAGGCATCTAGGCTTCAATTTGAATACAATTGTAAACTTGACTATCGTATCTGATGAGTATTTATAGAATCTTATCTCCTAGAATTGATTCCAGTTCTCAGTATTCCTGTCTTGCTTAATTGTTTCATTATCGATCACAGTTTTATTATTGAGATTGCTTTGATTGAAGCAGCCCACATTCTGAAAATATGAAATTTGTGGGGATTTGTGTACATGGAGAATAGTGAAGTTAGGATCACATAAAGTTGCCAATTTGTATTTTTTGTACCATTTAAATGATTCACTAACCTGTAAAACATGACTTCACTATTATTTGGCTGATTTTAAAGGACAAATCCAGTAGATTTACGAGTTAATCCGTATAAAAAGAGTAAAATAATACAAATAGAACAGTGAAAATTTGTAAAATAGGACAACAATTAAGAAAGTTATGGACTTTTGAAGGTTTTGCAAAATTTCAGAAAGCATTGATATGTATCGCACGGGTTGCATGCAAATTAGTGAGTTGATGTCATCGCCTCACAACTTAATTTTTGCTCTATTAATTAGAACGACATTGTAAGGAGACTGGAGTTGTCCTTTCATATCAATAACACTTTTTTATAAATGATATATGCGATGTACGTATTTGGAAATGAGAAGGGTTTTTTTAATTTTCCTTTATTTTTTCTGAATGCTTATGGAATGGTGCTTTTTAACCCAAAGAGAAAAAAACATTTATTACGTAATTGGATTCCACTCTATCCGCATACATGATAATTGAATGTGATAAGTTGCTAATAATGAGTTGTCACTTTAGCTTATAAGAAGTCTCATTCCGTTCAAGACCCCTGCAAATGAGGCGTTACTACCTTTAAGCATGTTCTGAGAGTTTTCTTTTCACAGGAACTCAATATTTCCTTCAAACTGCTGTATAACATTTTGAGGATGAAAACAACACTTTGTAATGTTTATTGGTTATTAACATTAGCCACCATGGAAAAATGTTTCAGAAATTAACGTATCTTTATGAATCATCCTATGGTCATCGCTCTTTTTGCAAAGCTCCTGCCGAACTTTAGAACAAACTACCTTTACCTTTAAACATTTTTTTCAGACTGTCAACCAATTCGAAACTAGTCTTAAGACACATTTATTCACAATTGCTTTTGATGATTAACTTACTCTGTTCACATTGATGTAAATTTCATATGTACTGTAATTTTTTGTTTAATATATAATTGTTTGTCATTTTATTTTGTTTGTTATAGGGCTTAGAGACTTAGGTGAAAAGCGCTTCATAAGCACCGTTTATTATTAGTATTATTATTATAGAGCGTTATATGTAATGGTTTTAGAATTCAATGAAATACAATGTGTATTTTATTTTATAACATGTCATATTTCCATTTTTTCTAAAACTTAAATTTCATTTATTTACATGTGTTGATATTTGTACTACCAGTATATCCAATATTATTGCTTCATGTAGTACAGGGCAGCTCAGATTTTCGTCAGTTTGAAAAGTTTTTACATATCTTGAACAACATGTCGTTTGTTTCTTGAAATTGAAATTCAGCTTCTGGCTGAAAAAGACATAACTTTGCAATGATAACGAGCCATTTTGAATGGAATTTATTTGACAAAATGAATAAATTATGACAACATTCGATGTCTTTTTTTTAACGAAGACAATGAAATCATTAATTATCTGGTTATCTGTACAAATTGTCATTAACAATCCATAGTTATCTTATCTACAAGTTTACAACAACAAAAACAGAAATTCCCCAAGCTCAGATAAATCAATTCAAACAAACTATATTCACTGTTATAAAATGGGTTCAAGAATGTAGCCAATGAGAAGCGTCAAAATTGATCACGTGACCGTGCATTATTTTTTATCATATGCGAGGGGAGTGCATTTTGGTGATAACAGCCGTGCAAAAATGGTGCAACAAAAAGGCATAATGCACGCTGCGTGTAATTCAATGCATGTTTAAAAGAAGTCGCACCATGCACTGCACAGTCTGTTTACGAGGCCACTGCTGCCGCGATCGTTTGTGTGCACACGTTATTTCTTATGGAGGTTGCAGGTTTACAGTGTTATCGCCTTGCTAAGTAAGATTGTCGACCCATTTTATAAAACAAATAATACACAGGTTTTCGTTCGTGACGTTATGGCGATGCAGCGCTATTCGGGTATTCACAATGGCACAAAATACACTCGGCTACGCCTCGTGAATTTTATTGCACCATAGTGAATACCCTCATGCCCCATCGACCATAACGCACTCACACCTGTATATATAATTGGCACACATTATTGAAGAGATCGATAATTAACTATTCAACTCCAGTTAAATTTTAATGTGCTTTTCATTGATATTAATCAGAGGATAGTGTGGGTTCAAAATAGACTTTTTATCAAGATGGGGAAAACCAGTACAATATACACATACGTGTACAATGTGAACAATGAAGGTTGGTTAAATTATTTACAGGAAGTTTTGGAAATCCGTCATCTGTACAGAAGCTTCTAGCAACAGAGTTTTTGGCAAAGGTCCAGAGTTATGTTGGTACATAGAGGGGATGGGCTTTTATATTATAAAAGAAATATATAAATTTTGTATAGTTTGGTACCGGCGAGTCTTGCTGTCCAGTAGAACCTCATTATTTCAAGCACATTCCTTGTTTTATCGGGTATTACTTTACATTAGGAAAAAACCAATAAAATATAGAGAGTTGTAACAGGTACCTCGTTTTAACCATGTTTTAAAGGTAGTGAATCCCTTTGCAGCTAACATCGAATTGTAAAAATTTGCAGGAATTATGAATATGTCATGTATGTCCTTTCTGTGAAATCTAAACGTTAGCAGTGTGCTATATAGTATTCAAATTATGCAAGGAAATCCGTTTACTTTCTTTCTCTTTAATGTCAGACACTATCGAGTGCCTGACTGACTTCTTTTTTTCTTTAGTAATAACATACACATAAAATGAGCTGTAAAGGGTACATGAGCAGAATTTGATGTTGGCTGCAGGGGCATAGTATCTTTAAGAAAAGGCGATCTGTCCCATGGTATGACGAAAATATACGTGCAGCAAGACAAGTTAAGAAAAGGGCAGAGCGAAAATGGAGGAAATCAGGGAGCCTGTGATCGTGATTTGTACAACGCCAGGAGAATTGAGTTAAACATTGCTATTCTGAATGCTATGTAAATATTACACTGACTTGCTTGATGATACTTCTAAAGAAATGTATGCACGATAAATTCCTTGCTTGGATGCTCGAAAGGAGCCCTTCCTTGCTGTGACAACAATGCAAAGTTAGCAAATGATTTTGCCACATTCTTTAAAGATAAGATTACCCAGATTAGAAAGAGTCTTGAAGAAAGTTCGAGAGTAGCGACAGCTTTGACCAGTGATGATGTACCTGATGGATCCGTACAAAGACAGCCTTCTTTGCAATCAGGTAGTCAGAGTGATGGAACACTGTCATGCTTTTCTGAAGTAAGCGAGACAGAAGTGA
>CP137681.1:28599884-28697690 GCA_037976565.1 Mesocentrotus franciscanus
AGTAGGATGATTAATTACTCTAATTAGACCTTAGTTGAACGAGGACAAAGACCAAATTTATAAACCCTCAGAGTGTTAAAGAATTGAACGAAAGTGGTGGCTTTTATTTTGTTTACTCTTTCAGCATTGCTTTCCAAGTACATGTATGTTTAATTACAGCTCGTTTAAAAAGAATCGTTGAAATTGACTGCTATATTTTGAGGGGAAAAAGGTAACTAACAAGAAAGATTTAATCTATATTGTACAGGTGCCTAAAAGTATTCCAGGTACAGTTCAAATGGCCTTTAGCAGTGTGCTGGTGTATTTGAAATGGATTGACTTGAAAGAAAATGTTATTGGCCTAAACATATTTTCCAAGACCAAACATTTGCTTTTCATACTCATTTTCTCCGGGCTCTTACAAGGTATATTTGAGTAAGTCTGTAGTTGCTAGTACTATGTATCTGGAGGCCTATCTTTTATATTACTTTAGGATTGTAAGGAAAATTATAAAATCTTCCAAAATGTCGTCAGAATCAATTAAGGCCCGTTTGCTACCTGTAGGCTTGTTATTTCTAATTTGAATATATATGTATTGTAAAGCTACTTTTCAGGTTAATTTGCTTTAAAATTTTCAAGAAAAAAGTTTTATGTTTTTTTTTTAAAGAAGCAATTATGCTGCCTCATATAAAAACACAGTATTTATGTAGGATATATACATGTATATGCCACTAGTAATTCAGTTCAACATTTAAAAGCGGACACATGTATTGATATAGTTGTCATTTTTCACTAACTATATTTCTTTCTAAGCACATGAAAGGACAGGCCAAGAATTTGTATTATAGTGTGCAAGCCTACACCACTTTAAATATTGGTAGACTTCCTGCTTATTTAAAAGAAAGCAGCCCCATCCCCCAAAAAAAAAGGTGTGGAGTGTGGATGTACATGTATATACCTTTTGCAGGCAACAACCAAATCTACAAAACTCTGCATGGATCACAAATACGGCAGGTATCTCCTATCTGTGAAATGTTAAGGTTAGCAGTGAGCTAGTATTCAAATGATGCAAAAAAACTGTTAACTCTCTAGACATTACTTTCATACACTGCTGAGGGACTAACTCACTTTTTTTCTTCTATTTCTTCATTGTACGCAAAAATTGCGAAATTTTGTATTATTTCATCAATATTCGTCTTCAAACACATTTATTCTGAAAATCCTTGCAGAATTCGGTGTTAAATGTCATCCTCTTTCACTTCCTTATACAATTGAAGTGAATGTTTGCCATCAAATTGTTTGGGCTCGAAACACTATAGAAAAGCTTTTAAAAGATAGAACGTCAAATACCGCCATAAGTATGCATCTCTAGGCTTCAATTTGAAAACAATTGTAAATCATACTTTCGTATCTGAAGAGTATTTACAGAATCTTATCTCCTAGAATTGATTCCCATTCTCAGTGTTCCTGTCTCCCTAAAATTGTTTCATTATCGATAACAGTTTTATTATTGCTTTGATTGTAGCGACCCACATTCTGAAAATATGTAATTTTGTGGTGATTTGTGTTCATGGAGAATAGGTGAAGCTATGATCACATACATTTGCCAATTTGTATTTTTGTAGCATTTAAATGATTCACTAATCTGAACACAAAAAAATAACTTTACTATTATTTGGCTGATTTTAAAGGACTAATCCAGGTGATTTTCAAGTCAATCAGAATAAAAAGAGGAAAATAACACACATAGAACAGTGAAAATGTGTAAAATAGGACAAAAAATAAAAAAAAAGTTAGATGGAATTTTGAAGTTTTGCAAAATTTCAGAAAGCATTAATATGTATCGCACGGATTACATACAGATTAGTGAGTTGATGTCGGCTGAACTCTCTTTTTTTTGTTGAGTACCTAATTACATTCCATTCTATCGGGATACAGTACATGTAAATCGAATGTGATAAGTTGCCTTGATGAGTTGTCACTTTAGCTTATAAGAAGTCTCATTCCATTCAAAAAACCCTGCAAATGAGGGGTTACTAGCTTTGTTTTGAGAGTTTTCTTTTCACGGGAACTCAATATTTCCTTCAAAGTGCAATGCTGTTTAAAATTTTGATGATGAAAAAACAACACTTTGTAATGTTTATTGGTTATTAACATTAGCCATCACGGATACATATTTCAGAAATGTACATATCTTAATGAATCAGAAAGCGTTATAGTTTTAGAATTCAATGAAGTACATTGTGTTTATAACATGTCATATTTCCATTTTTTTCTAAAATTTAAATTTCATTTAATTACATGTGTTGATATTTGTACTACCAGTATATCCAATATTCTTACTCCATGTATCACAGTGCAGCTAAGATTTTGTTCAGTTCGAAAAGTATTTACATATCTTGAACAATATGTCGTTTGTTTCTTGAAATTTAAATTCAGCTTTTGGCTGAAAAAGACATCATTTTGCAACGATGACGAGCCACTTTGAATGGAATTTATTTGACAAAATGAATAAATAATGACAACGTTCAAACAACTTGATGCATTCTTAAATGTTTTTTTTTTAAACAAAGACAATGAAAGCAGTAATTATCTCATCTGTACAATTTGTTATTAACATTCCATGGTTATCTTATTTACAAGTTTACCCAAAAATCAGAAATTCCCCAAGCTCAGATAAATCAATTCAAACAAACTATCTTCACTGTTGCCACACATTATTGAAGAGATCAATTGCGTTGAAAAAAAGGGACCTTTCGATAGTTCATACATAAATATTCCAAGATTATATAGGTGCAAGTCAGATATTTTAAGAATATTACAATTATAGAAAAGCATATTTGTATGGGCAAGAAAACCAACATTATTTATTATTCTAACAACCCGTTTTTGTTTAGAAGTGTTTCTGGGTTATTGTGGGAGCAAAATAAATTAGAGTCATCCGCGAAAAGAATAAATGATAAGATTTCAGATGAGTTTTTGAGATCATTGATGTATAAAATAAAAAGGAGCGGACCTAGTAAAGAACCTTGGGGGACGCCACAGGTAATTGGTTGAAGAGTCGATTCCGAACCATCTATATATACAAACTGTCTTCTACCACTGAGGTAGCTCCTGAACCACTCCACCAAGGCCCTCCCTCGAACACCATAGTGGGATAACTTATGGAGTAAAATATCATGATTAATTGTATCGAAGGCCTTGGAGAAGTCCAGGAAAATACCCGCAGTATGTAACACATTGACGATAGCATTTGCAATCTTATTGATAAATAATAGAAGTGCGTGCGCGGTTGAGTGCTTCTTGCGAAAACCAAATTGGGAGCCGGAGAGAACATGATTAAAATTCAAAAAAGCAATAAGGCGAGAATAAACAATTTTTTCGAGAATCTTTGAGAAATGGTTAGGAGTGAAATGGGGCGGTAATTTCCTACGTTTTGTTGATCCCCTTTCTTAAAAATGGGTATAACCTTTGCGATCTTCATTTTATTAAGGACAGTGCCAGTTGTTAATGATAGATTAAAAATATGTGTTAGAGGGGAAACTATTTAATAGTTATCCGATTTTGCTCAAACGTTTTTTGATTGGTTTGTCTGATTTTTCTGGTTCTATTGAAAGTAAGTTATTTTGGAGTGGACTTGGGCTTTAAAGGTTGGCGATACTGTACTATGTCGTCAATAACTGGTAGACCTACACAATTATATTTTCCCTAGCAGTATTATAGGCAATAAAACAGAGCATGTTCAGCTTTATAAAGATCCGACTCTCCTTGTAGCACTTTGAGAAGTGCAAATAGAGAATTGTATATGTTAAGGATCCTCAAGAAATATACCTTACCAACATAGGCGCCGGAAGTGGGGGGCAGGGAGGCGCCCCCACCAAACAAGTGGGGAGGGGCAAAACGCATTTTCGCCCGCCCCAAAAAAAACGCCCCCCAAAAAAAAGAAGAAAAGCAGTAAAGGAGTAAAGATGATTTGTATTTTTTAACCAAAAAGAACATAAAAATAATAAAACCTGAATTGAATCACATATAAATTATATGCCATTCAAAGAAAAGGAAAGTTAAAAGGAATTACATTTCCTAAACATTCCGCATGCCACCTATATTTATCAACGGAGGCTTTTATAATAGCGATACGCGCATATCGTGGAAATATTGTGAGAGGATGGGAAAGCGTGTGTGTTTTTATTATAGGGGTGAGAAGACATGAGCCCCTGAACGCTGGCGTACTGATGGGGGGGTTATTTCTAATTCGATATCAGTGATTTACAAATGTTGAAATTACATGATTTTCCCGTATTTTTTCTCAATTTTTTTGTATAAGTCATACCTTTTTATACGTTTGATGGAAAATCAGAAATTCCCAAATTTACAGTCGGGCGAAAAATATGCATATTTAGAAGCCTTCATGTCAGGGCCTGCAGAACGGCGGGGCTCGGGGGCTCGAGCCCCCCTCACTTTTTTGAAAAGTATGTTAAAGAGAAAAAGAAAGAAATAGAGAGAGATAAAATAAGTGACCTGCCAATGTCACAAATGAGGTATCAAAATATGCTCATCTGACCGTAATTAAATGCCTAAAACCTATGAGCTTCCGGGGGCTCTGCCCCCTGGACCCTACTAAGGGCCCTAATGCGAGCCCCTGGATGCTCATCTGACCGTAATTAAATACCTAAAACCTATGAGCTTCCGGGGGCTCTGCCCCCTGGACCCTACCAAGGGCCCTAAGGCGGCCCCTGGATGCTCATCTGACCGTAACTAAATATCCGAAACCCTCTAAGCTTCCGGGGGCTCTGCCCCCTGGACCCCATCAAGGGCCCTAAAGAGGGTCCTGGATGCTCATCTGACCGTAATAAAATACCTAAAACCCCTGAGGTTACAGGGGCTCTGCCCCCTGGACCCTCCGCCAATTAGTGACCTGCCAGTGTCCCAATAAAGGTATCTAAGTAGGCCTATGCTTATCTGACCGTAATTTAATGCCTAAAAACCCTGAGCTTCCGGGGGCTCAGCCCCTTGACCCCCTGCCGGGGTTCAGGCCCTGAACCCCACGCCAATTTACGCTCGCTACGCTCTACCTGATCGTTAATACTCCACTTTGAAAAACGTCCCGTGGGGCCTGCATGTAACATGTAAGAGTGGTGGTGATGCAGATTCTTCTTCCCCCAATCCCAAACTGCTTCCGGCGCGCCTGCTTACCAATGTCAGACCTAATTATAAAATACACCGGTTATGTGAGCTCATTACTCGAGTTTGCTGCATCAGTGTGGAACGCCGCGGACGTCCTCGCCCGTACGTGTGCGCGTGACATCGCATAGATTGAAACATGTACACGTCACACATGTCGTCTCAAAAGTAAACTCTCTACCTGAACGGCAGGGCGTCGTTTATACCTGCATTATTAGCTGCACTAGATCTAGCCGAAGCCAGAATTTATCGGCTTTGATCTCCGGAACTTGCAAGGAAGGGATAAAGATATGGCATCTAATATTGATGATGGAGAGGACATTGGATTACCGATCTGTGATTTCCCACCTTCCCAAGACACAAAAAGTCAGTATCAGCGTCATTACCCACGTGAGTTACCAGTTGGTTGTGTTAAATATGAAAGCTCCGGGAGCGGAAAGTGGATGTTGTTCTTCCCAGTGTCGGAGATTGATGAAAAATGGGAGATGGCAAAGGATTTGTTTGATACCGGTGAGCTGAGGGGTGTGAGGGGAATGAAAGTCTCAACAGCTATGAACAATCCAAGAAGTTCTGATAATACCATGAGAGTGCTTATCATGTATTGCGGACCGTGGACTGATGAACCGCTCATGAGAAAAATTGGGAGAAATCTGGCACTAAAAACAAAGTATGAGAGTAAGAATGGTTCTATGTATTACAAAACAGACGACCAAACCAGAGGGGGGACAAGGGCAACAGGTCAAACTTCAAACCACCGTTACCAGATAAGGGGTAGTGAGCAAAAAAAAAAAATTGGGGCACCCGAAAAAATTTTTTCCCTCCGGGAAGGGTAATTTTTTTTCCACCACCACCCCTTGGGCGCCAGGGTAGTGAGCACAAATTTTTTTTTTCAAAAGGGTGTTTTTACCTGTTTTTTTCTAGGGGAGGGGGCCCGGGGCCGGCCCCTGGATCCGCCACTGGTATAAAGACATATCTGGCACTCTTCGCTACAAGACAGATATAGGTCGAAAGGAAACGGCAAGTTTGGGACAGTTGATGCCTAAATACAACCAGGTGTTACCAGTTCCCGGGCCAAGTGTTGGGGCCAACCTCGCCCCTTCTAAAAAAAAAAGAAATAATAATAAAGAAAATGAAGATTGTATTTCCAATTTTACAGCGAAACAAGATTTTAGAACAGATGATGGTACTAGGGATTTGGAGAGGGATGGAGAACAGTTTATTTACAGCTCATTTAAAAGGAATTGTTGGAATTGACTTTCAAGAAAAAAGGAAACAAGCAAGAAACTGTTAATCTTTATTTGTACAGATGCCTAAAAGTATTCAAGGTACAGTTTAAATGGCTTTTAGCAGTGTGCTGGTGTATCTGAAAATGGATCGTAACTTGAAAAAAAAATTTTTAATTGGCCTTAACATATTTTCCAAGGCCAAACTTTTCATACTGATTTTCTCCTGGCTCTTACAAGGTATATTTGAGTAAGTCTGTAGTTGCTTGTACTATGGATCTGGAGGCCTACCTTTTCTATTACTTTAGGATTGTAAGGAAAATTATAAAACCTTCCAAAATGTTCTCAGAATCAATAAAGGCCCGTTTGCTACCTGTAAGCTTGCTCTCTGTAATTTGAATAATGTTGTATTGTAAAGCTCCTTTTCAGGTAAATTTGCCTTTTTTTTTAAAGCAAATATGCCGTGTCATTCGAAACAAAATTATAAATATTGGATATTAATATATGCCACTAGTAATTGAATTTCAACATTTTAAAAGCGGATACATGTATTGATATAATTGTCATTTTTCACTAACTATATTTTACTCTAGATACATGAGAGGACAGGCCTAGAATTCGTGTTATAGTGTACAAGCCTACACCACTTACAATATTGGTGGGCCTCCTGCTCATTAAAAAGGGTATGCAGCCCCAAAATCTTGAGAACAGAGTCCGATATATATTGGCATGAAGCTTATGTTGAGTGTGTACGTAGGTGCAACATGGAGTGTTATTTCTGCTGTAAGTTAATACTCATATGCATGTAGGCATATATGTACAAAATATGTATTGCAATTGTAAAAGTATTGTACCTTGTAACAAAGCCAATGGAAACAGAATTTCTATGTATTACCATGGTTCAATAAAGATGAAATGAAATAAAATGAAATAAAATGAAATGTACATGTATAGCTTTTGCATGCAACAACAAATTCTGCAAAATTCTGCATGAAACACAAATATAGCAGGTAATCTCCTGTCTGTGAAATTATTCAAGGTTAGCAGCTAGTGACCTAGTATCCAAACTGTTAACTTTCTAGACTTTACTGTCATACATTGCTGAGGGACTGACTCATTGTACGCAGAAAACCTAAATTGTATATTCTTGCATCAATATTCGTCTTCAAACACAATTATTCAGAAAATCCTTGGAGGAGTCAGTGTTAAATGTCACCCTCTTTTACTGCATTACACAATTGGAGTGCATTTTTGCCATCAATTTGTTTGGACTCCCAACACTTTAGAGAAGCTTTAAAAGATAGAAGATCAAATATCCCCGTAATTTGGCATCTAGGCTTCAATTTGAATACAATTGTAAACCAGACTATCGTATCTGAAGAGTATTTACAGAATCTTATCTCCTAGAATTGACTCCCATTCTCAGTGTTCCTGTCTTGCTTAATTGTTTCATTATCGATCACAGTTTTATTATTGAGATTGCTTTGATTGTAGCAGCCCACATTCTGAAAATATGAAATTTTGTGGAGATTTGTTTACATGGAGAATAGTGAAGTTAGGATCAAATAAAGTTGCCAATTTGTATATTTTTTTACCATTTAAATGATTCACTAAACTGTGAAACATAACTTCACTCTTATTTAGCTGATTTTAAAGGACAAATCCAGGTGATTTTCAAGTTAATCCGAATGAAAAGAGGAAAATTATACAAATAAAACAGTGAAAATTTATAAAATGGGACAACAATTAAGAAAGTCATTGAGTTTGAAGGTTTTGCAAAATTTCAGAAATCATTGATATGTATCGCACGGGTTGCAGATTAGTGAGTTGATGTCATCGCCTCAAAACTTCATTCATGTAATTATTAATTAAAACGAATATGTAAGGAGACTGGAGTTTTCCTTTGATTTCATTACCGGAATTCTTATTATATAAATGATATATGTGATGTACGCATTTAGGAATGAGAAGGGTCTTTGAATTTTCCTTTATTTTTCTTTGAATGCTTATGGAATGGTAAAGCGTTGATTACCTATGGTAATTAGATTCCACTCTATCATCATACATATAAATCTAATTAATAAATTGCCTTTAGCTTATAGGAAATCTTATTCCGTTCAAGACCCCCTACAAATGATAGGTTACTACCTTTAAGCATGTCTTGTGAGTTTTCTTTTCACAGGAAGTCAATATTTTCTTCAATGTGCTGTATAACATTTTGAGGACGAAAACAAAAATGTGTAATGTTTATTGGTTATTAACATAAGCCACCATGGATACATGTTTTAGTAATTAACGTATCTTTATGAATCATATAATGGTCATCACTCTTTTTGCAAAGCTTCTGCTGAACTTTGGAACAAACTACTTACAAAAACTGTCAGACTGTAAACCAATTCGAAACTAGGTTTAAGACACATTTATTCAAAATTGCTTTAGATGATTAACTTACTCTGTTTACATTGATGTTAATTTCATTTGCATTGTAATTTGTACGTTTATTTGTAATTTTTTGTTTAATATATAATTGTTTGTCATTTTATTTTGTTTGTTATAGGGCTTAGAGACTTAGGTGGAAAGCGCTTCACAAATACCATTTATTATTATTATTATTATAGAGCGTTATATGTAATGGCTTTAAATTCAATGAGGTACAAAGTGTATTTTATTTTATAACATGTGATATTTACATTTTTCTAAAAGAAAATTTAATTTTTGTACGTGTGTTTACATTTGTACTACCAGTTTATCCATTATTATTGCTCCATGTAGTACAGGGCAGCTCAGATTTTCGTCAGTTCGAAAAGTTTTTACATATCTTGAACAATATGTCGTTTGTTTCTTGAAATTGAAATTCAGCTTTTGGCTGAAAAATTCATATCTTTGCCATGATAACGAGCCATTTTGAATGGAATTTATTTGACAAAATGAATAAATAATGACAACATTCTAACAATTTGATGCATTCATAACTGTCTTTATTTTTAACAAAGAAAATGAAAGCAGTAATTATCTTGTTATCTAGACAAAGTGTTATTGACATAGTTATCTTATTTACAAGTTTACAAAACAATTTGAAATTCCCCAAGCTCAGATAAATCAATTCAAACAAACTATCTTCACTGTTGGCATACATTATTGAAGAGATCAATAATTAACTATTCAACTCCAGTTAAATTCTAATGTGCTCTTCATTGATATTAATCAGAGGATAGCGTGGGTTCAAAATAGACGTTTTATCAAGATGGGGGAAAACCAGTACAATGTAAACGAACGTGTACAATATGAACTTGTGCAGGTTAGGTAATTATCTACAGATATGTGTCATCTTTACAGAAGCTTCTATAGCAACAGAATTCTTGGCTAAGGTCCATATTTATGTTGGTACTTAGAAATATTTAAAAAGGATCTAAAGTCAAATATGTTCGCATGTTATTTTAGTTAATTTATGTTGAATGTACATCTATGCATATTATTTTGTTCTTATTTCTCTATGGAACTCATTCTAATTCTATCCCTCTGCGCCTCAGAATAGTTTACTAGATCGATGGCGCATAACAATGCTGTATTTCTTCTTCTTATTATTACTTTGAGGTAATGGGCTTTATCATAAAGGAAATATGTAAATTAAATTTGGTATAGTTTGGTACCGGCGAACCTTATTATATCGGGTATTTCTTTGTATCAGGTACCTTTTATAATGAGGTTCCACTGTATACCAACCATTGGATCTTTAGTTACCAATATTAATATAGTCTAGTGCTGTTCCATGTGATTGGCTTTTTATCTTAATCATATTTCTGTCAAATAATGAGACTATTCTCCTCCCTAATCAGTATTCCAATTAACCTGTTGCTGCCAAGAATACCGCATCGCCCATAGCTTTAGCACAGGAACCAGCCGGTCCCCTCGGCAAAGGGTTAAGTGTTATAAGTCGTAAAATTAAAGATTAATCAATCTTTTTTAATAAAAGCCTTTACAGTTTAAAAAAAAAAAAAAAAAAAGATGTAGCACAAGGCCTTCTGGTGAGACAATTATCAGGTATAGATAGCACTACAGAACATGTACAGTGAACTCTCGTTAAAATCAACTCCTTAAGACCAGTAAATTTACTTGAAGCGTCTCTAAAGTGTTGGGAGAGGATGTCAAGATTCCCCCTAAAAAAAGAAGAACAAAAAATTGTTTGAAGACAAATATTGGTAATAAGATACATAATTTGGGTTTTCTGTTGTATGCAGAAAACCTCAATTTTGTTCTTTCATCAATATTCGACTTCAAACACATTTGTATTTTTTGAAAATCCTTGCCGAAATGTGTCTTAAATGAAATCTTCTTTCACATTATGATACAAGTGAAATGTTGCCATCAAATTTTTGGGGCTCACAACACTTTAGAGGGGCTTTAATACTTGACAAGACTGTGTATCAGGGTTTAAAAAATAGACACAGTGACGTTCTTGACATTGGGGCTGCATAGATTACTCATTTTTATCTCACTAAAAGTATACTTTTTAATGTTATTCTTTGAATTGATCTATACAGTAAAATTAAAATATACTTATGTACAGAATGAACGTATTCAGATACACCAAGTACACAAAGGACAGCAAAACTGTTATATGAATCAAACATAATTTCACCAATGCTCTTTCATTCCGAAAGCTCATACGGGATAGGCAAAAGTTTTGCGGAGATAGTATGAGTAAGACAACACCATTGACAAAGTTGATGTGAAATTTGCAAAAGAAGAGAGAGACAGAGAGAGGGAGAGAGAGGAAAAGGGGGTAGTAGTGAGAGTCAGAAAGAGAGAAAGAAAGAGAGCGAGAAAAAAAGAGCCAAGAGGATCCAATACACTACATGAATCAAATAAAGTCAAGTATGATGATAAACGTAATCCACGTATTCACAATTTATTCCAATATTTTGGGCGGGAAAGCCAAATATCAAAATGATAATTTTTAATTTTTTCCAATTTGGCAGTTATATCATAATTATTGCTTTCGTTGTTGATGTAAGGGAAATAAATCTTAAGTACAATATGTCAATGGAATGGATTCCTCAAAAAAAGGAAATAGCGGCCGACGGCGAGTGGAGGGGGTGGTGAGGCAGTATAGCAACACAAACTTTCGGGGAGTGTTGGGGGAGGTCATCCCTCGAAAGGACACTTGTTATTGATGTATAAGCTGGCTCCGACAGCGTAGTGGTACCCGGTTGCAATTGCGCCCAAATCCTTAATATTTGAACTTCATGTATATCCTATTGGTTTGAAAAGTGGTATTATTTTAATTTTAATTTCCCAGCATTATTTTGAAATGTCTTGAAGTTGTTTTCCTCTCTTCAAATGACACTACAAACCCAGCCTATACTTTTCCTGTAGGGATAATGAAAGTGATTGTCCTCCGAGAAAGAGCCTCAATATAAAAAAATAATTTTATTGTTGCTATGTCAGGAAATCTTTTTAACCCCTTTTCAAATCCTGCAGAGTAACAAAAATGTTCCCTATTGAATTAAAGTGATAAACCAGCTTCATTTTATATAACTGAATCGAATTTGGTATTTTTAAAATCTTCGGTGCTATGTCGGAATCACATCACATACTGATTCTTTAAAAAATAGCCGGAAAAAAAATAAAGATTTGTACCCCGATTGCGTGTTCTATTAGTTCTAACACCTACTTTAAGTGTGGTATTCTGCATAGTAGCTTTACGTGTAGGCCTTTTTCATTACTGGATTTTTTTAAGTATTGAAACTCTCGCATATAATCACTTTGCCGCTTATTTGATATTTTATATTGCAAAAAGGTAATAACAAATTTCCGTCAAGAGCAGCAATAAATGATACTGATGAACCTCCAGTAATATTTCCTACTCTATACAACATTCGTTGATACCAGATTTGGCTGCGGCCTTTAGCGGTTTATTAAGTTAGACCCGATTTTCCTTGCAACATTGCCCCGACAATGTGTTTATTTTGGACCGCGGCTGAATCATGAAGGATTCGCGGTCATAAATTACGGCGCGTGGGGGCGCGTGACACTTGTTCTGACACCGCGGACCAAAATAAACACATTTTCGGGGCAATCATCATCATCACCAACTTCAGGTGGCGCTGTAAAGCGCTGCTGTGGTCTTCACGAGAGCACGCCATGCAACTCTTTCACTAACTCCGGGAAGCTCCAACACCGGCGCCGCAGGCGTCGGAGCTTCGGTAACACTGTAGTGGGGGCTTCTAAAACAGCCGATGGGGCAACATTACTGTTAAATCTGCAATAGTAGTACTTACAATTTTTACATCATAGGGTGCACGAATCCTCAGGGCATAACAATGATCACTTGAATTCATAATTTGAAGAAATCTTCGATGGGAAAAAAGGGTTATTCAAAGCCCTACACAAACGATTCTTCCATGTCGCAACGTCGATTCAAAATGGCGAAGAGACAGTACGCATGCGCGGCAGAGCCGCAGAAAGTATGAATATTCATGCTATCGAGCGCCGATCGCTCGAAATCGCTGAATATGCACGACTCGAACAAACAGAGCGGTGAATGTAAACCCTGGGCCCGTATTCAATTCAATACTTAAGTACAAAATTTAAGCTTTTTACTTAGTATTTGGCTTAGATAAAATACTTAGCCAATTTTGGTATTCAATTCAAACTTTTGGCTAAGTATTTTACCCTAAATTTAAGACAGCTCCTACCAGACTTAAGCCAATTATTTGGAGGCCTTGATTGGCAGGCATATGGTTTTCTTACGCAGTATTATAACCTGCGCACAATTATATTAGCGCGCATTTATTGCGACGCGTTAATTGCGCATTACTTTTGATTGACCGTGTGATGTCACAATGCTTATCAGAAAGTATTTTACTTAGATTTTGTCTAAGGTAAGTAAAAGTCTAAAATGCGATTTGAATACGAGATAAGTAAACTTCTTAGCTTAGCCATTTACTTAGTAAATTTCTGACTTATTCTGAGTATTGAATTGAATACCGGCCCAGGTCCCTCGGCCCTTCTCAACCTCGTGCATATTCAGCGATTTCGAGCGATCGGCGCTCGATAGCATGAATATTCATACTTTCTGCGGCTCTGCCGCGCATGCGTACTGTCTCTTCGCCATTTTGAATCGACGTTGCGACATGGAAGAATCGTTTGTGTAGGGCTTTGAATAACCCTTTTTTCCCATCGAAGATTTCTTCAAATTATGAATTCAAGTGATCATTGTTATGCCCTGAGGATTCGTGCACCCTATGATGTAAAAATTGTAAGTACTACTATTGCAGATTTAACAGTAATGTTGCCCCATCGGCTGTTTTAGAAGCCCCCACTACAGTGTTACCGAAGCTCCGACGCCTGCGGCGCCGGTGTTGGAGCTTCCCGGAGTTACTCTTTCACCTGCCATTTGTGTTGCACCTTTCATTCCTTGTCCAGACACTTTCTTGATATCATCAGTCCAAGATATTGGTGGATGACCTCTACCCCGTTTTCCTTCGACTGCTCGGGGCAATGTGGCAAGGAAAATGGGCTATAACATAGAAACAGGCTAAAGAGGGCAGCCAAATCTGGTATCAACTTAAAGCTTAGACATCATAGGAGAAAAAAGTTGGTAATAAAATTAAAGTGGAAATCCCTGGAAATCTAAACATTTCCTCTGGATTTATAAAAAAAACATGGATAATTATAATTAGTCCATTTTTCAGTGAATTACCCTATAATATATTATGAAGATTGTGTTTCTATCCATTTTTAACCCATTCATGCAGCGAAATGAACTATCAGGAATATGTTAGAGCAATTTCATATCAATAGCTTAAAAGTTCCATGTTAAATTGAAAGATTTATAACAAAAATAAGTCACTTTTGCACTAAAACTGTGCTGAATATGTAAGATTTTGCTGTTTGAAGGAATTAATTTTTACCCTTATTGTGCATACTGGAATTAAATATTTAAATGAGGTATTCTTAATTGTATTATCTTTCAACTGGGCAAGAAAAAAAATTACCAAAAATGAGTTTGGGCGCACTTTGGCTCCTCCCTGGCCCACTGTGCGATGGTGCGTGGGCATTAGCGAGCTTTAGATTCTGACACCGAACGACCTCGACTACGAGTGACGTCATTGTTATGCTCGTTGTTGAATCCACGTTGGGCCTCCTCTTGCTAGCGCTTTAGATGTCACACGACGCAGTGCCAATGTTCAAACGCATGCGCAGTGATATTCGTTTGTCTAGCGACAAATTTTCTTTGTTACGTCATATCAATATCGATACGTCTGCACAGCTGTTCGAACGTCAACTCCTTAATTTCGTCAAAAAAGTGAAATTAAATAGGTTAAAAGTAACGTAATTTCATTGCAGTCACATATATCTTCTTGAATTATAGTCTCACTAAATACTGTGGTATGATGGCCGGCTTCGGCATTTGTGTGCAGCTCGTAGTCGTTGTGATCACTTCGCTAGAATTCATTGTTTTATTTTGTAGTCGGTTGTAGTTGGTCTCAAAAATTATGCTGCATTTACGGTATTATATTTGTAATTTTTAAGTCTCATTATAGTTTATTAACACTTTATCCGATTATTTTTTCTAGTTCTCCTTTTCAGCCTATTTATCTGTCCTACTCTTTATCTGTCCCTTTTATTGTGTAGTCTCCTCTCTAGCTTCTCTTTCTCGTTTATCTACGCTCTCTCTCTCTCGTTTATTGTCTTACCAGTCCATCTAATCTTCTTATTGCCTTCTGTTAAGAGATCGTTCTTCTTCAATTATCCTCTAGTCATCAGTTTCAATCTCTTCTCTTGTTTATCTTTCTTTACTTTGATCATATCCTTGATTATTAATTGTGAATTACCATTTATATTTATATGTTATGCTTTTGTATGTATCTTTTGTAAATTCAATTTGTTTCAGTCTCTGGCTGCTATTTGAATGTTTTTTCAATCAATAAACCATATCAAAAGGCCTAAAATTTGCCCGACTCACGTTGTGTCAATTCACACAGACGACGAGCGAGAAGCAGGGGGCGCATGCGCAGTTCCTTAATATGACGTCACTCGTTGTCGAGGACGTTCGGTGTCTAGGATCTAAAGCTCGCTATTGTGATGATGCAACGGGAGCCAAACGGGTCCACCCTGGTGGTGATGAAGTGGTGCGTAGTAGCGAAGAGGATGCTCAAAATGGACGTTAAGTCGCACCAAAAAGTCACCGTGAAGATTGTAACGACATCTGCATTTATTTGTCAAAAAGGCAGTCCATTTGACAGTCTTATTTAGCAAATAATGAATAATTTGTGATCCCAGTTGGCCGAAGGAGCAAATTTGGGCAATTTGCATAATAATAATTTGCAGAAATCCGATTTCGCAAATTGGCCATAGTTGCTTAATCTATCATTTGCCGACAAACCTGATATTCGTCGGAGACCACATGGATCTCAAATTTGAGAAAAACTTTAGAGACAATATTAAGTACATAGACATACTAGACTAAGTAAATTAAGGATTTTCAATTTACCACTTCTCTTTGTCAAACCAGTTTTGCAGCAAAATCAGTTGATATAATTAAGGACTCAAAATTTTGTGTCAGTGATACGTAATCATACCAGTTCTAGGACAATTAACCCCCTGGCCAATTTACCCCCTGGATTAATTTTAAGGGGGCAATTGTCATAGGGGATAAATTTCCGGGGGTAATTCCCGAGGGGTAATTTTCCTCAGGGGTGGTTGTCCTTGAGGGGGTAGTTTTCCGGGGGTAAATTTCCAGGGGATAATATTGTTTTGTTTGTTTGTTTGTTTTATTTATTCACCATGTAAAATAATTGTTTACAGATAATAAAATTCAGTGGGTTACATCGAAATATAATACATAGTAGGAACAGTGCATAAACAAAAAATGTTTGAAGCGCAATGTCCCTAAGATAACATAGTTGATAATTATTAGGTTTAGATAGAACATGGCTTAAAATAAGACATTCTGTCGTTACAAAAATAAAAACAAAATACAAAATAAATGCTTAAATCAAAATCATACCCTTAGCATATTTAAATAACAAGCAAAAACAAGGGAATACACATTACCTCTTCTTGACTAAAATAGCACTATAAAATATGTACCTCAAAAGTTAACAAACATATTTTGAGAGAAATAATTCCTTCAGTTTCTTTTTAAATAACAAAAGGCTATTACAAGTTCTTATTTCCGGTGGCAAAGCATTCCAAATGTCAGGACCTATTTATCTAATCGATCTGTGGGCTAAGGCACTCCTTGGCGTAAACAAATGGAAATCAGAAGAATGTCTGGTTGGATAGTTATGAATGTCTCTATTTAGAGTAAAATCGTTACAAAATGATAAAGCACTTCTTTTTTTATTAAGTCGGTACATGAACACTGCAATTTGCATGAAATGAGTATCAGAAACTTTCAAAGTTCTTAATCTGAAAAATAATGGGTCAGTGTGATCGAAGTACCCAGAGCCACAACAAATTCTCATGGCTCTCTTTTGTAATCTCAAGATACCATCAGTATTTAATCTATTAATGGCCCATACAATGTTACAGTAAGAAATACGTGAATAAATGAAAGAATTGTAAATAATGCACAAAATACGAAGTGGAACAAAAGGCTTTAACTTGTACATAACACCAATATAGCGAGACAAAACTCGAGAAAGATCACGCACGTGTTCATGCCAAGACAAGCACTCATCAATATAAATGCCTAGAAATTTGGTATTTTTCTTTTGTTGAATGGAGATGCTATCTATCTTTAATGGAACATTAGTTTGTTCAGTATGAGCACGAGTTTTAAAGTGGATGAAGTTAGTTTAACCCAAATTCAACGATAATTTATTGCATTTAAACCAGTTAGATAATTTTGGCAATTCAGTATTTAGTGTTTGAACAAGATTGTATCAAATGCCTTACTTAAATCCATGAAAACTCCTATAACATGCTCGTGTTTGGCTAAGGCAGATGATACCCTATCATATAATTTTATAATAGCAAATTCCGTTGAATGAAATTTCCTGAATCCATACTGATCATTATTAAGTAAACTGTTGTCAGTCAAAAATGTATATAGTCTATCATAAACGAGTCGTTCTAATATTTTGGAAAAAAACATGAAAGTATTGAGATAGGCCGATAATTACTGAATGAACTAGCATCGTCCTTCTTATAGATGGGTATTACTTTCGAAATTTTCATCATTGAGGAAAACTACCAGAGAACAATGACAGGTTGATTATGTAAACGAGGGGCTTAATTATACTTCCAATAATATTTTTTAGCAAATGTGTATTCATCTCATCATGTCCAGTTGAATGACTGGATTTGAGTGATGCAACAATCCTCATTACCTCAACTGGATTTGTAAGGTTAAAAAAAACTATTTACAGAGGAATCAAAAAGAGAATCACGAAAACTATTGCTACACCCTTTGATTTTCGAGGCCTGTTCAGCACCTATGTTTGAAAAATAATTATTAAAACAATTTGCAATGTCATGTGGGTCCTTTACAGTAATATCATTGTGCCTAAACACGGTTGGATGAGAAACATTCCCCCTTTTCAGAATATCATTTATTATCTTCCACTTGGAGGAAGAATCATTTGCCTGTTCAAACTGTTTGGTATAATACATTCTTTTTGATATACGTTCTGACATGAAATTATATGCATGCATTTTATTTTACTCGCAACCAATCAAATGCAATGATCTTAACCACTTAATATTAGTTCATTTATTATTATTATTAGTTGAGTATCCTTCTGATTTTCCTGGTGGAAAGTTGCAAGACTATCATGTTCATGGTTTGGAAGAAATCGTATATCGCCCAGATTTATCTGCATACCTACCAGAGCTTCATATGCACTTTCGGAATACCTCTATCAATAGGCTTTGAAAAGTAATAGCAGGTACAATAACCAATATGTAAAAACTATATCTTTATCCTGTACAGTGTATCCAGATAAGTTGTAACGTTTAACATGTCAAAAGAGGTCATGAACTGATATTATATAAACGTTGGCGATACTGTACTATGTCGTCAATACCTGGTACACAATTCTATTTTCCCTAGCTGTATTATAGGCAATAAAGCATAGCATCTTCAGCTTTTTAAAGTTCCGACTCTCCTTGTAGCACTTGGAGAAGTGCAAATAGAGAATTGTATATGTTAAGGATCCTCAAGAAATATACCTTACCAATGTCAGACCTAATTATAAAATACACCGTTTATGTGAGCTCATTACTCGAGTTTGCTGCATCAGTGTGAAACGCCGCGGACGTCCTCAACCGTACGTGCGCGCGTGACATCGCATATATTAAAACATTTACACGTCACACATGTCGTCTCAAAAGTAAACTCTCTACCTGAACGGCAGGACGTCGTTTATACCAGCATTTTATAGCTGCACTAGATCTAGCCGAAGCCAGAATTTATCGGCTTTGATCTCCGGAACTTGCAAGGAAAGGATAAAGACATGGCATCTAATATTGATGATGGAGAGGACATTGGATTACCGATCTGTGATTTCCCACCTTCCCAAGACACAAAACGTATGTTTCAGTGGCATCATCCACGTGAGTTACCAGTTGGTTGTGTTGAATATAAAAGCTCTGGGAGTGGAAAGTGGATGTTGTTCTACCCAGTGTCGGAGATTGATGAAAAATGGGAGATGGCAAAGGATTTGTTTGATACCGGTGAGCTGAAGGGTGTGAGGGGAATGAAGGTCTCAACAGCTAAGGACAATCCAAGAAGTTCTGATAATACCACGGCAGTGCTTATCATGTATTGCGGACCGTGGACTGATGAACTGCTCATGAGAGAAATTGGGAGAAACCTGGCACTAAAAACAAAGTATGAGAGTAAGAATGGTTCTATGTATTACAAAACGGACGACCAAACCAGAGGAGGGACAAGGGCAACAGGTCAAACTTCAAACCACCTTTACCAGATAAAGGTGCCGAGGCCTAGCGTATAAAGACATATCTGGCCATCTTCGCTACAAGACAGATATAGGTCGAAAGGAAACGGCAAGTTTGGGACAGTTGATGCCTAAATACAATTTGTTTCCAGTTCCCGGGCCAACAAGTGTTGTGGCCACCCTCTCACCCCTTCTAAAGAAAAAGAAGAAATAATACTACAGTAATGAAGATTGTATTTCCAATTTTACAGCGTAACAAGATTTTAGAACAGATAATGGTACTAAGGATTAGGAGAGGGATGGAGAAATTTTTATTTACAGCTCATTTAAAAGGAATTGTTGGAATTGACTGCTATCTTTCGAGAAAAAAGGAAACAAGCAAGAAACTTTTAATCTGTATTTGTACAGATGCCTAAAAGTATTCAAGGTACAGTTTAAATGGTTTTTAGCAGTGTGGTGGTGTATTTGAAAATGGATCGTAACTTGAAAGAAAAAAATGTTTTTGGCCTTAACATATTTTCCAAGGCCAAACTTTTCATACTGATTTTTTCCTGGCTCTTCGAGGTATATTTGAGTAAGTCTGTAGTTGCCTGTGCTATGGATCTGGAGGCCTACCTTTTCTATTACTATAGGATTGTAAGGAAAATTATAAAACCTTCCGAAATGTTCTCAGAATCAATAAAGGCCCGTTTGCTACCTGTAGGGTTGCTATTCGTAATTTGAATAATTTTGTATTGTAAAGCTACTTTTCAGGTAAAATTTGCTTTAAATGTTTCAAGCAATAATTTTTTTTTAAAGGAAGCAATTATGCCGCGTCATTCGAAAAAAAGTATCAAAATATTGGATATATATATATATATATGCCACCAGTAATTCGATTTAAATTTTAAAAGCGGATAAATGTATTGATATAATGGTCATTTTTCACTAACTATATTTTACTCTAGACACATGAGATGACATGCGTAGAGTTTGTATTATAGTGTTCAAGCCTACACCGCTTTAAATGTTGGTGGGCCTCCTGCTTATTAAAAAGGGCATGCAGCCCTCCAAACTTGAAAACAGAGTCTGATATATATTGGCATGAAGCTTATGTTGAATGTGTACATGAGTGCAACATGGAGTGTTGTATTTGCTGTATGTTAATAATCATATGCATGTAGGCAAATATATAAAAATTGTAGAACGTTAGAGTGTAGTCGTTTCATGTTCTATATGCATTGTAATTGTAAAAGTAGTGTACCTTGTAACAAAGCCAATGGAAATAGAATTTCAATGTATTACCATGGATCAATAAAGATGAAATTAAATAAAATAAAATAAAATGAAATGTACATGTATACCTTTTGCAGGCAACAACAAATTCTGCAAAACTCTGCGTGAATTACATATATGGCAGGTATCTTCTGTCTGTAAAATATTAGAGTTAGCAGTGACCTAATATTCAAATAATGCTAAGAAAACTGTTAACTTTCTAGACTTTACTATCATACACTGCTGAGGGACTGATTCGGTTCTTTCTTTCTTTTTGTTCATTGTATGCAAAAACCTAAAGTTTGTATTCTTTCATCAATATTCGTCTTCAAACACATTTATTTTGAAAATCCTTGCAGAAGTCAGTGTTAAATGACATCCTCTTTCGCTTCATCATACAATTGAAGTGAATGTTTGCCATCAATTTGTTTGGGCTCCCAACACTTTAGAGAAGCTTTAAAAAGATAGCAGGTCAAATATCCCCATAATTAGGCATCTAGGCTTCAATTTGAAAACAACTATAAACCAGACTATTGTATTTACAGAGTCTTATCTCCTAGAATTGATTCCCATTCTCAGTGTTCCTGTCTTGCATGAGTGTTTCATTATCGCTCAGTTTTATTTTTGAGATTGCTTTGATTGTAGCAGCCCACATTCTGAAAACATGAAATTTTGTGGTGATTTGTGTACATGAAGAACAGTGAAGTCAGTATCACATGAAGTTGCCAAATCGTATTTTTTGTAACATTAAAAGCCCCTCTGCACTAGTTTGGCCTGGAGGGATTAGGGGGATAAGCGTGGTCACTGACAGGTGGTTATCTCATCAACTCAGCTCTCTATTAACATAAGAAAAAGGGGATCATGGGGACCAACGCGCACCGCTTAGGCATTTTTTTCTATATAGAGGGAGCAAGTAGCTACAGGTAGTACAGTGGGGCTTTCAATGATTCACTAAACTGTAAAACATAACTTCACTATTATTTGGCTGGATTTAAAGGAAAATCCAGGTGAGTTTCAAGGTAATCCAAATAAAAAGAGTAAAATAATACAAATAGAACAGTGAAAAATTGTAAAATAGGACAAAAATTAAGAAAGTTATGGAATTTTGAGGGTTGCAAAATTTCAGAAAGCATTGATATGTATCGAACGGGTTGCATGCAGTGAGTTCATGTCATTGCCTCACAACTTCACTTTTGCTCTATTAATTAGAACGAATTTATGAGGAGACTGGAGTTTTCCTTTAATTTCAATAAAAATTATTTTGTATAAATGATATATGTGATGTAGGCATTTATAAATGAGAAGGATCTTTGAATTTTCCTTTATTTTTCTCTGAATGCTTATGGAATGGTGCTCTTTAACCAAAAGAGAAAAAACGTTGATTATCTCATTAGATTCCACTCTATCAGCATACAGAAATGGAAATCGAATGTGATAAGTTGCCTTAATGAGTTGTCACTTTAGCTTATGAGAAGTCTCATTCTGTTCAAGACCCCCTGCAAAGGAGGGGTTACTGGGTTGTGCGAAGCACTTTAATTTTGTTTAGCTGACATTGTCTTTCCCTCTCTTCACTGTTAATCTTTAAAACCCCCTTATAAAGTCCTATGCTTCTTCTTTTTTTTCAGGGGGGGGGGGACTCTCGTTCTGTGCCTGATTTAGTTATTGCACAGTTCGAGAGTCCTCTATTGATGTACTTGTAATGATGTATATTTATGGTTGTTATTGTTTATATGTCCTTTTGCAATATTCAGTAATGATAGTTATTTGATATTTTAACTTATGTAACTTATTTATGCATTCGTTACTGCCATTTTATTATGTATGCTTGATTTTAATTTTATATTGTACCCAAGACAAGTGTCAGTCTTCGGACTGTATGTTCTTGGTTTTTGATGTGATTTGCTTTGATTCAATAATTCCTTTTTACATATTTGAACAATATGTCGTTTGTTTCTTGAAAATTAAATTCAGCTTCTGGCTGAAAAAGACATCATTTTGCAATGATAACGAGCCATTTTGAATGGAAATTATTTAACAAAATTAATAAATAATGACAAAATTCAAACAATTTGATGCATTATTAAATGTCTTTATTTTTAACAAATACAATGAAATCAGTATTTATCTTGTTATCTGTACAAATTGCCATTCACATTGCATAGCTTTATTAGTTTAAACAAATATTAGAGAATCCCCAAGCTCAGATAAATCAATTCAATCAAGCTATTTTCACTTTTGGCACACATTATTGAAGAGATCTTTTTTAACTATTCAACTCCAGTTAAATTTTAATGTGCTTTTCATTGATATTAATCAGACGATAGTGTGGGTTTCAAAATAGACTTTTTATCAAGATGGGGAAAACCAGTACAATGTAAACGTACGTGTACAATATGAACTTATGCAGGTTGGGTAAATTATCTACAGGTATGCGTCATCTGTACAGAAGCTTCTAGCAACAGAATTTTTGGCTATGGTCCAGAGTTCAAAGGCGGCGCTCCGGGGGGGGGAGGGGGTACGGTGCCCCCAACATTTTTCAAATACTCCCAAAGTGCCCCTTTTTACATAGGAAAAGGGCCCCTTTAGTTTTGGCAAATGCCCCTATTACTTTGTAAAAGTGCCCCTTCCCTTTTCACCTCTGATAAGTGCCCTTTTAATTTGACGGGTCCCCTTTTCCTTCAACAACTTCCCATTTTCCTTTGCAATAAATGTCTACTTTCAGTTGTCATAAGTGCAATTTTTAATCTCTAGTAAGTGCCCCTTTTAAGGTACGAGAAGTGCCCTTTTTCACTTTTGATAAGTGCCCCCTTCACCTCTGATAATTGCTCTATTCAAATCTGAAAGTTGCCCCTGTTACTTTGACAAGCGCCCCTCTTCCTTTGCAAGAAGTGCCCCTTCCCCTTGTAATAAATACCCCTTTTTAACTCGGATAAGCGCACCTTTTATTTTTACATGTGCCCCTTTTCCTTTTCCATTGAAATTACCTCGTTATATCGGGTCTCTATATATCAGGGGAAACCAATGAAACTTAAAGAATTGGGAGCGGCCAAACTACTTTGTTGTAACAGGTACCCCCTTTACTCCCCCTCAAACAAAAACAAGAATTTAAAACAAGTTGTAGTTTCAACCTATATCTTGTCTAAAGAAATTACCTTTAGAATACATACATCCAGTTGCTCATCCCGCGTAGATCACATGCAAACCGTGGGGTGGGGTACAATGCTGTAAACACAACGCCTGTCAATACATTGGTCAGTTTTCTGTTTAACACTTGAACTTTAAATAGCTGAGGTCTTAGTTTGGTTAAGAGGTACCGGGTGCTCATTGTGATACACTGTTAATATAAGTACAGTGTACTTGCAATGAAATATTTATTGAAACTTATTGTTCATTAAGTTTGATGAGAAATGCATTCTTTCCTGAGGCTCATGAATCTATAACATGATTGTATATGCCTGTAAAATACAAGTTTAAAATCTTTATCTGCCATGTAACAAATAGTATCCCTAACATTTTCAAACCAATCTCTAGGCCTAAAGTCTAGACCTCACCATGGGCTTTTAGTTTGGCAGTACAGGGGAACCTCATTCTAACGAGCACCTTGGAACCATTGATATTACCTCATTATATCAGGTATCTCGTTATAATTATCTAGGCTAGAAAACATGAAATGGAAAACATTAGGAGAAGCAAAATTATCTTGTAATACCAGGTGTCTCGATAACAGAGCTTGTCTTTGCTGCTACATGCTTATTTTTTATTTGTTGTTGTTGTTTTCTTATTCTGGTTCTTCTTCCTCCTTTCTCCTCCTCCCCCTCCTGATGAAAAGTGCCTCTACTAACATTATCCCCCTGAAAAATTAAACTAGGCGCTTTCTGCCGTCGCGGCCGGATGTCCTCGCCTGTACGTGCTCGCGTGACATCGACACCGATTGAAACATGTACACGTCACACATATCGTCTCGATAGTTTATAATTTAACAGACTCTGTACCTGAACGGCAGGACTTCGTGTATAATAGCAATATTATCAGCACTAGATCTACCTGAAGCTAGTATCTATCGGCATTGATCTCCAAAACTTGCAAGGAAAGGATACAGATATGGAACAAGAAGAGGAAAGTGGAGACGTCGACCTCCCGGTAGAACAGTTAGATAGGAAGGATGGTGATGGTGAGGAGGATGCATCTGAATCTGATGAAAGCTATTATGACTGCGAGTCTGAGATTGATAATGGAGATGACATTGGAATACCGATCTATGATTGCCCACCTTCCCAAGACACAAAACGTCAGCGTCAGTGGCATTATCCACGAAAGTTCATACCAGCTGGTTGTGTTAAATATGATGAATACTCCGAGGGCGGAAAGTGGATGTTGTTCTACCCAGTGTCGGAGATTGATGAAAAATGGGAGATGGCAAAGAATTTGTTTGATACCGGTGAGCTGAGGGGTGTGAGGGGATTGAAAGTCTCAACAGCTATGTACAATCCAATAAGTTCTGATAAAACCACTAGAGTGCTTATCATGCATTGCGGACCGTGGACTGATGAACTGCTCATGAGAAAAATTGGGAGTAATCTAGCACTAAAAACAAAGTATGAAAGTAAGACTGGTTCTATGTTGTACAAAACGGACGACCAAACCAGAGGGGGGACAAAGGCAACAGGTCAAGCTGTAAACCACGTTTACCAGATGCAGGTGCCGAGGCCTATCGAAGGAACTGCTAGCTCAGCAATGCCGGAACTTCTGCCGTCCAAAGACACAAGAGACGATTGGCAGTGGCATTTTCCCAAGTGTTCACCGTCTGGTTGGGCTGAGGAATATGACTACTCAAAGAGTGGGCGATGGATGCTCTTCTATTCATGGGCAGAGATCGACGAGAAATGGCAGATGATGAAGGGCTTGTTTGATTCGGATGAACTGGATGGAGTTCGAGGATTAAAAGTCTCCACAGCCTCTTCCCTGCAGCGTAACCGAAGGCGCAACAGTTCTGCAGTTATCATGGTCTACTGTGGGCCATGGGATGACGAGGATCTTGTGTTGAGAGTAGGAGCGAATCTAGTCCAGAAGACCTCGTATAAAAACAAATCTGGCACTCTTCGCTACAAGACAGATATAGTTGGAAGGGAACAGCAAGTTTGGGACAGTTGATGCCTACATACAAAAAGGTGTTAACAGTTCCAAGGCCAAGTATGGGGGCCAACTACAGCCAGTCAGGCGTGGCAGAAATTCCACCATCTAAAGACATGAGAGGCTATTGGCAATGGCATCCGAAGTCCCAAGATGGTATTGAATATGATCCCTCAACAAGCGGGAAATGGATGCTCTTCTATCCCACGACAGAAATTGATGATCGGTGGCATCTGGCGAAGAGTCTGTTCGACGCTGGCGAACTACACGGAGTTGGAGAATTAAAGGTTTCTACAGCAAAGGGCAATGCTGGACATCCTGACACAGGCGTCATCAACGCGTGTTGTGGACCGTGGACTGATGAACTGCTCATGACAAAATTGGGAGAAATCTGGCACTAAAAACAAAGTATGAGAGTAAGAGCGGTACTATGTCGTACAAAACAGACGACCAAACCAGAGGGGGGACAAGGGCAACAGGGCAAGCTGTAAACCACGTTTACCAGATGCAGGTGCCGAGACCTATCGAAGGAACTGGTAGCTCAGCAATGCCGGAACTTTTGCCGTCCAAAGACACAGAAGACGATTGGCAGTGGCATTTTCCCAAGTGTTCACCGTCTGGTTGGGCTGAGGAATATGACTACTCAAAGAGTGGGCGATGGATGCTCTTCTATTCATTGGCAGAGATCGATGAGAAATGGCAGATGATGAAAGGCTTATTTGATTCCAATGAACTGGATGGAGTTCGAGGATTAAAAGTCTCCACAGCCTCTTACCTGCAGCGTAACCGAAGGCGCAACAGTTCTGCAGTTATCATGGTCTACTGTGGGCCATGGGATGACGAGGATCTTGTGTTGAGAGTAGGAGCGAATCTAGTCCAAAAGACCTCGTATAAAAACAAATCTGGCAATCTTCGCTATAAGACAGATATAGTTGGAAAGGGAATGGCATGTTTGGGACAGTTGATGCCTAAATGTGTTACCAGTTCCCAGACCAGGTGTGGGGCCAACTACAGCCAATCAAGCGTGACAGAACTTCCAACATCTAAAGACATGAAAAGCTATTGGCAGTGGCATCCGAAGTCCCAAGATGGCAGGTTTACAAATTATGACTCATCATTTTGGGGGAAATGGATGCTGTTTTATCCTTTGTCAGATATCGATGGCATGTGGCAGCTGATGAAGGATCTGTTCGACGCTGGGGAACTGCACGGAGTCACTGATGCAAAGGTTTCTACAGTAAAGAGCAGTGCTGGACATCTTGACAAAAACAGCGGAGTCATCATGGTGTATTGTGGACCGTGCGGTGACGCAGAGCATATATTGAAAACCGGGAAAAACATTGCGTTGAAAACAAAATATAAACACATATCTGGTATCATGCGTTACAAGGTAGATGCTCCCAGAGAGGGGAGAAGAGCAACAGGCTGGTTAAAAGTACCAAAGCCTCATGTGTGGGCAAGCGACTGGGACACAGCAGAACACCCGCCTTCAAGAGACACAGCAGAATGCCCGCCTTCCAGAGACAAAGCAGAATGCCCGCCTTCCAGAGACACAGCAGAATGTCCGCCTTCAAGAGACAAGAGAAACTTCTGGCAGTGGCATCGTAAACCTCTACACGGTATTGAATATGATCCCTCAACGAGTGGGAAATGGATGCTCTTCTATCCAACGTCAGAAATTGATGACCGGTGGCATTTGGTGAAGAGCCTTTTCGACGCTGGCGAATTGCACGGAGTTGCAGAATTACATTTGGATGCTGGACATCCTGACAGCGGAATCATCAACGTGTATTGTGGACCGTACGAAGATGGAGAGCTCATGATGAGAATAGGAGAGAATCTTGCAAAGAAGATGAAGTATAAAAACAGGAAAGGCGTCATGTTGTACAAGACAGAGGGACAACAGATGAAGCATGGTAGAGCGATGCGCCAGGGATGGGACCATCTTTACGAAATAGATTTGCCATGGAGGTACTAATGACATGAGATAAATTTGAAGATAGTTCAAATGCCGATCAAAATTCTGTTCATATTCTATAAGGGCCTCTTCAACTTTTGTGCTGTTCTTCAGAATTCTAATCGTTAGTGTCATTAACTACATGTAACGTTGGTGAGCATTAAAGACAAAGTGTGATTAAATGTTGATACCTATTGATATCTAAAAGGAATGCTCCAATTTTTCACCACTTTCCTATTACATCGATCAGGATGAATCGCAATAGGTTTTGACTGGACTTGGTATTGTTTTCATTCCGACACTCCATCTTCATTTAATGAATTCAATTCTACACTTGCTGGTTTATATCAGGTGTAGAGCACAACTTAGGTTCCAATTCCGTACGCTTGAGCAAAGTTAGCCTACTGAGCCGCAAAATGCTGCAGGAATAGTTAACAAAATGTAATAAAGGCAGATCTGATTATGTACTGGATTGGAGATGTAACCATCAAAGAAATAATAAAATATTATGAAAATTGGGTTTACAATTTCACCGCAAAACAACATTTTAGAACAGACCATGGCACTACGGATTGGGAGAGGGATGGAGTAATGGGTTTTCATATCCAAGTGCATTTAAAAGCATCAACGTTTGATAAGGATTTGGGAGGGAGGATGTTGTTGTTATTGCTTAGGGAGTAGGATTATTAATTACTCCCGGCTAATTAGACCTTTGTTGAACGAGGACAAAGACTCAATTTATAAACCCTCAGAGTGTTAAAGACTTGAACGAAAGTGGTGGTGTCTATTTTTACTCTTTCAGCATTGCTTTCCAAGTACATGTATGTTTATTTACAGCTCGTTTAAAAGAATTGTTGAAATTGACTGCTATATTTTGAGGAAAAAAAGGTAACTAACAAGAAAGATTTAATCTATATTGTAGAGATGCCTAAAAGTATTCAAGGTACAGTTCAAATGGCTTTTAGCAGTGTGCTGGTGTATTTGAAATGGATTGACCTGAAAAAAATGTTATTGGCCTAAACATATTTTCCAAGACCAAACATTTGCTTTTCATACTGATTTTCTCCTGGCTCTTACAATGTATATTTGAGCAAGTCTCTACATGTAGTTGCTTGGACTATGGATCTGGAGGCCTATCTTTTCTATTACTTTAGGATTGTAAGGAAAATTATAAACTCTTCCAAAATGTCGTCAGAATCAATTAAGGCCCGTTTGCTACCTGTAAGCTTGATATTTCTAGTTTGAATATATATGTATTGTAAAGCTTCTCTTCAGGTTAAGTTGCTTTAAAATTTTCAAGCAATAAGTTTCATGGGTTTTTTTTATAAAGAAGCAATTATCCTGCGTCATTTAAAAACACAGTATAAATATTGGATATATACATGTATATGCCACTAGTAATTCAATTCAACATTTAAAAGCGGATACATGTATTGATATAATTGTCATTTTTCACTATTAAACTATATTTTTTTCTAAACACATGAAAGGACAGGCCAAGAATTTGTATTATAGTGTTCAAGCCTACACCACTTTAAATATTGGTAGGCTTCCTGCTTATTTAAAAGGGAAGCAGCCCCCAAAAAAAAAAAAAAAAAACCTGAGAACAGAGTCCGATATATATTTGCAGGAAGCCTATGTTGAATGTGTACGTAGGTGCAACAGGGAATGTAGATGTTCATGTATATACCTTTTGCAGGCAACAACCAATTCTACAAAACTCTGCATGGATCACAAATATGGCAGGTATCTCCTGTCTGTAAAATTTTAAGGTTAGCAGTGACCTTGTATTCAAATGATGCAAAAAAAACTGTTTACTTTCTAGACTTGAATGTCATACACTGCTGAGGGACTAACTCAATTATTTTTTGTTTTTCTTCATTGTACGCAAAAATTGCGAAACTTTGTATTCTTTCATCAATATTCGTCTTCAAACACATTTATTCTGAAAATCCTTGCAGAATTCGGTGTTAAATGTCATCCTCTTTCACTTCCTTATACAATTGAAGTGAATGTTTGCCATTAAATTGTTTGGGCTCCAAACACTATAGAAAGGCTTTTAAAAGATAGAACGTCAAATACCCCCATAAGTATGCATATCTAGGCTTCAATTTGAAAACAATTGTAAATCAGACTTTCGTATCTGAATTGTATTTACAGAATCTTATCTCCTAGTATTGATTCCCATTCGCAGTGTTCCTGTCTTCCTAAAATTGTTTCATTATCGATCGCAGTTTTATTATTGAGATTGCTTTGATTGTAGCAATTCACATTCTGAAAATATGAAATTTTGTGTTGATTTGTGTACATGGAAAATAGGTGAAGCTAGGATCACATACATTTGCCAATTTGTTTAAGCATTTAAATGATTCACTAATCTGTAAACAAATAACTTTACTTTTATTTGGCTGATTTTAAAGGACTAATCCAGGTGATTTTCAAATTCATCAGAATAAAAAGAGTTAAATATTACAAATAGAACAGTGAAAATGTGTAAAATAGGACACAAAATAAGAAAGTTAGATGGAATTTTGAAGTTTTGCAAATTTTCAGAAAGCTTAGATATGTATCGCACGGGTTACATGCATATTAGTGAGTTGATGTCGGCTGAATTTTCCTCTTTTTTTCTTGCAATGCTTATGGAATGGTGCTCTTTAACCAAAAGAGAGAAAAAAGGTTGATTATCTAATTATATTCCATTCTATCAGCGTACAGTACATGTATATCGAATGTGATAAGTTGCCTTGATGAGTTGTCACTTTAGCTTATATGAAGTCTCATTCCGTTCAAGACCCCTGCAACTGAGGGCTTACTACCTTTAACCATGTTTTGAGAGTTTTCTTTTCACAGGAGCTCAATATTTCTTTCAAAGTGCAATGCTGTTTACATTTTGATGATGAAAAAACAAACACTTTGTAATGTTTATTTGTTATTAACATTAGCTATCACGGATGCATGTTTCAGAAATTAACGTATCTTTATGAATCATAAAGCGTTATGTGTAAAGGTTTTAGAATTCCATGATGATGATGTACAATGTGTATTAATAACATGTCCTATTTCCATTTTTTCTTAAACTTAATTTTCATTTATTTACATGTGTAGATATTTTTACCACCAGTATATCCAATATTCTTACTCCATGTAGTACAAACAGTTCGAATTTTTGTTTACATATCTTGAACAAGGATGTCGTTTGTTTCTTGAAATTGAAATTCAGCTTCTGGCTGAAAAAGACATAACTTTGCAATGATAACGAGCCAGTTTGAATGGAGTTTATTTGACAAAATGAATAAATAGTGACAACATTCAACCAATTTGAAGCAGTAATTATCTTGTTATATGTACAAATTGTCATTAACATTCCGTAGTCATCTACAAAAAAAGCCCAGAAATTCCCAAGCTCAGATAAATCAATTCAAACAAACTAGGCCTATGTTCACTGTTGGCACACATTATTGAAGAGATCAATAATTAACTATTCAACTACAGTAAAACTTTAATGTGCTCTTCATTCATATTAATCATCAGTATAGTGTGGGTTTCAAAATATACTTTTTATCACGATGGGGAAAACCAATACAATGTAAAGGAACGTGTACAATATAAACTTATGCAGGTTGGGTAAATTATCTACAGGTATGCGTCAACTGTACAGAAGCTTCTAGCAACAGAGTTTTTGGCTAAGGTTCAGAGTTCAAAGGCGGCACTGGGGCAGGGGTACGGTGCCCCCACACCTTTTGAAATACCCCCCAAATGCCCCTTTAACTTTGTAAAAGTGCCCCTTCCCCCTTTTACCTCTGATAAGTGTCCCTTTTATTTTGACCCGTCCCCTTTTCCTTCGAAAAGTTCCCATTTTCCTTTGCAATAAAATGTCAATTTTCCGTTCTCATAAGTGCCCTTTTAATCTCTATTAAGTGCCCCTTTTCACTTTTGATAAGTGCCCCTTCGACTCTGATAATTGCCCTATTCAAATCTGAGAGTTGCCCTGTTACTTTGACAAGTGTCCCTCTTCCTTTGTAAGAAGTACCCCTTCCCCTTTTAATAACTACCCCTTTTTAACTCGGATAAGCGCACCTTTTATTTATACATGTGCCCCTTTTCCTTTTCCTTGAAATTACCTTGTTATATTGGGTCTCTCTATATATCAGGGAAAAAAACAATGAAACTTAAAGAATTGGGAGCGGCCAAACTACTTTGTTGTAACAGGTACCCCGTTTTAATGATGCATCTAGATTCATGTTTTTTAACAGAGCTCGCTTTAACGAGGTTCCACTGTAGTAGACCGCCCTATACCCCTACCCCTACAATGCTGTAAACACAAAGCCTGTCAATACATTGGTCAGTTTTCTGTTTAACACTTGAACTTTAAATAGCTTAAGTCTCAGTTTTGTTAAAAGGTATCGGGTGCTCATTGTGATACACTGTTAATATAATGTACAGTTGTACTTGCAATTAAATATCTATTGACACTTACTGTTCATTAAGTTTGATGAGAAATGCATTCTTTCCTGAGGCTCATGAATCTATAACATCATTTTATATGCCTGTAAAATACAAGTTAAAAATCTTTATCTGCCATGTAACAGATAGTATCCCTAAAATGTTCAAAACAATCTCTAGGCCTATAGCCTAGACTTCAGCTTGGGCTTTTAGTTTGGCAGTACATGGGAACCTCATTATAACGAGCACCTTGAAACCATTGACACTACCTCATTATATCAGGTATCTCGTTATAATTATCTGGGCTAAAAAACAATGAAATGAAAAGAATTGGGAGAAGCAAAATTATGTTGTTATACCAGGTACCTCGATAACAGAGGTTGTCTTTGCTGCTATGTGCTTATTTTTGTTATTTTTTTACTTTCTTATTCTGCTTCTTCTTCCTCCTCTCTCCTCCTCCCCTGATCCCCATGAAAATTGCCTGCACTAACATCTTCCCCCTGAAAATTAAACTAGGCGCTTCCGGCTGGCGCGACAGGACGTCCTCGCCTGTACGTGCACGCGTGACATCGAAACCGATTGAAACATGTACACGTCCAGACGAGTCACATTGGTAGTCTCAATAGTTTATAATTAGACTCTGTACCTGAACGGCAGGACTACGTTTATACCTGCAATATTAGCAGCACTAGATCTACCAGTATTTATCGGCGTTGATCTCCGAAACTTGCAAGGAAAAGATAAAGATATGAAACAAGAAGAGGAAATTAGAGAGCTCGACCTCCCTGTAGAAAAGTTAGATAGGGAGGATGGTGAGGGTATTAAGGCAGATGCATCTGATGTGAGCTATTATGACTCCGCGTCTGAGGACATTGGATTGCCGATCTATGATTGCCCACCTTCTCAAGACACAACACGTCTGTCTCAGTGGCATTATCCACGAAAGTTCATACCAGATGGCTGTGTTGAATATGATGAATACTCCGGGGGCGGAAAGTGGATATTGTTCTTCCCAGTATCGGAGATTGATGAAAAATGGGAGATGGCAAAAGATTTGTTTGATACCGGTGAGCTGAGGGGTGTGAGGGGATTGAAAGTCTCAACAGCTATGGACAATCCAAGAACTTCTGATAATACCATGAGAGCGCTTATCATGTATTGCGGACCGTGGACTGATGAACTGCTCATGAGAAAAATGGGAGAAATCTGGCACTAAAAACAAAGTATGAGGATAAGACACTTGGTTGTATGATGTACAAAACAAACAAACAAACCAGAGGAGGGACAAGGGCAACAGGTCAAGCTGTAAACCACGTTTACAATATGCAGGTGCCGAGGCCAATCGAAGGAACTGCTAGCTCAGCAATGCCGGAACTTCTGCCGTCCAAAGACACAAGAGACTATTGGCAGTGGCACTTTCCCAAGTTTTCGACGTCTGGTTGTGCTGAGGAATATGACTACTCCAAGAGTGGGCGATGGATGCTCTTCTATTCATTGGCAGAGATCGACGAGAAATGGCAGATGATTAAAGGCTTGTTTGATTCCAATGAACTGGATGGAGTTCGAGGATTAAAAGTCTCCACAGCCTCCTCCCCACAAGTTAACCGAAAGGGCAACAGTTCTGCAGTTATTATGGTTTACTGTGGGCCATGGGATGACGAGGATCTTGTGCTGAGAGTAGGAGCGAATCTAGTCCAGAAGACTTCGTATAAAGACAAATTCGGCACTCTTTGCTACAAGACAGATATAGTTGGAAAGGGAACGGCAAGTTTGGGGCAGTCGATGCCTAAATACAACCAGGTGATACCAGTTCCCAGGTCAAGTGTGGAGGCCAACTTCAGCCAATCAGGCATGGCAGAATTTCCACCATCTGAAGACATGAGAAGCTATTGGCAGTGGCATCCGAAGTACCAAGATGGCAGGTATACAAACTATGACTCATCATTGAGGGGAAAGTGGATGTTGTTTTATCCTTTGTCAGATATCGATGGCATGTGGCAGCTGATGAAGGATCTGTTCGACGCTGGGGAACTGCACGGAGTCATTGATGCAAAGGTCTCTACAGCAAAGAGCAGTGCTGGACATCCTGACAATAACAGCGGAGTTATCATGGTGTATTGTGGACCGTACGACAATGGAGAACTCATGATGAGAATAGGAAAGAATCTTGCAAAGAAGATGCAGTATAATAACAGAAATGGTTTCATGTTGTACAAGACAGATGGACAACAGATGAAGCAGGGTAGAGCGATGGGCCAGGGATGGAAACATCTTTACAAAATAAGTTTGCCATAGAGGTACGTATGACATGAGATAAATTAGAAGATAGTTCAAATGCCGATCAAAACTCTGTTCATACTCTTCAGCTTTTGTGCTGTTCTTCAGAATTCTAATCATTAGTGCATGTAGCTAGATGTAACATAGATGAGCCTTAAAGAAAAGTGTGATTTAATGTTTATACCTTTTGATGTCTAAAAATAATTGCACCACATTTTCGCCACGTTGGCTTACTTTTACATCGATCTGGATAAAACACAATTGGCCTTGACTTCGGACTTCGTATCACTTTTGTCCGATTCTCCATCTTCATTGTATTAATGAAATGTCACACTTGCTCGTTTAAATCATGTGTGGAGCACATCTTAGGGTACAGTTCCGTACGCTTGAGCAAAGTTAGCCTACCGAGCTGCAAAATGATGCAGGAATAGTTGAGAAACTGTAATAACGGAAAATCTGATTATGTAATAGATTGGAGATGTAACCATTAAAGATTTCGGTGTTAACACTTTCTTGTTGCTTTGTCAGCTCAAATTAATCCATAAAACGTAGAGTTTACAATACTCCTCCTTCTAAAAAAGAAAAAGAAATAATAATAAAATAAAATGAAGATTGTGTTTCCAATTTTACAGCGAAACAAGATTTTAGAACAGAAGATGGTACTAATGATTAGGAGAGGGATGGAGAAATGGGTTTTTAACTTTTCATATCCAAGTGCATTTCAACGCATCAAAGTTTGATAGGGATATGGGAAGGGAGGATGTTGTTACTATTGCTGAGGAATGTTGGAAGATTAATTACTCCTAATGAGACCTTGTTGAATGATGAAAAAGACCCAATTTATAAACCCTCAAAGTGTTAAAAAAATTGAAGGAAAGTGGTGGTGTTAATTTTTTACTTTTTTAACATTGCCTTCCAATTCCAAGTACATGTATGTTTATTTACAGCTCATTTAAAAAGAGTTGTTGAAATTGACTGCTATCTTTTGAGAGAAAAAGGGAAACAAGCAAGAAACTTTACTATTTATTTGTCCAGATGCCTAAAAGTATTCAAGGTACAGTTTAAATGGATTTTAGCAGTGAGCTGGTGTATTTGAATATGGATTGTAACTTGAAAGAAAAAAAATGTTATTGGCCTTAACATACTGTCCAAGGCCAAACATTTGCTTTTCATACTGATTTTCTCCTGGCTCTTACAAGGTATATTCGAATAATTCTGTAGTTGCTTGTACTATGGATCTGGAGGCCTACATTTTCTATTACTTTAGGATTGTAAGAAAATTATAAAATCTTCCAAAATGTTCTCAGAATCTGAACGCTTGCTCTTCGTAATTTGAATAATTTTGTATTGTAAAGCTACTTTTCATGGTAAATTTGCTTTAAAATTTTCAAGCAATATATATATTTCTTTTTAAAGAAGCAATTATGCCGCGTTGTTCGTAAAAAAGTATAAATATTGGATATAAATATATATCTATATATGCCACCCGAAATTCAATTCAAAATTTAAAAGCGGATAGATGTATTGATATAATTGTCATTTTTCACCAACTATATTTAACTCTTGACATATGAGAGGACAGGCCTAGAATTTGTATTATAGTGTGCAAGCCCAATACACCGATTTAAATATTGGTAGGCTTCCTGCTCATTAAAAGGGGCATGCAACCCCCTAAACTCGAGTCCGATATATATTGGCAATGTAAAAGTATTGTACCTTGTAACAAAGCCAATGGAAACAGAATTGTATGACGATGGCTTAATAAAGATGAAATGAAATAAAATGAAATAAAATGTAATAAAATGAAATGTACATGTATAGCTTTTGCATGCAACAACAAATTCTGCCAAACTCTGCATGAAACACAAATATAGCAGGTAATCTCCTGTCTGTGAAATTGTTCAAGGTTAGCAGCTAGTGACCTAGTATACAAATGATGCAAAGAAAACTGTTAACTTTCTAGACTTTACTGCCATACATTGCTGAGGAACTGACTCATTTTACGCAGAAAACCTAAACTGTATATTCTTGCATCAATATTCGTCTTCAAACACAATTATTCAGAAAATCCTTGGAGGAGTCAGTGTTAAATGTCATCCTCTTTTACTGCATTATACAATTGAAGTGAATGTTTGCCATCAATTTGTTTGGGCTCCCAACACTTTAGAGAAGCTTTAAAAAGATAGCAGGTCAAATATCCCCATAATTAGGCATCTAGGCTTCAATTTGAATACAATTGTAAACCAAACTAATTATCTGAAGAGTATTTACAGAGTCTTATCTCCTAGAATTGACTCCCATTCTCAGTGCTCCTGTCTTGCTTAATTGTTTCATTATCGATCACAATTTTATTTTTGAGATTGCCTTGATTGTAGCAGCCCACATTCTGAAAATATGAAATTTTGTGGAGATTTGTTTACATGGAGAATAGTGAAGTTAGGATCAAATAAAGTAGCCAATTTGTATATTTTTTAACCATTTAAATGATTCACTAAACTGTGAAACATAACTTCACTCTTATTTAGCTGATTTTAAAGGACAAATCCAGGTGATTTTCAAGTTAATCCGAATGAAAAGAGGAAAATTATACAGATAAAACAGTGAAAATTTGTAAAATAGGACAACAATTAAGAAAGTTATGGAGTTTGAAGGTTTTGCAAAATTTCAGAAAGCATTGATATGTATGACACGGGTAGCATGCAGATTAGTGAGTTGATGTCATCGCCTCACAACTTCATTCATGTAATTATTAATTAGAACGAATATGTAAGGAGACTGGAGTTGTCGATTGATTTCACTAAAAAATTCTTATTATATAAATGATATATGTGATGTACGCATTTAGGAATGAGAAGGGTCTTTGAATTTTCCTTTATTTTTCTTTGAATGCTTATGGAATGGTAAAGCGTTTATTGACTATGGTAATTAGATTCTACTCTATCATCATACATATAAATCTAATTAATAAATTGCCTTTAGCTTATAGGAAATCTTATTCCGTTCAAGACCCCCTACAAATGATAGGTTACTACCTTTAAGTATGTCTTGTGAGTTTTCTTTTCACAGGAAGTCAATATTTTCTTCAATGTGCTGTATAACATTTTGAGGACGAAAACAAAAATGTGTAATGTTTATTGGTTATTAACATAAGCCACCATGGATACATGTTTCAGTAATTAACGTATCTTTATGAATCATCTAATGGTCATCACTCTTTTTGCAAAGCTTCTGCTGAACTTTGCCTTGGAACAAACTACTTACGTGTCAAAAACTGTCAGACTGTAAACCAATTCAAAACTAGTGTTAAGACACATTTATTCAAAATCGCTTTTGATGATTAACTTACTCTGTTCACATTGATGTAAATTTCATTCGTATTGTAATTTGTACATTTATTGGTAATTTTTTGTTTAATATATAATTATATATATTATAATTAATCATAAATGTCTTTTTTTAACAAAGAAAATGAAAGCAGTAATTATCTTGTTATCTATACAAATTGTTATTGACATAGTAATCTTATTTACAAGTTTACAAAACAATTTGAAATTCCCCAAGCTCAGATAAATCAATTCAAACAAACTATCTTCACTGTTGGCATACATTATTGAAGAGATCAATAATTAACTATTCAACTCCAGTTAAATTCTAATGTGCTCTTCATTGATATTAATCAGAGGATAGCGTGGGTTCAAAATAGACGTTTTATCAAGATGGGGGAAAACCAGTACAATGTAAACGAACGTGTGCAATATGAATTTGTGCAGGTTGGGTAATTATCTACAGATAATGTGTCATCTGTACAGAAGCTTCTATAGCAACAGAATTCTTGGCTAAGGTCCATATTTATGTTGGTACTTAGAAATATTTAAAAAGGATCTAAAGTCAAATATGTTCGCATGTTATTTTAGTTAATTTATGTTTAATGTACATCTATGCATATTATTTTGTTCTTATTTCTCTATGGAACTCATTCTAATTCTATCCCTCTGCGCCTCAGAATAGTTTACTAGATCGATGGCGCATAACAATGCTGTATTTCTTCTTCTTATTATTACTTTGAGGTAATGGGCTTTATCATAAAGGAAATATGTAAATTAAATTTGGTATAGTTTGGTACCGGCGAACCTTATTATATCGGGTATTTCTTTATATCAGGTACCTTTTATAATGAGGTTCCACTGTATACCAACCATTGGATCTTTAGTTACCAATATTAATATACAGTCTAGTGCTGTTCCATGTGATTGGCTTTTTATCTTAATCATATTTCTGTCAAATAATGAGACTATTCTCCTCCCTAATCAGTATTCAAATTAACCTGTTGCTGCCAAGAATACCGCATCGCCCATAGCTTTAGCACAGGAACCAGCCGGTCCCCTCGGCAAAGGGTTAAGTGTTATAAGTCGTAAAATTAAAGATTAATCAATCTTTTTAAAAGCCTTTACAGTTAAAAAAAAAAAAAAAAAAAATGTAGCACAAGGCCTTCTGGTGAGACAATTATCAGGTATAGATAGCACTACAGAACATGTACAGTGAACTCTCGTTAAAATCAACTCCTTAAGACCAGTAAATTTACTTGAAGCGTCTCTAAAGTGTTGGGAGAGGATGTCAAGATTCCCCCCCCCCTAAAAAAAAAGAAGAACAAAAAAATTGTTTGAAGACAAATATTGGTAATAAGATACATAATTTTGGTTTCCTGTTGTACGCAGAAAACCTTAATTTTGCTCTTTCATCAATATTCGACTACAAACACATTTGTATTTTTTGAAAATCCTTGCCGAAATGTGCCTTAAATGAAATCTTCTTTCACATTATGATACAAGTGAAATGTTGCCATCAAATTTCTGGGGCTCACAACACTTTAGAGGGGCTTTAATACTTGACAAGACTGTGTATCAGGGTTTAAAAAAAATAGACACAGTGATGTTCTTGACATTGAGGCTGCATAGATTTTTTTTTAAGTATTGAAACTCTCGCATATAATCACTTTGCCGCGTATTTGATATTTGATATTACAAAAAGGTAATAACAAATTTCCGTCATGAGCAGCAATAAATGATACTGATGAACCTCCAGTAATTTTTTCTACTCTATACAACATTCGTTGATACCAGATTTGGCTGCGGCCTTTAGCGGTTTATTAAGTTAGACCCGATTTTCCTTGCAACATTGCCCCGACAATGTGTTTATTTTGGACCGCGGCTGAATCATGAAGGATTCGCGGTCATAAATTACGGCGCGTGGGGGCGCGTGACACTGTTCTGACACCGCGGACCAAAATAAACACATTTTTCAGGGCAATCATCATCATCACCAACTTCAGGTGGCGCTGTAAAGCGCTGCTGTGGTCTTCACGAGAGCACGCCATGCAACTCTTTAACCTGCCATTTGTGTTGCAACTTTCATTCCTTGTCCAGACACTTTCTTGATATCATCAGTCCAAGATATTGGTGGACGACCTCTACCCCGTTTTCCTTCGACTGCTCGGGGCAATGTGGCAAGGAAAATCGGCTATAACATAGAAACAGGCTAAAGAGGGCAGCCAAATCTGGTATCAACTTAAAGCTTAGACATCAGGAAAAAAAGTTGGTAATAAAATTAAAGTGGAAATCCCTGGAAATCTAAACATTTCCTCTTGATTTATGAAAAAAACATGGATAATTAGTCAATTTTTCAGTGAATTACCCTATAATATATTATGAAGATTGTGTTTCTATCCATTTTTGACCCATTCATGCAGCGAAATTAACTATCAGGAATATGTTAGAGCAATTTCATATCAATAGCTTAAAAACTCTTTGTTAAATTGAAAGATTTATTTTTTTTTAAAAAGTCACTTTTGCACTAAAACTGTGCTGAATATGTAAGATTTTGCTGTTTGAAGGAGATAATTTTTTACCCTTATTGTGCATACTGGAATTAAATATTTTACTGAGGTATTCTTCAATGTATTATCTTTCAACTGGGCAAGAAAAAAAATGAGTTTGGGCGCACTTTGGCTCCTCCCTGGCCCACTGTGCGATGGTGCGTGGGCATTAGCGAGCTTTAGATTCTGACACCGAACGACCTCGACTACGAGTGACGTCATTGTAATGCTCGTTGTTGAATCCACGTTGGGCCTCCTCTTGCTAGCGCTTTAGATGTCACACGACGCAGTGCCAATGTTCAAACGCATGCGCAGTGATATTCGTTTGTCTAGCGACAAATTTTCTTTGTTACGTCATATCAATATCGATACGTCTGCACAGCTGTTCGAACGTCAACTCCTTAATTTCGTCAAAAAAGTGAAATTAAATAGGTTAAAAGTAACGTAATTTCATTGCAGTCACATATATCTTCTTGAATTATAGTCTCACCAAATACTGTAGTATGATGGCGGGCTTCGGCATTTGTGTGCAGCTCGTAGTCGTTGTGATCACTTCGCTAGAATTCATTGTTTTATTTTGTAGTCGGTTGTATTGGTCTCAAAAATTATGCTGCATTTACGGTATTATATTTGTAATTTTTAAGTCTCATTATAGTTTATTAACACTTAATCCGATTATTTTTTCTAGTTCTCCTTTTCAGCCTATTTATCTGTCCTAATAACTCTTTATCTATCCCTTTTATTGTGTAGTCTCCTCTCCAGCTTCTCTTTCTCATTTCTCTACGCTCTCTCTCTCTCTCTCTCGTTTATTGTCTTACCAGTACCCATTGGTGTCGATCACGGGGGGGGGATATATCCCCCAATATTTCAGGTGGGGATGGCCTGTACAATCACCCCCCAATAATTCACCATCAAAAAAAAAAATGAAGAGAAAAATTAACGATGAGAGCCCGATGAGAGTATTCAATGGTTATTACTCGCAAGATGACTATCAATATACACATTATGCTATCTCATTTTCATAATACATACATATATTAATAGAAAACGAAGTAAATGAGCAACCGTATGTGAGACAAGAATAAATTGAATTCTCGCTCATAGTGAAAAGAAAAACAAGAAACAAAAAAGATTGAATGAAATTTTGGACCTTTTGTTTATAACACCCTTCCAATAATAATGCACCTTCTAAGACTGGTTATAGTTTTTGAAAAAAAAATAGTGCTCTGGTCAGGGTCTTAGGGGAATATTATGCTTATATTTTAGAGCGTATCTGGTATGATAAGTATATCTGGGTGAAGAAGGAGATAATGGAAGTATGTTGTTTGGTAGTTGGAACGTAAGTTTTATATTATGTTTTTAAGAAACAGACAGTTTGTATGAGATCAGGGCCCCGTATTACAAAGAGTTGATATCAATCGCAACTTATTTGCGTTGCGATTGATATCAACCGCAACCATGTACATAAGAGATAGGAGACTGCAAACTTGCGATTGATTGGAGGACTTACGATTGATTTGGATCAATCTTAACTCTTTGTAAGACGGGGCCCAGTAGTGGAAATTTTCTGTCATTTTGAGAACCAAATTTTGAGTCAGTGATATTCTGTTTCAATGAATTGAGCTTCCCGCAGAGAGGATTCAGTTGGTTTAATTAAAGAAGGAAGAGAGTCAAATGAAGAACCAAAAGCAATATGTTTTTCATTTACTAATGAGACCTATGTTTTTAGATCTCCTCACACAGAATATTGGAATGGGTTTTTCACGATGAATGTTGTTTGGAGACATCAATATTCATAAAATGTATGTTTCTATCACCAGGATATAAAGAATTTTCTGTCTACATGAACCTTTCCTGGTTGCTTATTAATGCATTTGCCCACTGGTAACATAATACTTTCACAAGTTGATATCCCTCACCATTGGATTTTTTTTGGGTAATGTCTAAATTTCGTTTAAAAATAGATGATATCAGTCTGGTAGGCCTACACTGCAGGCAAGAGTCAGGACTAACATTTAGCATGTTATTAATTTTATTACCACTCTTATATTCTCTGAAATGATATCTTTATTGAGGGTGACTTGAAAAAGTTAATAACTTGGAAGGGAGGGTGCAACCTGCCACACGCTTCTACCTCTTGGTTGCTTTGATCCATTGCCGAAAATATTTTGGCGCCTATCATCCCCCAACCACGGATACAAATCGACACCCCTGCCAGTACCTCTAATCTTCTATTACATTTGTCTTATTGCCTTCTGTTACGAGATCGTTCTTCTTCAATTATCCTCTAGTCATCCGTTTCAATCTCTTCTCTTGTTTCTCTTTCTTTACTTTGATCATATCCTTGATTATTTATTGTGAATTACCATTTATATTTATATGTTATGCTTTTGTATGTATCTTTTGTAAATTCAATTTGTTTCAGCCTCTGGCTGCTATTTGAATGTTTTTTTTCAATCAATAAACCATATCAAAAAGGCCTAAAATTTGCCCGACTCCCGTTGTGTCAATTCACACAGACGACGAGCGAGAAGCAGGGGGCGCATGCGCAGTTCCTTAATATGACGTCACTCGTTGTCGAGGACGTTCGGAGTCTAGGATCTAAAGCTCGCTATTGTGATGATGCAACGGGAGCCATTTAACGGGTCCACCCTGGTGGTGATGAAGTGGTGCGTAGTAGCGAAGAGGATGCTCAAAATGGACGTTAAGTCGCACCAAAAAGTCACCGTGAAGATTGTAACGACATCTGCATTTATTTGTCAAAAAGGCAGTCCATTTGACAGTCTTATTTAGCAAATAATGAATAATTTGTGATCCCAGTTGGCCGAAGGAGCAAATTTGGGCAATTTGCATAATAATAATTTGCAGAAATCCGATTTCGCAAATTGGCCATAGTTGCTTAATCTATCATTCGCCGACAAACCTGATATTCTTCGTAGACCACATGGATCTCAAATTTGAGAAAAACTTTAGAGACAATATTAAGTACATAGACATACTAGACTAAGTAAATTAAGGATTTTCAATTTACCACTTCTCTTTGTCAAACCAGTTTTGCAGCAAAATCAGTTGATATAATTAAGGACTCAATATTTTGTGTCAGTGATACGTAATCATACCAGTTCTAGGACAATTAACCCCCTGGCCAATTTACTCCCTGTATTAATTTTAAGGGGGCAATTGTCCGGGGAATAAATTTCCGGGTGTTATTCCCGGGGGGTAATTTTCCTCAGGGGTGGTTGTCCTTGAGAGTGTAGTTTTCCGGGGGTCACTTTCCAGGGGATAATTGTTCTGATATGAAATTATACGCATGCATTTTATTTTACTCGCAACCAATCAAATGCAATTTATTATTGATTTATTATTAATATTAGTTAATTATCCTTCTGATTTTCCTGGTGAAAAGTTGCAAGACTATCATGTTCATGGTTTGGAAGAAATCGTATCGATTTATCTGCATACCTACAAGAGCTTCATATGCACTTTCGGAATACCTTTATCAATAGGCTTTGAAAAGTAATAGCAGGTAGAATAACCAATATGTAAAAACAATATCTTTATCCTATAGAGTGTATCTAGATATTATAACGTTTAACATGTAAAAAGAGGTCATGGACTGATATTATATAAACGTTTGCGATACTGTACTATGTCGTCAATACCTGGTACACAATTCTATTTTCCCTAGCTGTATTATAGGCAATAAAGCATAGGATGTTCAGCTTTTTAAAGTTCCGACTCTCCTTGTAGCACTTGGAGAAGTGCAAATAGAGAATTGTATATGTTAAGGAACCTCAAGAAATATACCTTACCAATGTCAGACCTAATTATAAAATACACCGTTTATGTGAGCTCATTACTCGAGTATGCTGCATCAGTGTGGAACGCCGCGGACGTCCTCAACCGTACGTGCGCGCGTGACATCGCATATATTGAAACATTAACACGTCACACATGTCGTCTCAAAAGTAAACTCTTTACCTGAACGGCAGGACGTCGTTTATACCTGCATTATTAGCTGCACTAGATCTAACCGAAGCCAGAATTTATCGGCTTTGATCTCCGGAACTTGCAAGGAAAGGATAAAGACATGGCATCTAATATTGATGATGGAGAGGACATTGGATTACCGATCTGTGATTTCCCACCTTCCCAAGACACAAAACGTATGTTTCAGTGGCATCATCCACGTGAGTTACCAGTTGGTTGTGTTGAATATAAAAGCTCCGGGAGCGGAAAGTGGATGTTGTTCTACCCAGTGTCGGAGATTGATGAAAAATGGGAGATGGCAAAGGATTTGTTTGATACCGGTGAGCTGAGGGGTGTGAGGGGAATGAAAGTCTCAACAGCTAAGGACAATCCCAGAAGTTCTGATAATACCACGGCAGTGCTTATCATGTATTGCGGACCGTGGACTGATGAACTGCTCATGAGAAAAATTGGGAGAAATCTGGCACTAAAAACAAAGTATGAGAGTAAGAATGGTTCTATGTATTACAAAACAGACGACCAAACCAGAGGGGGGACAAGGGCAACAGGTCAAACTTTAAACCACCTTTACCAGATAAAGGTGCCGAGGCCTATCGTATAAAGACACATCTGGCACTCTTCGCTACAAGACAGATATAGGTCGAAAGGAAACGGCAAGTTTGGGACAGTTGTTGCCTAAATACAACCAGGTGTTACCAGTTCCCGGGCCAAGTGTTGGGGCCAACCCCCCCCTTCTAAAAAGGGAAGAAGAAATAATAATAAAGAAAATGAAGATTGTATTTCCAATTTTACAGCGAAACAAGATTTTAGAACAGATGATGGTACTAAGGATTAGGAGAGGGACAGAGAAATGTTTATTTACAGCTCATTTAAAAGGAATTGTTGGAATTGACTGCTATCTTTCGAGAAAAAAATGAAACAAGCAAGAAACTTTTAATCTTTAATTGTATAGATGCTTAAAAGTATTCAAGGTACAGTTTAAATGGCTTTAGCAGTGTGCTTGTGTATTTGAAAATGGATCGTAACTTGAAAGAAAAAAATGTTATTGGCCTTTTATATTTTCCAAGGCAAAACTTTTCATATTGATTTTCTCCTGGCTCTTACAAGGTATATTTTAGTAAGTCTGAAGTTGCTTGTACTATGGATCTGGAGGCCTACCTTTTCTATTAAGGATTGTAAGGAAAATTATAAAACCTTCCAAAATGTTCTCAGAATCAATAAAGGCCCGTTTGCTTACTTGTTGCTCTTCGTAATTTGAAAAATTTTGTATTGTAAAGCTACTTTTCAGGTAAATTTGCTTTATAATTTTCAAGCAATAATTTCTTTTTATTTTAAAGAAGCAATTATGCCGCGTCAATCGAAAAAAAGTATCAAAATATTGGATATATATATATATGCCACCAGTAATTTGATTTAAATTTTAAAAGCGGATAAATGTATTGATATAATGGTCATTTTTCACTAACTATATTTTACTCTAGACACATGAGATGACATGCGTAGAGTTTGTATTATAGTGTGCAAGCCTACACCGCTTTAAATGTTGGTGGGCCTCCTGCTTATTAAAAAGGACATGCAGCCCTCTGATATAATGCATGAAGCTTATGTTGAATGTGTACATGGGTGCAACATGGAGTGTTGTATTTGCTGTATGTTAATAATCATATGCATGTAGGCAAATATATAAAAATTGTAGAACGTTAGTGTGTATTCGTTTCATGTTTTATATGCATTGTAATTGTAAAAGTATTGTACCTTGTAACAAAGCCAATGGAAATAGAATTTCAATGTATTACCATTGATCAATAAAGATGAAATAAAATAAAATAAAATAAAATGAAATGTACATGTATACCTTTTGCAGGCAACAACAAATTCTGCAAAACTCTGCGTGAATTACATATATGGCAGGTATCTCCTGTCTGTAAAATATTAGAGTTAGCAGTGACCTAGTATTCAAATGATGCTAAGAAAACTGTTAACTTTCTAGACTTTACTATCATACACTGCTGAGGGACTGATTCGGTTCTTTCTTTCTTTTTGTTCATTGTATGCAAAAAACCTAAAGTTTGTATTCTTTCATCAATATTCGTCTTCAAACACATTTATTTTGAAAATCCTTGCAGAAGTCAGTGTTAAATGACATCCTCTTTCGCTTCATCATACAATTGAAGTGAATGTTTGCCATCAATTTGTTTGGGCTCCCAACACTTTAGAGAAGCTTTAAAAAGATAGCAGGTCAAATATCCCCATAATTAGGCATCTAGGCTTCAATTTGAAAACAACTATAAACCAGACTATTGTATTTACAGAGTCTTATCTCCTAGAATTGATTCCCATTCTCAGTGTTCCTGTCTTGCATGAGTGTTTCATTATCGCTCAGTTTTATTTTTGAGATTGCTTTGATTGTAGCAGCCCACATTCTGAAAACATGAAATTTTGTGGTGATTTGTGTACATGAAGAACAGTGAAGTCAGTATCACATGAAGTTGCCAAATCGTATTTTTTGTAACATTAAAAGCCCCTCTGCACTAGTTTGGCCTGGAGGGATTAGGGGGATAATTAAGCGTGGTCACTGACAGGTGGTTATCTCATCAACTCAGCTCTCTATTAACATAAGAAAAAGGGGATCATGGGGGACCAACGCGCACCGCTTAGGCATTTTTTTCTATATAGAGGGAGCAAGTAGCTACAGGTAGTACAGTGGGGCTTTCAATGATTCACTAAACTGTAAAACATAACTTCACTATTATTTGGCTGGATTTAAAGGAAAAATCCAGGTGAGTTTCAAGGTAATCCAAATAAAAAGAGTAAAATAATACAAATAGAACAGTAAAAAATTGTAAAATAGGACAAAAATTAAGAAAGTTATGGAATTTTGAGGGTTGCAAAATTTCAGAAAGCATTGATATGTATCGCACGGGTTGCATGCAGTGAGTTGATGTCATTGCCTCACAACTTCACTTTTGCTCTATTAATTAGAACGAATTTATGAGGAGACTGGAGTTTTCCTTTAATTTCAATAAAAATTATTTTGTATAAATGATATATGTGATGTAGGCATTTAGAAATGAGAAGGATCTTTGAATTTTCTTTTATTTTTCTCTGAATGCTTATGGAATGGTGCTTTTTAACCAAAAGAGAAAAAACGTTGATTATCTCATTAGATTCCACTCTATCAGCATACAGAAATGGAAATCGAATGTGATAAGTTACCTTAATGAGTTGTCACTTTAGCTTATAAGAAGTCTCATTCTGTTCAAGACCCCTGCAAAGGAGGGGTTACTGGGTTGTGCGAAGCACTTTAATTTTGTTTAGCTGACATTGTCTTTCCCTCTCTTCACTGTTAATCTTTTAAACCCCCTTATAAAGTCCTATGCTTCTTTTTTTTTTGGGGGGGAGGGGGGGGGGACTCTCGGTCTGTGCCTGATTTAGTTATTGCACAGTTCGAGAGTCCTTTATTGATGTACTTGTAATGATGTATATTTATGGTTGTTATTGTTTATATGTCCTTTTTGCAATATTCAGTAATGATAGTTATTTGATATTTTAACTTATGTAACTTATTTATGCATTCGTTACTGCCATTTTATTATGTATGCTTGATTTTAATTTTATATTGTACCCAAGACAAGTGTCAGTCTTCGGACTGTATGTTCTTGGTTTTTGATGTGATTTGCTTTGATTCAATAATTCCTTTATATATATATATATATATATATACTACCTTAAAGCATGTGTTGAGAGTTTTCTTTTCACAGGAACTCTATATTTCCTTCAAAGTGCAATGCTGTTTAACATTTTGACTCTTTTGAGGAAGTAGAAAACAACACTTTCTAATGTTTATTGACTATTAAAATTAGCCCCCATGGATAATTTATAACATGTCATATTTCCATTTTTTTCTAAAAATTAAATTTCATTTATTTACATGTGTTGATATTTGTACTACCAGTATATCCAATATTATTACTCCATGTAGCACAGGGCAGCTCAGATATGTCGTTTGTTTCAAGAAAATGAAATTCAGCTTCTGGCTGAAAAAGACATCATTTTGCAATGATAACGAGCCCTTTTGAATGGAAATTATTTGACAAAATTAATAAATAATGACAAAATTCAAACAATTTGATGCGTTATCAAATGTCTTTATTTTTAACAAATACAATGAAATCAGTATTTATCTTGTTATCTGTACAAATTGCCATTCACATTGCATAGCTTTATTAGTTTAAACAAATATTAGAGAATCCCCAAGCTCAGATAAATCAATTCAATCAAGCTATTTTCACTGTTGGCACACTTATGCAGGTTGGGTAAATTATCTACAGGTATGCGTCATCTGTACAGAAGCTTCTAGCAACAGAGTTTTTGGCTAAGGTCCAGAGTTCAAAGGCGGCGCCTGGGGAGGGGCTACGGTGCCCCCAACATTTTTCAAATACTCCCAAAGTGCCCCTTTTTACATAGGAAAAGAGCCCTTTAGATTTGGCAAATGCCCCTATTACTTTGTAAAAGTGCCCCTTCCCCTTTTCACCTCTGATAAGTGCCCCTTTTAATTTGACGGGTCCCCTTTTCCTTCAAAAACTTCCCATTTTCCTTTGCAATAAATGTCTACTTTCAGTTGTCATAAGTGCAATTTTTAATCTCTAGTAAGTGCCCCTTTTAAGGTACGAGAAGTGGCCTTTTTCACTTTTGATAAGTGCCCCCTTCACCTCTGATAATTGCTCTATTCAAATCTGAAAGTTGCCCCTGTTACTTTGACAAGCGCCCCTCTTCCTTTGCAAGAAGTGCCCCTTCCCCTTGTAATAACTACCCCTTTTTAACTCGGATAAGCGCACCTTTTATTTTTACATGTGCCCCTTTTCCTTTTCCATTGAAATTACCTAGTTATATCGGGTCTCTCTATAATTATATCAGGGGGGAAAAACCAATGACACTTAAAGAATTGGGAGCGGCCAAACTACTTTGTTGTAACAGGTACCCCCTTTACTTCCCCTCGAACAAAAACAAGAATTTAAAACAAGTTGTAGTTTCAACCTATATCTTGTCTAAAGAAATTACCTTTAGAATACATACATCCAGTTGCTCATCCCGCGTAGATCCCATGCAAACAGTGGGGGTGGGGGGAGGGTACAATGCTGTAAACACAACGCCTGTCAATACATTGGTCAGTTTTCTGTTTAACACTTGAACTTTAAATAGCTGAGGTCTTAGTTTGGTTAAGAGGTACCGGGTGCTCATTGTGATACACTGTTAATATAAGTACAGTGTACTTGCATTGATGAGAAATGCATTCTTTCCTGAGGCTCATGAATCTATAACATGATTGTATATGCCTGTAAAATACAAGTTTAAAATCTTTATCTGCCATGTAACAAATAGTATCCCTAACATTTTCAAACCAATCTCTAGGCCTATAGTCTAGACCTCACCATGGGCTTTTAGTTTGGCAGTACAGGGGAACCTCATTCTAACGAGCACCTTGGAACCATTGACATTACCTCATTATATCAGGTATCTCGTTATAATTATCTAGGCTAGAAAACATGAAATGGAAAACATTAGGAGAAGCAAAATTATCTTGTAATACCAGGTGTCTCGATAACAGAGCTTGTCTTTGCTGCTACATGCTTATTTTTTTATTTTTTGTTGTTGTTTTCTTATTCTGGTTCTTCTTCCTCCTTTCTCCTCCTCCCCCTCCTGATGAAAAGTGCCTCTACTAACATTATCCCCCTGAAAAATTAAACTAGGCGCTTCCTGCCGGCGCGGCCGGATGTCCTCGCCTGTACGTGCTCGCGTGACATCGACACCGATTGAAACATGTACACGTCACACATATTGTCTCGATAGTTTATTCACGGCTAACAAAAATAACAAACAACCAAATTTGCGTTTATGTCGTGGCTTTATTAACATTTTGAGATGGACGCTTATTTTGCACATTTTGATTTTCTGGGTGTCATAACAAAATAACACAGATATATTGAATCATAAAAATGCTTACAAATGCTAGGCCCCCCGCCTATGAAATCGAGTGATGCCTAGGCTAAACTTATATACATTAAGTCATTATATCAGCCCCCCGCCTATAAAATCGAGTGATGCCTAAAGTTATAGAATATAGATGTATATATATACCAGCCTCTCCGCCTGTAAGATCGGATGATGCCTAAGATTAAAGCGTGACACCCTGAGTTTGAAAATGTGTAGGTACAACTAGGTCCCCCCGCATTCAAATCGAATGGGGGCCGGAAAACTAAGAATTGACATGCGAACAAATTCGACTGAATATACATTGGCAACCCCCTCGCATGTAAAAATTGAGTGGGGACGAAAATTATCGGATGACAATTATTGATCAATAATCTTATCAGTACCATGTGATTAGTGATTTGGAGGCATAATTTGACAAATTACCGCCAAACGAGAATATATTTATATATGATCGGCCGCCAAATCACAACGTTGTCATCAAACGATTTTTGTGCACTAAGGGAATATCTATGTTTAACTATTTACACTTTGGTGGAATTAACATTTCAATTGGCCAAATTAACCAATGTACATGTACAGGCATGTACTTCTTCGCCCTTAAGCTAATTTATAACCCTATAACAGACTACAGAGTATCGTAATAAACTTATCTCTACAACACCGGCACATCATTATGCCTAATTCATTCCCCTCAAAGAAGTGACTAAACCGTTAATGCCCATTTCGAAATGAAGCATTCGCAAAACTGGTCATTTACCAATGTCCACCTAAACCTGCCCCATATAACTATTATTTACTCTCCACAACTTTGTTACTCCCAAAATAAGGCACTCTTATCCCAACAACAAAAACATGATCTTGCGGTGCCGGACTCAAACTTTTTGCGGGATTTACATTGCTACCCGAACAGACTTAAACATTGAAATATAAGAACGCTGAAATATAAGAACACTGAACTATAAGAACATTGAAATATAAGAACAAACAACGTGTTTTGTAACATTATCATTGTTTAACTACTTGGATGAACCGAGATAGGACAGGCCCTCCTTCAGGTCAGTGATAAACCTGTCCAAACCCTCATTGGAGAGATGCAATCCGTCCGGCCTATATAAAGCCCTATCCTTATGCCTTATGTCGGGGTGTGGAATGGCCTTTCCCCCATTCCTGCCGACCAAGGCGCGAGCGTATCGGTTCGTGGCCCTCCTTCTATCGTCTAATTTTCCCTGCTCTTCCGGACTACAGCATTTATATTCTACCCGTTCTAGGATGTCAGACCATATTATTGTCGTCTCAGTGCTCGATGTGATTAATCTGTTCACCGCATTCGCCATCGCCCTCTTCGAACATCCCTCTATGTCATTCGTGCCCACGTGTAACACATACCCCCTGTCCACACACAACATTTTCCGTGATTAGGCGTGATTAGTTATACCGTTTCGCGATAGTTATATGATGAAATTGTGTGTGTGGACGCTTACTAACGATACGTCGTATAACGATACGTAGTATAACGAAACGCAGGTTTGGGCATCGTTTCGAACTAGAACTCAATAACTAATCACGCCTAATCACGCTTAATCACCGAAATTTTGTGTGTGGACGGAACTAGTCTAACTGGGCGGGGCTTAACGTCGGATCGCACGCGAAAGGAGACCTGAACTCTCATTTCCGCTTCCATTTCATGACCGCAGTAGCAAACTGCGCACCTATACGACATTTCGCTGTAGAGTTTTGGGATTACTTTCTTGTGTGTGTGGACACCCTGGAATTTATACGATGATTCTTTATACGACGTATCGTTATAGAGTTTCGGGATAAATTGTTTTGTGTGTGGACACGCTGTAAAACGGTCGGCTTCGTCAGGCCACTGGTAATCGACTCTAGCCATGCGTTTGTTTGGTCCAAGCGAAGGCCCCGCTTTCCAGCCCAATGGATGACCGTCCCCAAACCCATATCGGCGCAGCCAGTCCGCTCCGCATTGCGATGGGCCCAGAAAACGATAGAGACGCCTACCATCCATATTTGTTCTGTGGACAAAATAAGAAAAGAGGACTAGGCAGCATTTTGTATTCCAAAGAACATGCGTTAATGTGAACTTGAAATCCCATTGTGTTTTCTTGCTCTTGTTTTGCATGTATGTTTGTTGTCTGCTTGACTTCGTTTTCATTTTCATGTTGTAGCACCATTATTATTATTATTGCTATTATTATTATTAGCTTATTTAACCTCTCGAGGCGAGGGACTTATTCCTCTGTGTGTTGTACATATATTCATTCCTGTGTATGCGGCCTCACCCTTACATTATTGGCCCCGGACACGTTAACCTCATCATTCACTCTGTTATATTTTGTACGTATACCTGGCGAATCAAATCAAATCAAATCAAATCAACCCCCACGGTACTTTGCAACATTGCTCATATTTAAACAACCATATCAAGCCTTATATATCTGCGATGCGCGGAGGAAGCCCATCGACCCATGCGCTGTATTTGGGCGTCCGAGCAGCCCGCCATAGCAGCGGTTGTAGCCGCACCTATACGAAAAGAATGGGAGGAAAACTTCGCCGCCAACATATCTCTGTATGACATGCCTCTCTTTATCATGGCACTGAACTCATGCCTGGTGAGAGGAAGTGAACCATATGAGCAAAAGAAAGCCTCCCCACTTCCCGGGCGCATTTTCAAATATCTAAGGACCGCCTTTACGGGACAACTACCCGCCTCAATTTCGTGTATTGAAATGGTGCAACCGTTTCCCCTCGGATCAGTTTTTGATTCCCTTAAAGAGAGCTTCACCCGGCGATGTGGTGCACTGCCGGTGACTGCCACGTCCGTGAAACGCAGCATTCGATCCCGCCTATGCCGTGATGCCACTGTGAATTCACTAATTCGTAAAAAACCATAAAATGCCAAACAAAATGCGGCAGAGTATAATAACACTTCATAAGTGCTAACACAAACATGTTCCAAATCGGTCAACATTTGGTTCAAAACGGGTAATGTGATAGGATGCCTAGCGTCTCTCCTTGATGTGCGGCGCTTGCATCCCTCGACTAATCTTGCAATCACAAAATTCTATGTCACGTCTTTTTCTCCAGCGGATCGCAGATAAAATGATAATCCAGATATGTAGGTTTGAACAGTAGACCCTGCATATCCCCGCCAAGACAAATACGCCACTAACTGAGCTACCCTCTCGACATTAGGAGATATCTGCGGGTCATAACCGTAAACCCTGCATAATTCCTTGTATGCCTCTAGTGCCGAGGCGTATGTTGCATGAGTACGACCTGCCCTAGACGCCATCAGCAGCTGATTTTGCTCTATAGCCAGCTGTTCCACAGTCGGGACGGCACCTCGATTCCCACCAGGGAGCCCTTGGCGCTAGAGAACGAAACCGCTGCATCTGAAACCGAGAAAGTGCATCAGCAATACTATTATCACACCCACGAACATGCCTAGCCTTGAATACAACGTTATTACGTAAACATATGACAACTACTTCGCGCACTAATCTCATCATATCCGGGCATAGTGCCGACTGCTTATTTATTACCGCAACTACGGCCTGGTTATCGCAATTAAACCAAATGTTCTTGTTCCTGAGTTCCACTCCCCATAGCTCAAGACCAACCCAGATGGGGAACAATTCTAACAGGGCTATCGATCTGCTAGCTGCTTGGATGCCCGGGGGCCAGGCAGCCTGCGCCCACCTGCCCCCGAAATAAATACCGAATCCAATGCCGGCAGCCGCGTCAGTAAAAAAAAAAACTGTATGTCATCGCTGCCGCACCAGCCCGGTGCCCGGAAGAAGACTTGCCCATTAAAATGCGCTAGAAACTCGAGCCAAACTCGCATGTCAGACTTTGCGCCCCTCGTCAACCTGATCATGTGATAAGGTCGATCCACCTTCCGAGTTAAATCTATAAGCCTTCTCAGGAATGCTCGACCCGGAGCAATTGCTTTACATACGAAATTTAGGCTCCCAATGATCGACTGTATACCCTTTAGAGATATCTTTTCCCGCTGCAAGGCCCAATTTAGCTTCTTAACCAAATCTGCAATTTTGTCTTCCGGGACCCGAATTTCACGAGCAACGCTATCAATTTCCAGCCCCAGATAAGATAACTTTGTGACCGGGCCCTCTGTCTTCTCCTGTGCTATGGGCACGCCAAACCGCTCGCAAATCACCTCGAAAGAAGCCATTGCACGCTTGCATTCTTCTGAATCTGCTCTACCAGCAAAAAAAAAATAATAATCATCCAAATAATGTACAATATTCTGTGACTCCGCTACTTTGCGGGTGCAAAATTCCAAAAAAGTGCTAAAACATTCAAAAGTAGAACAAGAAACGGAACAGCCCATTGGCAAACAACGGTCAAAATAGTAAGTACTGCTGACGAAAGGAGGAGGAGCGAGGCCCATGGGACGCAACCACCATCAACCACAATTCAGCATCCACGCTTTCCCAAGATCGCCCGGGCAGTCGCGCTTGCTTTAGCCTAAACTGTATGTCATACTCTCTCCACCCAAGGCCCCCAAATGCTCTAGAAGCGTGTCTAATCAAATCCATATATTTGATGAGCTCTCTGCTTCGCTCGATGTGCTTCTCCAAATAAATAGACACGAACACCAGGAACACGGATGTCCATATGCTCCACCGAAAATATGCCTTTATTCTTTGCCCGAGGTTGGAATTGCAACCCGAGCCCAGATTCAGACTGCCGCAGACTAAATACGGCTTCACCTAGCTCTTGGGATGCCCCACTATCACTCCGTGCATAAGCATTCTGTTTGAGAAGCAAGGCTAAATCAATAAATTCACTCCTCCAAATTCTCTCCTTGAGCGACATTGCCACTTCGGAACCCAACGGATCAGCCGGGCTCATAAACGGCACCGGTGACCCCACCACGGAAGGGGGTACTGGCGGCGCAGTCCGCTCCGCCATATTACCCTCGCATGAAGCCTGCCCAACCGATTGAGCCTGCAATGAAATCTCCGATTGCTCCCTCTCAGAGGGCACCGACTCTCGCGCGATAATCTCCGGCCATGATATGGCCGCGCGCCTACCAGTACTGGTATCAGGTACATCATTGCCACTAGCTCTAGATCTACAAATGATGTTAGGGTTGCACTCACCGCCCTGATCGTCGGCGCCGCTGGGGCCCACTCCGACAGGCGTTGACGTTGCCTTCGCCCTTGCCCTCGGACTTTTCCTCGCCTGACTTGGGGGTAACGCTGCATCCGCTCTCGGATTCTCCGCCTGACTTGGAGGTAACGTTGCCCTGGGCGCCGTCTCACCACCCCTCTTCCTCCCGGCCACGGATTTCTTCTTCGCTTTTGGCATGATCGCCAACGTACTCCCGCCAGTAGAGATGCGAACAAGGCCACTAACACTAACAGTTCAAGTTGATAATGATATGGACTCTCCTTTCTAATCAGGCTCAACGACAAAGGCCAGCCCAAAACCCGAGTATAATCCCGCTGGTCGCTCACGAGAAGAAATAATTCAGCGTTATATATCCAACTAATTATTCCAGTGCAGTGCTAACGTTAGTATTAATCCAAATCCTCTAATGTTTTAGACTCCTCTAATAATGTTTTAGACTCCGTAAATTTTTCTTCTTGTCCATTCAAAATGAAAGCCATAACTAGAATGAAAGCCCCTTCGTGCTATTTTTAATTTGCTGGCGGTATTTTTCGCGCTTGCTTGATAAGCGTACATACGCTTGTACATTTCCTTCCAATGTAAGCCAAAGCAGCAATCATCCAGGAAAAATGAAGTCAGACAGAAAACTGTCAGACCGATGCGTCAATCGGATGTGCGCGATTTCGGCAGTTGGATAACACACCACGATTGGATAAATATGTATCAAGAAATGGATGTAGAACGCAAATGTGAGGTGTTCTACAATGATTTGAACGCGGCAATCAACACTCACTTCCCAACCAAGACCGTAAAGCTGCATATGATGGATAAGCCTTGATGACAACCAAGGTCAAAGACCTAATACATCAACGACAAAGGGCTTTCCATTCAGGCTCCCGAATTGGCGTAGTCTTCGAAACAAAGTGCAGCAAGCGATCACCCATGCGAAAAGAGTGTTTTATAAGGACCGCGTCCAACATCTGAAACAAGAAAACCCCGCATCGTGGTATAAATATATCAAACTGATGACTTCGAATAGGCAACAAGACACGTCTATTTCCTTGCCAAATATAAATTCTTCGGACACGTTGGCAATAGCAAATGCCATAAACTCGTACTTCGTAAGCATCGGAAAGGACACCCCATCCCTTGATTTGAACGAGATTCCTGCGTTCAGACCGATTCAGCTGGACACTTTGCCAACCATACAACCCTGGACAGTTTTCCGAGAACTGTCCAAAACCCCGGTTGGGAAAAGTGGCGGACCGGACGGAATCTCACCACGTTTGATTAGGGAATTCGCAGTGGAACTCAGCTCCCCTCTCTGCGATATCTTCAATGCGTCGTTTCAACAAAGCAGGGTTCCAAGTCGTTGGAAGAAGTCCATCATTGTTCCCGTTCCCAAAGAAACTCCTGCGACGTTACAGAAGTTGCGCCCTGTCGCCCTGACTGACTTCTTCGTGAAGCTATTGGAACTGTTTGCATCTAAAATGATCTTGAATGACATCTCTCACGAAATCGATCCTCAGCAGTTCGGCAATCGTCCTGGTTGGTCAACGAGCCATTACCTTTTAAGCCTGCTGGAATACCTCCATTCGAATGCTGACAAACCTGGATCAATTACGAGTGTGGTGCTTACGGATTTTTCCAAAGCCTTCGATTTAGTAAACCATAACGTAGCAATTACAAAAATCTATGCAATGGGTGCACGGCCATCCTTACTTCCTGACAAACCTGGATCAATTACGAGTGTGGTGCTTACGGATTTTCCCAAAGCCTTCGATTTAGTAAACCATAACGTAGCAATTACAAAAATCTATGCAATGGGTGCACGGCCATCCTTACTTCCTTGGTTATGCAGCTTCCTCGGTGAGCGAACTCAGCAAGTACGGTACAAGGACCAACTTTCTACAACACTCACCATTTCAGTCGGTGTTCCTCAAGGGACGCGACTTGGACCTCTGGTTTTCTTAGCCACGGTCAACGATGCCCTTCAGTCATCAGACTGCTCTAGATGGAAGTATGTAGATGACCTAACTGTTGCAGAAACACGCGGATCAAATGCACCAAGTTATCTTAATTTTACATTGTCTGTATTTGAAGAATGGTGTAAGGACTCGAATATGCGTCTAAACCCAGCCAAATGCCAACTCATGAGGGTATCATTTACTCGTCGACAGCTCCCACCAGCGGAAGTTATGATCGGCGATAATCAGATCCCGGAAAAGCAACACGTGAAATTGCTTGGCGTCGTCCTTACCAGTGATCTTCGGTGGATGGAACATGTAAACTGCATTACATCAAAAGCAGCCAAGAAACTCTATCTGCTACGGATGCTCAAACGTTTCTCTATGCCGCTTCATGATTTAATCACAGTTTTTATTTCCTACATAAGACCGGTTCTAGAATACTGCTGTGTAGTATGGCATTCCTCACTAACTCTAAACCAGGAAGCTCAAATAGAGTCAATCCAAAAACGTGCCCTGCGGACAATATTAGGATTAAGATATGAGTCCTACCGTCAGGCACTCGCAGTGTGTAACATGTCCTCTCTGAGAGACAGACGAGAAGAGCTCTGTCTAAACTTTGCTAGGTCCCTCTATTGCAACTTCCGTGAGTGGTTACCTGAAAGCCAGTGTTCTAGAAGACAATTGAGACATAGCAATATGCTACGTGAAATCAAGTGTAGGACAGAACGCTACAGAAAAAGTGCTTTACCCTATCTAGTAAGGCTTTTGAACAAGCCATGATGTGGCATCCTCGCGTTTGTTCAACCTTGTTGATAGCATAATATTGCCAAACTTTGTGAATTACATGTATTTCTTCCAATCTTTAATTTCTGTATCAAGAACAAATTAGGGCATCTTCAGTAACCTCATTTCTTTCCCCTTTTTTCCCCCTTTCTTTATATGAATTATTCGCCAGTTATCTAATGCCTCTTTTAAATCACAATTTATTCATTATAACTCATTTTCAAAGTGCAATCTTGCCTGAACACATCTTAAATTTGCCAAATCTCAATGCATTATATCTCGGGTTCGATTAACTATTTTGGATTGAACAAATATATTATTGTTAAATGTAGAAACATAATGTAAATATTTCCAATACGCTTTACCTCAATTTATCATTTGTATTATCTTTACTCTTAGTATTGTATACAATCTATGTTATAATTGTCATGTTAAAATTGCCTCTGGTTGCCCGTTCTTTTATCTTAACACTATTAGTCTACTCAGCCCTGCCATTACTCCTTTTGAATCTTGCTTCTCTGCTGTATCCGTATGTATTTTTATATTTTTATAAGAGGTCGTTATTATACTTTCTTTATGTTTCTACTACTATCTGTTTTTTTTGTTGTTGTTGTTGTAATTCTCATAGATTTTTAGGTGCCATACAATTTTGACAATGTATTTTCCTCTTCATTTTATTAATACTACTCGTCAATTCGTATGTAATTTTTAATTGTTGGCAAGATCCCCCTTTCTCTCTTCCCCCTTCTTTACCTTTTGTCTCTCTCTCTCTCTCTTTCTTCCTCTATCTCTCTCTTTCTCTCTCTCTCTCTCTCTCTTTCCCTTCTCTCTCTCTCTCTTTTTCTCTCTTTCTCCATTTCTCTAACTTTCCTGCTCTTTCTTTCACTATATCTCTCGGTCCCTAATCCTCTCTTTCTCTTTTTCTCACCGTTTTCTTTCCTCCCTCATCCTCCTCCCTCTCTCTCTCTCTCTCTCTCTCTCTTTACCTTTCTTAACCTTTTTTTTTCTCTACATCATTCCCTTCTCTCTTCCTCACTTTTTATATTTTATTTAGGTACATATTCCCCATTTCCTTCCTGTTCGTATTTTTGCTTCCATTTTACTTTTGGTACAAAATTAATGATAAACATGTGACATATACGTGTACTTATAATTATGTAAATGATTTTGTTTTAAAATTGTACACTTGTTTTTAAAATGCAATGTATATCTATGTGCAATTCAGTATATGTTACTGCGATGCATGATTGAATAAATACCATACCATACCATACCATACAAAGTATTTCATTTCCTAGCGCGTGAATTTCCCTCAAAAATGTAAACAACCTCTTGACCTACATTTTGTCAGCCTGTCAATAAACCCTTTTAAATCGTTGTCTACTCTTTAAATTTTATTATAATTTAATAGACTCTGTACCTGAACGGCAGGACTTCGTGTATAATAGCAATATTAGCAGTACTAGATCTACCTGAAGCTAGTATCTATCGGCATTGATCTCCAAAACTTGCAAGGAAAGGATAAAGATATGGAACAAGAAGAAGAAATTGGAGACGTCGACCTCCCGGTAGAACAGTTAGATAGGAAGGATGGTGATGGTGAGGAGGATGCATCTGAATCTGATGAAAGCTATTATGACTGCGAGTCTGAGATTGATAATGGAGATGACATTGGAATACCGATCTATGATTGCCCACCTTCCCAAGACACAAAACGTCAGCGTCAGTGGCATTATCCACGAAAGTTCATACCAGCTGGTTGTGTTGAATATGATGAATACTCCGAGGGCGGAAAGTGGATGTTGTTCTACCCAGTGTCGGAGATTGATGAAAAATGGGAGATGGCAAAGAATTTGTTTGATACCGGTGAGCTGAGGGGTGTGAGGGGATTGAAAGTCTCAACAGCTATGGACAATCCAAGAAGTTCTGATAAAACCACGGCAGTGCTTATCATGTATTGCGGACCGTGGACTGATGAACTGCTCATGAGAAAAATTGGGAGTAATCTGGCACTAAAAACAAAGTATGAGAGAAAGACTGGTTGTGTGTTGTACAAAACGGACGACCAAACCAGAGGGGGGACAAGGACAACAGGTCAAGCTGTAAACCACGTTTACCAGATGCAGGTGCCGAGGCCAATCGAAGGAACTGCTAGCTCAGCAATGCCGGAACTTCTGCCGTCCAAAGACACAAGAGACTATTGGCAGTGGCACTTTCCCAAGTGTTCACCGCCTGGTTGTGCTGAGGGATATGACTACTCAAAGAGTGGGCGATGGATGTTGTACTATTCATTGGCAGAGATCGACGAGAAATGGCAGATGATGAAGGGCTTGTTTGATTCGGATGAACTGGATGGAGTTCGAGGATTAAAAGTCTCCACAGCCTCCTCCCTACAAGGTTACAGAAGGGGCGACAATTCAGCAGTAGTTGTGGTCTACTGTGGGCCATGGGATGACGAGGATCTTGTGTTGAGAGTAGGAGCGAATCTAGTCCAAAATACCTCGTATAAAGACAAATTCGGCACTCTTTGCTACAAGACAGATATAGTTGGAAAGGGAACGGCAAGTGTGGGAGAGTCGATGCCTAAATACAACCAGGTGTTACCCGTTCCCCGGCCAAGTGTGGAAGCCAGCTACAGCCAATCAGGTGTGGCAGGAATTCCACCATCTAAAGACATGATAAGCTATTGGCAATGGCATCCGAAGTCCCAAGATGCTATTGAGTATGATCCCTTAATGAGCGGGAAATGGATGCTCTTCTATCCAATGTCAGAAATTGATGATCGGTGGCATCTGGTGAAGAGTCTGTTCGACGCTGGCGAACTGCACGGAGTTCGAGAATTAAGGGTTTCTACAGCAAAGGGCAATGCTAGACATCCTGACGGCAGAGTCATCAACGTATGTTGTGGATCGTGGACTGATGAAGTGCTCATGACGAAAATTGGGAAAAATCTGGCATTAAAAACAAAGTATGAGAGTAAGACTGGCGTTATGTTGTACAAAACAGACGACCAAACCAGAGGGGGGACAAGGGCAACAGGTCAAGCTGTAAACCACGTTTACCAGATGCAGGTGCCGAGGCCTGTCGAAGGAACTGCTAGCTCAGCAATGCCGGAAAGTCTGCCGTCCAAAGACACAGGAGACGATTGGCAGTGGCATTTTCCCAAGTGTTCACCGTCTGATTGTGCTGAGGAATATGACTACTCAAAGAGTGGGCGATGGATGTTGTACTATTCATTGGCAGAGATCGACGAGAAATGGCAGATGATGAAGGGCTTGTTTGATTCGGATGAACTGGATGGAGTTCGAGGATTAAAAGTCTCCAAAGCCTCCTCCCTACAAGGTAACAGAAGGGGCAACAGTTCAGCAGTAGTTATGGTCTACTGTGGGCCATGGGATGACGAGGATCTTGTGTTGAGAGTAGGAGCGAATCTAGTCCAAAAGACCTCGTATAAAGACAAATTCGGCACTCTTTGCTACAAGACAGATATAGTTGGAAAGGGAATGGCAAGTGTGGGACAGTCCATGCCTAAATACAACCAGGTGTTACCCGTTCCCCGGCCAAGTGTGGAAGCCAGCTACAGCCAATCAGGTGTGGCAGGAATTCCACCATCTAAAGACATGATAAGCTATTGGCAATGGCATCCGAAGTCCCAAGATGCTATTGAGTATGATCCCTTAATGAGCGCGAAATGGATGCTCTTCTATCCAATGTCAGAAATTGATGATCGGTGGCATCTGGTGAAGAGCCTGTTCGACGCTGGCGAACTGCACGGAGTTCGAGAATTAACGGTTTCTACAGCAAAGGGCAATGCTAGACATCCTGACGGCAGAGTCATCAACGTATGTTGTGGACCGTGGACTGATGAAGTGCTCATGAGAAAAATTGGGAAAAATCTGGCATTAAAAACAAAGTATGAGAGTAAGACTGGCGTTATGTTGTACAAAACAGACGACCAAACCAGAGGGGGGACAAGGGCAACAGGTCAAGCTGTAAACCACGTTTACCAGATGCAGGTGCCGAGGCCTGTCGAAGGAATTGCTAGCTCAGCAATGCCGGAACGTCTGCCGTCCAAAGACACAGGAGACGATTGGCAGTGGCATTTTCCCAAGTGTTCACCGTCTGATTGTGCTGAGGGATATGACTACTCAAAGAGTGGGCGATGGATGTTGTACTATTCATTGGCAGAGATCGACGAGGAATGGCAGATGATGAAGGGCTTGTTTGATTCGGATGAACTGGATGGAGTTCGAGGATTAAAAGTCTCCACAGCCTCCTCCCTACAAGGTAACAGAAGGGGCAACAGTTCAGCAGTAGTTATGGTCTACTGTGGGCCATGGGATGACGAGGATCTTGTGTTGAGAGTAGGAGCGAATCTAGTCCAAAAGACCTCGTATAAAACAAATCTGGCAATCTTCGCTATAAGACAGATATAGTTGGAAAGGGAATGGCAAGTTTGGGACAGTTGATGCCTAAATACAACCAGGTGTTACCAGTTCCCAGACCAGGTGTGGGGGCCAACTACAGCCAATCAGGCGTGACAGAACTTCCAACATCTAAAGACATGAGAACCCATTGGCAATGCCATCCGAAGTCCCAAGATGGTATTGAATATGATCTCTCAACGAGGGGGAAATGGATGCTCTTCTATCCAAAGTCAGAAATTGATGATCGGTGGCATCTGGTGAAGAGTCTGTTCGACGCTGGCGAACTGCCCGGAGTTGGAGAATTTAATGTTTCTACAGCAAAGGGCAATCCTGGACATCCTGGCAGTAAAGTCATCAATGTGTATTGTGGACCGTACGACGATGAAGAGCTCATGATGAGAATAGGAGAGAATCTTGCTAGAAAGATGCAGTATAAAAACAGGGAAGGGGTCATGTTGTACAAGACAGAGGGACAACAGATGAAGCATGGTCGAGCGATGGGCCAGGGATGGAACCATCTTTACGAAATAAGTTTACCATGGAGGTACTATAAATGACATGAAATAAATTTGAAGATAGTTCAAATGCCGATCAAACTCTGTTCATACTCCAAAGGGCCTGTTCAGCTTTTGTGCTAATCTTCAGAATTTTTATCATTAGTGCCAGTAGCTACATGTAACATAGGTGAGCATTAAAGAAAAGTGTGATTAAAAGTAGATACCTATTGATATCTAAAAGAAATGCACCAAATTTCCGAATTGTAATAAAGGCAGATCTTAGTATGTACTGGATTGGAGATGTAACCATCAAAGATGTCAGTGTTAATATTTTCTTGGTGCTATGCTATGCTAATCCATACAACTTAGAATTTACAACACTCCTCTCTCCTTCTAAATAATAAGGAGAAATAATAATAAAATAAAATGAAAATTGTGTTTCCAATTACACAGCAAAACGACATTTTAGAACAGATGATCATGATGGTACTAGGGATTGGGAGAGGGATGGAGAAATGGGTTTTCATACCCAAGTGCATTTCAAAGCATCACAGTTTGATAGTGATATGGGAGGGAAGTGTTGTTGCTATTGCTGGGGGAAGTAGGGAGATTAATTACTCCTAATTAGACCTTGTTGAATGAGGGAAAATACCCAATTTATAAACCCTCAAAGTGTTCAAGAATGGAAGGAACGTGGTGGTGTTTATTTTTACTCTTTAAATATTACCTTCCAAGTACATGTATGTTTATTTACAGCTCATTTAAAAAGAATTGTTGAAATTGACTGCTATCTTTTGAGAGAAAAAAGGAAAAGAGCAAAAAACTTTCAATCTTTATTTGTACAGATGCCTAACAGTATTCAAGGTACAGTTTAAATGTACTTTAGCAGTGTGACGGTGTATTTGAAAATGGATCGTAACTTGAAAGAAAAAATGTTATTGGCCTTAACATATTTTCCAAGGCCAAACAATTGCTGTTCATACTGATTTTCTCCTTGCTCTTACAAGGTATATTTGAGTAATTATGTAGTTGCTTGGACTATGGATCTGGAGGCCTACATTTTATATTACTTTAGGATTGTAAGAAAATTATATAATCTTCCAAAATGTTCTCAGAATCTGTACGCTTGCTCTTCGTAATTTGAATAATTTTGTATTGTAAAGCTACTTTTCAGGTAAATTTGCTTTATAATTTTCAAGCAATAATTTTTTTTTTTAAAGAAGCAATTATGCCGCGTCATTCGAAAAAAAAGTATCAAAATATTGGATATATATATATATATATATGCCACCAGTAATTCAATTTCAAAATTTTAAAAGCGGATAAATGTATTGATATAATGGTCATTTTTCACTAACTATATTTTACTCTAGACACATGAGAGGACAGGCCTAGAGTTTGGGTGCAACATGGAGTGTTGTATGTTAATAATCATATGCATGTAGGCAAATATATACAAATTGTAGAACGTTAGTGTTATTCGTTTCATGTTCTTGTTTTATTGTAATTTTAAAATTATTGAACCTTGTAACAAAGCCAATGGGAATAGAATTTCTATGTATTACCATGGAATAAAAATTAAATTAAATTAAATGAAATAAAATGAAATGTACATGTATACCTTTTGCAGGCAACAACAAATTCTGCAAAACTCTGCGTGAATTACAAATATGGCAGGTATCTCCTGTCTGTAAAATTTTAAGGTTAGCAGTGACCTTGTATTCAAATGATGCAAAGAAAAGTGTTGGGAGCCCCAAATTCCCCCCCCCAAAAAAAAAGGAAGGCAAAATTTCACTTAAATTGTGTAATGATGTGAAAGAGGATGTCATTTAACACTCAACTCTGCAAGGATTTTGAAAACAAATATTTGAAGACGAATATTGAAAGAATACAAAACTTGGGTTTTGTGTTGTATGCAGAAAACCTACATTTTGTGTTCTTTCATCAATGTTCGTCTCCAAACACATTTATTCTGAAAATTCTTGCAGAAGTCAGTGTTAAATGACATCCTCTTTCACGTCATTATACAATTGAAGTGAATGTTTGCCATCTAACTTTTGGGGGAATGTGGGGCTCCCAACACTTTAGAGAAGCTTTAAAAAGATTGCAGGTCAAATATCCCCATAATTAGGCATCTATAGGCTACAATTTGAATACAGTTATAAACCAGACTATTGTATTTGCAGAGTCTTATCTCCTAGAGTTGATATCCATTCTCAGTGTTCATGTGTTGCTTAATTGTTTCATTATCGATTACAGTTTTGTTATTGAGATTGCTTTGATTGTAGCAGCCCACATTCTGAAAATATGAAATTTTGTGGGGATTAGTGTACATGAAGAATAGTGAAGTTAGGATCACATAAAGTTGCCAATTTGTATTTTTGGTACCATTTAAATGATTCACTAACCTGTAAATCATGACTTCACTATTATTTGGCTGAATTTTAAAGGACATATCCAGTTGATTTTCGAGTTAATCCGAATAAAAAGGGTAAAATAATACAAATAGAACATTTACATTTTTAAATAGGACAACAATTAAGAAAGTTATGGACTTTTTAGGTTTTGCAAATTCAAGAAAGCATTGATATGTATCGCACGGGTTGCATGCATATTAGTGAGTTTATGTCATCGCCCCACAACTTCATTTTTGCTCTATCAATTAGAACGACATTGTAAGGAGACTGGAGTTGTCCTTTAGTTTCAATAATACTTCTTTTTTATAAATGATATATGTGATGTACGCATTTAGAAATGAGAAGGGGTTTTGAATTTTCCTTTATTTTTCTCTGAATGCTTATGAAATGGTGCTTTTTAACCAAAAGAGAAAAACAAACATTTATTACCTAATTAAATTCCACTCTATCTGCATACATGTTAATCGAATGTGATAAGTAGCCTTGATGAGTTGTTACTTTAGCTTATAAGAAGTCTCATTCCGTTCAAGACCCCCTGCAAATGAGGCGTTACTGCCTTTACGCATGTTTTGAGAGTTGTATTTTCACAGGAACTCAATATTTCCTTCAGAGTGCTGTATAACATTTTGGGGATGAAAAAAAAGTGTAATGTTTATTGGTTATTAACATTAGCCACCATGGATACATGTTTCAGAAATTAACGTATCTTTATGAATCATATTATGGTCATCGCTCTTTTTCCAAAGCTTCTGCTGAACTTTGGAACAAACTACCTTTACATTTCAAAAACTGTCAGACTGTAAACCAATTCAAAACTAGTCTTAAGACACATTTATTCACAATTGCTTTTGATGATTAACTTACTCTATTCACATTGATGTTAATTTCATATGTATTGTAATTTGTACGTTTATTTGTAATTTTTTGTTTAATATATAATTGTTTGTCATTGTATTGTATAATAGAGCGTTATATGTTGTTGTTTTTATTATTACATTGAAGTACAATGTGTATTTTATTTTATAACATGTCATATTTACATTTTTTTCTTCTAAAATTTAAATTTCATTTATTTACATGTGTTGATATTTGTACTACCAGTTTATCCATTATTATTACTCCATGTAGTACAGGGCAGCTCAAATTTTCGTCAGTTCGAAAAGTTTTTACATATCTTGAACAATATGTCGTTTGTTTCTTGAAATTGAAATTCAGCTTTTGGCTGAAAAATTCATATCTTTGCAATGATAACGAGCCATTTTGAATGGAATTTATTTGACAAAATGAATAAATAATGACAACATTCTAACAATTTGATGCATTCATAACTGTCTTTATTTTTAACAAAGAAAATGAAAGCAGTAATTATCTTGTTATCTAGACAAAGTGCTATTGACATAGTTATCTTATTTACAAGTTTACAAAACAATTTGAAATTTCCCAAGCTCAGATAAATCAATTCAAACAAACTATCTTCACTGTTGGCATACATTATTGAAGAGATCAATAATTAACTATTCAACTCCAGTTAAATTCTAATGTGCTCTTCATTGATATTAATCAGAGGATAGCGTGGGTTCAAAATAGACGTTTTATCAAGATGGGGGAAAACCAGTACAATGTAAACGAACGTGTGCAATATGAACTTGTGCAGGTTGGGTAATTATCTACAGATATGTGTCATCATGTACAGAAGCTTCTATAGCAACAGAATTCTTGGCTAAGGTCCATATTTATGTTGGTACTTAGAAATATTTAAAAAGGATCTAAAGTCAAATATGTTCGCATGTTATTTTAGTTAATTTATGTTTAATGTACATCTATGCATATTATTTTGTTCTTATTTCTCTATGGAACTCATTCTAATTCTATCCCTCTGCGCCTCAGAATAGTTTACTAGATCGATGGCGCATAACAATGCTGTATTTCTTCTTATTATTATTACTTTGAGGTAATGGGCTTTATTATAAAGGAAATATGTAAATTAAATTTGGTATAGTTTGGTACCGGCGAACCTTACTATACAGTGGAACCTCATTATTTCAAGCACATTAAGACCATTGAAATAACCTCGTTATACCGGGTATTTCTTTATATCAGGTACCTTTTATAATGAGGTTCCACTGTATACCAACCATTGGATCTTCAATTACCAATATTAATATACAGTCTAGTGCTGTTCCATGTGATTGGCTTTTTATCTTAATCATATTTCTGTCAAATGATGAGACTATTCTCCTCCCTAATCAGTATTCCAGTTAACCTGTTGCTGCCAAGAATACCGCATCGCCCATAGCTTTAGCACAGGAACCAGCCGGTCCCCTCGGCAAAGGGTTAAGTGTTATAAGTCGTAAAATTAAAGATTAATCAATCTTTTTAAAAGCCTTTACAGTTAAAAAAAAATGTAGCACAAGGCCTTCTGGTGAGACAATTATCAGGTATAGATAGCACTACAGAACATGTACAGTGAACTCTCGTTAAAATCAACTCCTTAAGACCAGTAAATTTACTTGAAGCGTCTCTAAAGTGTTGGGAGAGGATGTCAAGATTCCCCCTAAAAAAAAAAGAAGAAAAAAATTGTTTGAAGACAAATATTGGTAATAAGATACATAATTTGGGTTTTCTGTTGTATGCAGAAAACCTCAATTTTGTTCTTTCATCAATATTCGACTTCAAACACATTTGTATTTTTTGAAAATCCTTGCCGAAATGTGTCTTAAATGAAATCTTCTTTCACATTATGATACAAGTGAAATGTTGCCATCAAATTTTTGGGGCTCACAACACTTTAGAGGGGCTTTAATACTTGACAAGACTGTGTATCAGGGTTTAAAAAATAGACACAGTGACGTTCTTGACATTGGGGCTGCATAGATTACTCATTTTTATCTCACTAAAAGTATAATTTTTAATGTTATTCTTTGAATTGATCTATACAGTAAAATTATAATATACTTATGAACAGAGTGAACGTATTCAGATACACCAAGTACACAAAGGACAGCAAAACTGTTTTATGAATCAAACATAATGTCATCAATACTCTTTCATTCCGAAAGCTCATACGGGATAGGCAAAAGTTTTGCGGAGGTATAGTATGAGTAAGACAACGCCATTGACAAAGTTGATGTGGAATTTGCAAAATAAGAGAGACAGAGAGAGAGAGAGAGACAGAGAGAGAGGAGAGAGACAGAGAGAGAGAGAGAGACAGAGAGAGAGGGTAACAAAAGGGGGTAGTATAGTGAGAGTCAGAAAGAGAGAAAGAAAGAGAGCGAGAAAGAAAAGAGCCAAGAGGATCCAATACACTACATGAATCAAATAAAGTCAAGTATGATGATAAACGTAATCCACGTATTCATAATTTATTCCAATATTTTGGGCGGGAAAGCCAGATATCAAAATGATAATTTTTCCAATTTGGCAGTTATATCATAATTATTGCTTTCGTTGGTGATTTAAGGGAAAGAAATCTTAAGTACAATATGTCAATGGAATGGATTCCTCAAAAAAGGAAATAGAGGCCGACGGCGAGTGGAGGGGGGGGGGGGCAGTATAGCAAAAAAAAATTCGAGGAGTGTTGGGGGAGGTCATCCCTCAACAGGACACTTGTTATTGATGTATAAACTGGCTCCGACAGCGTAGTGGTACCCGGTTGCAATTGCGCCTAAATCCTTAATATTTCAACTTCATGTATATCCTATTGGTTTGAAAAGTGGTATTATTTTAATTTCAATTTCCCAGCATTATTTTGACTCGGAATTGTCTTGAATTTGTTTTCCTCTCTTCAAATGACATTACAACACCAGCCTATTCTTTTCCTGTGGGGATTTTGAAAGTGCTTTTCCATCGAGACAAGGACAAAAAGCCTCAATCAAAAAATATTTCATTGTTGCTATGTCTGCAAGGCTTTTTAACCCATTTTGTAAGCATGAAGAGTAACAAAAATGTTCCCTATTCCCTAGAGTGCTAATCCAGCTTCGCTTTTTATAACTGAATCGAATTTGGTATGTTTTGAATCTTTGGTGCTATGTCGGGAAACACACCCAATACTGATTCTTTTTAATCTTTAAAAGAAAATAGGGACCGATGGGGGCAGTGTAGCAAAAAATAACGGGAAGTCTTGAAAAGAGTGCTGTACTAGTTGCACTTGATTTCTTTTGTTTTATATACTCAAGTCTACATGGTATGAATATTCATGTTTTTATCTATTTTGGTATCATTACATCATCTTTCATACTCCTGTCCGGCATGCATTACGAGAGAATGAAATCTTACTAACGTAAAGAAAATGATCGAAGCTCTTTGTGTTGTACTCGAAAGAGCGCCACCTTTTGTTTCTTCGTGTATTAAAAAAAAAATATTTGGAGAGAGCATGGAGGGCTAGGGAAGCAGGACCACTGGCACATGACTGGTATGGAGAGAGAAAGGGTGGTAGCACTGACTGGGGGTAGAGGATTATTATGATAATTAACGAATTGATGAATTCAGACTGTTTATAAATGGGGAGGGGGCAAATCGTGCAGCACGAAATCTCATACTGTATACTATATGATATAATTAAAATGAACACAATTCAAATTGAACATATAATAGTCCTGCAACAGTGTTACTACAATAAATCAATTAACATCGCAATTTCGCAATACCATTTTTATTAGTTTTAAATTTTCAAGTGTCAAGTTTATTTGTTCCACATTTTACCAAAAAAATATAGACAGACATATAAAATAGAAATTATATGTATATCTACATGTAGATAATATTTTAGATGTAAAAACCGTATAGCAGTAGAGAAAGACGTAATTTAGAGGGGGTAATATTTAAAACACAATGGAATAAGGACATTTGTTTACAAAGCATTAGCACCAATCATTCATGCAGAGTCACCCGGTTAAAATGCGTAATAGTCGCCCGAGCAATTTAGTTAGCAAAGCTCCGTTGAACGAAACATCAAGTGTATATATCTAGGCCTATACAGTAATTAATTCAAGAATATAATTACCTTATAAATATAAAGAATATAATTCATTAGTGTTAATCAAATTAGAGTCCTGCATGGGCCCGTATTCAATAAACTTCTTAAGCATGAAATCTAAAACATTTTTCTTAGACGTAACTTGGAAAAGCGTCTTAAAAATTTATTGAATATGGGCCCTGGACTTTGGGTGCGGGAATTGCTAGCTTGCTCGCTTCGCTCTCTTGCATATTATATGGATTAACATGTAACACACTGCTACCTTTCCAATGTATGATATAGTGAATGCAGGCGTGTATTCTTCACTTGAGGGAAAATCATCATCATGATTCATTTAACAAGCTGGAATTAAAAGAGTGAATCCTATATTCCTCAAGTTTTCCTTCAAATTCTTCTATGGCGACCCCCTTTCCACCCCTCTTCCTCCCTCCCACACATTCAATCTCAGCGTCGTGGCAGGAATTCCCATGATGAAAAGGGGATTTAGTTTTTCTAAAAAGAATACGGACATATAATCAGCTTAAAATCACTGAAGGCCTAGCTGGTAAGACATTAACAATAAAGACAACACTGGATTTGTAATTAAAGGAGACAATTTCATAAACTTTCATTTTCTAAGTTATTGATGACGGAATAGATTTGTTTCATATACGGGTTGTATACAAAATATCAGTGCAACAATTAAATTAAGGTGCATGTATGACAGGAAAATTTCTTTAGGGAAAATTTTCTAAATTTTAGTAGGCCTAGGCCTACAGAGCAAATGGGAGGCGGGGAGCTCGCAAGATACGTCAGTTGCTAATTTGTTCTTGATTGATTTCGCCTTCAAAAATTCATAATTTTCTTATATTTGATGGGATTTATAATTTGCTCAAAATTTCAGTGACCTGTTCCTCTCATTTTTCTACTTATACTAAAACAAACTTAATATCAGGGTGTAATTTCCCTTTAAAAGACTAACCTATAAAAACGAGTATACACTGTAGTCTGCATGTGCGCGGTAGGTCGTTCATGTTACCTTAACATTATGGAATTCGATTTTAGATTGTCCCTTTTATTTCAAAATCTCGCATAACAACATCCAGTGGCGGATCCAGGGGCGGGGCCCGGGCCCCATCTCCTAGGAAAAAACAGGTAAAAACACCCTTTTTGAAAAAAAGAAGATGGGCCCCTCCCTGACGCCCAAGGGGTGGCGGTGGAAAAAAATCACCCTTCCCGTAGGAAATTTTTTTTCGGGTGCCTAAAAAAAAAATTTGTGCTCACTATCCCTAGCGCCCAAGGGGTGGCGATGGAAAAAAAAAATTACCCTTCCAGGAGGGAATTTTTTTCGGGTGCCAAAATTTGTTTTTTTGCTCATTACCTACCCCCAGCCCCCACCCCACTGAGCGAAAAATCGACCGGCACGATTTTCAAATTTTCGCACGAAGTGGGCCCCTTTTTAGGCCCCCTCCCTTGCCGCCGGCTGGATCCGCCCCTGACAACATCCTTAACATTCAGGTCTGACCAGCCTTTGATCGATCTAGATGAAAGCAGAAAGACCAGAGATCTGCATACTGGTGAAATTTTGAATGAAATTGGGGGATAAAAATGAGAATATTGGATTGCACTTTGCTCGCGATCGGATGTCGGCGTGTTCAAAACGTGACGCTATAAAATAACGTATTAACATGTGCATGTATTGCGAAATCTCGTATAGTAATCTAACAGTGTGTACATCCGGACATTAAATAAAACGCCGTCACTCCTCAGCCTTTTTAAATGTTGATTTAGCACTTAAGATTTTACAGTACATTGTTTGAACATTGTCACATCGAAAAGTCTTTTTCGTCAGCATGTTTTTACGTTTACCACGCATTTCTAGATAATAATGTTCGCTCTCGTAATGTCTTCACGTGGGAGTGTAATAAAAATAAGGTCTGAATATGGAGACTTCTATCCATTGATGCTGCACGCAGGTAGAAACGTGACAATCAATCGATAACGTGCCTGGAGAGGGCCGGAGGTCTAACGGGAGGGACCTGGATGGTTAAAAGCACGTATCTTCACACGCCGTTAAATGTTATTTTGTACTAGTATACTGTCCCCAACAATGATCAGGAACGGTTAAAGAAGAACATTTGTTGTTGTTTGGGGGGAGGGGGGCTTGAAGGAATTCGGAGTTGCTTGAAACTGTAGATTCATGCTTGAACCCCGCCCCCCCCAAAAAAAAAAAAAAAAAATAATAATAATAATAATAAATAAATAAATAAATAAATAAATTTAAAAAAATATATAAATAAATAAATAAATAAATAAATAAAATAAATAAATAAATAAATAAATAAATAAATAAATGAATAAATATATAAATATATAGGCCTATATATAGGTGATGACGTTAATATTAATGAGTAAATAAATACATTGATGAATGAATGAATGAATGAAGTAATCAATTTATGAATTAATCAATTTTTTTTAAATGTAATAATCTATTATTAACAAAAACTCTGGAACCGTTACTGGTACCAGTATAAACGGAAATTCAACTATGTATTACAGTGTATACCATAAAAAAAGTTTATATTCTTCTTCTTCTCTTCTTGACGCAGTTGATGGCTAGCTGAAAAAGAACATAAAACCAAGGACCAAAATAAGAGACGGAAACTTCTTGTCATCAAGACTCGTAAAGTTTACTTGCTCAGAAAACAAGAATTGATAGCCAGGTAGTCTATCTTGTCGAGAATATTTGCATTTCATAATTGGAGATATAGGCATGAATGTATAACACTTACACCTCCCCGTCGATATCATTATAAATGTGTACGTCAGTTCAAATCGAGTCATCGAATAAAAAACAACTTTGAATTACAATCATTATTCAATATACAAAATAGGTACAAATAAAGCAGAATCACAATGCAGAATCGAAACGGAATGTAAAATCATCGTTGAAGAAAAATAAAATAACAGGGGATATAACAGCAGTATTATAAAAAATAAAAAACCAATGTTTGCCAAACTCTTTTTGCTTTTGCAAATGAATTACATATTTTGTATTCCGTCCGTAAAACAACAATCCGCGGCATATGAGGCCGAGGGGGCGGGGGGGGGGGGCAGGGGCTCATGCCCTTGGCGACACTAACGTAGATTGATCAGTTTCTCTGATTTTCCTTTTTTTAATCAAAAGTAAATAGTTTTGGGGCTGGAGTTCACGTCTTTACCCCCCTACCCGTAAGGGGTCACTATAATCAGGTCAGATCTGTACAATTTACGTGGCCAAACATTAAACATTTGCAGGTCTTATTTGTTAGCCTATTTCTTCCAAGTTTAACCAATCTGCCTCTCTAATTTGTTTCTGCTTTCTTCTAGAATACTGTGTAGTTTGATATTAAGGTTTGATTTTCATAGCCTTTAAATCAGCAGTGTAATTGTCTTGTTATGTATTATTAAATTCACCTGTTACAAATAACTGTATTTAAATAGTCAGAAAGCGAATTATATAGTCATCACGTGTTGTTTGGTAATGTTTCTCCTACCTCGCATGAAATAATGTTGCAATTTTTTTTGGTATTATTTTGTCAGGTTTGAATTCTTTTTCTGATTTCGTTTTTTTTTCCCTTTTTTTTTCCTTTCTTATTTTGTGTTTTTGTCTAGCTTTACTAGTTAGATTGCTTATAATATTGACAGCCGCGGTGGAATGGGGGCTGTAAGCTGTCCGGTAAGCCCAAACCATTATTAGAGTCACCCTGGAGACACCTGCGGACCTGTAAATTGTAGACAGGATGTTGGTGCTTGAAATTGGCACCTCAAGAAAGTGATGTCCATGCGTGCCAGTTGCTGAAAGATGTCAGAAGTACGTCACAATTGATTGATCGTTGTCAAGGAATCGACTCATTTATAATTTTAAAAAAATAGCCACTAACGTATAATTTAGATAAAATAATTGCGAAATTGCATGAGGATTAGGGTTAGGATTGTTTCAATTTTCGAAACATGACTCTATTTAAAACTGAATAAATAATACCTAAGGTGTGGTGTCTGTAATTAATGAGCATCTCATCGTCCGTATGCATATATGATAATAAAGAAAGACAAAAGAAGGAAAAACACAATAGCCCCCCCCCCTCCCACACATGCACCTGTTAGTGTTGCTACGCCATTACTATAGTAAGCGCAGTTATTTTCCCTCTTCATCAACGGATATTATTTCAGATAGAGATACGATTTTTACGAGATTTTTAGAAATGGCTTAACCGAAGGGTTATATGAGCCTAATCATAGTTTGAGATCGTACTTTTACATACAATTTCAACATTTTTGGTTTAGGATACTAGTCCTACTTGAACTTCATGAATGCGCTTAGATTACAAATATGATTGAAAGTTTTAATAAGCACACCAAACAAATAAAAAATAAAAACAAATAAAAATTAGTTCCTTTCTTATAATGTTTAGAGAGGGAGAGATGGAGAAAGAGAAAGAGAAAGAGAAAGGGGCAGAAAGAGAGCGGGGAGAGAAAATTATCTCTCTCATTCTTTCAACGTTTCAAAATTATCTCGCCGTTTCAGTTTAGTTTGTGATAGATTTTGTAGTGTGAGAAGATGATTAATATACATGTATATATTCTTCACAAGAGTATCATGTGCGTCAGTGGCGGATCCAGGGGCCGGGGCCTGGGCCCTCCCTAAAAAAACAGGTAAAAACACCCTTTTTTGAAAAAAGGAAGTTGGGCCCTCCTGGCGCCCAAGGGGGTGGCGGTGGAAAAAGAATTAACCCTTCCCGTAGGGAAAAAAAAATGTCGGGGTGCCAAAAAAAAAAAATTGTGCTCACTACCCCGGCACGATTTTCAAATTTTCGCACGAAGTGGGCCCCTTTTTAGGCCCCCTCCCTTGCCGCCGGCTGGATCCGCCCCTGATGTGCGTTGTGGCGTTGTGGCGTGCGCCTGTAATCCAGCTAACAGTGGAAGCCTTTACAAACTGATTCAGCCGAGGACGCAGGTTCGAAACTTAAAGGTCGGTCCCCAGACGTAAATAATCATATCTGATTGATACACGTCTGTAAAAACCCAATACACACACATCTGCACGAAAGTCACGTCGTATACTCTCTGTACATTAGGCCTACTCCTTTGCGATTCACTTTAAGATACCTCAACATGTTAGCTGCAACGTGACTTCATTAAGTATGCAGCCCATCCCCCACCGAAGCGGCCAATCAAGACGTACTCTTCACCTGATCATCTTTTTTGGGGGGTCACGTTTCTGCCGATGCGCTGCTAGATTAACGCTAGTCTTTCTTCAACGCATCGTATTCGTTTTCGTTTGCCTTTATATTAATCAGGCTCAAAACACATTTTTCAATAGATAATTTAATATTGTTTCCATTAAAATAACTATTCATTGTAATTTAAGATTTAATATTATACCATCCCGGAAGAGAAACATCTTAATCATGTTGGTGAAAGTAAAACAATGGTACAGTATGAGCTGAAGATAGACTATCTACGGCCATGATAACAATATTGTTATGCAACTAGCTTATGGCGTACATACATACTACATGTACATGTACATTCAAGACGCCATTGTTGCCTGTTGTTGACTAAATGGAAACTGTTGGGGCAGATTCTGTCCTCGTTGCTTCGCATGCTTCTTGCATAGTGAACTTTTTTGATAACTAGGTTATGCTAGCTGAGATGCATTGGATTCAACGTGCAGTAACAAGCTAGCGATTGAACAGACAACAACTGCATGCACGTCATCTGTGGCTGTGTATTTCACCATTCGCATTCTCACGATTCGACGAGATGTAGACCTAGTCTATGACTATATTATTATAACTAAGTACTTAAGTTAAATATCATCTCTCCAGCTCCGTCTTGTGTTTAATGCCGTTTGATGTTTAACATTTAGATTCTGCCATTATCTTGTATGTAGGCCTAGCTGTTTGGATGTCAACAGCGCAATTCATTAACATTTAAAATGGCTTCCTTTCCATTTTGCAACCTAAATTGTCACAATGATTAATGACAGCGAGCGCCAGTGTGGTACTAATTGATCATTTTGACAGGATTCGTGCTGGGTGATATCCATTTGTGTACAGTCTTCCAGAACAAAGCAGACCTCGTAAGGTCTAGACTTGCACTAGACCTATAATTTCAACTTTTAACAACTTGTAACTTTGTCTTTAGGTGTAGACTAGATTTAGATTTTCAGTTGGGTCTGATTTCGACTGACTTTTTGTCATTTTGTGAAAGAAACATTGTGTTTCCCGACCGCAAAATGCCCAAGCGAAAGCATAGATCTAGTCGGCGTGAAGAGAAGCCAGGCTGTCTAGTTCACTGGTTCCGTAAAGGACTCCGTCTTCATGATAACCCTGCACTCAAAGAAGGACTTAAATCAGCCAGTGGATTCAGATGTATTTATATTCTAGATCCTTGGTTTGCAGGATCTTGTAGCAAAGGAGTCAACAGATGGAGGTAACTATAATATTTTATCTGGGGTGTGTTTCACAAAGACTAAGATCGACTTTAAGTTGGACTTAACTATGGCAGGCCTTTCATGCCATTATTTGCTCTCATCGTTTTCTGGCATTGGTCTCTCAAGGGACGTACAAATCGTGGTCACAAATCTACAGAATTTACCTTTTTTGATAGTTCATTATTGAAGGAACAAACATTATCAAAAGAACATAATTGAGAGACCAATGGTGAGAGCAACCAGTGTCATGAATGGCCTGCCATAGTTAAGTCCAACTTAAAGTCGATCTTAGTCTTTGTGAAACACCCTGAAGCATCACATCATCCGTTGAGAGCCAAAAGGTTGTCAACTGATTTTTCTCAAGTCAAACTTCAAATCCCTTTTGTCTCTCAGCAGATGGTGGTACAATTTTAATGTTTTATGGAATGATTGCTTTCGTATTTCTCAACTATTAATTATTGTAAGACAAGTGGAAAAGAAGAAAAAAGTATTTTTGTAGCTATAGATCCTCTCGATAGATATCTACAAAGGTTTTTAACTCGCTAATTATGATAGGCATACAAATATAGCTAGATTAGTCTTTTTTTTAAGAGGATGTAGGGGAAATTTTAAAGAAAGGAAACAGAAACATAACATATAAATATTTGAGAGAGAGAGAGAGATGACCTGTTTTTTTTTTGTTTTTTGTTTTTGTCTTAATTAATTTAAAGAATTTTAAGAGTATACATTTGTGAGTATTTATTTTTACATGAAGGAAAAGAACAAAACCAGCTAAATGGCAAAAAAGAAAACTTACAAAAAAAACACAAATTAAACTGTTTAGGAGTGGTGAGCGATGAAGCTTTTGAAGGATCTGAAAGAGCTCTGGAATTAAGTACACAACTACACATGTACATGTACATTGTGTAAAACAGTAAAATACTTTGAAATGGTTGTGCACAGCTCCCATGAAAAAGAAACGGATCAATGGCAATGTTATGCTACATGTATATCTGTATATACATGTATGTGTGTACAGTGGTATGGATCAATGGCAATGTTATGCTATATACAGTACATGTATGTATGTACAGTGGTATGTAAAGAAACATCAAAATCAAAATGAAATGTACAAAGAAGGGTTTGATTACTTTTGTAATAGATGAATTAATAGTTAATAATAATAGTAAGGTGAATTTTTAACGTGCCTACATGTACATGAACATGTACAGTAATACTATGTTTCTAAGTGCCATGGTGCCATGGTGCCATTGTCCTAACAGCCATTAGGTAAAGCTCATTTGTTCTTCTAGTCTTCTACCTAAGAGCTAGCTAGGACAACAGCACCTAAATTACAATGTTACATACATGTACAAATATCAATATGAAATACTTATGATGTGAACAACAAAATAGAAGCATAGATACAATTATTTAAAAGAAAGTGAGTTGATTAGAGGGATTTGAATTTATAAGTGGGTTTTTAAGATGGTTTTGAAGTTGTGTAGGGATGGAGCATTTTGGGTATGGATATATCCATGACTTTCAGAGTTTCCATATATGTGTTATTCTCTCCTGTAAATTTGGGGCTTCCAATTCCAAGACAAAATCAATTCTCCTTTAAACTCCAGTAACCCTCAATCCTGTATGATCGACATGCACAAACTGTACTGTAATGTTCTTAGGAACATGCAGCCACATATTTGTTCCATTCTATACATGTACATGTACTGTACATGTATATCTGATTTATAGTAATAGTATGTTGTTGTTGATGATGATGACACTTCCTAGTTCCTACATGTGTGTATGTATCTTAAATTCCATTAATCTCTGTAGTAGTGATAATTATGTCTTTGCTACCAGTAAAAAATAAAAAGTATACCATCATTTACCATATTGCTAGTTGTACATGTAAGTGTTCTTGAACATGTATCATGCACAAATGTGTATTTAAGATACCATGTATTGAAAGTATTTTTGAGCACAACCTCCATCTCTCCCTCTTCCATGCCCCCTCCTGTTCTCTCTCTCTCTCTCTCTCTCTCTTCCTCTCCTCTCTTCCACCTCCCCCTCTCTCACTTCCTCTTTTTCCTCCACCTTGGCTTCTCGTTATAATGGACTCACTTTCTTCTCTCTCTGTCCCTGTCACTCGCTCACATTCCCCCCTTTCTCCTTCCTTTCTTATAAATCTCTCTAGAGCTCTCTCCTTTATGTCTACCTCGTCTATTTATCTCTCCATCTCTCTCCTTCCTCATCCCCTCTCTCAACCATCTCTGACTACCTCTCTCTTTCCCTTGCTCTCTCTTTTGTTCCCTCTCTTACTCCCCTTCCCCTCTCTCATTCCCTCTCTCATTACCTCTCCCATTCCCCTCTCTCTTTCTCCCACGCGCTCTTTTGGTCTCTCTCTTACTCCCCCTTCCCCCCTCCCCCCCTCCCAACATTGCCTTTCACCATCCTCTCACCATCCTCTCACCATCTTCTTATGTTTCCTCTCCATCAATCAGGTTTCTATTAGAATGTTTGGAGGACCTAGACTCCAGTCTTAGGAAACTCAACTCAAGACTCTTCTTGATCAGAGGCCAACCAGCAGATGTCCTCCCAAGACTTTTTAAGGTAATTTACACCTTTCACACTACCCCATTTGCCACTTTTGACCCAAGGTGTATAAAATGTAGAATATGGGTGCTTGGTAGGATTCGTTCCTCGAATGTGCCAAGGTAATTCTTGCTGGAGTAGTATAAAAAATACCTTTCAAAGTCCCTTGGATGCATGTGTTTTCTAGTTATTGTCATTATTGTCATTGTTGTGTTATTATTATTATTATTAGCATACATGTAATTAGTGTAATTGAGTGTGTTCCATCGTGTCCTTAGCTTATCAATTTCACTCACTTTTATGACTTTGTTTAGGAATGGAAGGTAACGCAGCTGTCGTTTGAAGAGGACAGCGAGCCATTTGGAAGGACCCGAGACAAGGCCATCAGTACCTTAGCGCAGGAGGCAGGAGTGAAAGTCATCTCTAAGGTGTCACATACCCTCTATGATCCACAAGAGTGAGTATTTATCCGTTTCTATAGGGACATTTACATGTACAGTACACTGGAAGCAAAAACCATCGATTCATTTCCTCACATTCCAGATTTATGTTGAAAGATGCTAGGCAACTACCCATATACATGACGAAGGCAACTACCATTAAAACACGACGAAAGACCAGAATCGAAAAACCACCTCTGGATTTGTGGTTTTTTTTAAACGCCGGCCAAAACACCACTGAATTTTGCAGTGTAAATGCTTGCGCTCAAAACACTGGTGAATTTTTCTGGCACATACATGTATATACATTTATATAGTAAAATTGGATTAAAAAGAAATGAGATTGAGAGGGTAACTAGACATTTTGTACTACAATCATAGAAGAATTGTCGATGTTTAAAAGAGGTAATGACCAATAGCAAGTAAAAGTGAACAGGATTGGAAATGAGTTGTATTGGATATCTCAATAAAATTGTAAAAAATAGAAAAATAACTAGGGTAGCTTACTCGTGAAATGTAGCGGCACGAAAAGACATGTCCAGAGCGCAAACTGCTTATTTGTTTAAAATCATTATTTGTTTAAAATCATAATTTTGTCACACTGAGGTAGAACCACATCATTCGGAAATGGAGCTTGTAAATGCATGTACACAATCTTGTTGAGGCTTGATGTTAGCTAAACTTTCATTTAGTTAAATGTCATAAAAGAACTTGTAATTAACAAACATCACTAAGTATTATGCATTTTGCGTTTTGGACACGTCTTTTGGTGACACTTCATTTTGCTAAGGCGCCTAACGGTAATAAATAATTATTAAATGAGAGTACTGAAAGATAGAGAAATTATATAAATGTTTCAAGCAATTAAATTAGTAGAACATATTTTAAAAGTGGATGTAAGATCTAGTTTTTGTGAGCTTTTTTTCTTTCTCCTCTCTAAACGACTAAACCTTTACATCACTGCATGAAAAAAAGAAAGAATAACTTTCATTCAGTTTCATTCAAAATGAAATGTGACCGGAATAAGGTTAAGTGAGGTTAAGCAATAACTACAACACATCATTTTATTTCTGCAACTTGGCTCTAAACCAGGAGAAGATGAAATCCAACCCTCGCAGATCAAGTTGAATAGCATCCTCGAGCTTTAGAAGAACTCATGCTGCTGCATGTGACTTGTAGTTTCCGCCTTCCTCAACGTGGGCTGCGTGTTCCTCATTAGGCACGTGTCGCACCACACTTTCTGACAATGCCTTGAGGCCGTAGATGCATCAATCCATGCAAATTGAATTGAAAGGCAAAATAGGCACGAGTGTGTTTTAGTCTGTACATAACCTGTTACATGCTGTACAGGTACATGTGTATTCAGCCAATTTGTTTTGGTCATTCTTTTCCGTTGGCCTGTAATCATGAATCCTTTAAAAATTTATTTCCTATATTTCCTCTTGTTTCATGTTTTTGTACATGTAGATTTAATTAAACTGGCGTAAGAAGTGTATTCTCTTTGCTGATGTGGTGAGGTGTGGCTGTTTTATTTTGCACGACGTAGTAGGGAAGGCTCCCCCTCCCTCCCTCCCTCCCTCCCTCTCTCCCCTCTCCCCCTCACACTCTTTCTCTCCCCTTATGTATGTGTGTATTTTTCCTGCAACAGTTCCAATGCATTAAGTTTCACTCGGTACCCTGTCAGGAATAAACAAGCTCTCTCTCTCTCTCGGTTTGTGTGTGTCTCTCTTTTTTTTCTTTGTCTTTATCTCTTTCTGAAATCAGTCGACTGATTGCGTAGGAGTGATCAATTATGCATGGCAGGGAAATGTCAGAGTGGCTTAGAAATGATTTATCTTCTTTCTAAGATGTACTGGTAGATTAGGAAACCAGAAAAAATGCAATTATTTATTAGAAAGTAATCCATTTTGCGGAATTAGACTTGTTTTTTTTTCTCCAAGCAGCTGTCGTCTGTCTCAGCTCTTATTAAATTTAAATTTCTTACTCTTTCTAATTTCTTTCTTTTTGTATTTCTCCCTCTTAATCACTTTTCTTCCTCTTAATCACTTTCTCATTCTATATTTTATTCTCTCTAAAAATATAATTTTTGTACTGTGTAGTGACAAAAATACTGATTTAGAATCTTAGGAAATCTTAGCCCCCACCCCTTCCCCTCTTTGTATCTTTCTCTGTATGTCTCTCTATCTCTATCTCTGTCTGTCTGTCTCTCTGTCTGTCTGTCTCTCTCTCCCTTCCCCTCTCTGTATCTTTCTATGTCTGTCTCTCTCTATCTCTATCTGTCTCTGCCCATATCTCTCTCTCTCTCTCTCTCTGCCCCCCACCCGCCTCTCTCTCTCTCTCTCTCTCTCTGCCCCCCTCTCTCTCTCTCCCTCCCTCTTTCTCTCTCATCGTTCTACATGCCTTCGGCACCCCAGGGATGATTATGTGCACAGTTGTAGCTATTGTAATAATATGATTGTAGGGCCCTCAGGGAGAACAGTATTAATACTGATGAGGCTACCCTGGATAAACAAGACATATTATTATTATTGTTATTATTATCATTATTTATCTATTCTTTACTCCAGAATCCTTGCCTTGAACAACAATGAGCCTCCCCTGACATACAAGCGTTTTCAGGACATCATCTCCATGATGGGCATACCTGTTTATCCTGCGGATGCATTAGAAGCTGAAGATGTAGAGGGGCTTGATACTTTCATCGATCCCAACCACGAGGACAAATATGGCATCCCAACCTTAGAAGAATTAGGTAAGTAATGATACTTAATTGGTTACTTAATGGTACTTGCTTGTTTGTAATTTGTAAATGACAATCAATCAGCTTTTGTATTTTCACGCTGATTTTAGTCATGTGTACTTCTAAACATGTGATCAATCCCTGCTTCAAACCATCTGTTGTCATCAATGTCATGAAGCTGTACATCACTGATTGCACAGTGAGAGAGAGAGAGAGAGAGAGGGGAGATAGAGAGAGAGAGGGGGAGAGAGAGAGATGGGCTGTTACTTGTAGCATAATGAGGAGAGTACATGTATGCCATGTACATAAATGTAGTTCTAGTTTCTGTAGTGCCTTTATATAACAGATGAATAATAAATGCCTTAAACATGTAGATAAATGTCACATTGACACAGTGTGGGTTTTATGATCTGCAGTATAAGGATTCTGAATTCATTAATGTCTGAGATGATTCCCGGCCATTCACCCCATCCTATACAGCGTAATGCGTGTTTGGCTTCATTCTGTTTCTCTCTTTTACATGTATGACTCTACATATTTATATGTCTCTTAAAATGTTAGTTTTTACTTTTTAGTATTTATTATATTTCTCTCTTGTTAGTTTATAAACCCCTCTTTCATTCTCGTCTAATCCCTATCTCATTTTCAATTTCCTTTTCAGTAAATTTGTATGCCATTTTGTTTTCTATTTCCATATTTAATTTGCTATCCTTCATACATGTACAGTACATGTCCTCTTATTTGCTGGTTTGATAGACCATGTCTTATTCAACTGAGCAGTACAGTACATCTTTAAAGATTCTTCTTTTCCTTAGGAAAAAAGAATTTCCAAATTTACCACAAGATTGATAACTTCAAGAGGGTAGAGTCGAATGTAACCTGGGGAGTGTTTCACAAAGACTAAGATTGACTTAAAGTTGGACTTAACTATGGCAGGCCGTTCATGCCACTGTTTGCTCTCACTATTACGATCTTTAGATAATATTTTTTCCTTCAATAATGCATTATCAAAAAATGTAAATTCTGTTGATTTGTGACCATGATTTGTAAGTCCCTTGAGAGACCAATGCCAGTAAATGGTGAGAGCAAACAGTGGTATGAATGGCCTGCCATAGTTAAGTCCAACTTAAAGTCGATCTTAGTATTTGCGAAACACTCCCTTGTTCTGTTAATACAGGTAAAGCTGTACAAAATGTCCTCATCAAAAAGAGACTCTGTTTGTGCTCCAACTTGTAGTTGATTGATGTATGACGTTCTTTTAGTAATTTTTCTCTTTTGTATTGTGTTGATGTCATGAGTGATGGGTTTACTCTTGCTCTTCTCTTCACTTCTTCATTTGTTATCTTTTCTGTCCATGATATATTCATAATGCTTCTCAAGAAGAAGCAGCCTGTTATCTTCTTTCTCCGGTAAATGCATTCTCTCATTTCCATTTAGGCTTTACTACATGAGCCACCCGATCCCCACAGAGGCACAGACAATGAGTTAATTAATGATACTCCACGTCCGCTCTTATAGAATCATGGTCAACTTTATTGATATGTGACGTCTTTTGGCAATCTTTCTCTTGCAGGCTTTGATCCAGAAGATGTACCTCCTCCCATGTGGGTTGGTGGCGAAACGGAAGCAAAGCAGAGACTAGACCGTCATCTAGAAAGGAAGGTGAGTGAAAGATTGTCAATGTTTATCCTCAAGGGTAGATCGGAGGGGGATATACATTTCTTTTTATTCTAAACATGAAAATGGTAAATTGGCTTTTAAAAATAGCTTTGGAAAAACATAATCCCATTTGATATTCATCGGAGGGAATGTTAAATAATAGGTGCCCAAGGCTGCAACGCATACTAATTAAAGCTTATAATACACCCTCTCGTAATATAAGATCATCACATCAACATGTTCTGCCGATCCAAAGAACAGAATTGCCTGCGGCAAGAGGGCTTTCATTGCTTAATAACATTTAAGATTCTTCTCCTGTCACGGAAAGTTGTTAAAAGGATTCGCAGCAAGCTACCTTCCCGATCTACAGTAATTATACTTCGTGTATTCTAACATCATTAGATCTACATCTTCTTCAGATCCAAAGAGTGCTGCAGCATCCTTTCTGTAGAACAAACTACCGTTTGAGTTGAAATAACAACACTATTTAATAGAGAGTTTCAAGTCCAAGTTGAAATCCTACCTTTTTTTTTTTATAGCAATGCTTGACATGTGGCACTTATTCAGACTCTTATTTCTAATTTTTTTCCTCCTGCACTTCGGATTAGAGGTTCTAGATAGATGGCATAATACAAATGCCTATAATTCTTGAAAGGATTTAAGCAAGGAAAGGTGTAAAAAAACAGAGGAAGGGAGGAATTGCTGTGATATGTAAAGCTTTAAAAACGTTTTTTTTCTTCATTTGTTCACAGTTTCACAAATTTGCTGATATGACAGATAATGAACTTGAATTTGGTTTCATTTTAATTGTTGTACATGTAACTTTCTAATCGAGTTTTGACAAACATATCCTACTAAAGGGAATAAATTGCCTGTAGGATAGAAAATGCCTATGTTAAAACCCTTGCAGAGTGTGGTGGGTTTTTAATTAGTTTTAGATCAGTCCTGGATAAGAAACCAAACAATAGCTCTCTAGTTATGTATCAGATGGCTTTGATCTCATATTTTATTCATGAAAAGAATCGTTGATGGCTTTGGGTAAGATTGAGGATTTATGAATATTAATGTTACTCCTACATGTAGCTCTTCCAGGGTGACTTATCTTTAGTTTTCTCTCTCTCTCTTTCTGCCTCCCTCTCTTTCTCTTTCTCTCTTTTTCTCTCTCCCTCTCTTTCTCTTTCTCTCTTTCTGCCTCCCTCTCTTTCTCTTTCTCTCTTTTTCTCTCTCCCTCTCTCCCTCTCTCTCTCTCTCTTTCTGCCTCTCTCTCTCTCTCTTTCTCTATTTCTCTCATGATATGTTTTTAAGTCTATATTAATTATTGGGATCTAAATTAATTGGGTCCAACTTTTACTTTGGACTCCCAATTCAAAATTTGAGGGGGTCATGCATACCCCCTCCCCCTTGTAAAAGAGGTTTGTGTAGAGCCCTGACCAATGATATTGGACGTAACATTGAACATTGGTTAATTTTTAATTTATGAAAAACTTGACTCATACACATTTTTTCTATTCTCGTTGCTCAGGCCTGGGTTGCCAATTTTGAGAGGCCCCGAATGTCCCCTGCCTCGCTGATGGCGAGTCCCGCCGGCCTCAGCCCCTACCTCCGATTCGGTTGTCTGTCTCCAAGAACTTTCTACTGGAAACTCACAGAACTCTATCAAAAGGTTAGTACGGGTCTGTAATGATGTTTTTGATGAGATTGAATTTCAATTCAAATCACTTCAATAAGGTTATTGTCTCAAATGCATATCTCACATTAGATCATAGAAAACGTTATGAATTACATTTACTTTGAAATTGTTATTGTCTCATGGTCATGCATGAATGGCTTCATCAACAGCCTCATTAAAGGGTAACTAAATTAAAAATTCATGTTGATTTTTATTGATCTGTATTAATAATGTATACATCACATAACTTTTGACTTTTTGGTGTACATTTATGTCATATATTTTATATAATTTTTATTATTACTTTTGTTCTACCTGCTAAGCTCCACGCAAATGACTTCTGTGACATCATCATGCCAGTCATTCTTCAGTCAGATAAATAACAAAAGACATTGGTATGTCCCTTCCCATCAACTGACCACCTGTTCATTCAGCAGTGCATGTTTTATAAAATGCCCACTCACAAAATTCAATTACATTTTAAGCAGTTGCTATGTCAGAAATCCCCAAGCAACACCATAAAAAGAAGGGTTTCAATGGGCTATTATATGAAAACATGCAATGCTATTGTGAACAGGTGGTCAGTTAATGGGAAGGGACATACCCATGTCTTTTGTTCATCTAGCTGACTGATGAATGACTGGCATGATGATGTCACAAAAGTCATTTGCTTTTGGAGGTATTTTTTTTAAAGGGGTGGAGCTTAGTAGGTAGAACAAAAATAATTTACAAAATAATATAAAATATATGACATAAATGTACCCCAAAAAGTCAAAAGATATGTGATGTATTCATTATTACAGATCAACAAAAGTCAACATGAAATTTAATTTAGTTACCCTTTAAAGATCAATCCAACCTGCAACGGAATGAGGAAGGTTAAAAAGAATTAGGACCCATAATAAGAAAGAGTGTTCTCAAATCAGCATTTTGGTCAGTGGATTGTGACTTAATAGTCACAGGCAACTCTCCTGTTTGTCGGTACAAAAATATATAACATGTATGTGATAACTTTCTGATTGTCTCTCTGAATTTTGTGCTTCTTTTTAATAGAGATATTTGCTACAATAAGTTTGGATTTCCTTTTAATGTCTTCATTACAGAAAAGGAATGGCAAAAGAGAATGCTGGTAGCTTCTCTGAAAGTGAAGGAAAAAAAATACTATTACTTCTCTTCTTTAATGGGTGAACTTTTTAGATTCATGACTAATTAGAATTTTGTCTACCCTAATTAATTATGTAGACCATATCAGATATTGATCTAAAGATAAGGATGGATGTTGGAATAGATGGGTATTTCTAGTCTATTATAATTAAAAGACATGTTTTCAGGTTAACAATTGTTTGCAGTATTTGTGAACGGATACATCATCAAAACATGTTCTTGTTTTAAGGTTTCTGAGTAACATCTACTAATAAACCTTTGACGCAGCTACATGTACATGTAGCTTCCGCTATTACTGGATGATGCAATAAATTCTATATTTGTTGCAATTTTTGTGTGTGTCTTATCTACAATGTACATGTACATGTCGTGAAGACCTTTACTACACAAACTGTATGTAGATGTATGGCTGTATGCTTCTTACAATAGTCTTAGTTATCAGGCCTTAAAGCTGTGTCCAAATTCAAGAACTATTGATTATCATTATCGCAAGTTTGTTTATTACTGCACTTCAGTTAATGAAACAAAGCCGTTCTCTCCCCTCAAAAGTTCAAATTACATGTAATGGCTTGTCTGTAACCCTCTACGGCGATCTTATCATTTGCATTGTTCCACGCTTCGTGCCCGAGTTAGATCTATTTCAGGAGGTCTTGATCGTTATCATGTACATGTAAAAGTAGCTGCTTTGTGGTACGCTATAAAATTTCAACAATATGCTGTATGACGATCTTATCGTGTTAGTACATGTAAATGATTCATACATGCAGCCTGCTCCTATTTTGGAACTAGAAATAAAAAAGAAATAACAAATATTGGCACTCTTGATTGGAATCATGTGGGTGTTGGTGGTTATGGGGTCACAAGAAAAGTTCACTGCCGACAGGCTTCGAAATCAGTGTTTTGATGTTTGTATGACAATTTATTTATGACTGTTATGACATGTAAAATAGACAAAGTGATTAGGGTTAGTAGAAACACACGAACAGATTTATAAAATCCACACTGCATACATTTACATGTACACACCCAAACACCCACACACACAAATAGTACACACACAGAGCAACCATACTCACCACCATTGTTATTATGTTCAAAATTGGACAATCCCTATGAACAAGTGAGTGGAAAATATATTTCCTGGTATTTCCCGGTAAAAAGCAGTAAATACCGGTAAATACCGCTTATTTCCCGGCGTCCGGGAAATAAGCCTCCGAAGCAGGAAATATGCCAACCCTGAAAGTGATGATAATGATCTTTTGAGATACAATCACAATGAATTCTATCCCAACTTGAAAAGTGGTATTAAACCTGATCCACACAATATGAGAAATTGTCAGTAATCTTTTTTTTCTACTTTGCATTATGAACAAACAATTGTTTTTGTTTATGTTCTTTTGCAGGAGTGTAGGAACCAGAATTATGATAATGATGTTGCAATCCCAAATAAGTACTACAGTGTATGTGTTCATCATAAGCTCTTAGAAACATGAATGTTTCAGCATATATTTTTAGTAGAAAATTGGCAGATATGGCTACATGTACCTCTGAATAGCTAAATAGATGGTGATATAGTTGCTATATTGCTCTTCTTACAATGATTATATCAAATTTGTTTTTGTTCTCTAGGTTCGCAAGACGACCAACACGCCCCTTTCACTCCACGGCCAGCTTCTGTGGCGTGAGTTCTTCTTCACAGTAGCCTGTAATAACAGGCAGTTTGATCACATGGTGGACAACCCTATCTGCATACAGATCCCTTGGGACAAGAATACAGCTCTGCTCAACAAATGGGCAAATGTAAGTTGATGATATGGGTTATTTGGTGGTCTTACCTCTCTCCCTTTGGGTCAATTTGTCAAAAAAGTCATTACTCACCTCCCTTTCGACGAGAACATCAAAATAAATAACTGTTATTGCTGCGAGTAGTGGAAAGTCTCAGTGTCGAAAATAAATTCCACCAACATGTCATGGGAATGTAGTGGTATTGTGTAAAAATGTGTATAAGATTTGTTGTTTTCACAGTCTGCATAATGACACCATCATTACACAGTAAAACATGTTTATTGCTAGTTTGCTACGCCTACTGATGAAGCAATACAAGACATTAATTAAAATCGTTACAATTAATCAACTGAACGTTATCTTCCGTCATTGAAGCCATATCAAGTCATCTCGTCTGTCTCTCTCTCTCCATTCCATAACAGGGTGAGACTGGATATCCTTGGATTGATGCAATCATGACTCAGCTACGTCTAGAAGGCTGGATTCATCCGTTGGCCAGACATGCCGTAGCTTGCTTCTTGACGAGGGGTGATCTCTGGATCAGCTGGGAGGAGGGGATGAAGGTTAGTATTCTGGTCATCTTGACCGAAGGACAGGTCAAGAAGTGGGGAAGGGGGGGGGGGCAGAGTTCATTTGAAGGGAGAGGGGAGAGCCTTTGGGAGTTCTGGACTAATGTCCTTTGGCAAGACATTTATCTTCATGCATTTGACACTCTCCACCCAGGTGAATTAAATAAATGCCTGGTAGCAAGAAATTCCTAGAATGCTTCTAGCGTCTCATCATGGCGGCTCAGCTACAGGGGGTAATAATGTGATACTTTGTATTAAGCACAGTAGAGTATATTCATATAGATGCTGTGCTATTTAAATTGACATATTGTTATTATTACTAAACTTATGGTAATTGGTTCCATGAAATGAGGGCCAGTTGTGCCCCCCCCCCCTCCTTCTACCAATGATCTTTGACCACTAGTCATGTCTCTGTATGATATTGATGAGGGATACCAAAAGTTTTGTCGTAGAAATTTCTTGAATAGGGGCGACCTTTTAATCATGTTTTCATGTCTATTCTTTCATTCCCACCAGGTGTTTGATGAGTACCTCCTGGATGCGGATTGGAGCGTCAATGCTGGGAACTGGATCTGGTTATCCTGCAGCTCCTTCTATCAACAGTTCTTCCACTGCTACTGTCCTGTCAAGTTTGGTAGGCGGACAGACCCAAACGGAGATTATGTCAGGTATGAAGCAATCCAGTTTGTTTGTTGTTCGTCATCTCTGTATGAAACATTGGGAAACACACAGTCAAACATGTCTAAGAAGAGGGCCACCTAAATGGAAACAGAAAGAGTGACCTCTATAGAAAGACTGTTCTTCTTCTGTCCAGTCAAGTTTGGTATACATACAGAAGCTATCAGGATATTGTAGTAATGTAATAGTGCATACATCTTTGTGAAGTGCCATGTTACAAATTGTTTCATTCCCCTGTTATGAATAATTGTATTTCAATAGTCAGAATGCCAATTGCATCCATTACATGTCGTTAGGTTGGACAAGCTATGATGTTTGTCCTACCTAGCAACAAGAAGCAACTGAAGGAAGGTAATGTCTCCAGAATATTGGTAATCATTTGAGAATTCCTATTTTGTCTTTTTCTTGCAGGAAATATCTACCATTTCTCAAGAACTTCCCCTCGAAGTACATCTTTGAGCCCTGGACAGCTCCCCTGGAGGTGCAGGAGAAAGCAAAGTGTATCATAGGTGGGTAGAATGGATATATATATATATATAGATAGATTGATAAATAGATAGAGAGATAGATAGATAGATGATTGGAAAGGTAGATTGTGACTCCATTTTATCTTACCTATTAATAGGTAGAAAGATAGCTGAAATCATTTTGATAGATAGGCAAATGAATGGATAGAAAGCTAAAAAGTTTCCTAAATAAATCCATAAATTGATGGACCATATGGATAGTGATAGTTATGATGATATTGTTGGATACTAAGTATGGTTGGAAGACAAATTTAGAAAGTTCCTCTGTTTTGAAATTCACAAATTCATTTTAGGGAAAGGTTCTGTATATCAGAAAGTTTTTTTTTGCTTGAAAATAAGCTCCAATATTGTATTGGTGTGAGGTTACAATTGCTTGTTTTGTAGTATGTGCAATATTATTGAATTTCCAATGTTCAGCATTCTTATATAATCTCAATAATCCTTATTTCAATATGATTTAGGAATATTATGTAACTATCGTCCTTTGAAGAGTCAGCATTGCTTTCTCATGCCTTGTAGGGCTTTTCATGTTTGCATGGAATTGTCCAGGTCACGTACATCCTCACTGATATTGGGTAATATTGGCATCATCATCATCATCTTGTTAATCCAACTTAAATCGACCAAAATGGTTATCCTCTTGGATCATATATGTTTCAAATTTATGTGCCTGATTTTGGCAGTAGTAGTTTGGCAGTGTACTATACTCACCATACCCCAGATTCACTTGCCTCAAATTTGAAACTTCAATGACTAGGATACTGAGACTTTCTCTTTGCCTAGCAGGGGGTTGTTTCTTTGGCAATTTTGATGTCTTCCAGAAAATGTGGACACTCTTGTAGAGCATTGCATTAGCATTAGCATTAGCATTAGCATTAGCCCCCCGCCACCCCCACCCCCTTACAATGAGGTGAATGATGATGCTCCATGATACTTGCCTAATATCATACTGGTTACATTTGAGATAGACAATCACATGCATAAATGAAGATTCTTATGGGCAATGTCAGAAAGCATGTTTGATATTTCAAACGAGTTAGTAAGTTCCCTCTTTCATGATTGGTTGAGAGCTAGAAAGACGTAACGGTCGAGAAGACCGGATGCCTTTCTAGCGCTCATCCAGTGATGTATCTTTTTATATATCTTACTTACTTACATATCTTACTAACTCTTCACTACTCTAAACCTGTCGTACTCGAGCCCTTCTTTCGCAGGAAAGTCGTTAAAATCTCCCGCACTTTGTATGAAAAGTTGCTTTCGTCGTCGTTGAGTCTGGGCGAAAGCGCACCTACAACACCCATCACCAAGCGGGGGACAGATCAACCGGATTTGCCGACTATCTTAACACGCTGTTTTGCGATAAGCTGCTGAATAAAATAAGTCTGTAGTAATTCGGGTAATGTAAACGTATACCTCATCCTCTCCATGAAGGAAATGAGGTATACTTGTATGTGTAATGTAAGTTAAGAACTTCGTTTGGTCTCTTCTTGTGATTTTTCTGTAACATCAGTCTGTATTTTTTTTCTTTTCAGTGTCGATAGTTTTTTTTTCAGTGATATTTTAATTAAGATATTATTTTGAATTTCTGTAGCCTTAATGTATGTAAGTTATTTTGTATTACTATTATTTTTTTATAATAGCACTGTACATGTTGTTCTTATACTTTAAAGTTGTATGGAGACTCACAAACTCCAAGGCATTTTAATGAGGTAACGATATCCTAGGAAAATGCATGCTACTCCACAGTATATAAACAACATGTACAGGCAGGTACACGTACCTTAATTTCTCTGGTCTCTTAATGATTATATTTTTTGAAGGGGAAGTACATCAAGTATATATGAGCAGTCTTAAGACTACTCATTTTGTAATAAGTTCGCAAAAGCGTCGACTTCTTTTTTCCATTTTCCATCTAATACCTTTATTATTTTTTTGTTAATTCCTTTTATTGGAATTCCTTTATTGGCATGTCAGTGGTGCCAAATTTGGCCTGCCCTATGTATTGGAAACTGATACAGAGTGCTTGAATTTGGGTAAAATTTGCGTTGCACTGACAACTATTGATGATCTAACCCCCACTGTGATGATGTCTGTAATTGGCTCAATCCGCTGCTGTCACCTGACAAGTAGAGATATCACATGACTAATCACCTGATACACATGTACATGCACACCTGTGATGTACATGTGCATGTGTTGGTGTATAGTTTTGTTTCTGTAGGCTAGCATACTTACTGTATGTGACTATTTGAGATGCATATTAGTTAGCTGATGTAATGACCACTCATGTAGCTAGAGCCCAATTTCACTGCATGTATAGTGAGTAGCATAAATGAGAACAAAAATTTACAAGGAAAGACTTTTCAAATAAATTTTACTTGTTAAAAGAAGTTTTATTAAATTGCAGCAATGAATTGGTATTTCTCTATGCTGATTTAACACCCCCAAATACCACTTTTTAAGACTAAAATAATAATCCTTTTTATTAACTAACACAACTTGTCCAAATTTGAAATTCCTTTTGAATATTCCTACAATTCATATGCAAAAACCTATTTCAGGCCCCTTGTTAAAAAGATGTTAAATATTCATTTATTAATTTAGGGATTAACTAATGCTAATCTGATCTAATCTAATTTAATCCCACAATTTTAATTTGAGCTTGGTTTGAGCAAAGGTACAGACATCATCAGAAAGATGGGAGTTAGAGGCTGATGTAGATATTTCCTATGCAAGTTGACTTGCCTCCCCCATTTGCCATAATGGAGGTGGCCACATCACTGTATTCTGGAACAATCCATTCTGTCTATAGGGGTGAATCTTGAAAGCAACTTCCACTGATTAGAGACCCCTTTATACTTAGATGGTCTCTTTCTCTGAAAGTGGCAGTCAAAACAGGCTTCCTAACTTCGGAAGCCTCTTTCGACTGCCACTTACAAAGAACCTCAAATTTGACTTGGGATTCAGTCTGCTGAGTATCAGAAGTACTGCAGGCATTTTCAGATACCCTAAACCTAAACACCCCCTTCTTGTTGAATGGAAGTGCCCAGAAGACAGGCTGTGGCCTGTTTCATTATCGAAATGAGGTATGGTAGAAGTCATGACTCATTCAGCGTGGGAAAGATGTACACCAGAGAACTTCAAATGGATGGAGATCCCACTCTTAGTCTTCACCCATTCTAGTTAATCTTTTGCAATTATTGTGCTTTATGGGGACTATTTTGTCTTGATTTGAATCTATATTTTTACGATGTTTCTTGTGCGGGCCAATTTTTCATCCCTCAGGCAAGGACTACCCTCTACCGATAGTTGACCATGCAGAGGCATCTCATCGGAACATTGAGCGGATGCGTAAGGTCTACAACAGCCTGTCACGGCATGGTGGACCAGGTATGTCATGTTAGAACTCAGTGTAAAAATGGACCACAATCAGATATTTGAAAGATATTGCAAAATGTGAAAATTGGGGATATGCATGAATGGAGGCCCTTAATGGCCCTCCCAACATTAAAATTGAAATCATGGTGTGTCATACAATCATGTCTATTTTCCCCTGAAATAGGCCGAGTCGCTTTCACATTGACTTCCAGTCAGAGAAGTCTAAGATTGAATTACAACTGACTTGATTAATGGCTACTTTCATTAGACAATTAGTTACATGTTTTTACATGTTGAAAACAGTCAAACCTATATAAGAAGATGGCTTAAGGGAGACAGAATAGTGATCTTAACAGGCATGTAGTCTTCATGTATCGTTTCTTTTTTAGTACCGGTTTCAATGAGAAATATTATTTCAAGGGAAATGAAAATGGGATCTTGAGACAGTTAGTCTGGCGTAACTGTGGTTTCTTCCACTTCTGAGGAATAATCTTGTAACTTGTTTCACCTTTGATAGGCATCTTGGGATCGGTTCCAAGTTCCAAGGCAGCATCTGCCCCTCCCCAGCTGAGTAAACTCAACATGTCCAAGCTGATGCCAAAACAGCAGCATGAGCTACAGATTCAAGAGACACCAATGGCACAACCCAGTAACGACAGCGACCTCATGCCCAGACCCGCCAAGATGCGTTTCATGGGAATGGGAATGAGCCATATGCAGATGCTTTTAAGTGGGAACCCCAGCACTAGCATCGGCGGAGCAGGTGTCAGCATAGGAGCTGGTGTCAGTGGCGTAGGTGTTCCAGGTGTCCGAGGCGTGGAGGTCAGCAGGTTAAACGTGACCGATGTCACCAGTCACCTTCCAGGATCCAGCGGTAATGCCTTGAGCTACCAACCATCCCTCGACATGCAGCAGCAACACCAACACCAACAACAGCAGCAGCAGCAACAACATCAGCAACAACATCAGCAACAGCAACAGCAGCAGCAGTTGCAGCTGAGCCAACAACACATGCCAGTTGACATGGCTAGCTTGAGCCGGATGGACGTCCCTGGGACGTCAGGAAGCCTTCTTAAGGAACTTGAAGGAACCAATTGGCAAACACACTGGCAGTTTACCAACCAATGACATTCCAAGAGAAGAGGATCGATAGTTCCTTGAGCTAGGGTTGATCATCAGAGATTTTGAATGTGTATATATCTTTTTCTGTTTTTCAGGATTAAATCTGTACATGTATATTTCACTTTTGTGTAAATACTGATGTTGTATGGTGTTTTCTAATACGAGCAATTATTTGCTTTATATACATGCACACCATGGTGACCTTAAAGGAACTTGTGCAGCCTGTACTGTTGTGGAAACCACTCTAAACATGACCGATAGGCATATGTAAGTCTTATGGTCTTTTGGCTGTCAGTATTGCTTAGGATTTGCATGTGCTGTGCGTCACATTGCCGTATTATAAATGTTTATTTTTAATGGGGTAAATAATAAAATTTCTAATTTTCCTGAATAAATATATTAGAATACTATAAAACGTATTTATTTTGTTATTTAGATGGTAAAATTTGTCCGATATTATTACAATTAATTTTTTTTATTTTTTTATTGTTTGGGTTTGAGCCGAACTTGTTTTGATCAGTGCCTAATAGGCACGTGTATTCTAGATGGTTTATAGCTTGCGATCGCGGTGTTGCAGAGGTCAAGATTTGGGATTTAAATGGCGTCAGTGAAGTCGCGCCCACGACTGGAGAGGCATGAATCACAAAGGAGGAAAATGGGAAAAAAGTAAATATAGAATGAGCAATCATGACATGAAAATTAGGTATGAAATGACAAGTTAATTAGCCTGCAAAAACGTTTAAAATTTTTCTGCGAACGTCGAACCAGGCCTTTGTGTTCGGTTCGGTTCGGCTCGGTTCGGAAGTGCCATGTTCGGCGAACTTCCGTTCGGTTCGGCGGTTCGGCTACAGCACTAGTTTGATCTCAATTATTGGAATGACCTTTGGTATGGTTTTAAATGACAATCTGGCTATGAATTCATAGATAATTTAAGGATGAAATGGTCATCTTGCTACTTCTACTTCGTAAATCTATCCTCTAAATCTTTCATTGGTGAATTCATTGTTTTTCACTAAACATTTACATTGTGAAACGTGTCTTTGATATTTGTAAAATATTGTCTAATTGCACATGAAGTTTATGCACCACCTAAGGCACCTATTATCATCATGTGTTGCACTATTTGTGTAACAAAAACAAAAACAAAAAATGATGTACATATATATATGTTTAGCATTATTTTTATACATGTATATATATATATATATATATGGGGTATGCTTAGGAAGGAAATGGTTTATATCGTTAATGAAAAGCCTGATCTGTATTAAATTGTAGTAGTCAAACCTGTCTATAGCGACTGCCCAAGGGAAACACACAAAGTGGTCTTTGTAGACAGGTTCCTTTAGTACATGTTTCAATGAGAAACCATTCTCAAGGGAAACAAAAAATGTGGTCTTTGTAGACAGGTGGTCACTAAAGCAGGTTTGACTGTTATTGTGAAAGGAGGATTCAAAATGCATCATCTTTGGGAGAAAGAGTATAAAGGCTTGTTCGGATATGGCGTGGTGAACGGCCACAAAAGAGTCTCGACTTTACCATGTCAGGCTGTCAGAAAAAAAGAGGTTCGAAGTTGGCAGTCTTGTATGCTAGAAAGCGTGGGAATTACACATCCAGTATTATTATGTATTGTTATTTTGTTCACTGAATATAAATAGATGTACAAGGTTGTTCTGTTGTTGGAGTACGGTTCATTTTTGGTATGTCATGAAATGGTTATGAAATCTTATGATTATTTTTCTCCAAAGGATCGGAAATACATGTACATTGTAACTTGAGAGGGTTCGGCGGTCTTACTGTATCTTATGGGGAAATAATTGTCCAAATTGTTCAAATACTATCGGCAGGTCCGGGGTGTTAGTCAAATTTAGCCAAGTGGGTCCTCCCTGCTCTTTTATGACATATCTTGATGTGGAACCTGTCATTAGAATGCAAATTAAGACCATTCTATTGTGATCATTGACCAAATTAGTTCAGTTTAAAGAGTGTTCATTCAGTATTTTGTATCCCCTCACTATGCTGCACAGGATATTTCCTTTGATGGTTTATTATTTGTCCATGTGATGTATTTGTATAAATGCAATTTGTGATGTATATGCATTTGTGTAATCGCCAGAATATGACAAAATTTATAGGATATGTGTTCCTTGGGTTCATATTTGTATGTTGTCAAATAAATGGGTGCATCACACATTCACTCTATATAAAATATTGTATCTGTTTCGTCACATCATTCGTTGATAAATGTTGGGTTGTCTGGGCCACCTCTTAGAACGACAGCACATAAGGCCCATGAATCTGCAGGAAACGGGGATGTTTCACTAAGACCGACTTTAAGTTGGACTCAACTATGGCAGGCCGTTCATGCCACTTTTTGCTCTCACCATTAACTGGCATTGGTCTCTCAAAGGACGTACAAATCATGGTCACAAATCTACAGAATTTACCTTTTTTGATAGTTCATTATTGAAGGAAAAATATTATCTAAAGATCATAATTGAGAGACCAATGGTGAGAGCAACCAGTGGCATGAATGGCCTGCCATAGTTAAGTCCAACTTAAAGTCGGTCTTAAGCTTGATGATTTGAAAAGAGCTTACTTACA
>CP137681.1:28698190-28874312 GCA_037976565.1 Mesocentrotus franciscanus
AAGAGCTTACTTACAAGCATACACATGCTTTCTCAACAGTCGGGTAAAACAAACAAGAAATAGAAACAAAATACACACCCATACATAATTACAACTACATATTTGTTTCTTCATCACATTTACATTTAATGTTTTCATACCTTGCTTCACACTTATAAAGTAGTACAAAAGAAAGAAAAAAATCTCACACTGTCTCACTCAAACAAACTCTACACCATGACATAACTGTATTTAAGTTAACTTCTTGCACATACATCGAGCATATTATACAGGGAATTTCTTTAAAATAATGTGATTCACAGCATATTTTGTAAATCTGTTGGTATCTTGGAGTCCAAATAGCCGATGTACAGCATGATAAACTATTCAGAATCAATTTAAGCCAGTCCTTAATTGCTATTCCATTACCAGAACTCAAAGATTACATTAAGCTATTATAACAAGCTATTACATTTGAACCCCACGGCTAATTGGTGCAAGGATAGTAATAGTTCTATAAATACGTCCACTTTTAAAGACGATAAATGGCTGTTAAACCCTTCCATGTTTATTCAAATGAGTTGAAAGAGGCGTGAGGATTTTAAAACCGGATAAATTCCCACCGGTGCCTAGGAAATCCATGTATAGTTCGCCCCATTTGGTTTTCAGTCTATGTTTCACGGAATGAAAAGCCTTGACATTTCTTTGCAATCCCTATCTATTACAGAACGCCTAGGGCAGTGTCACATTCACGCTTGTCTTCTTGCTTGTAGTTTGCTCCAATTCGGGTGAAATATGAGAAACATGCCACAATAACAATGCATTGCTCCATTTTTCTTACAGGGCTGCAAGTAACGAAGCCAAAACATAAATAATACATACAGGTGAAGATTGCTTCAATTTTTTTTTAACAGACTCTCAATATAACCAGGGCCCGGTAACATAAAAACCGACTTACAATCAGTCATACAGATAATAGTCTCAATCTTGCTTGCTGCAATTACTTGTATCATAACATGCATTGTATCTACCTGTAACATGGAATCAATCCTAAGTTACTACTTATTGTAGACGGCCATCGCAGCTATCAGGCAATGGAAGAACTTAATTTAGGAACTTTAAATCAATCTTGATCCAAGGAGACACGAACGAACGAACTATTGTGAAGTTACGACTGATTGAAGAAGATATGACTGATTGTAACGCATTTATGTTCCAGGGCCAAGGGCACACTTCTTTACACTCCATAGTTTGTAAGCCCTGAAATATAGTTAAGACCTAAATTATTCATACCCTTACCAAGTTTTGAAATTTTGTAAGTATGTGAGAAAAAAAATTGATGTGTCCCGATTTATGTTTCTTGAGACTGAAATATGAAAGCTTACATCTAGTATGTAGGAAAGGCCTTCATTCAGCCAATCCACCTCTCATCCTTGAGTTACGAAAACACAAAAAACATCAAATTTACAAGGGGTATGAATGATTCAGTTGTTAACTGTACATGTAACAATATTGTGTGTATCAAGGTACCTTCCTTTGTCTAAAGGAGATGGTTATACATATAACAATGTTCCACTGTAATAATTGGATAATTAGCCAACATGGCAACAGTTTTTCATGGAAAATAAGTAATACAGTGTCAGTAGAATTGAAGAAATGCCCCATGACATTCAAATAAGGGGATATAGATTCCGTTTGTCGAACGGTATTCTATCATTACTCTAAAGGGTATCGGTGCACTAGTTACATCGTACAATCACAAGTTACAAGTCAGCTCCTACGGTAGGTAGTATGTACATCAGGTCTGCGTCTCTCAATGGCCGGGGTCACCTCGTTGCCTGGGAGGTCAAAGAAGAAGAGAGAGGGAGATTGAAAGAAGAAAGAAAGGCAAGAGAAAAACAACATAAATGACATTATAAACCTTAGTCACAGATCTAAAAAAAAAGCATTTCAAACATACTGAAACACCCGTCTTAGTGGCGACTTCTCTGTCACAGCCACCTGTCTATTTCTTGTTATTTCCTTGGAAAAACTGTATAATAGAGCCTGTCTAGAAAGGTCACTAGTTACAGTGGCCTATTTATCTGTTTCCTTGAAAGAATTTTGAAACCATCAACTCTGGCTCTGCTTTTGATTTCCTACAAGAAGCATATTCCTAAGTTCAACACTGTACCCATCACAATATCTAACACTTAATCTAACCACCAAAAAAAATTGCAATCCAACTCTAACCCTAAATCTGTAACGAAATGAAGTCCGGAGGAAATGTCGAAGGAAAAAATAATCTGAAAGACAAAATGACCTAAATAGACATGCTTGAGGTTAGTTAAATGATAATGAGAGACCAACATTAGCTCTATCCCAAAAGTTCTTGTAAGAAACAAGAAACTGCCCCGCCAGCTAAAAACCATCAACAAGTCAACAAATCAGTGTTCTTTCCTTCTGCAAGGCGCTATCAGCTTTCAATCACTACACTATCTACCTGTCTAAAAAACTGAGCCTTCTACAGTGCTAATGATATACAGAGCAGTCAAATGATAATATATTGAGTGCAAGGCAGCTTTGAGGTTCATGACAAAGGAGTGCACATCAACAATCCCGCTTTGGAGCAGTTGGCCAAACATGTGATTTAAATGGCTGAAGGAGGGATGATCAGAACGAGATAAAATTTGACCTTCAGCTCTCTTCATCACTATCAAGATTAAAGGGGATATTTTACCTTGAATGATGGGTTGTTAATTTTTATTTTATTTTTTTTTAGGGGGGGGGGGGGTTCCGTTTAAATGAATTGCCTCAAACAAGGAAGGAGCAACATTTATGAAGTTCTCAAGGGATTGTGAAACAAATGTCATAAGTTAATTTTTGCCTACATCACTTGAATATCTTGGAAAGCAGGAAAACATCTGACTTATTACGCAATATTCATAGCCTTCGGAGCATGTAAAAATAACAGTAACAATAATAATTTATTTTATATACCTCACTTTAGAAATCTAGCCATCTGATTGGTCGAAATTGGAGTCGTGATTTTAGCCATGCCCGCCTACCAGTCAATAGTCTTTAAAAAAGTGCCCTCATACCCGCCTATCAGTCAATAGTCTTTTAAAAAGTGCCCTCATACCCGCCTACCGGTCAATAGTCTTTTAAAAAATGCCCTCATGCTGCGATCCCCATTGGTTTACGTGTTAAAATTGTCTTTGTGCGAGTGCGGACAGCATACAGTGCTTTTTGTCTGCGATTCCCAAATGATTTAAACTTTCAGTCATTTTCCAGCAAAGATTAACAGACAGTGTCTCTGATTTTCCGATGTTTTAACCAATCTTTACTCAATAAAAGGATAAGGTAAGAATTCTTGATATATTTTTCTTTCAACTCGGCATATAAAAAACATATCGACTGCTTTAATATTCGAGTCCTGGCTGTTCGCTCTTGGGGACGTTGCATCCTCCCTGACCCCTTGAGCCTATAAAACAGCCAGGCCTCTCAAAGCAGTCGATATCTCTATAATAGTTTCACAATCCTTTTAAAATGCCCATGATGAACTCACCTAGGTGCAGCCTTGATGATGTTATCAACACGTAGGATCATCTCAGCAGCTTCAGCAGCACTGAGGACAACCTGACGCTTCACCTGGAATGACTCCAGTACTCCAAGCTCCATGGTATCGCCTATCGTACCCTCAATCATATCTGTAATGGGTCAATGTGAAAAATAGCCAGTTAGTTTTATCATCAGTCCCGTATATGCTTATCTATGTTAGTTCTTTTCTATATGTGACTTCTGCAAAACTATCTACTTTCTGTAGGCGGGTTCAATGAACAGCATAAACCCCAAGCCCTCCTGAGCTCCATGGTATTACCTATCCTATTCTCAATCATGTCTGAAGGAGATCTATGTGAATAATAGGTTTTTATCCCTAGCCCCATCCATGTGTGTCCATGACCACTTAATTTAAACCATTACGGTCAATCTAATTCCATTTTATATGTAAAATGAAGGGTAAAGACTACAGCGACTGCATCGATAGCCACTTTGAGGTGTTTTCACGCATGCATTTCAAGGCAAGACTGAAAATGCAATCAGACTGAAAGTAAAATCTAAGAGACTTACTCAATCCCATCTTGTAGTTTCCTTCAGTGTGTGCTGCTCTCAGCTGAGAGACGAGTTCAGCTGAATCGTATCCAGCGTTATCAGCGATGATGGTTGGTAGCTAGCAAAGATTAAAACATAAAATAATGCAATTAAATGTTATATCCCATTGATACGGACATTTGTTAGGGGATTTTTCAGAAAAAATTAATGTCAGGGATTAACATTTCCCTATATAATGTACCTTCTGTTGTAACATGCTGAAGAAGGGGTATGTTGATTGCTGACGTCAAAATGTCCCGAACAGTTGAAAAATACACATTCTACAGTTAAATTTTGAACATTTGGTATGTAGTAAGTTTTGGGACACTCCTTATAATAACATCTTTGAGATGTTAAAGCTACTATGTGAAAATAATATTACCTGTCAATACAAATCTAAATTACATGTACAACAAGTAATTCTTAAATATCTGCGAAAAGCTGGTTGAGTGGTTGTGTATGTTTACGGTTACGGTTATTCCACATATCTGGTGTTATCCTACCTGTCTAAGAGCCCTTGCGAAAGCCTCGATGGCCACAGCTTCCTTGCCTGGAGTCCTGGCTGCTAGCTCACATACAGCATTGGCCATCAACATCTCAGAGGCACCTAGTTACAAGGATAAGACACAGCATTGACATATAAAACAACTAATATATAATCATCCAACAGTCACTCCATTTGCTTTGAGGTTTATTCCATAGGGTGAGACAGAGCTCGACTCTACCTGAGGTGTGGTGCACATGAACCCCTATACTAGTAGTTTAATTTTTAACACTTTTGTTTTCAGAGGAGGGAGGGGGGGGGGTTGGGGCTATGTATACAAATCCTATAGATTTCAATACAGCCCCCCCACCCCCCCACTCCCTCCCTCCATGTTTTCACAGGGGAACCATGTATACAAATCCTAAAGATTTCAATAACGCCCCCTGTGAAAAAATAATTGTGGAGCCCTTGGACAAAGCTTGGTCAAGGGTTAAGGGTCCAGAACAATATGAAGCATGGAAAAGCCTGAAAAATAATAACATTTATAATGCGCACATATCCACCTCAAGCGATGCTCAAGGCGCCTCAACAAATTTAGGAAATTATTACCCCGGCTTTAGCTGTGCTGCCATTACGGCGCTCTAGCATTTCAAGGAAATAATTCCTGCCAGGTACCCATTTACATCACCTGGGTTGAGTGTGGCAAATGTAGATCAATGTCTTGCCAAAGGACATTAGTGCCGCGGCGGGACTCGAACCGTGGACCTTGTGATCGACAGTCCAGTGACGTAACCACTCGACCACGACACCTCTACACCTCTGAAGAGGTAACAAAGTACGAAATTGAATTACACCTAAAACCTGGCACTTCTGACTACTGACATTACTAATTTAAGAGTGGCACAAACTTAAAGCTTACCTCCTCCTGGTACTGTGCGTCTAGTCTTGACTGTCTGTGATAGAACACAGAGGGCGTCATGCAGGGAGCGTTCTACCTCATCAAGGATCTGCTGGGTAGCACCCCTCAGAACAACGGTGCAGGCCTCGCCGAGAGCCACACCTGAAAACTTGATCAGCTTGTCCTCACCTAAGGGAAAGAGGACAAAAAGTCAACATTTATATTTGATTGCTAAACTTTACAAGCAGACAATGTCAAGAGAGCTAGATTATTTTGTTTCTTGGCTCCTTTTGATATCCTGCTTTTGCTTCTGATTTCATTCATACAATATTCTCAAAAAGCCAAGCTTTTGTGTTGGTTGTATCCTATGATCAAAAGACAATCATTACAATGTGACGATAAGTATACTCACAAGTCACTTTTATATTTATTGAGACTAAAGTCATGAAGTGAAATAGATCAATAAAATAAATCATCACAAAAAAATCAATTCACTGACCAATCATAATTTCCTCGATGAGGTTACAGCGGCCCAGCTTGACCAGGTCAGGGCGGTCAAAGGTCGAGACGATCTCTCCACCGGTCACCAAGGCTAGACGCTCTACGCCCTCAAAGTCTGCATGCTCAATGGCCATCACACCCTGGTCAGCAAACAACTGCTCGGGGTAGTTATATATCAGCTGCCTACAAGGGCCGGTCAGATATATGGAGTTGAATTTGTGTCACAATACAAACTTCATCATCAAAATTCTTTAAAGGCATTGTTTAACAATGTTTCCAGTTTTACAAATCTGAGATGCATGGCCCTACATGTTACCAGTGTCTGTGATTTGGTGTAATATTGAAGCCCTAAAATAATTGTGCTTCAAAATGATCATGAAGTGCATCAAAAAAGTAAATATCTTTGGTTGACCGGTTTTACCATTCTCATTTTCCCCAATAGACTGTAGTGTTATAAATTTAAAAAAAAGTCATGGGATTCATTTCTGACCTAAAGGTTTATAATTATGATTGCAGCATGAGCTAAATCCAGGATTTTGTTTAGAATCAGAGGCAAAGTTTAATACCTAATTAATACCTTTAGTTTAATTTGTCTTTTTGTATGAATCTATTTGTGAATCCATATATACCATGTAAAAACCACAAATTCCCATTGTTAAATGGACAATAAATATGAACCTTAAAACCATATCATTTTACCAAACATATTATTTTACATTATTCCAAAAATTATGCAATGTTTGAATTGAGCATACTCTAAATCAGAAATGTTTTTCATTTGCGTGCAAGAAACATATTGTGAATGGCTCAAGTATATTTCATAAATTAATTAAACCAAAACTATAATAATTTTGCTATGAAAACATTTCAATAAATTGCTTGTTTATAGTTTCTAATTTTAAAGATACTATGTCCCTTTTGCAGCCAACATCAAATTCTGTACAACTTTGCAGGAATTATGAATATGTCACGTATTTTCTATCTGTGAAATTTAAACTTCAGCAGTGTCCTAATATTCAAATTATGCAAGGAAACCCGTTTACTTGCTAGACTTCACTGTCAGACACTATTGAGTGACTGACTGGCTTTTTTCATCTTTGGTAATAACATACATAAAATGAGCTGGTAAATGCTCATGTACCATGAGCATTTACCATTGTGAAACCTAGTGTTAGAATAAGCAACTTTGAAAAAATTGGGCTCAAAAACGTAAGGATTTCGAGAAATTAAAATATCAAATTTATCGGTGCTCCCGATAAATTTCAAATATTGCCTATGGCCATACAATGGTAGCTGCGACCATGAAATGAAATGAAATATGCAGTTCTGATATATAATTTCCAAACGGGAATAGAAAATCGGTTGATTTTAGTCAAGAACATTGTTTTGAAGCTAAAGTAATATCAATCTTGGGAGGGAGCTATACAACATAAAGAGATTTCAACCGGGACAACGATCATTGAATATTGTAGGATCCCATATGCTTCCAATATGTTCATTTGAACCAAATTCATGACTCCATACCAAAACTTTGTAATACCTTTAACTTCAGATTAAGAGGCTAATTTTGAATTGTGTTGTTTATAATTACAAAATATACATTAAATGAGGCACTGATGCTCTGTCTTGTTCATGGAAAAAATACAACATTAAATGTAAAACACCCAGGATTAGTTTGCACAATGTACCTAGTAATTAAAGGGAAAAGTGAATTACATACCTGTTAATGAAGACATTGATGTCATGTTTGAGGATCTTATCGACCTTCTCCTTCATCTTCTCCTTCTCAGCCAGCTCAAGTTCAGCAATCTTAGCCGTTGAATCCACTCTCACTCTAGAACCAAACACCTGTAAAACGAAAGAAACCGTTAATTCTTAAATCTATTCACATATAACACCAGCGGACGTGGAGAACCTCATGACAGGATTGGAAATTCTTTTAGGTAATCCTCAGGCGTCCCCTGGTGGCATTTTCACTGTCTTGTAACTCTTTCATGTTATATGCTCTGTGTTGTCATTCTATTTTGTTTATACATGTACCTGGAAATTAAATAAATAAAATAAAGGCTTTTAAATGCTTCATTTGACAAAGTTTTAGAAGTGGTGTAGTCAATTACCGTTGCTGAAATGAAAAGCTTTCTGTCTTGCAAAAATCATTTTGAGATACCAGAGAGATGATATTCATAGTATCTCATCTATTTCATCCACTTACTACTAGGTATTGTGGTCTAGTGGATAAGTCTCAGGACTGTGAACCACAAGGTACAGGGTTAGAATCACGCCGCAGCAATAAAGACATTAATCTACAGTTGCCACACTCGACCAAGTTGTAGTCATTGGGTATCTGGTAAGACTCATTCCTTGCTACACTGAGCGCTACGGTTGCCAGAGCTAAAGCCAGGGCAATATTATCCAAAGTCCTTTGGAAGCACATAGACAATGTATCATAATGTGATATGCGCTATACAAGAACGGCATACTATTATTATTATTATTATCATAAATGATAAAATGACACCTGACAAACTGAGCTTCTGAGCAATGGCATACCTTATTGTGCATAAACATGTTCCCTTTAATTCCCATTTTTGTTATATTCAACTTCATTTTGTTGTTCTTCATCGCGTTTTACTCTCATGAGAGCATAGCAAATGGCTTTGAAATTCATATCTCTTTATTCAAAGCTATTCTTCAATTCTGTAATTTTAATTGTCTCTTCATGTAAAATGTATCTGAACTCACAACAGTACACAATGCTACATACAATACAAAGGCAGAAAATCAAAGAAAATGACCCATGAAACTTTGCAAGGGATTTTCACAAAACCAGGGCATCAGCGCTCTGACAATCTGACCTGTCCCATCTAGTGCCTCTACCAACCTGCAATGACTCCTTTGACTAACCTTAATCTTATCTGTATCCATGGGAGTGTTAGCCACCAGGATGCGAGCGTTCTCTATCCTCTTGGGTTGGTTCACACCAACCTTCTTGTCCAATAGGAAGCCTTCGTCAAGGTATGATTCGTTCATGTTCCCACCTAGCTTCTTGATGATCTGGATGGCATGGAGATCGGTCTTTCCCTGTGACAGAAACGTATAAATCTAACATGTAAACAGGGTTGATGCAACATGATGCTCATGGTGTTTCGAGTGAGAAATACCAATCTCTCACCTCTATAGGTTGTGCACAAGCAAGAGGGTGAAGTATACAAATAATACACGGCAGTGAGGGCATTAGTAGAATTACCCACACAAGGTTCCTTTGGAACAGTTTAACATGCCCGAGGCGGTAGCGAGGGTGTTTGGACTGTTTTGAAGGTACCGAGTGTGGGTAATTTTACTAATGCCCGAACAAAATGCTGTGTATTATTTGTTTTATAAGATTATCTTTTATTTCTTTTATAAAATGGTGTTTTATAACATGATTTGGATAATGACCAGTCATTAGAATTGGATAATGACCAGTCATTATCCAAATTACGCGTTAGGCAAAATAAATGCCTGGTCACGTGTACGCTTTCAACCAATCATTTGATTAGGATCCACGTCATCATCTTATAAAGTTTGCTAATGCATGGTGTGGGTGTGTTGACCACCTAGTTGCTTCAATAGATTTTCAATTTACCATTATACTAACTGCATTAAATTACAGATAAATGTTGATTTGTTTAAAACACTACTTCCTCCAATTCTTTACGGTAATGCATTTTACAACAAAATCTTCACTTACCTTCAGTCTTATAACTGCATCAACACAGAGAGCAGAGAAGATTTTGAACATATTTCTCATATTTTAATGCTTTTTTTCTCCATCACCTTGGCCTTCATCGTCATTTATAATCTGAGTTCTATACTCTGAAATGGTTCTTAGGAATTGACATTACAGAACACACAGACCAAAGAAGTATTATCTGCAATGTCTTGTTGATGCATGTTAATTATTTTCTCCTCAATGGAAATACAAAAATTCAACTAACACATTTGGAGTTCACTTACCTTTAATCTTATGACTGCATCAACACAGAGAGCAGAGAACTTATCTCTGTCATGACAGACGATCTTTGAGCTCAGTGTTGTGTAGGCAATCTTCATCAGGTCTGACTTGAATCTCTCAGGATCGTCACTGTGGAGAGAGAGTAAAATATCAGTACTTTGAGATGAAATCAAGTCAACACACAAAAGGCACAAATAAATGAGCCTATGACTGACTCTATTACATTATGCATACTTGCCAACATTTGAAATTCAGAAAACGGAACGCACATCACAAATCATATACAGTAGGCCTACGCCGCGACTGCACTGTGCACTGCACTAGCACTGCACGTGAAATACATATCTCTACTGTATACATGTACGGCGAATCGTGCAGTGATCGTGGCGATAAGCGTAGCGCAGCGTGCATGCTGTGCAGTGCCTACGGCTGAGGGATTATGCATGGCACTCTATGGGCCGTCTACGCACACGCGCGCTCATTATTACACTCTGCGAATAGAGATCAGTGTGGCGCAAATTAAACACGCTGCACGGATCTTGCGCAATGCAATCCTTCCAGCACTCATCAGATCGAAACTATGGAAAGCCGAATGGTATTTTACTACATGTATGCATTTCCCCAAATCGGAACGTTCCGTTTTTCATGGCTCTAAAAACTTCAAAAACGTAACAGTTCCGTTAGAAATGGAATGGTTGGCATGTCTGCATTATGTCTTTCTTCGAAAAACAAAGTAATGCATGAATATCTTTCATTATTGTTGGCAATCTTACATATTATCAGTAATGATATCACACTTCTGTTGCAAAATGAAAAAGTGAATGAAAATTGTACATTTTCTCCTGGTTATGCTCGATACTGATCCATGTATTTGGTTATGTACAGTGCAGGGTGCAAAATATGAGCACCAAAGGAAGTGTCCTGTACAATAAGTAATGGGAGGTCAAAAAACTGCTTTTTGTTTAAACATGGCCGACCTTCCAGGTCAAATGATAAGTTATCAGCACAATGTGTACATGCAATCAAGGTCATGTGGATGTAACAAAAGACTTTACATCCTATCTGAGGGACATCACATTGACAGTTCCTACCTGTGGTCTTCAGAAGCCTGAGTGAGTGCAGCTACAGCGACATCGATAGCCTTCCTCCAACCAGCAATGATTGTATGCGGGTGAAGCTTCTGACCAACCAACTTCTCTGCTTCCTGTCAAATGAGATTTGAATGCAAACAATTAGGCAAGTCCAAAACTCTTTTCTCCCTTACGTTACAGACCACATCTAAAAATGTTAGTGCATCTGATGATTGCAAAAGTTAATGGCTGTATTATAGCTTATATCAGACCAATGTGAAATAAAAGGAAATATTTTCAGACAATTTATGTTTGAAACGTCAAAATAGTTGTATGTAGAGGGCGCCAAATGACCAATACCTTAGACTTACCCAATTAAAATGTAAGAACCACATGAGCACACGTTCGTTATTATTCACACCACATAAACATGCATGGAACTAAATAGGAAGGTATTTGGCACATTCATATGTACATGTATGTTCAAAAACATGACACATGAGACCACATTCATTTTTAGTCTATTTCTTTTTGCAAAAAAACCTAATGTTGCCTTAGGTAAAACAGCGGGGTACTTACACATTTTATGGGCCAATGATGAAAACATATTTCAAGGCTGAATGTGTGATTTCAAGAATTACAAAAGGCTTCTAATTTGAGACTACTTACTTTGAGGAGTTCGCAGGCAAGTACCGTGACTGAGGTTGTTCCATCTCCAACTTCATCATCCTGTACCTTACTGATATCTGAGCAGAAAAGATATGAATAAATAGAGCAATTTATTATTTCATAGGGAATACAAGAGGAATGTATGTGTCAGTTTATAATTTCAAAATAAACCATGCATTTTTGAAAGAAATAACTGGTAACAATGTGGATTGCTACTTCCAAATTCTATGTAATTCATCATTTTAAAACTAAATCATGCCTGTTTGAAATAAAAGGGATAATTGGAAAGTGGGTTGCTACTTGTACTTCCAAATTCCAGATAGCCCCTCATTTCATGTCTGGAGGGTACATGGAAAGGAAACTAGAGGAAAAGAAGATGGGAAAAATTAAGATGATGATGATGAGGAGGAGGAGGATTCACAGCATAGATATGGCACCATATCCCTGTTTAAAAAAAATTACATATTTTTATAAATATATATATAGGTGCAGGCTCCTCTAATGATTTTCAGTGCTTACACATTTGCTAAATAGGTAGGTTTAGAGGCATTATTTAAGTGGTCTAGAATGTGGAAAAAGGAGAAAACACAATATTTGTCTTTACATGTACATTACATCGAACAGACTGGAAATAAAATAAAATCATGAAAACACTCTTGGACTTACCAACAAGGATCTTAGCAGCTGGATTATCTACTCCAATGGATTTCAAAATGGTGGCTCCATCATTTGTGACAGTCAGCGGTGCATTAGGGCTGTTGCTCTGTAAGATCTTGTCCTGCGGATATACAGGAAAGATGAAAGATTTAATTGAAGTGTTACCCATGGCATGCTTTCACACTAGTTCTAGGACATTTAAGTTTAACTTTTTTGTAAAATCTTGATCTGATAGCTACTCATTTTCAAATTGTAAAGATCATTTACACCAGCATTTCTCATTGGCACTAAAATAGCTGAAATGAAGAAGATAAAACGAGAAACAGGAGTGGGGAAGAATTCAAGTCTGGTAGCCCTTTTAAATGGATTTCCTTTTTTTTTCTAATCCAATCTCAGTTCCTATATAATTATCCTTTACACTGCTGCTAAACATTTTCCTTTGCTTTCCTCACAATACAGCTGCATGACAAGATCTATTCTCTATTCTATCTTTAAAAATCAAACACCTTATCCTTACCATTCCTTTAGGTCCAAGGGTGCTCTTGATCAAGTCTCCAATGGCGATAGCACCAATGAAAGATGACATACGAGCAAGCTCGGCTTTCTCCTCTTCAGCATTGTGCTTGAGAATCTGAACTGGTTGAAGTGACACCTATTAAACCAAAAGACACAAGACAAAGTAATGAAGTTATTATAAATTATGATAAATACTCTTATTAAATTAAAATCTTTATTATTATTCAATCGTTATCCTTGTTACAATTACTACAGCACACACAACTTATTTTTTTAAATACTGATAATAAACTAAAAGCCTACAATAGATGCTCAATGTTGCGTTGAATACAAAATTTTGAAGTCAAACATTCCAATTTCTTTGTTTTCAGACTCAGACTGACTTCAAGGTTGAAAAGAACTCTAGGAACAACAGAGCCATTAAATTAATGGCTCTGAATAGAGCAATCCATCCATATTATTTTTAAGAAACTATCATTATTTGTTATGTTATGTTCATTTTTTATATTTTATATATATATATATATTTTATATATATATATATATATATATATATATATATATATATATATACATATATTTTTAAATAAGGCCAAACCAAACCAAACCAACAAAAGGTCAAAGACCTAGCCAAACAATCCTACCAGTACTACACTCCACATTACGGGAATGCAGTCAGGATATCATGCACCCATAGGAGCATTAGTATACGTTTTGTGTAGGAAAACATGTTAAGACATCCTCTAACCTCTAACCTCCCGTCTCAGCTCATTTTCGTAATTTGCCGCCTAGCCGAGCCGACATGGGCCCTTTAGATTGGCTATCGCTGGCTCCCATAGGTTCTATGTTATAAGACATTAGTGCGAGGAGCTAGCTTGCGATTTTCCGTTTTTACCGATACCAAAATTATGATATTCCAGTCAAATCTTCTATTTGTTACGATTTTTTCAGCGTCCTTGAAAAGTTAAGTATTTCACTTAAGTTTAAGACTTACGTAAGTAAGTCTTAAGTTTGAAAAATTCTCATTTTCGTCATATTTGAGGTACAAACTTGCAAGTTGTACTGAAATGTTCGTTGATTTTTCTATTCTATCTTTGTACCTATCCTGAGTGTGCGTCACCTATGTGTGAAATGCGTCACCTGTTTAAAGCACGTCATGTCAAAATCTCTGTGGTGTGACGTAATATTTCGTATTGACTTTGCCATTGAACTTAAGTCGCGGTAAGTTAAGTAGGCCCTCTCTCACGTAAATTCGAAACAGCTGGAGCATATTGACCAATCAGAGCACGTAAACTCATTGTACATCGCGGAATGGTAAAAGTTCTACGTGTAGAGGTCCATACGCAGTATTGACTCTCTTAGACCGAAAGCTTCAGTCTCTGATATCAACGGTTGTTACGCTGAGATTGCATCTGGCTCCTCTGACCGCCTCTATACATAGACTAAAGTACGGCTATGCGGTAGTGTGCGGAATGAATGGTTCGGTGTAGCCGGACCGAGATGAATGCGATATGCAACAAGATTTTTCACTCTTTACGTCTTCACATATATCCCTTGGCTGCAATATTACACTGAATCTAAATAAAAATAAGAAATAACCCGGAAATATATACTTTGACTTACGATAGCTTGCTCATTTAGATCCTAGAGTAGAGGAGGGAGTTTTCGGCCGGCGGCAGTTTTCGGCCGGTCCGTTGGATGCATGGTAAAATCCTTTAAAATATAGTGCATAATAGCATATCACATATCACACACATACAATCACATGCCAGAGTCACCGGAGAACCACATTTGCAATGAAAATATATCCTTAAATATCACATTTTAGCGATGTAATCGGCGGTCCCGCTCCCGAATCTGAAAAATCAAGTATCTTACGCGTGTCTGTAAGGAATATGGGTACCATAAAATGAGCTTTATTTCAAGTATTTTTCAGATTTAGAGCCCGATTTTGTGCGAGTCGCAAGCTCAAAAGTATCTCATCGCATGTATTAAATCAATGCAGCCGGACATCGCAGCGGACACACGATATCTCTGGCTAATTCAGATTCCAATTTCTGACCACCGCAGAGGTAGTTTTCGGCACGGGAGCTCCGGGTGGGATACCTGCTCCGCCCGCTAGTGCTATAGATCAGCGGGAAACGCACGGCACGCTTCCTATTGACTTTGTACATGCGGCCGAAAACTGCCTCGCTAGGCCAAAAACTACCTCCGAAACAGTGAAAATGGAAATTAATATTGCCATGGCAATTCATGATTTATTTCTGGGATTCTTTTTTTGTTTAAATATTAATAATATTTGCCTCATGATTTGAACAAGAAATGATAATAAATAGGAAGTAAAGAGTCCAAAAATAGGATTTTGCCTTTAGTGGCCGAAAACTGCCTCTACTCTATATTAATGATTAATCCGAGAAAGTCTTGTACTGTAGTCAACATGATTTGTTGTCAGACATCTTGGTTTGAGTTGATGAATATTCATTTTTTCTTTTCGAACGTCCAATAGCTACGTATGAGTCAGCCCAGCTTGAGCCGGTGATTTTGAATATTCATAAGCCAAATATCAAACACGTGCTCTGATTGGCCATTGGGCTTGTTTTGGTCGGTTGACCCGGAAATATATCGGGCGGGTCATGTCATAGATTACCAGTTCGAATGCATGAACGTACCGTTTCCTTGGTTCTGAGATAAAAATTGGATAACTCATCTGTGATTCCGCATTAGCGCCTAAATTTGATCTAAACCCTTCCCCTGAGCGCAGTAGTTATCATCTCATTTTACTGTGCAGCTGTAAACCGCCATTTTCAACACAGAGAGAAAAATGCACAGAAATCAATAGATGGGACCGAAAGGTTTTGTGGTTGCCAGGCAATTCGACTACCTTATTCGTCATGTATTCAAAAATGATATACGGCGCTCACTCATACAATAAAACACATTTCACAGTTCAGAAATGGGTTCAAATTAAATGGTATTCATGATTAAAAAGTGAAGTTACGTACCATTTTGAAGAATTAGGGTGTGTTCCGGGTGAATTCACTGAATTTTATTGTTCACCACGAGGAAATATTTATTTGCAATGACAGAGGGCGCGCGTCATATGAGCAAATTCGGTAGAATGATCTCGAACTTTGTCTTTGGATGCACCTGACTCATCTGTGCAGATCGAGAAATGCATGCATCCCAAAGATGAAGAAAATACAAGTAAAATACATGTATAAATGTTAAAGAGAGGGATGGGGATAGAGAGGGAGAGAGAACATGTAACCAGTTGTTTCGAAAGTTATGTAATCGATACTAATGGTAAACAGCCAGCCATTGGCTTTTTTAAATTTAAATAGACACAATTCCCTTCAATAATTGCTGCTATATGTCGACATGTGCATATGAAAAGGTAGCAGGCCTACTGTTTATCAATCAATTGTAGAAAAGTCGTGTTAAAATCAGACTAAGAGATGTTTGGGAGGTTAAATCATGATAATTGGAACCGAAACTGAATAAACTTCTGTTTCGTCTTTCGTTGCTGCAATGTCGGGGTGCCTATATCCATATGACTTCTTCAAGCTATTTTTGAAGCCTATAATAGCAATGTTTGAATATAATACGGTGCTAAGCTAAAAGAGAGAGATATCCAGGTTTTTTCCAACAGATACATGCAAATAGAGCTGGCAAGCCTTTAAAAAAGGCCGACCCTTTTTCCTTTCTTTCTGTTTATTTTGATCAAAATACAACGATCGAAATACAGTTTAGACTCAAGTTAGAATGAGAGGGGAAAAATATATATCATGAAACTAAAGAAATTTCAGCATTTTGTGTAGGCCTAATATTTGATTTGCTTAAAATGTATTTTCATCAGTGCATTTAATTTTGTTTTGTTTATACCAGAGGTCTAAGACCAAATTTATAAATTCTATATAGTTTTTCAAATACCTTTGAAAGTTAATACATGTAGAAGGAAGTACAGGTTGGAGTCAGTGTGCATCCGTCTTGACACATCTCTTTCCCCCTAATTGTTCAAGATCTCCATATTTTTCTCTTATTTTGATAATGATAGAGGTGAAAATAATGTTATCTGTGAATTATAATTGGAATATATTATAGTAGGCATACCCTTCGCGAGTTCTTTAGATCGACTCTGCGGCCATGATAAAGTATAAGTAAATAACGGTCAACTGTATATAATGTGCATGATCGAGTTGCCGATAGATGTTTTCAGATTCCTATATAATCTAATATCTGTCATAATATGTACGAATTAAGGAACTGTATAAGACCAATTTTCCTTTTCCTTAGACAACTAGGTGGGTTGCATGAGGCAAGTGAGCGATATCTAATGCTTATAAAATGACTCATTAATAACAATGTTCTTCAGAGTCGACTGTGGGCACTATAGTACCTCTGTCGCAGTGAACCCCCGCCCCCACTCCGGGGTCGAAGGGACTGCATTCGTGTTCCCAAAATCCCCGATAAAGGGGTACTTTTCGCGTGACAAAGTCCGGCCCGAGAATTGTAAAAAAAGGGGTGTATTTGACTTTTCACCCGGAGATTTTTTGAAAAAGGGTGTTTTTTTTCTCTCTCTCTTTGGACTCCTGAAAAAGTAAAAAGAGGGTTATAAAATATCTTGAATATCATAGATAAGGGGTGTATTGAGCAGTGTTCCGGATTTAGGGGGATCTTCAAGGCAGGAAAAGCCCGCGAACTTGAAAGGGCCGGCGGTTCAAAAACGTTGGCAGTCCTGAGATAGGGGGTGCTTTCAAGGGGGGGGGGGTGGGGGTAAGCATACGCGTACCCTAAATAACACTGAGTGGGGGGCAGGGCGGCGATCGGGGACGGGGACACGTCCCCCTCGATTTTTTTTTAGGAGGGATCGTCCCCCCTCCCCCTGAAAAATTGAAAAAGTGCACACAAACAAATGTATAGCAAATACTGGCTGAAGACTGCAACACACTTTTAGGCTCTAAAGGGCCCAAGAGTGCAGCGTTTAGACAAATAATAATGCAAAAAATCTTCTCACTCGGAAGCTAAGCTCCCTCGCATAACATCCTTCAAAATGTACATATAGATATTGTGGAAAACTGAAGTGTGCAAAAAGTATATTGCTTTTTTTTATACTATAATTTTTATAATACAACAAAACTTCAAAAACTGGGAGAGGTAGTCACCTCTGTCACCTTCATCCCTCTCGTTCATTATGCTCCCTCGCACTGACGTACTGATAGGGGGCTTGGGGGCAAATAAAATTAAAGAAGGGGTTTATTTCTAATTCGATACCAGTGATTTACAAATGTTGCTGAAATGGCATGATTTTTCCCTGAGCTTCCGGGGGCTCTGCCCCCTGGACCCCACCAAGGGCCCTAAAGCGTGCCCCTGGTTGCTCATCTGACCGTTATTAAATGCCTAAAACCCCTAAGCTTCCAGAGGCTCTGCCCTCTGGACCCCGCCAAGGGCCCTAGGGCGGGCCCCTATGGATGCTCATCTGACCGTTATTAAATGCCTAAAACCCCTGAGCTTCCGGGGGCTCTGCCCCTTGGACCCCACCAGGGCCCTAAGGGGCGCCCCTGCATTTTCATCTGACCGTTATTAAATGCCTAAAATCCCTGAGCTTCCGGGGGCTCTGCCCCCTGGACGCCACCAAGGGCCCTATAAAGCATGCCCCTGGTTGCTCATCTGACGGTAATTAAATGCCCAAAACTCCTGAGCTTCCGGGAGCTCTGCCCTCTGGACCCCGCATTTCGTCGTCCCCCGGGATGGGGGTGGCGGGAGTGAAATACAGAGACAAGTTTTGTTATGTTTTTTTTTAATCGACATTTATTAACTCAAATGCGCCTCTTTTGATGCAGAACAAATTTACAAAGGTCAGCTAGGTGTTACAGTTTTGAACTTTTGATACTGATGCCAGATCGTTTTATTTCAATCATTTGAATATTAGCTATAAATTCACAAATTATTAAAATCTAAAATGTACAACAACAAACAAAAAACAAGAAAGAAAGAAAAAATGACTGGCCCTGTCTGCTATATGTTGTAAATAATATTGAGAGTGAAATAGCGTCTCATAAAAATTATTCATTGTGTTCACCGTCTTATGAAGTTATGGCTGTATGCGATATTCGGTAGGCCTATAATGCTTTAGAAATATTTCCGATTAGACATTATTCCAATTGTTTCAAAATATCATTCATTAACGATAAACCATTTGTTCACGAATGATTCACATTTATATATATATAATAATTAAAACGGTTGAAATAAACAAATCTTTGATAGTTTCAATTCACTATCACCGGTTTCAGTTTATTTCGTCGGATCATTTGTTCAGAGTGCAGAGACACAATTAAAGTCTTCTTCTTGAAGAAGAAGAAGAAGACTATAGCTGGTTTGATCTGTTATTCTTGTAGGCCTATATTATTGTATGTAAGCTTGGCGAACAAAAATCAATCAATCAATCAATCGACTAGTCCAACGAGATCGATGCATGCAGAGTTAAAATAGTAGAAAATAAATATTAATTCACAGCACTGTATAGAATACACAAAAAACATGGTCACATTGAACTTCATAAACGATTTCGAATTATTCTCATCAGGTGAAGTAATCGTTTCATTTTTTTTTACATGGTTGAAAGAGAGAGAGAGAAAAAAATGGCTTATTATCTATTTTGCCCAGAAAGATGGTTGGAGACTGTTTTTTTAAATAGGATAAATATAGATCTAAATTAAAGACACTAGTCCACTGCAGCAGTTTATAATTATATGTGCCATCAATAGCCTAACCTCCCCCTCCTCTGAGGGTCGAAGGGACCGTATTCGTGTTCCCAAAATCTCCGGTAAAGGGGTACTTTTCGCTCGACAAAGTCCGGCCCGAGAATTGTGAAAAGTTAAAAGGGGGTGTATTTGACTTTTCACCTGGAGATTTCTTTTAAAAATGGGGTGTTTTTTTTTTCTTTCTCTCTCTTTGTCTTCCTGAGAAATTAAAAAAGGGGGGTTATAATATACCTTGAATATCATAGATAGCGGGGGCATTGAGCAGTGTCTCCATCCGGGGTCTCCAAGGCAGGAAAAGCCAGCAAAAGGGGGATTCAGACACGTTGGCAGTCCTGAGATAGGGGGTGCTTTCAAAGGGAGGGAACAAGCATGCGTGTACCCTAAATACCGGGGCGGCGATTTATTTTCATGACCGGGGGACGAAATGCGAGGGACAAGGAGCAGCGGCGTAATGACCAAAAACGTTTGGGGGGCAGAAAAAAATCTGCATCACCACCAGTCTTAGGCCTACATGTTACATGAAGGCCCCGCGGAACGTTTTTCAAAAAGAAACTCAGGGGATTTAGGCATTTAATTAAGGTCAGATTAGCATAGGGCCACTGGTGCGGTTCAGGGGCGGAGCTATAGGGTTTTAGGCATTTAATTACGGTCACATGAGCATATTTTAATACCTTATTTGTGTCACTGGCATGCAGGTCACTGATTGGAGTGGGGTCAGTGGGCTGACCCCCAGAAGCTAACGTGTTTTTAAGCATTAAATTACGATCAGATGAGCATCCAGGGGCCGCCTTCGGGCCCTTGGTGGGGTCCAGGGTGCGGAGCCCCTATGATTAAGCTCAGGGGTTTTTCGGCATTTTATAACGGTCAGATGAGCATCCAGGGGCACGCTTTAGTGCCCTTGGTGGCCGGCCCAGGGGGCAGAGCCCCGGAAGCTCAGGGGTTTTAGGCATTTAATAACGGTCAGATATAAGCATCCAGGGGGCGGAGCCCCCGGAAGCTCAGGGAAAAATCATGCCATTTCAGCAACATTTGTAAACCACTGCATCGAATTAGATATAAACCACATGTAAATTATGAATTTTATTGGGGGGGGGAGGCAACTGCATGCCCCCCCCCCTCAAGCCCCCCATCAGTACGCCAGCGCGAGGGGGCATATAGTGAACGAGAGGGGTGAAGCTAGGTGACAGAAGTATATATTATAGTATAAAAAACAAGCAATATACTTTTTTCACACTTCACTTTTCTTCAATATCTACTTGTACATTTTGAAGGATATTATGCGAGGGAGTGAGAAAATTTTTGCATTTTTATTTGTCTTAACGCTGCACTCTTGGGCCGGGCCTCCAGAGCCTAATATAAAAGTGTGTTGTGCAGTCTTCAGTCAGTATTTGCTGTACATTTTTGTTTGCACCTTTTCAAATTTTCCGGGGGGTGGACGATCCCCCCTGAAAAAAAATCGAGGGGGGACGTGTCCCCCGTCCCCCGAGATCGCCGCCCCCGAGATCGCCGCCCCCCGAGATCGCCGCCCCCGAGATCGCCGCCCCTGCCTAAATAACACCGAGTGGGGGGAACCTAACCATAGACATGTTATGCAGCTGCAGGCTCGATCCATGTCCAGGATTCGGAAATTTTCATTTTACACAGAAGATTTAAGGCCACCATAGCCAATACCGTATTAGCCAATCAAAAGTTGCGACCCAAAATAAGTGGATGATTTTGGCCAATGGAAACGTTTGTTTCATTTCTGTATATAAGAGGTTCTCTTGACGTGAGATATCTCTCAAAATGGTACGGATGATATTTCAGTGTTCGTTAAATCTCCCTCAATCACAACCATCCTTTAGAAATAATGATATTTTTCTCGTATTAAGTAAAACATGATATATGAGAGTTATATAATTTACTTTAAATACTACTTTCGTCTGCTTCTCGAGTAGGATTTTGCACACTTAATGTTGCTTCCACGAAGAATTGATCTTCGCGGAGACTAGTATATTCCTGCGTGTGTATTGTAATGTAGGACATGGTGGGGAGTTCTATGAAAAGGTTGTCCGAGACTCTGATTCTCGGCACTTATTGACTTGAAACTAACAGGGATTTTCTTGTATAATGTTTAAGATTAATCAGATTTTATTCCTACATAACTAAAAGCTAAATAAGCCAAGAATCTCGTCAAATCAAGTGGGGCATGAACAGTATTTTCAGCATGTTCACGAGCGCGAGGATAGTTTAGCCTTGGCTTAAGTGTGTTCTGCCATTGCAAAAAAACAGTTCCCGTGTTCGTGTAGATTACCTGGTGTATGAAACTTGAACTTTGAAGGGGGATCGGGAGGGGGTGTTCAGCTTGGACTAGTCTTCCAGGTTTGGTGATTGATGTAAATATGATGTTGATAAATATCACCAAGAATTACTTGGCATGCATTCGCTTGTGTGTGGGTGGGCTGTGGAGAGCGATCGAGGGTCTCATTTACTTATTTCCAACTGTTTTTAATTTTAATGCTACACTGATAGTGATCTACATGATTCCTGTTTCATGATGAACTGACGACGTGATGTGCAATTTGCATGACAAAAACATTGACCTCTGGCTCTGACAATATTTATCGACATTGATCCTGATTACTGGCGAGAATTGAGAATTGGGAAATGGCCGTATGAAGTTATGGCATGGCTCTAGCCTCTATAAAACTAATTCTAAACTTAACAGGCGCCCGGGATAGCTTCTGCAGGCTCTCGTCTCATCTCTCAATTTATCAAAGCTAAAGGACATTGATTTAGGCGCCAGACCGGCCCCCCTAAAATGTTGAAAGTGTGTGTAGATTTTTAGATCTAGTCTGTAGACACTAGACTCCTTTTTTGTGAATTTGTATCAACATTTCTGTGACTCTTTTGAGTAAAAAATATGCCAAAATATCTTTTATAAAATATAGATTTATGACTTGTTTACTGCAGGGTTGTGCCTATTTTATTTGCCCAAGTCAGAAAATCAGATTTACCTATTTTGTCACTTTCTAGTACTATTCTAGAATAATCTGAGAATAAAAATATATTTGAAAACCATATGATTGATGAACACAATTGTACAATAACAGAAAAATGGCAATGAGATTAGTAAATGACAGTAAGGCAATGGGTATTTAGAAGACAATTTTAACTTTTCAAATACATTCTTCAAATGATGACATGGACCAAACCCTTTTAACCTTTTTTTCCCTTCTCTCTCTCTCTCTCTCTCTCTCTGCATTTGTTAGGTGAACGTTCCAAAGAACCGCCGCACATACTGCAAGAAGTGCAAGAAGCACATGAACCACAAGGTCACCCAGTACAAGGCTGGTAAAGCTTCACTCTACACCCAGGGTAAGTCTTAATGATCAGTGAAAGAAATTAAAGGTAGCAGAGGAATCAAGTTGCTGTCAAAGCGGAAACTTTTCCAAAATTGTTGACGACGGTGAATTTCATGGCAAGAAACTTTGGGGGAGGGCACAGATTTTGTGTGGGGTCAGTTGTGGTTCAATCATTTTGTTACCTGAAACTTTTGTGAATCTGATCCAATCCAGGAATTTACAACATTTCGTGCATGCAAAAGTCCTTGCATTTACAGTAGTTCTAGACCTAGGAAGTTTCTTGAAACCCCCGGAACACATGTCCCGCAAAGGGCTCTATTAAATAAAATCAAATGATGCTAGGATTGAGGGAGAGGGGTTCCAGACAGGCAGATACTTCACGAAAGTACATCTGTCACAATGATCATTGGATTTGTAGAGGTGTCATGGTGTAGTGGTTCAGTCTTTTACTCTCAATACAAGGGTTAAGGGTTTAAATCCCAGCCCGATACTAACGTCCTTTGGCAAGACGTCAGTCCACATTTGCCGCTCTCCACCCAGGTGTAAATAGGTACATTACCTGTATCATGAGTATGTTGGAGCGCTACATATTTGACCGCTTGGCTATGACTGGGGTAATGAGGTTAGAGCACCAAGAGCATCACAGCATGACTGACATTTGCGCTATATATAAGAAGCCAACATTCTTATTATTATTTATTGATGGTTTTTCTCATTTATTTATTCCCTGTATAGGTAAGAGGCGTTACGACAGGAAGCAGATGGGATATGGAGGACAGACCAAACCTATCTTCCGTAAGAAGGTAAGTTTACCATAACTTTCCTGACGAGTCCAACCGACTGGTAGCATTAAACTAGGTTGTAAGCCACATGCTTTAGTGACAGTGTTCCGCAGTGACGCAGTCTATAATTCACACTAACCAGATTCCTAAATTAAACCCTGGACCCAACTGCGGTAGAAGCATCATCCTCTGTTGTATGGCACCCAGGAGAAAGAGGTTTTGAAGGCAACAAGCCATTTGTGAATGGAAAAGTGCTGGACTCACATACAGGTGTATGATATTTAAAGAAACATTTTATTTGATAGTTTGAGCTACATATATTTGGAGCTATTGAAATTTTCATGTATTTGCAGATCATAGACAACCTTGATTCACAAAATATTATTTCCTTTATTATTATGAGGTGAACTCTTAATACTGTGTGAGCTGTTATTTTCGCGAGGGTTTAATTTTCGTGAATTTCGCGAATTGCATATTATCTTGGAAATATTGCCACCTCATTAAAATATCAGCATAAAATTATGTCCATTGCCACCGCCATTTGCCTGGCCACTACTATTGTACATGTACATGCCCACACTCACTAAGCATGCTATACACAGCTTATTGTGTAGCAGCAGTTGCATTTGCACCACTTGCAACACTCACTCGGTGATTCCCCTTTCTGTGACAGCAAGTGGGGAAGTTCTTATTTTTCAAAAGTCTTACTCTTTTGTAACCCTTGTCAACAATTGGAATACGTACTCAGTATTTAATCACCATGAATTATGCTCGCACCCCTGTCTTAAAATTGATCAGCCTTCTCGCTCTATGCCGGTACAGTACTCGGCTGTATGTGATGCGATGGGCTGCTCAAACTTGTGTGTGTTTGTGTTGACATGAGAAAGATTGTGAATACGGCCATTAATTCTTCTGTGTGCTATTCATGAAAGCAAAGACTTTCGAAAATGTCTCTTGGCCTGTCATTAGCGAAAATATCTGTACGTGAAAATATCAGCTTATACAGTAACTGTTGGAACCAATAAGTAGGGTTTTAATAGTTAAATGTGAGATGCAGCCAGTTAAATTCAGGAGTCAAAACATTGATGATCTAAACATCTTACTATTTCAAGCATTCTATAATTATTGTGATGTATCATAGTCATGAAATTATTTATGGATAGTTTTACATTTTACAATGGAATGAAACACAATCAAGTGTGCTTCCTACGACACAAGTGTAAATGCTTTTTCCTTCTGAATTAATAATTTCGGTTTCATTATCTCTGATTAGGCCAAGACCACCAAGAAGATTGTACTGAGGATGGAGTGCACAGACTGTAAATTCCGCAAGCAACTCCCCATCAAGAGGTGTAAGCACTTTGAGCTCGGAGGAGACAAGAAGAGGAAGGTATGTGGTATTTTTCATATGTCGATTTTTGTTTGTTGCCCTCTTGAGTATCAATTTCAAGTTTGTGGGTATAGATACTAGAAAAATCTCATGTTTCGTCAATTGTGATTCAGTTTCGGGACGCAACAAAACTTTTGAGAGTCTGAACCACTCCCAAAATTTGTGAACATGAAACCTTTTAGTTTTACAGTATTCCTGGTGAAAGGCAATATCTGTTTCGGTGTAAAAAATACTTTCATTGCTTACAGGAGCTCTATTTCAATTTGCTATTTTAACCCATTGCTTACTGGAACCAGGTGTTTCCTGTGTTAAGCCTTTGGGAACTAGATACATCAGTAGTCTATGGGTTAAGAGAAACTTTCCTAGCTCTGAGATGATCATTTTGTTTTTGTTTAAGTTTGGCTCTTTTATGGAGCTGAATCTCTCTTCACTCCTTTGTATGATTTTCGTCTGATGTATAGATACATGTAGTTGTCTCTCTCAAAGAAGTTTAAAATGGTTATACATGTAGCTGAAAAGAAAGCTGGAATCTCATTCGGATGTTGCATTGAAAAGCTCAAAATGTGCTCTTGAAAGATCCCACATGAAGAAGGGTTTCCATTATTTTGAGGATGTGATTTCTAATCTGTATTTTTAGAGCATGAATAGATGAGAGAAAGTTATGAGAAACCCTTTCGTTTTTGAAGTCATGCTTTTGACCCCTCAAAGAATTTTTCCATGATCATAGGATAAATGAATATGATTGCTTCCCCATTGTTGATTGCAGTTCTTTAAGTAATCTGAAGGGGGAAATGCTGTGTTGTTACAGTTCAAGAATTACATTTAGTTTTTTATTTTACTAGTTTTTATGATACACTTGACCCAAATGAATTAACTGTGCCCAAGAGGTTGATTATTCACAAGAAATTGATACATGTTCTCTTTCTTCCCTTATCCTTTCTTTCCCAGGGACAAATGATCCAGTTTTAGATGCGCACAATCCAGAAAGTACCGACCTGCCTTCTTGCGTTCACTACACCACATACTCAAAGATGATTCCCTCATCCTCTCAACCCCACAAACGTTTCGGATCTTTCCACCTGTGGTCATCACCAACAGTTATCTTATCTCTGTCCTTGGGTACCATCTTTTCATCGTCTCTTCAGAGCCCGGAGAGCACTCACTGAGTTAATGAGTTAATGCCCAACTGGCTCCAAGCAGATGACCTCTCTAGTGGTTGTGAAGATAGCAGCTTTGTGAAAGCACTTTGCAATCCATCTGGAGATAGTCTACATTGCTTCAGAGAGGAAGAATGAGCCCTTCAGAAGCTATGGACAGAAAGAGGTGGACAGCAAATACTCGAGAGAACTCTCACCATATTGAATGCAGATAAATCTCACAAAATCTGTAAACAACATCTTGGAACAATGAATAAATTTGCAGATTATTCGTCACAAAAATATGTGTGTTGGATACAACTTTTTTCAGATGTGCAATGTTTAACATAACAGGGCCCCTTCTTATAAAGAGTTACGATTGATCTGAATCATTCGCAAGTCCTCCAAGCAATCGCAAGTTTACAAGCCCCTCTCATCTCTCATGTACATAGTTGCGGTTGATATAAATCTGAATCGCAAATAAGGCGCAATTAATCGCAACTGTTTATAAGACAGGGCCCAGATGTGTAGTTTGTCAGTACCTGATGCTTTGATTCTAGGACACATACACCAGTGACAATTGCTCAGTGCTGAATTTCCCACGCTAACTGTTTATTCTCCATGGATACAAGCCCAGGACTCTCACATTGTTGTACATGTACATGTGTACTGTATGTGTGCCAAAATTCAACTACGGCACTCCTCTTTTGTACCATTGGTCAGCCCAAGCAAGCAAAATGTTTGTCTCATTCTTATCTTTAATCCTGGACCCAACCATCACAACCCTTGACCTGAACCAACCTAATATCCACTTGCAATGTGAGTTCTGACCGCAAACAAATTTCATGAACCAAGCCTGAAGCAAATGTCACCTGAACAAAGTGTCGGCACAGACTAACCTACATGTAAGTAGTGTCAAGACGGGTTAAAAACAAGAAAAGTCCGCTTTTATAATTTGTTGGCTCTCTGATGAAAGTAGAGAAATGGATCAGTGATAGTTTGAGGAAACTCAAATGAGAAATTAATGAATTGTAAAACTGGTTATCGATGAAACAAAATTTGGCAACACTGACAGAACCTTTGAACATAGATCCAATGTTTCATCAGCAACCAAGAATTTTTCTTCTTTTTTTTCTTCATCCTTTTCCATTTTCTTGGTTGTTGATGGAAGATTGGATCTGTTTCATACAATGTGTCAAAACCTGCTTGAGAATTATTAATCTCGGTGCATGTGCAAGTCAATAGTCTTTAGAGAAGAAAGAAAAATCATTAACTTCTTTTGGTACAGACAAAACGAGATGGGTGCTCAAAGGGTAGGTCCCAGAGTCCCAATTTGCTTTCAATTGATCCAAATTTTTTAAAAATTTTTTCTCATGAGATCTTGCCTAAACTTTTCCGATCTGTTTCCTTACATTTTCTGTTTGTATTTGTATAGACCAACTTAATGTCAAGGTCGACCTGTTCTTTAGAAAATGTGCGGTGTGTGTGTGTGTGTGCGTGAGAGAGAGAGAGAGAGAGAGATAAAGTAAACTGAAGGCTGTGAGTAGAAAAGTGAACTAGAGAGATTTGACCTGAAGGATACTACCGAGAGAAAGAAATGGATATACATGTACATCTTCAAGCATCGAGCAAAAGTTACAAGAGTCAAGAGGTTCAGAAAGGAGGAAAGAAAAGAGCAATTGCCGAAAGAGAAAGAGGAAGCATGGCAATAAATAAATAAATTTATTAAATTCCAATAAAAGCATATATACATACAAGTAATTTCTGATTAATCTGATATAACAGAAATACAGAGCAAAAGCAAATAATTATACATTGAACCAAGGGTATTAGAAATGAGATTTATGGTATTTAAAACGCACAAACGAATGAACGACGCAAACGGAACCAGAGTCAGACTGAGATGTGTATTGTGTAGTGTGTGTGATTGTGTGGTATAAAAAATATTACCACCGCATATTGAGTCCCAATGCCTATAGCATTTAAGTGCAAATTTGATGTAAACTCCTCGAAAAAAAAGTTCTGCAATTAAAGTTTGAGCGTTGATGTCTCTTGAATTCCTCATTTGTTTGAAGGATGGGCACAATATGGCGAATGCTGCATTGTTGGGCAAGCACAAAACAGCATATACGCCATGTTGCAGCCACCTGAAACTAAGTTGGCCAAACTTTGTTTATAGAGGGCTCTGTACTATTAGCCCCAATCGGTCAGTTTTGTAATGTAATCAAAATTGATGCATACGTCATTGTGAAGTGCCTCGATACGATATTATTTCATTCAACTGTTACGAATCTCAATAGTCAGAATGCGAATTGCATACATTAGTTGTTGCTACGTAGGACCAACATCATGGCTTGCGCTACCTAACAACATGTTATACAGCAATTCGCATTCTGACTATTGAAATACATGTACAGTGTACAATAATTATCCGTAACGGGTGAATGAAATGATTTCTAACGAGGCACTTGACAAAGATTTGTGCATTAAATTTGATTACTTTACGAAAATGGCCTATTGCAGTTCGTACCGAATCATTTAGCCGTCTGTGTTGTGTTTATACATACATGCATAAGTAAAAACCTCTCATTGACATCTTATATCATTATACTGCGATCCTTGGGGCAAATTTTAAACACGAAACAAAGCAAAACAAGAAACCCAAAACGAATAGTTCATCGAACGTGAGAGCAACATGAAAGTGTTATTTTCTTGAACTTTTTATCCAGTCAATTTCCTTTTCCTTGATTCTGCCTTTTGTTTGGCAATCTTCCATGGATTTAATGAGGAAAGACATGTAAAAGTGAAAATATCCGGCTACTGAGGTCGCTTTAAACCAGCATTTCAAGTGAAAACAATGGTTTTAAAAGGAAACATTGGGGGCCACATGGTAAAATCCTTCAAAAATTCGATATTTTGTCAAAAGTTTGTGCCATAATATGAAGAGTTCATGGAGGCATGTTATTAGGGTGAATATTATCATAACAAATCCTTCGATATACTAACAGCCATGAGGATAGCGGAACGCCTCCGGTAAATCCATTTTAACGTCATAATATTTTTCCAAGAAAAAGAATATCCTGTAGGAAAAATAATATTAACGTTTTGTATTAAACCTCTTATAATAATGCTTCCACTGCAGACAGTCAATGTCAAAATCAAATTGTTATTGCATCCGTACGGACCATTCTGTCTACTGTTTTTTACGTCGAATTTACACTATCCTCTATTGAGTATGAATACAAAAGTTAACATGGGCCTATAACAATAGGCATTGGTGTGGGGGGCACATCCACCTTGTGCCCCATTTCAAGACACTTTGGCATAAATTAGGTACATCTCCAAATTAGCCTCCCATTTAATATTTATAATACAAAAGGCTCCAGGAGATTTTTTCAACCTACTTTTGGCTCGTCTGACGTTTTTGACTGCACATAATTATGCTTGTGTTCATGTATTCGGCAGCGAGGTGCCCGCACACTTAATTCAATATTTTATCTAGTGTGTTGATTAAAAAGTAATGTTTATCATATTGAAAGTGTCACAATTTAGAAACAAATGTGCTCATATGTTCTTGCATGGTTCGAGACGAGTGATGCAGAATGTATCTTCTGTATAAGAATTTGGGATTGGGGTGACGCGAACATTTTTATTTCTTAAAAGTGTGCCGTGACTTTAAAAAGGTTGATAAACGCTGGTTTATAATATCATCAATTCATCAAAATAGAAGCGTAGCACATGTCCTTATGCAGAAAGTAGCTATCCCTGTCATGTATTATCACAATGGGTCAGCATAAATCGTAAGATACATTTCTCGTAATCCGTCCGTGCATGACATAATATGGAAGGAAATGACAGGAAATCATGAAGAAAGTCCGACAATTGGGAATTATGATTAAGAATGACTAAGTTTGGTGTCTTCTAGACAGGAGCATGGTGAGACGAATATGATTGGGCGAGAAACAGTGAGGGAAAACAGGCGGGTGGGTAAAATGAGTAGGAGACGGATAGAGGGGAGAGAGATAGACGAAGAGACAGGGGCGGCCGAGCGACTTCCAAAGTGGGGGGGGGGGCACAAAGAAAAAAGGGCACCTACAAAGGAAATCTTAAAGCGAAAATATCAAAAAAATTAGACATTGGTATATACCCCTACATTGTGATTACATTATCAGGGATGATTTCAATATTTGTTTCACTTTATATACCATTGCTTAAGCATCGTTAAGCGAGTGAAGCGAGCGAGGAAAATTTGTAAAGATTTGTGAGGTCGCAGTGCGAAAAATTACATCTTATAAAGAGGAAAAACCCAATCCTGATGGGGTTATAAGCACATTCTCATAACGGAAGACTGAAAAGACCTTTCATAAGTAACATAAGTATATCATCTATAGATACGTGCGAGCGTAGCTTGTAATTAAGGGCGCGTTTAATGATGAGAGGAAAAGGGGACACTTATCAGAAAAGAAAAGGAGCATGTGTCAAAGTACAAAGAGTAATTATCAGAGGTGAAAATGGGGCACTTCTTACACCCTCAAAAACAGGCACTCACCAGGGATGAAAAAAGTCAGACATTTGTCGACGGAAAAGGGGCCCCCATCAGATTTTGATATGGGGCATTTATAAGAGGTGAAAAGGGGCATTTATGAAAAGGGGATAGGTCCCTTATTAGAAAGGAAAAGGGGCACGTATCATTGTTAAAAGGGAAATTATCAGAGGTGAAAAGAGGCACTTATCGCACCTGAAAAGGGGCAATGACCAGATATGAAAAGGGGCACTTATGCAAATGAAAAAGGGGCACTTATAATAAAGGAAAATGTGCATTAGTTGAAAGAAAATGGGCACCGATAAGATTTTAAAGGGGGCATTTATCGGAGGTGAAGGGGCACTTATCTGAAGTGAAAAGAAGTATTTTCTCGTACTTGAAAAGGATCATTTACAAGAGAAGGAGCACTTATGAGAAGGGGAAGGGGCTCTTTTTATGGGGCACTTATCATTAGGAAAAGGGGCACTTATTGGAAAGGAAAAGGGGCACATTTGAAAATATAAGGTGCGCTTATCCGAGTTAAAATGGGGGTAGTTATTAAAAGGGAAGGGGCACTTCTTACAAAGGAAAAGGGGCTCTTGTCAAAGTAAAAGAGGCACCTCTCAGATTTGAATAGGGCAATTATCAAAGGTGAAGGGGCACTTATCAAAAGTGAAAAGAGGCACTTCTCGTACCTGAAAGGGGCACTTACTAGAGATTAAAAAGGGCACTTATGAGAATGGAAAATGGACACTTATTGTAAGGAAAATGGGAACTTGTCGAAGTAAAAGGGCACGTGTCCAAATAAAAGGGGCACTTATCAGAGTTGAAAAGGGGAAGGGACACTTTTGCAAATTAATAAAGGCACTTGTGAAAGTAAAAGGGGCACTATTCCTATGTAAAAAGGGGCACCTTTTCTATGTAAAAAGAGGCACTTTTGGGTGCTTGACAAAGTGGGAGGGCTCTGTGCCCCCCTGCCCCCCGGGAGGGCCGCCTCTGCGAAGAGATAACTAGAGGGATAAACATTGGAATAGAACAAGACGAAGGAATTAGAGACTGAGAGCAAAACTTAGAAGGAGGAGGGGGTGGGGTGGGCTGGAGACAGACACATAGACCAGGAGACAAACAATGATATACAGAGAGAGAGAGAGAGAGAGAGAGAGAGAGACGTGAAGTGATTCTCTCACGCCCAACAACAACCTTCTGTGGCTATCCTCGCAATTTTTCCGATTTAAACAAATTGAAAGGTAGAAATTGACATGTTTTTACTGTTTTTGTCTGTAGATGGGATAAACATATCCCTTGTAATATTGAGTGATTGCAAACAGCTTTGACCTAAATTCCTTTTGTGATCTTTTTTCTCTCTCTTTCTCTTATCATCATTATTTCCTTTTATATTGATGTTTCCCGGTTCACAGTCAAAGTTTTATCAATATTTTTTTTTAAATTCTACGTCGGGCTTGTATATAGGGCTTTTAAAAAACGCGTCCCTTCCCTCCCTTTTTTTAAATTCTACGTCGGGCTTGTATATAGAGCTTTTAAAGGTACTATATCCCATTTGCAGGCCAAAAAAATGAAAAGGTCAAATTCCAACGGCATTTGAATGACAATACTAATCTAGAACTTCCCTAGAAAAAAGGGGACTTGAAAATATCTTTAAGTGGGAAAATAATGACTATTAGTTGTCGAATCGACTTAGGAGCTATAGAGCCAGTAAGTAATAGTCTGATTTTTCAGACCATTGTACCGAATGGTCGCACGTTTTATGCTGCGCAAAGATTCAATCAGTTTAATTTTGGCCATTACAAGAAGTGGGTTATTGATGTAGACAAATGCTCATGTACCCTTTACAGCTCATTTTATGTACATGTTATTACCAAAGATGGAAAAAGCCAGTCAGTCACTCAATAGTGTCTGACAGTGAAGTCTAGCAAGTAAATGGGTTTCCTTGCATAATTTGAATATTAGGACACTGCTAACGTTTAAATTTCACAGATAGGACATACATGACATATTCATAATTCCTGCAAAGTTCTACAGAATTTGATGTTGGCTGCAAAGGGATATAGTATCTTTAAAAAACGCGTCCCTTCCCTCCCTACCTCCTTCCCTACCACCCCCCCCCCTCTCTCTCTCTCTCTGTCTCTCTGTTTCTCTGTCTCTCTGTCTCTCTCTCAATTTCTCTCTCTCTCTCTCTCTCACACACACACACACACACACACACTCTCTCTCTCTCTCTCTCTCTCTCTCTCTCTCAATGTTGTTTCTCTCTCTCTGTCTATTCTCTTTCATTTCTCTTCTCTTTTCATTTCATTCTCTCTCCTTTATCTTCTGCCCTCTCTATGTACCTCTCTGCTTCCTTACACTTTGGAGGAAAAATAATCTGAGCGAGCAAACACAATCATGTACTCTACTGTAAACCGTTCCAATTGTGTCCTTTATCTACTCAGTGGTATTTACAGCATTACTCAATGTTTACATCCAACATGTCAAAGGATCTATTAAGATGTTGAAAGATTTGGAATTCAAACAATGGCAGGTCACCTGAGTAAAGGAAATCATTCAGGTAGCAACATTCAATCTTATCTAAAATGATAAGATTGGGTGTTAATTACTGCTCCTTTTGAGACATTACTTCCTGTTTCAGACACGACATGGTGAGAAAATTATGACAAAAATTCCCCAACAGTTCTCCTAACAAATGTTACAACGCCTCACAAAGTATGACTGTTTCGTTACACAGGGCGTCGCAAGAACAACGAGGCGAGGGAGGGTTTGTCCAACATATGTTTAATCATGTCCAGCAACGAATTAAAGAGTAACATGGTAAAAAGCTGTCCTCAGAAATTATCCTCAGATATCCTCAGATGTGAGTTCTCTCTTTCTCTCCCTCCTCCCCTATCTCTCTCTCTCTCTCTTTCTTTCTCTCTCTCTCTCTCTCTCTCTCTCTCTTTCTCTCTTGGAAGATGTACAATATCACGAATCTAACACTAATCCTAACACTAATCCTAACTCTAAGCCTAAGACTGACCCTAATTGAAACACACTGTACGTTGGGGGAGGCAGTACTGCGTATGATGATTTGTCACCCTCCCCAATATATTTTTACTTTGATATCTAATTACCAAATTTATATCTTATTTGCAGCATAAGCCTATACGATAATGCAAATGCCCCCATCACCAGCCCCCAAATCCGCAGCTCGTCGGACGCTACTGGTTTAGTACCTGTTGATGACCTTTTTATATACTGATGTCACTGAATATCACCCTCACCAGACATCAGTACAAAGTATTCTCGTCCAATTACAAAACTAATTATTTCTTTCTTTCAAACATATAAAGGCCTATATATTACACACAAAATGCTTTATTGATGTTCAGTTTGCAACAGGTGATTTCTTCCATTGTATATAGCGGGTTAACCGTGTTGAACAGATCGATGTACTACACACCTTCATTTTAATTGAATGGAATGACTAACTGCACGCATGTAGAACATTCATGATTAGTAATCATGACACGGTGCTGATTATTGAAGAGAAGTATATTGAGAAGGAGAGTAACAAGTAGAGAGAGAGAGAGAGAGAGAGAGAATGAGAGACAGATAGATTGATAGAAACACATTTGGATTCAGGTTGAGGAAAGTGGAGAGAAATAGACAGAGAAAGACAGAGAGGGAAGGAGAGAGAGAGAGAGAGAGAGAGAGAGAGAGAGAGAGAGAGAGAGAGAGAAATACATAGTATACTGTTATAAATAGGACGGACATAAGACGTTTATTCGACACTTGCCACCTCGTAAATCTGGGCTTAATCCAATATAACTTACCTTAATCCCAGTCTTGTGGTTAAGATCAATGATTAATTCTGATTTGTCATCGGTTTGTGACATGTATGTACATAGTGCATACATGTCATGTGGTACCTGAGAATCATGGACGCCCATACTGAGCATTGGCGTAGCTCAGGGGCTCTGGGGCATATTTTCCCCTACAATAAAATTTACAGTGCCCATGGACCATGGAGTCGGGAGTCTTAGGGTTCTGCATGCTGTGTCCCCTTGAGTTGGGTGGTAATGACCCAGTCCAAGTCTAAGTACTTTAACACTTGTAAAAAGGCACCGTAAGGCCATTAAAAAAATATTCATGTTTAGCGTCCGCTTCCTTTTTGGGGCCGCCTGCCCATTTTTTCATTTTTTTCTAATTTTTTTTCAATTCTTTTTTTCTTCAATTATTTTTCTTCTTTAAATCTTAATGAAAAAACCTGAAAAACATACTGCTAAAATGGTCTTTTTCTGAATAAAAAAAAAACAAAACATAAATGCTGGCGGCCATCTTGAAAAATAGCCCGACTGGCTGCCCAGCCAGTCGGGGAAAATATACGGAGCGGCCATTTTGAAGAAAAAAAAAGGCCTCCTCCTTCCTATTTTTCAAAAAGGCAGGACGCTAAACATGTTTTTTTTTAAATGGCCTAAAATTTTACGACCTCCTTTTCGTTTGCTTTGTGATCTTGTGAAGAGGCGCCCCTCAGCACCATCAGAGATATGTTTTTTCTTCTCCAGATTCCAGTCAATGGTTCTCGGTGCCCCAACGACTACTTTGGGAAAAGTGCCACCAAAAATGGTTTTATACTAATATTGCATAAGCTCTGAAGCCCATTAAGATAATTATCAAGTCAACCCCCACCCCCTAAGAAAAACGATGACCCCCCCCCCTTTACCCATCAGAATTTTGTGAATGACGTAAATAATTAGTGGGCCACATGGGTTTTGGGGGAGGGGGCTTGAAGGCACATCTGACCCATGCCCCTTTTAAAAACCAAAGTGGTATGCCTTAAATACGCAATCCCAAATTGTGCCCCCGCTCTTCAAAATTTTCCATTGAAAGGCTACCTACAAACGTGATGCCTATGTAACTGAACCCCCCCCCCCTTTCACAAAATCCTGGATCTGCCCCCGGCCTTATTTAGTTCCTCTAGAAGAGTACAGAGCTAATGAATGTCTTTCTGTCACATTTATGTCAATAAAACGCCCACACGTCTGTCGCATGATTGCGTAATAAAGCGACAGACTTATCGACACAAGGAACAGACATTTTGCGTTCACAACAAAAGTGCACTCACGGGGTGATACTAAAGGGCGATACTAGGGCGATACAAACACCAGCCCCTAGCAAAATTATGCTTGAAAAGCCCATGATTGTTATAGTTTTATGATATTAATAGTTTTTTGTATTAACAAAAACAATCCAATAGTGACAGTTTGCAGTCATGTTCGAGGGAGGTGTTCTTTCTCAATGTTGTATTAGTTCTACAAGATCTCCAGCTTCAGTCCTGTAAAGACAGGACATCACCTGTAAAGACCCTATCCGATGAAAATACAACTTTTTATCAATGGAAAGCTGAATAAACATTGAATACAAATATAAAGGAATTCAAAATATTTTCACTTTCAGTATTGCACAAAAGCGAATTAAAACCTTATTTTCCGCACCTCTCCAAATTACAGATCAACAGGGGTCAAATTTGCCGCTGTTACAGTGACGACATAAGTTGTGCACCCGATCGGCTCGCCTACATTATAGCTGAGGCGATGAGCCGTGTTTAAATAATGCATATTCATTGTGAATATGCGTAATCTACATATGATGATGTCATCAATTCGATGGCTAGTTTTTAGGTCGACAACTCCCGATTTTCTAAGCTTTAGATTTCGAGTTTTCAGAGAGCAGAGGGCATCCTAAGCATGACAACAAGCCTCGACAGCACGACCCGTGCAATTAGCACCTTCGAATTATATTGATTTATTTATAGACGACATGAATAATTGTTTAGCCCAGGGTGTTGTCTGCAACCTTTATGGGATATTTCCTGCGGCTATGAACGTCTTTCAAAAGAGTGATGGGCTTGGAAGGAAAATGTTATCAAAATACTTGAAATTGAATTAAGTGGATTGATAAGTGATTAAAGATGACACACGCAGTTCCGAGATGTAGACCTAGTGATTAATGAGCGCATGCACATGTTTATTATACCAAGGAGTTAATAACTTCTTGATTGGAGGTGTCGCGGTATAGTGGTTCATTCACTTGACTCTCAATCGGAAGGGTTGAGGGTTCAAATCCCAGCCCGGCTCTATAACGTCCTTTGGCAAAGCGTTAATCCAAATTTCATCTAGGTGTTAAATGGGCTCCCAGTAGGATGCAAAAGTCATTGTAATTTGCTCAGCATTGCGAGCGTCTTTAAAATGGCGCAGGGCTGGAATCTCCCAGTGGAGTGAAGAATGTGCACACATTGTATGCGGGCAAGCCTGAATCCATTACGGGGGTAATACAATGTATCTAATATGTAAAGCGCTTATAGAGGCATCGTCGATGTATTGAGCGCTATATAAACTCAGAACATCATTATTGCTTTTGTATTCATTTTTATGTAGTCACTGATGCCAATAGCCCCCTCGCCCCCTCCCCTCCTGGCTTGTTAGTCTAGAGAGCATTGGAGAAGATAGTAATCATGATAAGTATCTTATTCTCTTTCCGTTGCCTTCCCTTGTCGTTTCCTTCTCTCTCTTTCTGTTTTCTTCGCCATGAGATTGGGGAGGGGAGGGCACGTAGGCCTATTTATCCCGTGGCTACACCATTATCTGATAGTCACGATAGCACGTATTATGTACAGTCTTTATCCTTGCTTTGAACCCCTGCCCACATCACTCAACCCCAGAGCATTATGTCCTCCATCAAAACGGAACGATGGGCTTCGCCGCAACCCTGGCGTAGTCTCTAAGAATCTTATTAAACACGACTGCCAATGATATGCACGGCGGGAACCAGCATACTTGTTACGAGCGGGACTGTAGCCAATTTACCAGGCATCTCATGATTTATTGATTAAAGTTATAGACTTCCGTCGCCTCAAATGAAAGATAATAGGTTAATTTGAGACAAATGAACATAGCAAGGCTAGATAGTGATGCGGGTATTGTGCAACATGTAAAATCGACCTAAGATAGGTACCGTGAGTTTCAATCAGTATAACATGATCAGAAAATGGCTGCCCTTTTCACCCCATTTTGGACATTTGACTAAAATGGATTTATTCAAATTCATGCTAATTTTGAAGAATCGGTTCTCATTTACTAGTAGTCAAGGGGGGGGGGTGGGTTGTTTGATGTGGTGAGGGAACACGTCCATATAATAATAAAAATAATAATAGATCGTTCTTATATAGCGCTTTTCAGGGGTTCTAGGACACCTACCCCCTGGACATCCCCCCCCCGATAAGCAGCCCCAGTCAACTAAACTACCCCCTAGGACAACTACCCCCTAGGACAACTACCCCCTAGGACAACTACCCCCGGATAACTACTCCCCGGAAAACTACCCCCGGGACAACTACCCCCAAGTAGGGGGTAGTTGTCTGGGGGTAGTTGTCCTAGGGGGTAGTTGTCTGGGGTGTAGTTGTCCGGGGGTAGTTGTCCCGGGGGGAGTCGTCCTAGATTTGCCCTAGGGGGTAGTTTTCATAGGGGGTAGTTGTCCTAGGGGGTTTGTTGACTGGGGGTGGTTATCCGGGGGTGGATGTCCAGGGGGTAGGTGTCCGGATACGCTTTTCAGGACCGCAGGCCCTCTCAAAGCGCTTTACAGATATATATTATTACCCCGGTCATCGGATTCAGGCTTACCCGCACACAATGTATGCACGTTCTCCACTCCGTGGGGAGCATCCCAGCCAGGCGTCAATTTTCCAAGCTCACACTTGCTCATCTAACCACATTAACTTTCGCATCCTACCGGGTACCCATTTAACACCTGGGTGGAGAGTGGCAAATGTAGATCAATGTGTGTCTTGCCAAAGGACATTAGTGCCGCGGTTGGACTTTAACTGCGGACCTCGTGATCCACAGTCCGGTGACATAATCCAGTCGACCACGACACCTCAATATGCCATTTCACGTACTCAAACAACGCGAGGTATCACATGACACCTTCATCATTTGCTGATATGGCTTATATATATTTATTTTTCCTTGTAGTATTTGATGGGGTGCATGCTTATAATCATGCGTATAATACCACATCACAAAAATGAATAATATATTGTGGGGACATATTCAATTTCTGATTACTCCCCCTCCCCTCTCTCCCTCCTCTCTCTCTCTCTCTTGAGGGGTTTGGGGAGTCCATGCAGACATGCTTACAAATGATAATGAGGTCGAGCTCCACCTTCCATCGCATATTGCCCCCTTCTCATCTATTTATAGATCCTCCAAGCAACTCATGTTCTCTCCTTGTCATCAGACCATCTCATCGGTTATCCATCTCATCACCAGGCAACAACATCCTGAAAGGCATCAATCAATAACTAGTCATCATCATCATCATCATCTGTGAAGATATTCTCCTTCTGGCATGCCAGGATTCATGTTCTCCAAAAACAAGTGACTATTTTTTTTCTTTTTCAGCGTCTTACTCATGTTCTACATAATACAACATATGGTTTCTTCATGGTCATATAGGTAGCGGGTTGTTCACCAATAAGAGTGTGAACTGCCGTTTGGTCTACACCCAGCCTGTCTACTATCCATACGGTCTAAAACTCATTTCGTCTATTTATCATATGGTCTAATGACCATTTCGGCTAGTAGTCATTTGGATTAATTCCATTTGGTCTAATCTCCAAACTACATATTGGTCTATGGTTCCTTTAGTCTAAAAATCACTTAGTCTAATTCCCAGTTTGCCCAAAGTCCATTTCGTCTACTATCCATAAGGTCTAATAATCATTTTATTATTATTATTATTTATGATTAAACGGCAATAAACCAATAAGAGAGCATGATTAAAGACAGATTGGGGGAATTACTTAGTGGACAAAATTCGAGGAAAATGAATATCCCCCTTCTAGTGTAGGATGACGTAATAATAATTCGTCGGCTGCCTGCTAAAATGCCTAAAGAGCTATGTACATTTATACTAGATGCATTTTCAATGGCAGTAACGGTCCTTTTACGGGCAGCGATGCTATGTTTCCCCATCACATCAATAATGTCAAAAATAATAAGAAAAGTAATGAACATAATAATACTAATGATAATGCTAATAAATACAAGTTCTATATAGCGCATATTATTTTTCGCCCCCCCCCCTTCCCCCTTCCTCTCTGTCTCTGTCTCTCTGTCTCTGTATCTCTTCCTCCCTCCCCTCTATATTTTGATAAATTAATTGTGGGAAAGAAATCGTGCCCAAAACTCAAGTAAGGTAGGTTCGTAACGTATCCTCATTTAGCGTTATGAGTTACGGGACAAGGGAGCCTTGCACAGCAAGAATCGGGCACCCTATCTCCGGAAATCTACAAGACATCCCCTCGCCCCCTCCCTCGCCCCCCTCGTCCCCACCCCTGACATCTTATTCGCTTCTTTCTAGTGACTCAAAATTTACGTAGCAACTGTATTTATTTTGCAATTCTCAGAATGATTTATAGCGACCGAGCTGTATCATATAATCACGATTAAGTTAAGCATGCAATATAAGTGTATCACTTCCATATTGGCGACTCCCCCAGGGCGTATCCAGCCGGCGGCAGGGAGGGGCTAAAGGGCCCACTTCGTGCGAAAATTTGAAAATCGTGCCGGTCGATTTTTCGCTCAGTGGGGTAGTGAGCAAAAAAAAAAATTGGCACCCGGCCCCCCCCCCCTGGATCCACCACTGCCCCCCCTTCATCACTCTCTTTCTCTCACCCTCTACCCCCTCTCTCTCTCTATCTCTTTCTCTCAGTCTCTCAGTCTCTCTCTCTCTCTCTCTCTCTCTCTCTATCTCTCTCTCTCGTTCATTATCTTTATGCCAATCGAGGGGATTTTTTATATTAATATTCACACTTGCGTATCTCTTCAGAAGGCTAATAAACCTTGACGAGACAACCGGCATGTATTTTCGTCCGATGCCGATGACCGACCGCATATTTTGAGGTAACGATATTTCCCAAGCGATCTGAATGAGGATAATGATCTCACGTGTTGCCCATAAATTGTTTTAGATGACAAAGTACGTGCGACGATTATCTCTGATAAACATGAATTGTCTTGATATCTTAAGATAAAATGAAATTATTAACAGTTTTTTCTTTTTACATCAAACAAGAAAAGAAAATACTATTAACACTGTATTTCTTTGTTTTTCATTTTATGCAGGGCCTACTATGACCTCATTTAGTTAAACGTAATAAAGATAAAGAGACATCAAATAATCGTGATATAACATGTTCATATAGGTCTCGGCTGATACACATTATGCAGTAAACAAGCTTTGTTGTAATAATTGTAGCCCTCTTTGCATCTGTTTTGTTTTGACATTTAATTAATGTAAATATGTATTGAATTATGCAAATAAAGACTCGCTTGAGGAAAAGAGAGAAGACAAAAAAGTGAGGTCGGACTTCTACTTTAACTAAACTTGTCTAAATGGGAGAATGACCAGTTAAAACGTGAAGTTCCTCTCATTCTCATTTTTTTTCTTTAAAAAAAAAGAACATTATTTTTTAGTAAAGTCTGTATTTCCTCATAAATTCTTATTCATACCAGATCTCTAATCCCTTTCCGAAAGCTTTCACCATGTTCAAGGCCCCTATACAAAACACATACAATAGTGTTACATAACAATAAATAACAAATTATGATATTTCATAATGCAAAGTGCATACTCGTCGATGCTGGTATAAGTTTATTCTTATTGTACACCGTATTCTTGCAACGTCTATTTTAAACATAAGCTTGAGTTTTGGTAATGATAGAAAATAAATTCTCACAGAATCCAACAAAACTAACACTGGATTTTCAAGATTACAAATTAACGACATGTGCCAAACGATTTTGGTAGAAAATGTATAGGGGCTGAGTAATGAGCATAGAAAGATAAGGAAATCAAGGTAAGACCGTATACAGGCCCGACATCATGCATGCCACTATGTGCAAATGAGAGTTGTGGTTTTTATCGAAGATGATTTCCAGCAAGTTTTTGTGAGGTTGTTTTTATTTTGCTGGTTCAAACAATCAATCTACTGCAGGATAAACAATCCAGATTGAATTATAGCCATGTTCTCTTGGAAAACGATGCCCATACCAGATCTCAAGATTAGCTTTAAGTTATTATATTAATGTATTTCTGTATATTTACTTCATCTCTTCCACCATGCCATTCTCTTCCCCCCTCTTCTTTTTGTTCTTCGTCGTAAGTTTTTTCAATGTCCTTGTTTGGTAAGTCTCGCATGAACATGAAGTAAAGGACAAAATGATTGGTATGAAGCATAACTTCATTTCAATATATACGATTCGATTTTATCAAATAAGAGCGATGCTTATCAGATTAAGCCAACATTGCATGCGTCATTACCAATAATAACATAACATATTACTGTGTACCTCTACAATTGATAGGATTCCAATAATTTGGATAGATGGGGAGGTTTTATCTCCCTGTGGTCATTATAAACAGAGGCATTTCGTTTATTCTTTTATTTTGTATCTGGCATGCTATTCTCGGGGCTATTCCCAAACTCTCCGTTGTTGTGAATGAAAGCAGGGAAGGATAGCTTGCATGCCGGTTTTGGCACGCGCACGGGCTCGCTTTCTCCCGGGAGAGCCCCAGGGGTGCTAGACAGTCGCGCGCCTCACTCGGATTCAAGGGCTAAAAGAATTGGAAAAGGAATAAAGGGAGAGAAGGGTAGAGGAGCGATGAGAGAGAGAGAGAGAGAGAGAGAGAGAGAGAGAGAGAGAGAGAGAGAGAGAGAGAGAGAGAGAGAGGGAGAAAGAGAAGACAAACATGGGGAGGAAAGGGGGTGAGAGAGAGTGAGAGAGAGAGTGTGTGTGTGAGAGAGGGAGAGAGAGAGAGAGAGAGAGAGGGGTGGCCTGGGAGGAGAAAGAGAAAGACAAACATGGGGAAGATAATGGAGGGGGGAGGGCACTTTTTACCTTGAAGAATATTATAATCGCACAGCAAAAATAACCTTGCCATCTTGTCTTTGCATCCTTTGAAAGTAAAAAGTATGAAATAATTATTGTTAAATCTAAATTTCATACTAGAACTCACGCTTTATAAGCTTCCTTTATAATACTTTACTTGCACTTTAGGGTATACTCCATTACATTCGGTAGCAGACTGATGATATAATATATACTACAAGCAATCTGTCACGCACATGCGCTCTATACCACTGCTGTGCCAAACAATCCCTTTGCCTTTGGGAGATTCCAAAGCTGTCATATCTAACATGTTGAAAGATTAATTTTGAAGGAACAGAAATAATAGAAAAGTTTTGTCATTTTGTCATTACCTAAACCAAAATTGTCATGATTGTACACATGTAAAATGAGGAAGAGGGATAGACTTACAAAATTGTTAAAATATATTTTCCTCTCGTCACTGATTTACCTTATTTTAGATTGGTTCATGAAAGTCTTTGTTTTAATGGTTATTGATGTGTATCGTCGTCGTTGTTTCTGCTACTGTTGCCGTTGGTTTTGAATTTGCTGTTTATGTTGCTGTCGCCGTTGGTTATGATGTCGCTGTTTCTGCTGCTGCATGTTGCCGTTGATGTTGTTGTTGCTGCTGTTGCTGTCATTTCATGCTGTTTCGGTTGCTGTTGGTGTTGTTATTGTTGTTATTTTATTTTATTTACTATAATATTTTTAGGGGTTCTTAGTTATTGATAGACAGGATATGATTAAACACAATACAAACAACCCCTTCCATTGTAAGAATTCTACAGCTAATGTGAAATTTACACCATAATTACGACAAAAAGTTGTCTTCAATATCCTAATACACGTGTGTATGGGATTTGGACAATCTCCCGATGGTCGCTGTAACATGACAGTTTGTTTAAATATCCCAAAAAATATTTTGTAAACACTGTTTATCATTATTTCTATCTGACCACAATCCCGTAAACTGACCACAAACTTTATTTCGGTTACTTGCATGATTTGCTCACACCCAATGAATTTAGACGTGGCTACGCAACACCGGCTTCCATAAAGAAATGATAACTTTGTTGGATAAACAAGTTGCATTGTGTAAATATTCCATTATTTCAATGCATAAACATTTAACTCTAAAAATATAATAAAATTTGAAGGTCATTGAAAATATCTGGCAAAAACAATGCTGTTGATGATGTTGCAAAAAATGGTATTAGAAAGTCAAATTTTGCTTTGATTCTCCCAACATTGTTATGGGCCCAAAGTGACCTGATCCATCGCTGAACCAATTAGCTTTTTGTAGTGTCGTACTGTCATGACGGTATATAGGAAGAAAAGAAAGGGCTGATTTCGTCATGATTTTCTGCATGCATAACAGAAGGAGTTAAAAGGAATAAAACCAAAATATGAATAAACCTGACAATCGCTATCCTGTTGTAATTATAGGCCTATCAAGCATTGTGAAATTCATATCCATGTATTATATTAATACACGGCACATAAACATTCCATGTAAGTCACAATACTAATGGAGTTAGCGGCATGGCTAACAGCAGCTTGGGGAAGTGGTATTTCCTCGTATCAAGTGGCATATCCATAAATTGTAATGGGGGGGGGGCGGTACTTGACTTTATAGCACGCGGATGAGAGGAACTGGAGCATGTAATAATAATAATAATAATAATAATAATAATAATAATAATAATAATAATAATAATAATAATAATAATAATAATGATAATGATAATACAGACATTAATTATGATCAACATGTCCACCTAATTGGCGCTCAAGACGCTTACAAGATTAATTACAAAAATACTCTGAAAAGCTTTCGTACTCCTACATAATGCAGTATGATAATAGTTTGTGGTTGTAACCAAGTGTCCGCGGCTGCTAAAACAATTTTTCTATATTGTAAACAGTTTTATATATTATTTTTTTTAGGTCCGTATTTTTGTCTTTGGAGGGGGGTGGAATTCACCAGCTGCGCCCCATGTTGGATACGTCACTGAATTAAACGGATGGTAAGGACATTAGAAACCCGGAAGAAGTATGTATTTCATAAGAATATGATGGATTTTGCTACCGTGCCCATGATGTTTCCTGCGGTTGTGGTCTAGGTGTTTCCTGATTCTTAGGGAATGATGAACTTTTACCTATTATAATTGCAAATTTAAAGGTCGTCTTGCATTTCGAGGGAGATTAACTGGTCAATGTCATTCTAGAAATTTAGCGTATTATAGGAGAAACATTGTAAGGAACAGCAAAATATAACGACAACTAATTGAACAAAAGTGGAAAATATAAAAAGCACCTAACGTCTTGCACATAATAATAATAATAATAATAATAATAATAATAATAAAAAAAAAATACTTACAAAGAGCACTTATGTAATAACTTACTCAAGGCGCTATACAAAACAAAATAAACAAATCTATCTCCAGAATTTTAACAACATAATATCATTAGTAACTCTGAGTAAATAAAACCTATTAACATGTCTCTGAAAGGTTTCTAGGCATTGAATGTTTCGAATGTCACTTGGCAGCTTGTTCCAGAGGACTGGTGCAACATGCACAAGTGCACGATCATACGATACACGATCTACAGATCTACATGCATTGAGAAACGTAATTTTCCCTTTTATTTACTCTGTACTTAAATTCTATTTCATCTAGCACATTTCATTTACACCATTCTCTCTCTCTCCTTTTTTTTTTTTGGGGTGGGGACATTTTTGAAAATATTCAGTTTCAATTTTAGGGGATTCTTCTAGAATATGATTGTTTGTTATTACTGGAATTCCAGACTTCCTATGGGCAACACGGAAATGATACAGACTGGTATTATAAACATTCCTATCAATTTCATTTTAATTACTATCTATATCAAACTGGGTTGATTATTGCATTTTGTCGAAGGCGAACGTCAGTATACAGTAGAATGTCAACTATTCCTCAATTCTTCGTATAGTTTATCTCGATAATAATAATTGTTAGATATATATCTTTATAATGGTGTCACAGTGACTAATTTACAGAATTGATCATTTTGGGGAAAATTGTATCTTTACAAATTTATATGCTCAAATCGCATAACATGTTTGTAATACTATTAAAATGATAATACGACTTGTCTTACCATAGCCAAAGCCTTATTAGCCTACGTAATTATATAGAAAATAGTAAATGACTATATATTTTTCACTTTTCTTCTTGGGGAAGTCTTATTCAAAGTATTTGGTAATTTGTTGCTGTCCCTATATAGTTACCAAGAAAATAAAGCTTGGCCAAGAGATGCCAATTATCAATATGAAACTCTGCATGGTTGTTTTTAATGTTTGATCTGTTGATATTATGCAATAAAGGAACCCTGTGGAACGGGAAAAATAGAATAGGAAATATGAACATATAAGTTAAAATCGCAATGTCATTTTGCTTGTTATTTTGTCTGATCTAAGATGTAGAAGGGCTGGCAACTCGATAGAATCTTTGGGTAGATGTATAATAAAAAAAACCCTGATGAGGTCGGTAACGTATGGGACAAAACAGAAGTTATATTGGACTTGCCCTCTTGAGAGAGAAACAATAAAACTAAGAGCTTTCAGTCTGCGTGCATGTCAAGAATTGCTAGATGTTTAATTCATCATACATTGTCATTGTTATTAACCTTCAGACGACCAGACGACCACTATTATGTTCCACCACCAGCCAGACTTTCAGCTGCCTGAGCTACGCGATAAAAAAAAAAGGGGGAGAGAGAGAGGGGAGAAAGGGTGGGGGAAGGGGTAGAGATATTGTTGAGAGGGGAGAGGGAGAAGAAAAGAGATGGAGAGAGAGAGAGAGAGAGAGAGAGAGAGAGAGAAACAAAGAGAGAAATAGAGAGAGAGAGAAACAAAGAGAGAAAGAGAGAAAAGGTAGAAAGAGAGAGAGAGGAAGAGGGAGAAAGAAGGAGAGAGAGAGGGGAGAGAGAGGGGGGGGGTCCCTTACAGCTTGCTTAGCTACACCATACAAATACAGAGAGGAGGGCGGAGAAGGAGGGGGTGAAGGAAGGGGTAGAGAGATGGTTTAGAGGGGGAGAGGGAGAAGGAAAAAGAGAGAGAGAGAGAGAGAGAGAGAGAGAGAGAAAGAGAGAGAGAAGCCAGTATAATGGAGCAGCTGCTTTCCTCATTTCGTCCAAATAATTTCCTTTCTCTAATGTGCAGATTGGTGTAATATCTCTACTCTCACGTCGCACTCCTTTCCTGTAACACGGCACCCAAGAACAACACCCTATGGTTTGGGTTCAAATCTTCCCCACGGCTGGAAGTGGTATAACATTTCCAATATTTTGTTCTGTTATGACGTGTTGCATTATTATCGCCTCCTGCGTATATGGATCTATGTTCCATGCATGGTATATTATGATGGTGCTCTCGGGCGGTCGAACCTATACCCCCTTTTAAGTTGCTAGGACTATGGCTTTGTGAAATTAAAGAAAGCCGATTCTGTATGACATACTGTGTGTATATTCTCTTACTGTCCACGCCCCCTCTCATGTAAAGATTATGGAATATGATAACCATGACGCCAATGACGATGATGTACTAGATGATGATGATGTCGGAGCTACTCTACTAAATATGGAGATAAGTTATCTCGAAGTAACTTTGTTGTTTTGATGTATACATATTTTGATCTATTTGGTTGTAAACAAACTGCTTACAGGCATTATGACGTGTGATAAATATTTTCATATTCACACGGAGGCGTTTACCAATTAAAAATAATAAACTAATTTATACTTGATGATTCCAATATGAATCATTGAAATTCAGTTGTTTATAACATCACACATAATTAAACTCTATATAACTTGCACTATCGTTTATTATGAAAACGTAAGTACTAGATTTACATTGCCGAAGTTCAATCATTATGAGCCAATTTCACTCCTGATAGAATATTCCACAAATAGTTTCAATTTCTCTATAATTGTGTATCACAATTACATTATTTAAAGAAAATGAAGTGAAAATGAAATAGCGCATTGAAATGCTTCGTTTCCTATTGTTTCGTGTAAACTATCATGCTTGTAAAAACTATAATATGTTCAATGCCGGTCCCCCAAAATACCCAATTCATCTCATTATGACAGTGATAATGAAAGCGTTGTATATTTACTTAGAAACCCACCATTTCGTTGTTATTGAATTAATCCCAATGAGGAAATGACTAATGCTATGAATTTCCTATTTATATTTTTACCTCGATATTACTTGACGAGTAAACAAAACAAAACATATCATATTTCATATATGATATCATACTGTTTAAAGGCATAGTTTAACAATGCCAAATCTGAGATGCATGGCCCTACGTGGTATATATCAGCGTCTGTGATATGGTGTAATATCGAAGCCCTATATAAATTGCGCTTCAAAATGATCATGAAGTGTCTCAAAAAAGTAACAATCTTTGAGTGACCGGTTTTACCATACTCATTTTCCCAAATAGACTGTAGTGTTATAAACGGTTTTTGAAATTTCGAATTCCAATCATAAATATCTTGATAATCAGACGGGCGATCGGCTTGTAAACGTCATGGGATTCCTGACTGACCTATGATTGCAGCATTGCAGGATTTTGTTTAGAATCTGAGACAAAGATACCCAATCCCTTTAATGAAACGGGTGGATAAATGAATTTTCATCATTTTTTAATACATGTTTCGATTTACTTGGCTCTCATGCTCATTATGGTTCATACATTTCTATGTTAAGTTGGTATTGGTTATCTGGGGTTTGGGCAGATGTAGGCAGTTCAAGATTTAATTTTCTTTCTAATGCGTTTGCAAAATATCACGGTACGTTCTCTGTTTATAAAACCGTAACTTTATAAATAACATTGAAAACATGATCGCAATTTTTTTTCGAAAAATAGCCTTGCCTATCAACTTTTGAAATGTGCGAACGCTAGAAAACCCACGAAATCCGAGCATGATTTTTATGTGACATACAGTGGGCAATCGAAATTGCCCATGAGTTGATTTTCAAATTTTCTTTGCGATTGTGCTGGAATAATTATTGATTACTCCTATTGATTGATGGTTATTTTACCTGACTGCTAAGAAAGCATAAATGCTTGTAAGTAAGCAACCAGACGGACGACGGCTTTAGGTCCTCTCCGAGGGACCTGGTAGTGAGGATTAATGCCTTACCAAAGGGCACTAGCGCATCGACTTGGTTTCGAACCCGGGTCACCGGATTACGAGACCACTGCTCTACCAACTGAGCTATAGCGCCTTATCACTACCGCATATTTTATATTTTCTAGTAAGATAAAAAAAAAAATATCCCTTTGGCCATCACGGTCATATGATGGTCAGTTGGGGGATCTCCTGCCCCTAATGTCCGGCGTCAAATTTCCTGATGTCCATAGCGTAATGAGAGAAATAGTTGCGACACGTGAATTGTAGCTGGTCATTGTAGTGCGGTCATAGGTCAAATCGTGGAGTTCCGAATAGTTCCTTTTCACGTACAATATTTACGGGAGGGTCTATCAGGAGCTCCAGGAAATGACTGACCAAACAGGGGCAACTTCCAGTGTCGTAACTTTCTCTCTCGACTAGCTATGCTGATGCCCGTCTTGATGCCCGTCTCGAGGTGACCGTACGAGGTGACCGTACCCCATGGGGGATGTCAGTCTAGCGGTCAAGTTTCCTCTATTGTTCTTGAAATGACCAGGTCAAGAGAATGGTCAATATGCTCACTAAGATACGATATTGATTGGGTCACAAGACAGTGCTTATGGATATTATATGAGGTCTATTCACCGGGGTATTGGTTCATATATGCTCTGGCCCAGAATATTATAATGGCTGGTAAATGCGAGGCGTTCAGAAGAATACCCAAACCGTATTGATTAGCTTCCTTTATTTCGTTCTCTCATATACGTGAATTCATCTGTACATTGTAAGAATGATCCATGGTATTAATGGAAACATTATTGTAATATTGATGATGATGGCAGTTGTGGTGGTGGTGATGGTGATGATGATTATTACCATTATTGCTATTTTTATCATCATTGTTACATCATTACTAATATCAAGCTATCACATCATGTACAGAAAGCAGAAGGATGAAGAGAAAGATATGTATATACATGTATATATATATATATATATATATATATATATATATATATATATATATAGAGAGAGAGAGAGAGAGAGAGAGAAAGATATGTGAGAAGGGAGGGGGACACAGAAACCGAGAATGAAAGAATGAAAGATATGCTGAAGAGTAAGAGCAGACATACAGACAGACAGACAGGCATACAGAGACACATACGGAAACGAAGAAAATAAATTGAAATCACGTAAAAATCTATGCATACAAATATAGACCAGTTACTCATGTACGTTCATATTCAATACAGCATAATTATGCCTTTTATTACAAAATCTCTTCCTCATTTTCAATACAAACAACGAGCACAATTGCTTGTTAGTTGACCCAGAACAAACATTCTCAACGAGCAGAACAAGTCTAAGAATTGAGTCATGAAATCCGCTCGTAATCAGGTCATAATAATACTAATATGCATCAATTACTAACAGTCTGCTCGCCTAACTTGTCCTTGGTGAATTCTTCCTCCTTCCCCGACTGATTAGAGAGACAATTTATGGGTGAATCACTGTCCTCATTAATTTATTCCTCATTCTTTTTCGATTAGGGTCATTAATTTGACTAACGATGATGAGGGCAGAGGTGCAGTGTGCAAAGCGTCGGTGACGCGACTTTAATTCGATGAATTTTATTACCTCTACGCTACAATGCCGCCGCATACAACCTTGAGTCTTTATCATGTAAACATTACATAGACTACAGATGGTATGTAATTATAGCCAGTGTACTATGTGTCATGCGAAGGACCAGGACAGTGTGAATTATTTACATTTTATCAGGACAGAGGTCTATAACCGGCAAAAAAGGGCAGAGAAAGGAAGGGGGTGTTGAGGGTCTTTGAATCAAAGGTCTATAACCTGCAAAAAATGTTTGGAAGAGAAGGGGGGTGAGGGTCTCTAAATCTCTACAAGACACATCACATAGATCCCGCATTAGTATGGACGTAGTGAAATAAATCATACTAATTGTAAGTCTTTATGTTTGTACAAATTCAAACAAAGCGGCAGGGGGATCATTTTTGCAAAAACTATAATTTTGAGCCATTGGCGTAGTCCTTCACACAGAGAAAATAATTATACCAGTGTCTACTAATAAGGTTTTCAGTGATAATTTCGTCTAAGGGGTTGGCGACGTAATACACCATTGCATCGAGTTAAAAGACATTTAAAGGCAATCATTCACAAATGCCATACATGAATGATATAATACTAAATAATCTTCGCTCGAAACATAGTTTGGGTACATAAATATTAGCTTATATCTTATTTGTTTAGAAAACTGAAAGTAATTAAGGACCGAGATATAATAGCACTACTGAACACTACACAGGCATATTATATAGTATAGGCCTGCTATATACCAAGTCTCAATGTGCATGGCGAAGGAACATTCGCACGTCTCTTACTAATCTAATTATTTTGCAATAATTTGATTAATATCCTTAATTTTCTTTCATCATGTTCATGATACAGGATGTATTACTTGCATGGTTTTAGTCAGGAATTCTAGGTAAGAAATTTGCATATCAATATCGAATTTATATTTCCCTTGCGGATGCACCTAATAACACTGATATTCGGTCATAATAATCATATTGGGTTATACAAGGACAAGTGCATGCTATCGACCTCGATATATTGCGAATCTTTAGATTACTAAATTCTTTGAAGCAACATAGAATGATTAAGGTCGTCCGTTGTGAGTTCTGGAAGGGGCGCTGAATTATAGGTAACAAGGTTTCGGGCAACACCATGTACATCATGTTATATGTCCAAGGAATACTTAATAATTGTGTTTCCCTTCCATGGAAAATATCGCTGATACTCCACTCATAAAAATAATACATGCAACGTGGCAAACAAAATGTAATAGCAAATGCATACAGCTGTTGAGGGAGGAAAGAGAAATGGTAAATTGAGCGGATATAGTACACCCTATCCCACAAGGTTAGCTTAAAAATGACTTGTCTGTGCGCGCTTTCCGGTCAGTGTTGTCAAAACTTTGCCCTGTCACATGAAACATACAACCACACGATTAATTACTTTATTAGCAAATAATAACTACTTAAAGATTGTCATTAACCACTTCTCTTAATGTATTTTCATCACAAGAACTCAATAAACTCTTCAATTATCCATTAACTTGTCAACATATTAATCATTATTATTCCCATTTTCGAAACTATATCATTTCCTGAACGATGATGAATAATCTACTAGCAATAATTTATTTGGGTTTTTTAGTACAATTTGCATACATAATCATATTAATACTGAGTTTCGGATTGGAAGAACAGTATAAACTTATGACATTATGAGGCTACCGAGTCTTATAATGATGTATGATACACAATCTTGCCTAATTGAAAAACGCCGTTACAAAGTTGTGACAAGCAAATTATGCGTAAGTCCAACGTAGACTGGTTTGATCAACTTATCATAAATACGTTCCTGACCAATTATCGAGGAATATTAAAGGAAATAATTAACATTGAAAGTATCACTCATCTAATGTCGTCAGGGTCCTCCTAATCGCCCAAGTGAACCCACCACACTGTCATGACTGTTCGGGACAGAAGTCGATTTCCTAATTTCCAAACAGGGTTTTATCCGTGGATCATTGCTATGAGCATGAAATACTTTACTTTCTTTTTTTTCTCGCTAGGTTGCACACCTCTAGATTTCGGTTTATATAGTACATGATAAACATAGGGTAGTAACTCAATGCATAATCATCAGGTGGACTAAAATATTCAACATGTTCAATGTAGACTTTAAATGGGACAAAACGTATGTCGAGAGCCAGAAGGGCGTTAGCTCTTTGTTGAAGTATATGAGTTATTGCCTTCTGGCTCCAAACAGATTTTTATGTTGATTGGCTGATCTCTATGTGGTTTGATGAGGGCCATCTCCCTGGTTAAAGTAAATGAACTGACGCTTCTCTGGTTATCAAAATAAGGACAAAAACTTAAAATGGTAAAATAGGATAAACATAATAAAGGTGGTGATTTAATTTCGGCCATTCCCGGCATGGGGTTTAGTTAAAAGTGTCTGACCGCACCCCATGGACCACACCCATACCCCCTCTGTCCTCTATCGTTTAAACTTGCCTTGGTCATACTTGTGCCTAGTTGGATTCCTGTGGAGCTCATAATGAGGGGAAGGGGAAGAAAAATGACCCATTCATCACACCCTCGCCCCTTGTATTTAGGCACTGTGTTACTTCACGCTCGGTATTGATTGTGGTGCTAACAATCGTAGGCAAGTTTCTCGAAGTCGTCATGAGTCTAAATTCGTGGAAATCATATAGAAACGCGAGGTAATAATTCTATATCACCTGTTTCTATGATGGCAACGAACTTAGACTTATCATGCTTATGACGGTTTCGAGAAACTTACCCCTCGATTCGTAATAGAGATGGCTCAGAAATACGTGAGAATAGAGGATAGACTATCATCTCTTACTCCCATCCCACTCCCTTGAATTTTTCCAACCTTTAAACGACCAGTGCCGCCCTCTTAACCAGGATCCATGCTCCAGCAATGACAAGGAGCATAAATAAAACGGATTATATCACGTTTTCATACTTATGATGAATTAATCTGCCTGAATTACCACTTAAAGTCAACCGCGTGATAATAACATCTCCTTGTTTTGGTTTGTAATCATTGCACTCAGTCGCTTCCTTCACAACATAACAGTATCTATCCTATGTATACATAACATATCCGGTGCCACAGAAAATATTTAAACAGTATCGGATACTCCACCCACTATAATAAGACAAAATATTTCAGGTAAAATTTTAGAAGAACACACTCTGTTTCGTATACGCAAACTGCTGTCCATTTCATATAGGATACTTTATTTAAAGTCTCTAAACTAGAGAGGTCCATAATACCTTAACCATTATAGACCTTTTGAAAGTATGCATGTGATACAATCATAATGGAACACAAAAGACAGCTACTAGTAGTATCGTGTAGAATGAATGTGTGACTGTAAGAAGTAAGTGCCTCTCATAATTGCATGGAGACAATGCATTTCATTGTTTATGCGATATTGTTAATCATCACTTCAATAATATCATCATGATTGTGATTAAGATATTTCGTGACAACTCTCACATTACGGGCTCTTCTACAAATACAAATTAACTATTTTTATGGGACAAACATTGTAATGATTCCTGTAGCAGATACAATGAATCTATTCTACACAAATCTCAGATCGCTCATGATTGAACATTATTACCCAAGTATACATCATTAATGTCATCCATAACATCTTAAAGGACGCCATTCCAAATCTATCATCATCAAACGACAAAGTCACAAGATCTAAATAAAAATAATTGTCTGTAGCCTTGGCAACAAAGTTCAAACCCTATATTATATTGTTTGAAATAGTATACTATATACACCATGTACAGCGTTCGATCGTCTTTTATAAATGTCATTTTCTGAAGTTGATCATTTGTTACTTCATATGTTTTCTGTAAATATTTCATCGAGACCTGAATCTTCTGTTGACGTACTTTCCGCATACCCACACGACGTCTGTTTCGTTTTACCGTATGTGCTTATACGCGCATGTTGGTCGTAGGCTTGCTCTGATTCGTTTCCATCCATTGTTTGCGCGGAGCTGAGTGTGCGATTCATATTCTTTGAATCGATACTGGTAATGTGTTCGAATTGACACGGAAGTGATATTGTTTCCTTCCTCGGTAAGATGACCTTGACTGATTTCGCTTTCTTCTTTTTCTTCTTCTTATCGCAATCAGCCGCGGTTTCGCGATCAATGGCACACTTTTCTTGTAACCAAGCCTCGGCGGTTCGTAGGAGTTCCGAAGCCGCGGTTTGATCGTCAAAACTCAATCCGGCGATCCGTCGCGAATCTTTAGACAGTGTGATTGTATGGAATTTCTCACCAGGCGCTTTGTATGCGGTTTTCAATCCGAGCTCCTCTTTCCATTTCACAAAACCGGTGCCTTTCTCGGCGATGCACAGTTGCAGCCTGGGTGTACGTCTAAGTGCGCCTGTGTCAAAGATCAGAGTTGGGAAGCCAGTAGTCTGTAGTTCCCAGCCGCCTAGATTCGCCATCTCTTCCAGAGAAGCGAAGTACAGGTTGCAGAGTGCGGGGCAAACATAAACTTTGCTTTTGAGACTGCAGAAGAACAGTTCAATCTGCCGGATGTCTTCTCGGGTCACCGTTGGTGGCGCCACGTGTCCACTGAAGCGGTTAGCTAACTGTGTCGACATGGTGACTGTAATTCTACTTTCAAAATCACAGGATAAGAGACAATGCTCTTTACTGAAATATGTCAATGAGACTTACAATCGCGGTATGATTTCGAAACCAAACCGAAAACCATCAATCACAAGTACTTAATTCGTTGGTAACTCCCTTGTTTAATGCGGAGAATTTCCTTTTTTCAGTTGGTCACCAGCTTGGTCATTGAGAGGGGGAATTTTTGAGAGGCGAAAGTGATCTTCCTTAAAGACCAGCTCTTGAAGTCAAACGTAGGTCATAAATCACTGTTACAATGTTGAACGATGATAATTTACACCTCCTATTTCTACAAAAGACAGAGACTGTAGATTCCAATGAAAAAGACCAGTAATTGTCTAACGAACCTTTCAACGCCAAGTTTCCGGGGTCAGGATGAAAACACCAACCGTATCAATTTTGATTTATGCCCTGGATTTTCGTGATCATTGCGTTTTGATGTCGAGGTCTGGTAACCTTCTGGTTGGTCAGAGGATCCAGTGCCCAGATTGTAATAATTTTCCTGGCCTAGTCTTGCTTGACAGGATGTCGTCTGTTTAGAGATAGATGTCATTAAAAAAAGTATGATGACCTTGATGGTAGGCTCTGCCTTTGTGAAATGATCCCTGTGACGTCACAACGGTTGAAATAGCTCGTGGGCGGGGCTGTGAAAAGTAAACAAGACAGACAAAAAGATACGGGTTATTAGACTTTATGGGGTGACAAACACTTTTGAGAGACAATTAGAGCAAGAAATTGATTCATAGCAATAAGGTGTTAGTATGAGCGAGTAAACAAATAACGATTTTGTAAAAGGATAATCCTTTTCTGATGTTCGATATCACTTTTATACAACTGTCACGCAACCGACACAAAAGGGAAACTTCTCTAAAAGAAAAGTGCATTGGATAAATAAAATTGAGAGAAATAGAGTGGAGGTGTGGGTACCTATATCTAGGCTTCCTCGCAAGCCGTTTACCCCCTGCGATTCTTCTGGGGTTCAGACTAGACGGGTTGGGGAGAGGTAACAAATTTTAAGATCGGCACTGGATGAGCCATTCCTTAGTGCTGTACAGTTATAGGGCAGGGTTATCAACCAACGTATTTCGTTCATTACTTTTGACTGAACCCCCCACTCAGTGTTATTTAGGGTACGAGTATGCATGTTCACTCCCTTTGAAAGCACCCCCTATCTCATGTGAGTTAAGTCAATTTCAATACGGGCCGGATTTTTGAGCACCCCCTATCTCTGATGTGTATACGTCAATACGGGCCGGACTTTGTTGCGTGAAAAGTACCCCTTTACCGGAGATTGTGGGAGCACGAAAGCCGTCCCTCCGACCCCGGGGCTGAACGCCGATATACAAATTACAATAGCAGAGGAGATTGGTGTAATACGTTTTCATTTATGGCAAAATGAGGATAAATTACAAACTAAGTAAATCCCGAGGGTTCGGTTTGTTGTAACAAGGTTATGAAAACATCACCGGCTAAATGTCAGAAGTCATTACCAGGGGCTCGTTTCCTATGGCATTATACCAACTGCCATGAGTGCAAAGTAACCATTCAATATTTTTCTTTATGAAATTCTCGGCAGTCCAAAGACATAGATCTGAGATGAGTAGGGATAGATAACGAATCGTCAGATAAGAAGATATTGGTATGAGAGCAGGGAACGCAGTAACATTGCTCTCTAAAGAGAGTGATATGAAACAATGTTGAGAGGCATGTTCCCTCAGGTGATAAACAGTTCGAGCTGTTGATCTCACTCTGTTACCGAGCTCATTAGCTTGTGAGGACATGTCATAAAGGCGTAGCCAGTCATAGCGTAAAGGAACATTGGGTTGAGGGAAAGGGTGCGGGTATTGGACAGTGTACTAATTGTATGGCTTGTTTGGGAACAAGCGAAACAGATATTACTGTGGAAATAGATGGGGAAAGGGATAGAAAGGAGAAGATGAGTTTCAGAGGGAGGGAGGGGTTGTTTGACTCTGGGGTGTTCAACCCCCCCCCCCCAACAAAAAATGTATGTCGAGATATAATTTCATCGAGAAAACTGTACAGATATTTTAAGTATGGATGGATGAAGTAAGTACACAGAGAAGACGGAGATTGATGGATTACTGTCTAGAAACAAGAAGAGACAAGAACTAAATAGATAAATGGCGATGGCGAAGGGGTAGAAAAGGGGAGAATGAGAGTGAGAGGTAGAGAGAGAGGGAGAGAGAGACACACACACAGAGAGACAAAGAGGGACAGAGAGAGAGAGAAAGAGAGATTGAGAAAGAGAGAGAGAGAAAAAAGAAAATAAAGAGAGAGAAAGAAATAAAGAGAGAAAGAGGGAAATAGAGAGCGAGAGAGAGAGAGGGAGAGAGAAAGGGGGAGAGGGAGAAAGAGAGAGAGAGAAAGGGAGAGAGAGTGAGAGAGAGAGAGAGAGAGAGAGAGAGAGAGAGAGAAAGGGGAGAGAATGGCAAGGGGAGGGGGTAGACAGACAGACAGACAGACGGACATAAACATGATTGACGTCACACAATGCAATGCGGACACGGGTCCTTGGGAAACGACATGACACGCAATGGATGGTGCACATCGGGCAAACTGAAGGGAAGGGTAAGCTGAAGTTCATTGCCTCACAGTAACGAGACAGGAATGCTATCTAACTCTAAAACCGTCTCTTCATTCCTTCACTGCATGCCATGTACTGTATGTATTGGTATATCGTATCGGCTCTATTAAACGGGCCTACATATTCTATGTACACCAAGCTGAACTGGGTGATAATTATGACTATTTAGTGGAAATCTTCAAATGCAACGTGAACAAGGGCTTTAAGCCTTTAAGTGTATCGAAACCAGATACAATGTAGAAAACATGCAGTCTATTTTATGTTTATGTAAACAATGCAAATTTGTCCTCAAAATATCCATTAAGCAATCTCCTTAAGATATTTTTGCTTTCGTATCTGACTTGTAGTGACTTCAAGCTTCCAAGAACTGAATACTTCATGTTTGTCTGAATAATTATTATAACAAGACTGTTCAATGTTCATTTCTGTAAATAATTATTATTGTCCATAAAATATGAAAATCCTAGCTCACATTTTATACATGTCTATATAGTTCATTAACAACCAAAGATACAATATACACACTCTACACAAAGCTTGGTACTACTACTACTGAGCATGTTGGGTAAACATATAAAAAGGTAACTTGCATTATTGTTGAGTAAAAGGGGATAATATTCACACTAAGAAATACGAGTACAATCAGGGTGCAGACTTGCATCCACCTACGCGTATTTGGCAGAGAGTACGTGCTGCTATTGTGGCAGAGGGTGCTGCTATTGTAAAAGAATTGCACCCTTATTTCTTAGTGAGTTGGTAAACATATTTTTGTTCAACTGTTTTAGAGTGCACATAACTCTTGACGACCTTGTCTACAGATAATACTAGCAAGTTTTGCTTCTATTATAATATGCAACAGCTTGCAGTCTGGTGTAAAATATCATTGTAAGTGTCGAAATGGTGGAAGTAAAACCTTAGACCTACATTGGGTCATGAATATGGTACATAGATCTTACTATGGGTTTCATGGTAGAGTGCAAGAGTCATCTGGCTACTAGGAAGAGGTCCAACTATTATTATACGATCACGCATCGAGTTATGATGACACTCAGTCAGTGTAAATGATCAAGGTTGGCTTTTTTTGTAAACCGCGACTGTCAAAGAACAGTTTATCGGACCACAAATAAGTGTTGTCAAGATTGCACCGGCTTTTAAATAGTCTCCTGAGATATTACGTCATTCACAAATTTGATTCTTTTCCAAGTTGGTTTAATGTTGTTAACTAAACATAGTCTTGAGCAAGAAAATAGCAGTGCTTTGCACTGGACTAATTATTAGAATGTTTATATTATTTGAGATAATTTGCTTTGCAGTTCATTGTTATCCATTTTTATCTTCGCTTTGCACCTTCTCTGACGCTGTTCTGGGAATTGGTTAATGTTTTTTTTCTTCTGAGTCTCAGCATTGTATATGATGCTGGAAGGATTCAATGCCACAGATGAAATGAGAGCTTGGAGCACAGACTAAGATTGGTATGGTTGGACGTTATAGGAATAGATCGCCTGCTCGTGTTACCTGTCTAATGTGAGATGGTATGCTGATGTCTCATTTCCCGCCTAATTATTCGCCCAGTCTTTCCCGCGTCTTTCCTCCCGTCTACCGTCTGCGCAGTCTGTCGTCTGTTAACTCTGTCGTCTGCTAGATGCGATGTGAAGTTCGTTTCCCGTCGGCTGGAAATGTCAAACCAGAAAGAAGACAATGGTGATCATTGACGTATAGCCAGGCGTATTGAAGAGAGTTTGGAAGGGGGGGGGGGAGGGGGGCGTAACATCCAAACCATATAGTCTATCCGTAAAACCTGGGATATACAAAGGGTGTGTGTACGCAGGTAGGGGTAAAGCAGGGTCTTACCCTATAAAGATCCAACCCGATGACCTACTTTTAAATTAGTAGCTGACCAGGGGCTGGTATGTCCCCTTGCCCCCCCCCCGACTACGCCTCTGATGATGATCATTATTATATCATCAGGCATGGATGCATGATATCTGCACAGGAAGGCACGTGGTTTCATTCTTTAGAAGGGAGATATCACTTTTAATCACCTTTCATTTTTGTTCATGCTGGTAGGATTAAGAAGGAGACGCCCTTATCCGGGTAGTTGTTAAAATACATTAGACATTACAATAAGCTATTAAATAATAAAATACTAATGGCTCTTCTTGTAAAGGGCATTATGATAATAAAGTGCTTGCAAATTAGGACTTTAGAATCACCAGTATTTCGCTCCAGCAACCAGCACACATTGCATTCAAGGAGTAACTCGTACTAGTTAGGTACGCGCTATCTACACCCGGGTCGAGAACGGCGAATTTAGATGGCTAAAGGAAAGTAGTGCCAAGCTCGAAGCATCGAACCCACGACCATAGCAATAGGGACTTTTAGATTTGCACGTCGACGTAGTGGACTGCAACGTGTGCCATTCTTTCAAGGCACTGGCCCGTGCCCGGCAGTGCCTTAAAAGGACGTCACATTACCTTAAAAGGATGTCACCGTGGCAGTCCACGTTCTCGTCGTGTAAAATCTAAAAGTCCCTATTGTATGCTCTACAAGCCAAACGAGAGAACGGAAATTATAGACCACAGCTAGATACAGCAAGATACTGTAACTGCTTGAAAAAACTGGGAATGAATAGAAATAACATAAGCAAATAAGTATTAAATAAATAAATGAATGAATAAAGAAATAAAGAAATAAAGAAAATAAAGAAATAAAGAAATAAAGAAATAAAGAAATAAAGAAATAAAGAAATAGAGAAATAAAGAATTAAATAAATCAAGAAATCAAGAAATAAAGAAATAATTGAATGACTAGATATAAATAAATACATAAATAAATATATAAAAACCTAAGGGACAAGGGGAAACAACTTGACAATTGGACAACGATTGTGCAATTCTAGCGATCGTTGACAGAGGGGTGTACGACATTTCAAGTAGGATCTTGCACAATCAGGGGGGCGTTTCATGAAACAATTAGTCGGTGGTTTTCACCGACTAATATCATTTTCACCGACAATTTTATTGTCACCGACTATTTTCCAGGCCTCTGATTGGTCAAATTTAGTCGGCGCCGACAGTTGTCGGTGGACAAATGTTGATGAAATGCCCCTGGAGTCCATATCCAGATTATAAGAATGGTTTATCACTTTAATATGATTTTTTTTGTCTCCAGATGTCACGTCCTAAAAGTAAACACGGGATCGTGTTTTATTTGATCACAGACTCGCATGAATCAGAACAGTCAGTAGTCTAGGAACCTTGATATCTAAACAATATCAGGTACAATAGCAGATTTCTGGTTTTATCTGCTTTTCCAGATGTCTTCATTCTCTAAAGTGTCATAATTTTGTTTGATCACAGACTCGCGTGAATTGTAAAGAAATGCAATAGTCTATTAACCTTGATGTCAGAACAAGGCAAACATATGCAGGTACAATGAAAGATATGTTCAGGCTTTATCTGCTTATAGAGAAACAGGTAATCAGATTTGTTACAGTGTGTGGTGTATTGTGGGAAAGGAATTTAGTTCTGCGAGACAGAAGGTGAAATGGGAGAGAGAAACATAGAGAGAGATGGGAAATAGGAGAGGGGTTGGAGGCAGCGGAGAGTGGATGCAGAGAGAGAGAGAGAGAGAGAGAGGGAGGGGGAGTCAATGGCGTTCCAGGTCAGGACGGAGCTGGTGTATATTATTTCAAAATTATGGGAGCCCCCCACACACACACACACACACCGCTACTGGCATACCATAGCGCCCCTGAGAAAAGGCGACAGGTATTAGAAGAGTGAGGGATGATGGGGTGGGAGAGAAAGAGTTGGGGGGGGGGCGGTAGGAGAAGAGGGTGAGAAAAGATATAGAGCTGGGAAGAGAGGGAGAAATAGAGAAAGGTAAATTATACACACGTAGCTCAATTCCCTATACTCCTTTAATGTGAATCTATCGGGGTTTCTCCTACCCTTCTGACTTCTAAAAAATGTGATTCGTCGACTTCCAGCTCACCGTATTACCCTTACTATCCTCTGACTCATGCACCCATGTCGAATAATTCAACAGAGGATGTCACGAAATCATGGATCCCTTCCCGAAACTGAATATTCCATGGAAAACCCATCTATCCATCTCTGACAAGTCAATGTTGTAACCCAATACGTCTCGCCTTGGACGGAGTGGACTAATCCTAGCCGACTAAACCTGATCCATGAGATGATGCTGAAGATCATCGTTTATTACAATGGATGCATCATGATTGATAGGTGGAAATGTCTGCTGGGTTCAGCTATTGCAGTGTGATGTCACGCAACGTGAGTCTCCTCGTTAATGGTACATGTATCAGCATCAATGACCATGACTATACTACTGTTTAAAATTAATAGATAGTAGATTAACGAGTGGCTTACGCAACTTGTATTGAGTGGCTTGAGCATGTCGAGTGTTTAGTTTAATGTTGAATATCATGAACATGTTTGTACATGTATATTATTACAAAAATAGAAGGTTCCTATCTCCCATTTATGTGTACCTTTCCACTTTTTATTTCTTTCTTTTTCTAATTATTGTAAGTCATATTTCCAAACAAAATGTAAAGATTAGAATGAAAAATATGATATTAAAGGATGCTTCATTTCATGTTTATATTCGATAACTAATCCAAATTTCTGAAGATGTGCATATTTCTATACCGTGGCTCATAAATTACTAATGACTAGGATTTTTTCCTCTTCAAATCGCAGCTTTAATTACACAATATCGTATATTGTCAAGGACATTAATATACGCCAATTACCATGACTACAGTAATCAAGACGATCTACTATTAAGTTTTATAATAACGCTAGGAATTTCAAAATTAATCATTATGGACTCTTGATACAATTTACAACATAATATATATTGGCTTGGTATCCCTATTATATTCCCTCATTAGCTGTATACCATCGGAGTCCCATCTGGTATACGAGGTCGGTTAATACTACCTGTATCGCAGGGAGCTAACCCGGAAATGGCGAAACAGTTGGCTAATCATGTCAAACATTACATTGAGTATGATAGCCGAGTAGTTATGTTTATAGCATAGCTATTGCATGCGTTCATTTTGTCTTCACATGCGATATAGCCTACGTTGTTTAAGCTGGCATTACATATTAATGTTCGTACGTTCAGAAGGCGAATAACTAGTCTTAAGTTAACCTCAATTTCTCACTTAGCTTAAGCCATATGCTTAGGTAAGACATTGTAGAACGAGGAGAAAAATTAACTAGATTTTATAAAAAAATATCTAAAATGCAAATCAAAATTTAATTATAGATGCTGAAGGAAATGCGATGAGAAATGAACAGATGAGGAGTAGAAGTCACGCTAAAAAAGAGTGGATTCCACTCTCAAAACCACTATACTTTGGAGTGGACTTCATCATATCTTGGAGTGAATTAAATCAATAGAGGAATGATAATTCCCTCATATGACTGATGACTCATAAACGTGGAATTCCAATCCAATGATGAATGAGTATAGACTGACAGACTACAGAGTATTATTCGTAATAGTTCCCGGTTTATTGTTAAAAAAAAACATCGTAATAAACCTAACAGAACGTTTATCGTTCACCGTTTTATTAAACTTTTAAATTAGAATTGTGATACGTTAATAAAAACAGACTCTATAAATATCTTACCTTAGTACACTTCTGTGAGCCTTCACGTTTTGGCAATATCCATGAAATAACTCCAGATGAATTATTAGCCCAGGACCAATATGGTAGGCCTAATCAACGAGGCAATGTGAAAGTGATTAGGGAGAGGACTTCATCCGCTGAAAAACATCTGTAACTTTTTCGCAGAGAAGTACGAAGTAGAACCGCCCAGCAGAAACCAAAATACATCTACTAGGATGGAAAACGTGAGTGAATGGCGAATGGCGTTTGGTTGGTATCCCTTACAATCTCCTAAAATCCGTGTTTGGAGAGTGTTTTCCGTTTAGCAACCCCAACTCAGTGACGAGGAAGCCGATGTATATTTATTATTAATATCCACTGAACTTTCGAGTTCAATATCACTCTGGTCTGCGAGCAAATGTGCGTACGACTCGCGCAACAGTTAAAAGTCCGTATGATTCCAGCGGCAGACGATAGCTGCATATACAAGGCCGGTGTATTTTCGCACGCTCGCGGTGATTGTTTCTTTTTAGCGTATGATGACTTCACCTATTTTTGCGGTGAGGACTCCCCCGTAGGCGCATGCGCAGAGATGAATAGCTACGTGCTTTTGTTCTCGAACGGTGATTGGTTGATGAGTCATCCTGGGGTGTCACCGCTATTATGTGTTCGCTATTATTTACAAACATGACTTACAATGAAAATGCTAACAATATAACACTTTTAGGAATTCATGGAGTATGAGTGCGATGTAGGAAGAGTGTGTGTCCAAATTTAAGTTGATAAAATGGAAATCGACCATGCTAAACATCAATTCGTTTTGATTATTGGTATTTTAGATGACTCTATATGACTCAACAATTAAAACATTCATGACATACCTTAAAGATAATAAAGAGAATTTTAGACAATATTATTGTTTTTCACATATTTCTCTATTATTTTTCTCAAAAATGAAATTTTCCTTTTCAATTAATCCCTGAACATATGGAATGGTAATGTTGCTATTTTCTTCTATCATCTATAGTATAGGAATACGAATTCATAAAACACGGGCCACCGTGCTATAATTATTTTACAAATTTTGATAACACCGTACATCGCAATTAATACCTAGTCAATTGCCCAGTAGCATATTTTTAAATACAAATATAGCGAGATAAAGCTTTTATTTTAACGTAACCTCTTCTTTTCTTCTTTCTCCCTCTCTCTCCGATCTTCTCTCTCTCTCCATCTGTATGTCTGTCTGTCTCTGTTTGTCTCTGTATCTCTCTGTCTGTCTGTCTGTCTCTCTCCATCTGTCTGTCTCTGTGTTTCTATGTGTCTATCTGTGTGTGTGTGTGTGTGTCTCTCTCTCTCTCTCTCTCTCAATGTCTTTACTATCGTTCGTTTTTTATAAGTCTCTCTTTCTTCTGAATGAAACATCTTTCCTAAAATTCCTTTAGGGGAAAACAGTTGAAGCTGTCCCCCGACGACGTCTCTCTGTTTTAATAGCAGTTCAACACCAGGTCAGAAATGAGTCTTAACCCTGGAGCTAACAAAGTCAAAGCTCAAATGAGTTCCCTTGAGCTAAGAGATCTTAAATGAGAACGCGCCATTTTCTTAATCAGATGGAGATGATTGATACCGTTCCGTATCTTCATCTTTCCTTTTTTCTTCTTTATTTCTTTAGATTCTTTCTTGTATTTTTATTTCGAATGGAGTAGGGCTGATTTTTTTAAAATCATATTTTACTGGTTCTGAAATAATCTCTGGGGCAGACAGGCTTCACGTTTTATCATAACAACAATTCGTCATAGCATTGGTATTTAGGCTGAAATGTGATTAAGTGAGCGTTTGTAATAATGTGAACGATCAATAGTTATTCAGACTATTTTAAGGTAGTGGCTATCACAGTTACAAGATGTTGAACTATTGAGTCAAATCTATATTCATGTAATATACAGAAAAATAGAGCAGTTAACATTCTACCATAATACCATTTTATGATTTTTTTATTTTAATTTCAACATGCGTGGGTCTGCCTCTACCCCAGGACTGTTTTTTTCCAGCATAATTATATTAGAATATAAATCTGTACCACGCATATTATCGCAATATCATAATATTTCCTCGTAGTTGCAATTTAATCAAACTTACAGAGCATTTAAATTGCATGTCTAGCAATCCAGGTTTTCTATGAAAGAAAACAACATAATGAAGGGAAAATAAAAGAGGATAGGAAATCGAAGTTTTTTTTTACACTGGTCAATAGACGTGACACTCCTCACAATCTTAGTTCCGCAACCCAATAGTTTTTGGAGAGGAAATGCGACTGGAAGCTACATTCGTTGATGGAACTGTAATTTACACCACTACAAACATATAACCTTCTAACCTTTGGACTTTTTTTTAGCATCCTTTAAGTATCTTCAAGATCTTGGAGATAACAAATCTATATAAAAAAAAAAATCTTGATCACTTTTTGGTATTTCGGTTTAATATTGGCCTATCCTCAGTTCCTCAGTCTAATTCATGTTGTGAGTTGGTGATTTCATATCGGGGGAAGTGATATAACTTAGGTCTTACTTCAACTCGTGCCGCTGCAGCCGGAATTACGTTCAAACATTTAATTAGATTTTAGACGAATATAGCGTCATCTTTCAACATCTGGGGTACTCATCTTAAAGGTGGAGATCGTATACCAGGCCAGGGCAACGAGTGGAGCCAAAATGGAATTTAAAAAAAAATTAAAAAAATTATATATATATATATATATATATATATATATATATATATATACACACACTAATAAACACTCACAAAAACAATACAAACAAATAAACAAACGAAAAATACTAGAGAGACGATAATAGTATCCATTGAAAACGGTTGTAAATTAGAAGAATTGCTATATCCCGGTACCAGAATGTTATGTTAAGAATAAAAATCAAGTATACGCTTGATATTTCTGTGTTCTGCCATTAAACAGATAATAGCATTTTCATTTTCTTGCTTTTTACAATAGAGTCAATAACATTCTTGAAGGAAATGTCACCTTTCCTCTTTCAGCATTTCCTTCTTTCATTTCCCCTGAAAATTTTCAATTTCAATTTATACTTTCATAATATGTTTAATGGGCAGGTCATTAGTCAACACATACAGCAAATCTAATTATCTATATACAATGAACGGAGAACCGATGAGTCTAATTGAAGAGAAAAAAGAAGAAAAAAGATCAAGAAGAAGAACAACAATAACAATAACAACAACGAGTCAAAACAGAGAGCGATAATCTAAAAAAAGGATTAATATCAAAAGAGAGAAAATAATGATCAGAAGAAGAACAGAAAAGGAAAGAAAGACAAAACACGGAAACTTTAGCGGTAGTTGTCTTGCAACCTTTCCCAAATATAGCAGACAAATAAAATCGCGAGCATATGAAGTTTTGGAAGACAACGAGGGCAACATGGCATAGGAGGTATAGGCACGGTAGAACCAGACCAGTTGAAACTTTGGCCATAGTTATACAAAGCTTCACGAGACCATGAACCTATGACCAGACACAATCAAACTGTTATGACCCGGGTATTTACTCAAGGGAGATCCCCAAACTGACATTCCACGCCGTTGACGTCATCATGCTGAAAAGCAAAGAGAAATAGGATCTGGCGAACTTTTTCAAAGAGCATTATCATGACTACGGAGGTCATTCTCGTAATTGATTTCAAGGAAATATGATGATTGTATAAAAGCCGTTTAAGGAGGTCAAATGCAGAAGAAATACAGGAAATCATGAAAAGAACAATTGGTATCAATCTGCTGGTATCATGCTGAAAACTAAATGACGAAATACGTGCAAGTATAGGCATATGCATACGTGCAAGTATGGGTAAGTACATGTAAAGGCATTACGTTTAACGAAGTTTTAGAAACAGATGGATCATTTCTCTCATATTTTGATTTTCAACGTAAATACAATGTACACTTAAACTTTCTTCAATATTATGGCTTTTGTCATGCTATTCGATTTGGTTTTAATAAAAAAATGTCATACCAGAGGTCATTGGACCTACATGTATCATCCTGGAAGCATTGTTATTAATAATAAAAGTGAAAAGGGTTGTGCACATATCTACCGTTCTTTATTGAAGCATAAGATAAAGGAATGTAAAAGTCTTACAAAGTGGAAACAGGAGTTTGACCTTGACAATACCGCATGGAGTTCTTATTACCTACTTTCCTTTTATTCAACTGTCGATGTTAACATGAGGTGGTTTCAGTTCAAGATACTGAATATAATTCTTTATATGAAAGATGCTTTGTCAAGATGTAAATTAGTTACAGATAACCTATGTACATTCTGTAATAACAGGTAAGAAACAGTTCTACATTATATTTTGTTACTGTATTTATTCAAACGAAATATGGTCAAATCTTGAGCATTGGCTGTCCCGTAATAATGTACATATTCATTTTAAAAATCAAAAATAATTGTTTGGGTTTCATGGAAATAACAACAGGGCCCTCAACTGCATTATGATTATAGTAAGGAAAGAAATTTTTGCAGCCAAATGAAAACAGTGTTTGCCAGTTTTTGAACACATAATATCAGCGATAAAGTGTTATTATGATATGGAAAAGGATATATGTAAAACAAATCTGAAAGAAAAGAAATTCATGAAGAAGTGGTTACCTTTTACAACGTCTTTCTGCTTCTTATTTTTTTCTTCTAAATTATTTTGCCATGTAAATCTGTGATATATATTAAAATGAATTGCAGTTTGTAACTGATATCTATAAATGTATGTTCTTATCATATTTTGAATGGCCAAGAATATCATTTTGAAATTCTGCATGTATATATTTCTTCTTGTATACATATGTGAATGATATTGTTTAATAAAGGAACCCTGCGGAAGGGGAAAAAGAAAGAACGAACAAGTATAGGCATATGTACATGGAAGGCATACTACGTAGTTGAACTTTCACAATTGACTACAAAGGATTTTCTCCCCCTCCATAAAATAAACAAAGAAACAAGCAAACAACAACAGCATCAACTACAAAGCAGCAGAAAAACCCACCTTTTTTGGCATCCGTGATACCCGAAGATACAAACTTATAAATCTATTGAATTCAGCATAATCATTAATTGACACCAGTTTACAGGGAATATTGAACATGATGATGATAGTGATGATTATAATGTTGGTTTTACCTGACTGCTGATATTGTATGCAGGTAAGTAAGCAACCAGGGGACCGACAGCCTTACGTCCTTTCAGAGGAACTTGGTATTATTATGTTTGCCATTTATCCATTTAAATACAAACAAGTACATAAGAAGTGAGTGAATTTTTGATAATTTGAGAAGAAGACGAAATAGAAAGATATGTTGACGAGAGAGAGGAGAGAGAGAGAGAGAGAGAGAGAGAGAGAGAGAGAGAGAGAGGGAGAGAGAGAGAAAGAAAGAGATATACAGAAAAAGAGAGGCAGAGAGAGAGAGAGACAGAGAGGAGATATGACATGCATAATCAAGTGGTTGTAACCACACTTCGGCAATGACATTGATTTACTTCAAATTCTTGATAAACTTTTAATCTTTGAGTGGGATGCAGAGGTTAAAAAGTCAGTCAGATTTACATTCAATCTGTAAGTCCTTAGTCTTTATTCTCCGCCGACTGGAATTCCCTCGCTGTTTTATATAGGTCACAAATACATTCGGTCTATATATCACGATATGAGATTACAGTACGGCCATGGCCCTACTGCAAATCAAACACCATTGCCCTTGGATTATAGCTGATAGGAAACAAAAGTCGTCATGGAAATGCGGATGTACAGGTATTTTGGAATAAAATTTGATTTCTATTATCGTATTACAAAAACGATAACAAAGAGAAGATATTGTGCGAGCTAGCGTGCGTCGTTCACCTTGGCTCGATGGCTTTGATTACAATGGAGAAAAAAAATGAAAAAAGGATATATTTAAAGTACAAGTCCACTCCACTGAAAAGTTGAGCTGATTAGATAGACAAAAATCTAAAAAGCCCAAATATAACTTGGTTTAGGAAAATGGTGCTCAGATTTTTTTTAAATAATTTTTTTTAATGAGCAAAAAACAAGTTAATGAGCGAGTCGGTTGTGACGTAGGGTCCTCACAACACAGATTCGTAATGTAACCAAATTTAATGCATACGTCTTTGTGAAGTGCCTCGATACAAACTATTTCATTCACCTGATAAGAATAATGAAACACTATTATTCTTATCAGGTGAATGAAATAGTTTGTATAGAGGCACTTCACAAAGACGTATGCATTAAATTTGGTTACATAACGAAAATAGCCTATTGTCAGAATGTATACCGCTGGCACTTTCGTTGTGAGGAGCATACGTCACATCCGTACAGCAATATAAATGTTTTGCTCGAAATACCCGAAACAAAAATCGCTCTTAAAAATCACCTGATTGAAGTACGCCCGTGATATTTGGCAGTTTTAACCTTTGATTTATTTACAACATGTTATAATTTTTGAAAATCGGAGTGGACTTGGGCTTTAAAGAAATTTGTTACGGCTTCATCTGAATAACGACACTGTGTTGTGCCTATTTCGTTTTTCTACTTTTCACAACTAACACGAGTCATTGATCATGGAGATTTACTGTCGTCACTGGGTTTTTAACTGTTGTTGCTATGACAACAAGTCCGTTTCTGAAACATTTTTGTTCAAAATTAGATTTCTACCTTCAAAATTTCAACAACAATAAACGGAATTAACGTGCATTACTGACCCTGACTCTATGATTAATAATATAAATAATTGCAAAATTGTGAGTTTAATGGTAAGACCTCTAGGCTACAGACTGAATGTCAATATGGATACCAGGATAATGTGCATCTGCATCCACTATCGTCAGATTGTTTCATTTGAAATCGCAATAAATTTCTATTTCTATAGCAACTAGTCGGTAAGCGACAGACATACTGCTCCTGGAAGATTTTGTATTGAAATAAATAAATATATGAAAGAGAGAGATAGAGGGAGAGGGAGAGGTATATAGAGAGGGATGAAGGAAGAGAGAGAGAGAGAGAGAGAGAGGGAGAGAGAGAGAGAGAGAGAGCGAGGGAGAGCAGGGGGGGGAGGCTGAAGGAGGGGATATTTCTGTATATCAATATTATAATTCTGCGGCAAAATCGATTTACTTCACCATGTCAATGCAACGAATGTTGATCTGCCAAACAAGATTGCAAAACAGAATTATATCTACCGATCTGACCGAACCACCCAATTAATTATAGTCAATACTTTTATTGATAAGTTTTCGTCAGTTATCACTTGTAGCGAGAAGGGACAATTTATTAGGGGAAGATTATATTACAGCATGACAAAGGTGAGAGAGAGAGTATTCTAATGTAAGCTATTTTGAAGAGATAAAAAATACCCGCCTATATTCATCAACTCAACATGATTGAAAGGCAAAAAGAAAAGAGCTGGTCTAAAGCAATACATTTGGGGGAGGAGGGCGGGGACGTGGAGGAGGAGGAGAAGGAGGAGGAGGAGTAGGAGAAGGGAGTATGGAAGAATGGAAAGTAACGAAAGAGAGGTCTTGAAGAGCGTCCATTGCCCCCATCTGATCCAAAGCTTTGACACACATGGCACATCACTGTCTGTAATATTGATTATACAGGATTCCTTGTTCGAAGGAAGCACATGCTATGTAATTAGAGTAAAATAAGGAGGAAGAGGAAAAGAAAATGAGTTTGACTAAAGGAGGAGAATTAAGAACCAAAGGTAAATGAAAACGACGTCACGGAGTGATGATCAAACTGTTTTCGGTTGAGTAGACAATTGTTGTTTGTGGGAACCACATCTCATGTAATTCGGACAAGATATAATGATGAGGAGGGAAGAGGAGGAGGAAGAGGAGGAGAAAGAGGAGGAGAAAGTAACGAAGAAAGAGGTTGTGGGTAGCATCCATTGCCCCCATCATTCTGATCTAAAGCTTTGATACATCACTGTCTGTGATTGAGTGGACAAGATTTCTTGTTTGTAGGAATCACATCCCATGTAATTAGAATGAATGACCCGTGACTCTGTATGGAGAACCCGATACCCTGCAGCTAGATGGAGATGAACTAAGAATCCTGCATTACAAGAAAATCGATGGAAAAACAGTTAGATACAGCATATAGGGGATAGGAAGGAGTAATACAAAAGCGGTTTCGCATTTTAAATGCTACCATATTAGAATATATATATATATATATATATATATATATTAGGATGCAGTTTTGTTAATTCCTTGTGGTCTTTTATTGCCCTCCGACTATTCAAAACGATTTTCACGATTGAAAATGATTAAACCATTCCCAACAATAATTCCATGACTATACGATATTTTGTTACAATTTGAACATGTTAATACTGTATTAATAAGAGAAAAAGAATTTTGCATGATACGCCTATTCTCAAGATTAAACTGGAAAGCTTAAAGGTTGATGATATTAACTTCCTCCAAATTGCCATAATTATGTTACGTTTCAATATCAAATTGTTACCTACTTCTTTATCTTCAATGTTCCAACCTAATAACATGGTTCACTCATATTCAACAAGGCAGTCTTCGAATTTACATGTGGTCAATCCTCACACTACATTAGCCCAGAAATCAATCAGACATAGGGGTCCAGATGTATGGAATTCTCTACCTAACAATATTCGAAATATAAAATCACCAAACTCCTTTAAAAGAGCACTCAAGTGTATTATCATTTCACAGATGTAAGATATTACGTACATATATATAATTCTACATATTAGTTCTCATTCTATCGAACATAATTTTTTTTTACTAGACTTAACAATTATATATATATATATTTTTTTCTTGTTCTTTGTAAATAGTGTAAATAGTTCAGAACCCTTTAGGAATTTTATTTGTGATATATTATATATTTGAAAGGTATTGTAACGATTCAAGCTCTATTTTGCTTATGTTTCATCACCTTTGTGTGTTCATTCATTTAACTGTATAATAGTTGCAACTTGTCTTTGATAAAACATTGTTATATTCTTATTCACGTGAAGTCAGTTCAAATGGATTGTAGAATTGAAAATGATTTGTTACATTATATTCTTTTTCATATGATGTTAACTCCAATGAATTGTGAAATTATGAGCATGCATACATAAATAAATAAATAAATACAGATAAATTAAAATTAGTCTTTTAAAAATCATTTCTCCATCGTTTAATTTACTCAAAAGAACTAACCCATCAAACATAACTGCAGAAATGAGAGAGTGCATACTTTGTATGTGGCTTTGTAAAACACTTTAACAGGACGGCTTGAGTAGATTCAATTTAAACACTAAATTAAGAAGTTAGGATTTATATAAAGCTTGCTTGGTTCCGAATCCTCTCACAAGTGACCACTCTACGAGTTTTTACCCCCAAACTAGGTCATCTGAATACGTTGCAGTACACACGGCATAAACATTTGGTGCCGTGCTCAATCTCCCTTGAGCATGTACAAATCCGATAATGAGCATTTTCAACCCAAAAATCTGAATTTGAATCTATCTAATTTGTAATACAACCGGCCAAAGTCGGACCAATTTTGTTTCTCTCTCTCTCTCTCTCTTTCAATGTAAAGGTCACGTGCCCCCTTTTCAGAAATAAGATTTTGTTGTTGAAAAACCTTGCAATTTCGTGCGAGAAAGCAAGCTTGTCAGCTATGATTAGGTTAGGTCGCCGCCGCGCTGAATGAAGTCGACGATGACTCATCGATAAGGTATGCGATTCTACAACCTTAACATGCTCTTTTCATTAGCGATGAAGTCATCATGCGAGTGCTAGAAAGGAGTTGGATACGTACATTGTCTATGGGGTGGAATTGATTAATGCTCTTTTGCCATGGAACTGGTGATGATAACCGACATGGCTGCGATGAAGATTACAACAGCTGGTTTGACCTAGATGCGGACATATCGCAAAGCATTCGATGCGATGATTAATTGATAATTTTTAATGAACAAAGAAGAAACAACAGGAAAAAAATTGTAAAGAACTTTTCAACTTTATATCGAGCGGCTAAGCATAAATGCCTTCTACAAAGGCTACAGTATTGATTTTTTTGTTTAAATCTCTAAAGGACAATGCTTTGATGGCAAATTTAATGATATACTTACTCAAACTGAGAACTTTAAAAACGTTAATCCCTATCGATATTTACAATTTCGTCAGGCATCGTCTCGTAGTACTACTAGTGTATTAAAAAAAACCCCAATACAGCCCTTCGTGGGGGCGTACACTTGCCCTGGATACACCACTGATAGCATTCATTTTTCTGTCAGACTAAACCGTAAATATTGAATCATTGTGCTGTATGCCAAACAATAATATGCCTTTACACGATGAAACTTGAAAGGGAATTTAATGTTTAGATTAGGGTGTAGAGGAATGTCGGGTAGAGGAATTCAAGTTCATTTAGCTAGGTAACATACCATGATTCAAATATGCAAGGCAGGGGTGCATGGGGAGGGGGTCAGTAAAATAACGCACACGTTTAGATCAGGGCCCCGTTTCATAAAACTTGTTATCCATAACAAGTGTTACATTTCTATAACAAATTTGCTCTCACTATCTCAGCCAATCAGATGCCACGATTTAAGTAGCAACTGTTTATTGATAACAAGTTTTTATGAAACAGTGCCCTGGTTAGTAAGAAGGCCCCCTTTGCAAAAAAAAATCTGAAAAACAAAACACTAAACGTCAGAGAGAATGTTTGGCAACAGAGGCAAAGATCCAAACAGGCCTTGCCCTGTTGCCCAAGAACAACAACATTATATCTGGGCCCCATTTCACAAAACTTGTCATCAGCGACAAATGACAGTTTTTGTTATAAGCTAGTGGAAATCCTTGCTTCTGATTGGTTATCAGCAGATTTGTCACTGATTTTTGTCATTTGTCATTGAAAAAAGGCTTTGTGAAACGGGTCCCTGGTCTAGAAGCAAACCACCTAAGATGATGAGGATGAGGTCATCAGCTTAGATGACAAGAAAGCCCGCTGGGATTTGACCTAGAACTATACACCAAATAGCACGCGTGGGACTTGAGGGTCACTGCTTTGGTATGCCGAGTCCTCGGGACTATAAATGCAGAGAAAAATATGCCGAAAATAGGGTTGTTTGGGATCAAAATTTGACAGACTGATGCACAGATCCCACTCGAAATGTTTTTAAATTTGGCAATGCCGTCATCAGTTCGGGTATAGCCTAGCCTCCGGTACCATCATTGTAGTCCTAGTAGGTATAAAGTCACAGTGAACTATGCAGTCTAAATGCACCTTTGTAATATTGATAAAGTCAAGAATTGGGAGAGAATAGGTAATTTGTATGTCCAACTCCAAATGACACACAAATGATCATGTCTGTTTGTCTGTAGTTTTAATGTATATAAACAAATTACTCTGTGCTATGCTAACCAAATTGCTCGGGTGACTACGCATCTTGACTACGCATTTTAACATAATTTCCTTATTCCATTGTGTTTTAAATTCTGTCCTCTAAATTACGTCTTCCTCTACTGTTACAATCTTCACCTACAATATTTATTTTTCCAGGAACCTATAAAATACAAGCACTGCTTTTTAATAGGTTCCTCACATTCTACTTAATTTGTTATATAAATTGAGAATCATTGAGACGTGCTCATTTACACTACATGTATTGTATAATTTTGTATTCTATAATTATGTATGTCTATATTCTTTGTATAATGTGGAACAATAAAAAAAAACAACTGAAAACTTGAATTGTAATATCTTAAACATGTATTCAAATGTATACCAATCGATGTCTTAACATTCTACGTAACCCCCTCCCCCAATAGAAACAAGAGCTTAACAGTAATTGTACTGTTGTGCTTCCCATTCATACAGGTTAACGGGACACCATCAGAAATTTTGTGTCGTAAAGTTGGGATGAGAATCATTACATGAGTAAGAATTACAATAGAAAGAAAAACTGTTAATCGGGAAGCACAATGGAAGGTGATAAACCCGCAACGATTCAATCAATCATGCAAGTGTGATTATAAGAGAGAAATGAGTCAAGTCGTGCATTGTGTATGAGGAATGGTCGAGAGATAGGGTGGAGGAAAAGAGACAAAAACCCGTGGTGGAGTGGTTTGGACACTTATGCCTATGCGAAGGTCTTGGGTTCGAGCACCGTATAGCCTAAACCATTGTCACGACTTTCGATCCCTAATTTCGCAGGTAAGCGGAACAAAATCATGGACAAAGACATTCTCCTTTCTCTCTCTTTTCCTTTTTTCCGTTACTCCTTCCTTTCTCTCGCATCCCCCCTCTCGTTCCCTCTTTCTCTCTCTCTCTCTCTCTCTCTCTCTCTCTTCTCTCTTCCAATGTCACTGTCTATCCAAGGAGCTTAGACATAATCCTCCCTTCTTGACCTGTCTCTCTTTCTGTTTGTCTGCCTCTCTCTCTCTATCTCTCTCTCTCCCCCTCTCTCTATCTCTCACTCACTCTCTCCCTCTCTCTCTATCTCTCACTCACTCTCTCCCACACACAAACACACACACGCACGCACACGCACACACTCTCTCTCTCTATTTCTCTTAGTCTCTTCCGATTCCTTTTTCTTATACTGCATGTAACCATCAGATATACATAATATTTGAAACTTTGATAAGCCTTTTTCATACACTTGATTCATAATGCTCAAAGGGCTCACACCAAAGAGCATACAGTCTAAGCTGTAAAATCCGTACTCACACAAATTAGGTACAAATGACTAAAGGTTCATTATGATCCAAAGTCTTGTACGTAGCGTATACTTTCATTTGGAACAACTGAGGGTTCGAGTAGACCGCTTCCAATTAACATTATGTTTCCTTTTCTCTTGTTTTCTTCTTCAAACGAAAGTAGAGGATTCCCACAAGAAAACCGTACCATGTGTTCTCCATCATTTGCAACCGTGAATAGAAACATAACGTCATGAACAACAATGTGGTTTACATGGAAACTATGTTATGACCGATGTTCAAAAACAGATCCCGAAAGTGAGAGGGAGATATGTATATATATATATTGGGGGTGGGGGAATGAGGGGATTTAAATAGTCCTGATGTAGTTTGATACAATCATATGTCTTATCCAACAAAACCCATGCCCAATACAAATTAAAACACTGTACACGATGTAGACACACTCAATGTAAAATAGGGGAGTGTGTAATTCCCTGCTTTAACCTAGCATTTCATTTTTTTGCACAAAGTACTAAAAAAAATGATCAACATGATGTGAAAGGCATTTAGGGGTCACATTTTTTTCGGCCAGGGACAAAAATAAGCTTGATCCAACCTGACAGGATTAAATTTCTCAAAAGACACGATAGATGGCGCTATGCAAAAAATGACAATCGAATAATTTATTATACTGTATTGAGTGTTTCCACCTCGTCTTTGTCTAGCCGTTTCTATTTTAAAAGTGTATAATTATGAGATGAAGGACTGTCATCAAAAGCTAGCACTTTGTTTCTGAAGGGTTGTTGATTCTTTATCATATCAATAGGAAGGCATAGATCATTTATGTGTAACCTGGAGGTCAGAGGGAGGGGGTGGCCGGGGTTGTCCTTATACCAGAAATCTCTCAATCTTAGTTCCTTATTTTACTTTTTTTTCATTCTGCTCATATATTCTTGGTAACATTGGAGATTTTTCCCCTTTGTATGTGTGCCAATTCGTATAACATTCACGTTTAACTCTTCGGAGATGCACGCCCCTTTACTTGAAAAAGATCTTTGCCCAGTAACAATTAAAACACTGTACATGATGTAGACACAGTCAATGTAAAATACACTTTAACCTATATAGCATTTCATATTTGTTGTACAAAATACTAAAAATGATCAACATGCTGTGAATCTTGAAGGCATTTGGGGGTCACATTTTTTTTCGGCCAGGGACAAAAATAAGCCTGATCTAACCTGACAGGATTACGTTTCTCAAAAGACACGATAGATGGCGCTATGCAAATAATGGCAATCGAATAATTTATTATACTGTATTGAGTGTTTCCACCTCGACTCTGTCGAGCCATTTCCATTTAAAAAGTGTACATGAGATGAAGGACTGTCATCAAAAGCTAGCACTTTGTTTCTGAAGGGCTGTTGATTCGTTATCTTATCAACATCGATCATTTATGTGTAACCTGGAGGTCAGAGGGAGGGGAAGGGATTGCTCATATAATAATACGAACAATTTATATAGCGCTTGTGACATAAATGTTTCAAAGCGCTGTACACAAATCAAGATTACTTCAAGAAAAATCAATATTACTAATGGAATTAACATTACTTAAATCACCAAGAAAAATAAAATATTACCAACATACATAACTAAGCATATTACCATTACTTTAAATTACCAAGAAAATTAAACATTACTAACATCACTAAAGAAAAAATACCAGAAGATTTCCAATTACCCCCTCCCCCTCTCTCTCCGTCTCTGTCTGCCTGTCTTTCTCTGTCTCTGTCTCCCCCTAAATTAGTTCCTTACTTTACTTTTTTCATTCTGCTCCTTTATTGTTGCATATCTTTACGAAAAAGATTACAAAACGTATATGTTGAGCTCTTCAGATATGTACGCCCCTTTACTTGAAAAAGCTCTGGATCTACTACTGATTAAGGTCAAATGTTATATTAATGAGATCAAGTTGACGAGTTACATAGTTTGTGTTAATTTTCCCAATTAATCAAACAATTAAATCAGTAAGCGTTGCTTGCTTAAATTTCATGGTAATTCCACTTAAATTCCTCGCCAATCATCAACACACACATAAACATTAAAAAAAACCGTCGATTACAACATTAAAATGTGCAAACTGATAATCTAAAAAATCTTAAGATATGGTATGTTGGTTTACATCATGTATACAATTCAACATTGTCTGCTTATCTACCATTATCAGTATCAGAACAATACATAGATACGCTGCTTCAGGGCATAGGTAGCAATTGAAAGGAAACAAAAAAAAAAACAGAAAGAAAGGTAAAAATAAAATAAAAGGAAGGTAAGATAAGAAGAAGGATGGAACAGAGAAAGAAAGAAATGAAGGAAAAAAAGAAAGAAACGTTTTTAAAGGGATCCGGTAACTTTGTCTCCGATTCTGAAACAAAATCCTGGATTTAGCTCATGCTGCAATGATAATTATAAACCTTTAGGTCAGTCAGGAACCCCATGACTTTTAAAATCCGATCGCCTGTCTGATTATCAAGATATTTATGATTGAAAATCGAAACCAAATTTTGCGTTTTCCTAACGGTTTTCATAACACTACAGTCTATTGGGGAAAATGAGTATGGTAAAACCGGTCACTCAAAGATTTTTACTTTTTGAGGCACTTCTTGATCATTTTGAAGCGCAACTTTTTAAGGGCTTCAATATTAAACCATATCACAGACACTGATAACACGTAGGGCCGTGCATCTCAGTTTTAACATTGTTAAACGATGCCTTTAATGTACCAGATCAAGGACTTCCAGTTTGGGAGTGGGGGCACGGACCACAAGTACCCACTAACCCCCCGACATATCCCTTGTGAATCTTTAATTTGAGGAGTGTCAGATAAAAAAAACATATTCCAAACAATATATTTAATTATCTGCTGTGTAATTTCCTGGTTTAACTAAATGGGGCTTTCCATGATTCGGGTAACAGCAAGATCTATTATAACATGAAACGATTAGAGCGTAGCGATGAACTATGGGTCGTAGTATATGATCATGCTGTACGAATGGGTGTAGTCCTATTGTCGTAGCCATCAGAGCGAACGAACAGGAACATAATGTTTCAGGATATACATCACACGTGAAGTATGAAATAGCCCACTTTCGCGTAAAGGATTTCTAGGAACATCGTAATTATTAATTTGGATAAAAACAAAAGATAACTAGGTGGTGTAATGTTCTTGTTATAAGGTCACGCATCCCCTACTAACAGTTTATGGAATTTACTTGAAGTGATCGTCATTTGATTTCTCGAATCTGCCGAACTGAGCAAGAACATCTGATTTGTTAAACCAACCCATTCAAAATGTTTGATAGGGTTGAATGGACAAACGTATTGAAAACCGCTCCTATTAAAATGGCGGGATTTTAGGATGTTTCTCGTCCTGAATAAAGTGTGCCCAATGATTTTATTATTCTAGTACACTAACAGTATATGAAACTTATCCTAACGAATTAACAATGAGCTACGAACTTCCTATATATATATATATATATATATATATATATATATATATATATATATATATATATATATATATATATATATATATAGGATTTATTGAAACCAAATCAAATCACATCAAAAACCAGGAACAAACAGTCCGAAGACTGACATCTGTCTTGGGTACAATGTAACATTTAAATCAAGTATACATGATAAAATGGCAGTAACGAATACATAAATAAGTTACATGAGTTAAAATATCAAATAACTATCATCACTGAATATATACTGAATAGGCTGACATACAAGAGGCAGAAGATGACTTGGATGTCAGCACCATACCACCAACTAAAGAAGAAGTTATAGCTGCAATTAAATCCCTAAAAAACGGTAAAGCCCCTGGCTCTGACAATCTCAACGCAGAACTTTTTAAGGCGGATCCAGAATTAGCAGCAAAAATACTTCTGCTACTCTTCACAGCTATATGGGAAAGGAAGGCAGATCCTGACGATTGGTCAGAGGGAGTTATTGTAAAATTACCAAAGAAGGGATCCTTAAAAAACTGCAATAACTGGCGTGGCATCACACTATTGTCAATACCAAGCAAAATATTAGCAAAGATAATTATTACCCGTATCATAGATGCTGTCGACCAAAGTCTCAGAAGGGAACAGGCAGGTTTTCGGAAAGGAAGAGGGTGCACTGACTAGATATTTGCACTACGTAATATCATAGAGCAATGCACAGAATGGCAGAGGAAGCTTTATATTAAGTTTGTTGACTTTGAAAAAGCATTCGATAGCATCCACCGAGACAGCCTTTGGAGAATACTACGCGAATATGGGATACCAGAGCAGCTAGTTCTTGTAATTAAGAGCTTTTACACCAATTTCACATGCAGAGTTGGAAACAGTAACCATAAGTTCCAAGTGAAGACTGGAGTTAGGCAAGGATGTGTCATGTCAGCACTGCTCTTCAATATCGCCATAGACTGGGTGATGAGACAGGCAACTGAAGGCCAAAACAGAGGCATAAGATGGACCCTCTTTTCTACACTTGAGGACCTCGACTTTGCAGATGATCTCCCTCTACTTTCACACACCCACCAGCATATGCAAGAAAAACATCCAGACTCAGTGATTTTGCACAGCAAATTGGCTTGAAGATCAGCCAAAAGAAAACAGAGGTGATGACCCTGAACATCTCGGACCCTTTACCAATACAAGCAAATGGGGAAGACCTACCTACAACCATGGACCTGAGGAATTTACTTACCTGGGCAGCACTGTCTGACACGATGGAGGCGCAGGCAAAGACATTAAGAACCGTCTTAATAAAGCCAGAAATGCATTCAGAATGCTCAATAATATATGGAGATCACAGCAGTACAGCACCAAGACCAAGCTAAAATTGTTCCAGAGCTGTATCCTTTCCACTCTTCTGTACGGCTCTGAATGTGTTAGAATGACGAAAAACGACCTCAGTAAGCTGTCAGTCTTCCACACAAAGAGTCTTAGAAGAATATGTCGCACTTTCTGGCCAAACACCATTTCAAACGAAGCACTGTATGCCCAATGCCATCAAGACAGCATGGAGAACATCATCATGAGAAGAAGGTGGAGATGGATCGGACATGTATTGAGAAAAAACATAGATGACATCACACGAACAGCCCTCCATTGGACACCAGAAGGCAAAAGAAAGAGGGGACGTCCTAAAAACACTTGGCGAAGAACTGTGGAAGGGGAGATTAAAGACCTGAACCACACATGGGGAACCATCCAAAAACTGGCCCAGGATCGGAAGGAGTGGAAGACTTTTGTTGCTGCCCTATGTGCCAGGAGGCATAATGGGCAGTAAGTAAGTAAGTACTGAATATTGCAAAAAGACTATAAACAATAACAACAATACGTATACATCATTACAAGTTCATCAATAGAGGACCCTCGAGCTGTGCAATAAATAAATCCGGCACAGACTGAGAGTCCCCCCCAAAACTGCTCTTTTTTTAACGAAAATGTGATTTGACATATTTTCTAAATTTCCCTACGTCATTAAAAACGATATTTCATCGTTTGAAAGGAAAACAAATATATGAAAATGTCATATTTCAAATGAAATTCATGGGCTTTGGCGTTTGCAAACCTCTACGATTAACAGACCAAGCAAAATATGAGAACCGATGAAGTTGTGAGCATGACTTTTTTGAGATTTTCGATTTTCGAGAGAAGCTTCTTCAGAAGGCATACTGCGGTTTAATTTAGATTTCGTTTGAGACTCGTCGACATATCGTAGATTACAGTTGCAGAGCTTGGGTTCGGTGATTGAGGGGGCACTGGCATTATGGGGGGGGGGGTGGACAACGGCCCTCCTTGGCAAATAACATACGAATTTGTATGGCTACGAATACCGGGGAGGTAAGGGAGCTATCGTCTTCATTTTCCCCCGTCCTTTTCGTCCTCTTTCTCTCTCGTTTTCTCCTTTTCTCTACGCTCACCCCGTGCCTACCATAGCTCTACGAACTGGTAGATTACTTGCATTAGCAGTATTAAACTGAAAGCGAATTTTCATTTAATTGTGCTAGTTCTTTGGGGGGGGGGTGATTTTTTGAGAGGGTGGTGATTTTTTGAGGGGGTAGAGGGGCTAGTGAGTTTTTTTACATTTATTCCTACGTGTGTATCTTTTTTTTTTGTAATCTTTTTTTTTTACATCCCCTCCCCAACCTCTTTATAATCGCTACTGGCATGACTAGCCAGGTTGTTACAGGGCGATGGGTGAGTTGTGTAGAGATCTGGCATTTTTCGACACCCCGTCATCCCTTTCATATTCGATACTGACCAAAGTCTTGTCTCTCTCTTCATTTATGTTCCTTTCTTACTTCTGCTATTATGCACAAGCCATGGACTCTCAGTTTACATGGTACATGAGCGTGTTATTTTTTTCTCGATCCACTGTACGGCTTTGCGCAATACACGGATGTGACACTGTATCATATTTATACAATAATATTCCTTTTATTGTGTGTCCCAGCACTGTTTACCGAGGGATGAATGTTATCGAAGCAAGGGGAAAACCGCCACTGCGTGTGATACAGTACCAGTTGCAAATCGTCTGTTTTTCTTTCAATGAACTGTCATAACCGCTATTCACAATGATGTTATGTGGCCTGTTTGACGTTTGAATGGTGAGGTACACAGGCGGCTCCAACAAGGAAATGGTGTTCCCCTATTTCTTAGTGTGGGTTCCGGAGTAATATTTTATGCTAAAAACGATGCCATCGACTGATTGTTGAAAATCGTTGCCCGAAGTGCCCGAAATGTATGTTTTAGGGGCCCACCAGTGTTTTTATGCATTTCGAAACAAACATGTTGGCTGAATATATTCGTTGGTGAAGAATGTGGTACATGTAGGCTAGGGCCCACAGAAGACCGCAGGAACTATGAAGTTGCTCCAAAAAGGGCCCAAAAGGACCAGCAACTCTAAACGGTCAAGAGTGCTGCTTTAAAGTATTTTCTGGGGTAATAGGATCACAGTAAATCTATACTTCGATATCGAAATCCAATGATACATTGTGGGTATGAGGCCTTGATAGCCAAAATTTAAAAATTATGTCTCAGGTACCCCAAAATCTGATTTTAAAAGCCCAAACTTAACAAGTGATTCAAAAGCATCAAACTATAGTTAGATGATATATTTTCTTTCTACATATATGTACGTGTAATTGTAGGTATTTGTTAATTCAAGCAATACTACATCATTTTCGGCCACCTGAGGGGGCCCCGGGAGCCCTGAAGCTATTTATCGCAACCCAATAGGAAATCAGTGAAAAATCGTGTATTTTACTGACAAGAATACAGCATATGCTATATACACACCGCGGGCACGAACACCTTCCCTCCCGATACTTAAGGTCCAATAATTATAAAGAAACAGATATAAGTAAATGAATGATAAGCACTGATGCTGTAGTAAATAAATCAATACATACTAACACACCCCACACCCCCATCCCCCACACACAAAAATCAAACACACATCAAGGTTACCTGCTTCCACTCATATTCACTTCTAATTCTTCCCATTTTTGTAAATGCAACGACATTCTGCCTACCTTGTTTTGCTAAGTTATTTACCTCCCCTATAAATCCGTTCTTAGCACTGGAAGGTAGATGAACACACACATACACACACACACACGCACACGTACACACAGACTGCCCCCTTTCTCTGTCTTTCTTTTTCCTTTACTGCATGTAACCATCGGATAAACAGTCAAACCTGTCTATAAAAGCCACTCAAGGGAGACAAAATACTTGGCTACTATCGACAGGACGTGACCTTTATAAAGAGGTGGACAGGTTTGACTGTACATGTGTTTGAAACTTCGGCATATGCCTTTTTCATATACTTGATTCCTGCTCACACCAAAGCGCTTAGACAGTCTAAGCTGTCAAATCCTTACTCACACAAAGGTATGACTAAAGATGTATTATGATCCAAAGTCTCGTACGTAGCGTATTCTTTCATTTGGAACAACTGAGGGTTCCAGTATATCGCTTCCTTTGAACATTATGTTTCTTATGTTTCTTTTTCTCTTTTTTCTTCAAACGAAAGTAGAGGATTCCCAAAAGAAAACCGCGCCACATCATGAACAACAATGTGGTTTACATGGAAACTATGTTAGGACCGATGTTCAAAAAGAGATCCGGAAAGTGAGAGGGAGACAGAAAGAGAGAGAGAGAGAGGAATATGGGGGGGATGAGGGGATTTAAATAGTTCTGATGTAGTTTGGTACATGTCTTTTCCAATAAAACCTATGCCCAGTAACAATTAAAACACTGTACATGATGTAGACACAGTCAATGTAAAATGCACTTTAACCTATATAGCATTTCATTTTTGTTGTACAAAATACTAAAAATGATCAACATGCAGTGAATCTTGAGGCATTTAGGGGTCACATATTTTTCGGCCAGGGACAAAAATAAGCTTGATCCAACCTGACAGCATTAAATTTCTCAAAATACACGATAGATGGCGCTATGCATAACGATAATCGAATAATTTATTATACTGTATTGAGTGTTTCCACCTGGACTCTGTCAAGCCATTTCCATTTTAAAAGTGTATATGAGATGAAAGACTGTCATCAAAAGCTAGCACTTTGGTTTCTGAAGGGCTGTTGATTCTTTATCATATCAATAGAAAGACATAAATCATTTAATATGTGTAACCTGGAGGTCAGAGGGAGGGGAAGGGGTTGCTCATATACCAGAAGATTTCCAATTACCCCCTTCCCCCTCTTTCTCCCTCTCTATCTGTCTCCGTTTGACTGTCTGTATATCTCTGTCTTATTTTTCTCTCTCTCTCTCTCTCACTAAATTAGTTTCTTGTTTTACTTTTGTTCTGCTCCTTTATTTTTGCATTATTTTGACATGGCGATTTTTCCTGTTATATGTTTGGATTAAGGGGGAATGCCGATTCTAATAATATTCACGTTTAATTATTTTCTCTCTAATTAACTCCCATGTATATACAAAATGTATATGTATAGAGCTTTTCAGATATGTACGCCCCTTTACTTGAAAAAGCCCTGAATCTACTACTGATTGAGGTCAAATTTTATATTAATGAGATCAAGTTGACGAGTTACATAGTGCTAATTTTCTTAAATTAATCAATCAACTAAATTAAGCGTTGCATGCGTAAATTTCATGGTAATTACACTTAAATTCCTCGCCAATCATTAACACACACATACAAAAAAAAAATCGTCGATTACAACATCAAAAATTTGCAAACTGGTAATCTAAAAATCTTAAGATATGGTATGTTGGTTTACATCATGTATACAATTCAACAATGTCTACTAATCTACCAATATCAGAACAATACATAGATACGCCGCTGCAGTGCACAGGAAGCAAGTGGGGACTTTTAGATTTGCACGACGAGAACGTGGACTGCTACGTGGACATCCTTTTAAGGCAATGTGACATCATTTTAAGACACACTGCCGGGCACTGCCAGTGCCTTAAAAGGACTTCACATTGCCTTAAAAGGATGTCCACGTAGCAGTCTACGATCTCGTCGTGCAAATCTCAAAGTCCCTATTGAAAGGAGAAAAAAAAACAGAAAGAAAGGTAAAAAAATAAATAAAAGGAAGGTAAGATAAGAAAGAAGGATAGAACAGAGAAAGAAAGAGAAGAAGGAAAACAAAAATAAAATGTGTTTAATGTACCAGATCAAGGACTTCCAGTTTGGGGGTGGGGACACGGTCCACAAGTACCCGCTTGTGGTCAACGTCTTAGCCCCCCACCCCCAACATATCCCTTGTGAATCTTTACTTTGAGGAGTGTCAGATAAAAAAAAAAATATATCCAAACAATAAGATATTTTATTATCTGCTGCGTAATTTCCTGGTTTAACTAAATGGGGCTTTCCATGATTCGGGTAACAGCAAGATCTATTATAACATGAAACTATTAGAGCGTAGCGATGAACTGTGGGTCGTTGTGTAGGATCACGTTGCACGAATAGGTGTAGTTATATTTTCGTAGACATGAGAGCGAACGAACAGGAATATAATATAATGTTCCAGGATAATACATCACACGTGAAGTATGAAATAGCCCACTTGCGCGTACAGGATTTCTAGGCACATCGTAATTATTAATTTGGAAAAAACAGAAAAGAAAACTAGGTGGTGTTAATTTCTTGTTATAAGGTAATGCATCCCGTACTAACAGTTTAAGGACTTGATTTCTCGAATCTGCCGAATTAAAGTCTTTAGAAGACCCGAAGCTTCAGGAGAGGATTCAGTATCTCAGAGGCTACACAGGTAAGCTAAAAAGGATCTTTAGTGACATTTAAACCATAATATACAAGAACTATTTTGTAGTAGAGTTGAGTTCATGATGATGATGATGATGATGATGATAATGATGACAAGTATAATTACTGTTATAACGGTACTGGGCAAGAACATCTGATTTGTTAAACCAACCCATTCAAAATGTTTGAAAGGGTTCAATGTACAAACGTATTAAGAACTGCTCTTAAAATGGCAGGATTTTATGATGTTTCTCGTCCTAAATAAAGTGTGCCCAATGATTTTATTATTCCAGTACACAACAGTAAATGAAACTTACCCTAACTAATAAACCATGAGCTAAGAACTTCGTATATATATATATATATATTGGATTTATTGGAATCAAATCAAATCACATCAAAAACCAAGAACAAACAGTCCGAAGACTGACACCTGTCTTGGGTACAATACAACATTTAAATCAAGTATACATAATAAAATGGCAGTAAAGAATACATAAATAAGTAACATGGGTTAAAATATCAAATAACTATCATCACTGAATATTGCACAAAGGACATATAAACAATAACAACAATACGTACACATCATTACAAGTTCGTCAATAGAGGATCCTCGAGCTGTGCAATAAATAAATCAGGCACAGACTGAGAGTCCAAAAAAAAAAAAAAAAAAATAGGAGCGGTTTTCAATACATTTGTCCATTCGACCCTATACCGTATATATACATCTAATGTTTACGCCTAGCCCCTTTCCAGCCATACTGTTTTTTTTTTAAACGAAAATGTGATTTTACATATTTTATAAATTTCCCTACGTCATTAAAAACGAGATTTCATCGTTTGAAAGGAAAACAAATATATGAAAATGTCATATTTCATATGAAATTAATATGAAATCGTAAAATTATTGAATTATCAGTACCCATCCAGTCTTCATTACAGCAGAACGGAACAATAAACAAAAAAGGAAAAAAAAAGGAAAAAAAAACAACACTGAGCAACAACGGGAAAATCTTTATTTCAGTAGTGACATTGCCGTTCGTGTATGAAATCGTGGTGAATTTACAATCACATTACATTTCCTATCTCAATACCGTTTTTTGTTTTTGATTGTTTGAATCACGTATAACGTAAATCCACTAGATTCTAGACGATTTCCATGATTTGCCATATATTTTTATATTTATTATGACAATGAGCAAACATGGGCACTGTTTCATGAGACGTGTTATCAATATCAACAGTCATAAATCTCCGACAAATTTGCTCATAGCCAATCAAATGCAACAATAACTGTAGCTTATGACTTGTTAAAACATGAAACTTGTTATAAAATGAAACAGGATACTGATTGCAAAATACTGATGAAATTGGTATTGTACAGTAATGAGGGGAACACAAGTAAAATATGACGTTATCAACTTTTATTTGAGTCTTACAGAATCGTACAAGGAAGTGTGCTCCAAACACTTTAATGTAGAGTGCCATCTTGTGGAGGCAGAAAAATAATACAATTGGTTTTCAAACAATACTTTCAATACTAAAAACGGAATGTTAAATAGCATTTTACCAATTTTTATTTTCTTCTCTACTTCCTCATGTCATCAGTACTGAGGTATTCGAGGTCCACATAATCATTATTCACACCTCACAACCCCATAAAAAACAAACTGAAACAAACAAGACAAATCTACATACAAACAAACAAACGAACAAAAACAATCACAATAATGGTTTGAAAATTCAGAAATACAGTCGACCTTTAAAGCTAATCTTGAGCTCTGGCATAATAATAATAATACTTTGATCTTTTATAGCGCATTTCATGTCCGTTGACATTTCAATGCGCTTTACAATATACATATATATAGAATATAACAAGATTATAAAAGAAAGATGAGTAAACAGAAGCATATATAGATTACTTATCCTTTAGTACTATTGATATGCTAATTTAAAAAAATGAGTTTTGAGTTTAGATATGAATGTTTCAGTATTGGATATACAACGTAGGGAGTTAGGGAGGTATGGGCATCGTATGTCGATAATTCATTCTGAATTATTTTTCCTGCAGTAGATTGATTGTTTGAACCAGTAAAATGAAGAAAGAAAAAAAATCACAAAAACCTGCTGGAAATCATTTTCAATTAAAACAACAACTCTCATTTGCACATAGTGACCTGTGTTAAGCACATGGTTTCGAGCCTACTTACCCAGATTTCCTCATCTGTCTATGCTCATTACTCAGCCCCTATACATTTTCTACCAAAATCGTTCGGCACATGTCAATTATTTGTAATCCTGAACATTCAGTGTAAGTTTTGTTTGATTCTGTGAGAATTTATTTTCTATCATTACCAGAACTCAAGCTGATCTTTAACATATATGGTTGTTTAAAAACATTATTTCCCTCGTATGAGCCAACTCTGTATGTATAAACGATAACTGTGACTTGGGTATTAGGATTCCTACATTTCATAATGATGATAACAAAGTCCGAAGCGTGGACTCTCTACAAACTCGAGTTGTATAGGAAAATAATCGAATTAAATTTCCCTCGTTTTTTTTTTCAAAGGCTCATGGGCTTTGCAAGCCTTTACGATCAACTGACCAAGCAAATTATGAGGCGATGAAGTTGTGAGCATTACCCTTTTTTAGATATTCCTCGACAGAAGCTTCTTTAGAAGACATACTGCGGTTTAATTTAGATTTCGTTTGAGACTCGTCGACATATCGTAGCTTACGGTGGCAGAGCTTGGACTCGGTGATTTAGGGGGCACTGGTATAGTGAGGGGAGGGGGGACCACGGTCTTACTTGGTAAATAACATACGAATTGTGAAGGCTACGAATAACGGGGAGGTAAGGGAGCTATCGTCTTCATTTTTTCGTCCTTTTCGTCCTCTTTCTTCTTGTTTTCCCCTTTTCTCTACGTTCACCCCGTGCCTACCATAGCTCCACAGACTGTAGACTGCTTACATTGGCAGTAACTGAAAGCGAATAAAAAAGATAATTATTATTTAATTTAGTTGTGCTAGTTCTTTTTTTTGGGGGGGGGGTGCTTTTTTCATGGGGTGGTGCTTTTTTGAGGGGGTGGAGGGGCTAGTGAGTTTAAAGAATTTATTCCTACGTGTGCATCTTGTTGTTGTTGTTTTTGTTTAAATGTTTGTTTGGCATCCCCTCCCAACCTCTTTATCGCCACCGTACTTGCAAGAGTTGTGTAGAGATCTGGCAGTTGTGGACACCCCGTCATCCCTTTCCTTTTGCTGGATACAGCTTACAGGTCTATTATTAGAAATTCATAGTAGACCGATTTACGTCAATGACTCTAAGAGCAATACACTTCTCACAATTTCATACTCGATACATTTATGTTCCTTTCTTACTCTATTGAATCCCAGACAATCCAACCACCGGACAGCCCGACCCAGAACAACCCGACCCAGGGTCGGGCTGTCCGGTGGTCGGGCTGTCTGGACCCCGCTATGAATTATGCACAAGCTATGCATTTTCAGTTTATATGGTACATGAAAATGAACCACTGTGAACATTAATTTTCCCGTGTAGTACCTACGCCCCCAAGATTTATTATTTGCATCACGTAAATATGTTTGTCTTTCTTTGGAAGGCTTGTTATTTTTTTCTCTCGATCCACTGTACGGCTTTGCGCAATAAACGGATGTGACACTGTTTCATATTTATACGATAATATTCCTTTTATTGTGTGTCCCTGCACTGTGTACCGAGGGATGAATGTTATCAAAGCAAGGGGAAAACCTCCACTGCGTGTGGTAAAGTACCAGTTGCAAATCGTCTGTTTTTCTTTCAATGAACTGTCATAACCGCTATTCACAATGGTTTGATGTGGCCTGTTTGACGTTTGAATGGCTTAAAAATAGTGAGGTACACAGACGGCTTCAACCAGGAAATGGTGTTCCCCTATGTCTTAGTGTGGGTTCCGGAGTAAAATTTTATGCTAAAAACGATGCCACCGACTGATCTTTTGACAATCGTTGCTCGAAGTGCCCAAAATTCATTTTTTAGGGGCCCACCAGTGTTTTTATGCATTTCGGAACAAACAGTTTGGCTGAAAATATTCTTTTGGTTTATACATTGTGGGTATGAGGCTTTGATAACCAAAATTTAAAAATCATGTCTCAGGCACCCAAAATCTGATTTTGAAGGCCCAAACGTAACAAATGATTCAAGAGCATCAAACTTTAGTTAGATGATATATTTTCTTTCTACATACATGTACGTGTAATTGTAGGTATTTGCTAATTCAAGCATTACAACATCATTTTCGGGGCACCTGAGGGGGCCACGGGAGCCTTGAAGCTATTTATCGCAACCCAATAGGAAATTAGTGAAAAATCGTGTATTTTACTGACAAGAATACTAAAGAATATGCTATTGATGATAGCCGTTGATAATGAATTATACTCCGCGGGCACGAATTATACAGAAACAGAAATAAGTAAATGAATATGAAGCACTGATGCTTCAGGCAATTAATAAATCAATACATAATAACACCCCACGCCCCCACCCCCACACACAAACCCCATACACACATCAAGGTTACCTGCTAACATCCATATTCCCTTCTAATTCTTCCCATTTTTGTAAATGCAACGACATTCTGCCTACCTCGTTTGGCTAAGTTCTTTAAGAATAATACTACTACTACTACTACTACTACTACTACTACTAATAATAATAATAATAATAGGCAGTTCTATAGCGCCGTCTATCTAGAAATTATATTCCGATGCGCACACACAAACGCACACACATATACATATATATATATATAAATATATCTGATAATTGGTCCACGTGTTGGCATTAGATGACGCAAATATATTATGGAGAAGAGAAGATTAATGCTTCAAATTCAACAGTTTTTAATAGGTCACGAATTTTTGACGTACATTACGTCGCTTGATGATAAGACGTAATGTACGTCGAAAATTCGTGACCTAATGAAAACTGTTGGATTTAAACCATGAATCCTCCCTCTTCATAATTAAATTATATAGGCCTATGTCTGTATGTGGGTATGTATATATATCAAATATAAATATTTTCCGTAAAGCATGTTTACTTTGCTTTGGCTTTTTGCAGGACATAGCACACCGTTGATCTAACGAAGCCCGCAATCTGACGCCATAGTTTTGATAATTGTATACATCATGTCGGGACTGTGTGGAGGGAAGATGTTTATTTCGACATTATTTCTTGTCGCTGTGACAATGTACAGCGTTAGTGGACAAGGTTAGTTGATGAAATATGTTTGCTATACATGAAGCAATTACTGATGTTTTCAAGATATGTGGTTCGAACTCTCCATTGCAGGGAAAATCATTTAAAAGGTAAAACTTAACTGAACACTACAATCCCGATTCAACACTTTCAATGATTAAGTTTACCCTACATGAATTTTCGAGATGAGATGGGAAGGGCAAAATAACATCGATTTATTCAAAGAGTCGGATACATTACATTCACTAGATAGGCCTTCGAGATCCGAGATGGAGTTGGGGGAGGGGGCTGAAAAATTGTAAATGTCTATATCACAATACAGTTAAATATCATTGTAACTGTATTTGGGCGACCCTTCGCCTCATATCCGGGAAATTACATTTTACATTTTCATATAATATCTATATTGATTATGAAAGTACATTGCAAAATAATATTTCTTTCCCATCCTCCCTCATTATTCCGTGCCTGTCTCAATTCTTTTGTTATTTTATATTAATTTTGGAAATAAAAGTGAATAAAAATCTGAAGACAGTTAGGTAACACATTTCATTAATACAATGCAACTCCACGTTGTTTTGAGCGCTTGTAGAGAATAAAGTAAATGCACTTGATAATTTTTTGCTTCTCGAAATGGCCGCAAAGGCTTTTTTCATATACAGGAAGAATCGGAAAATATCAAATAAAATGACGAGAATCTTTTAAACATCAGTTTTACTCGGCCTTTAAAGTTGTATATTTTGTGTTTGCTTGTTTAACTGTGCACCTACGCCTATATATGAATACAAATTTGTCATTAAACCGTATATTACATTTTTTTTCCTTCTTTATTCTGATGCAGAATGCACGGTGCCGAGTTTTCCTGCAAACTTGCTAACGACCTCACTCGAATGCTTGCCTCAGAGTTCTATTAGTATTGGCATCAGTTGTATGTTTGTATGTGATGAAGGGTATACATTGATTGGCAACGATACAGTCAAATGCATCTTATCTACTCCGGAGCTGGAGCTCCCTTCGTGTCAAGGTAAATCATCAAATCAAATGAATTCATCGAAATTTAGGATACACTCTTTGGATTATTAAAGATCAATATATGAAATACAAGCAAAGAAGACCAAAAACACATTACAAGAATTGTGTTGATAATTCATCAGATATTCAAGTAATGAATAAGCGAGTAATTACAAGAGAAGAATTATTTAGACAGATTAATGATTAATATTTAATTGATAGTTTGATGATGATAATGAAGTAATATCTTTACTTCAATGAAAGTGTCTTTTTTTCTCTCCCGGTTCGTTCGCTTGTACAGTTACTTTTACGTTTGATAGCGGAGGTGGGTAATGTCCCACCTTCTCTTGTACCCAATTTCCAAAACGATACTGATAGTCGTACTTGCCTCGGGGTTCATGACACGTGAAACAAACAAAAAGTTAATCAGCCTATGTGACTAATACAATTATTGGTGCTAATCAAATCTCATGAAGTTCGCATTATTTTTCCATCAGCATCAACAAATCTAGCTACTACAAGGGAAGTACCAACAACTCAAGCTACTACAAGGGAAGTTCCAACAACTCAAGCTACTACAACTGAATTATCAACAACTCAGGCTACCACAACGGAACCATCACCAGCTTCTTCTACCAGTACTAAAGGTAGATGCGATATAATTTTTGTGGCCTTTCATTTTCATTTAAACATCTTATTATTAGGTGATCTCTCGCGAACTGAATGTATTAGTTCAAATTTTTCATTTGTATTGTGCTGCTGATACTATTCTCAGCAATTTGAACTCACTTTTAGCCATTATTGACCTAAATTTAGCTCATAGACGTTGATTAAACCTCAAAATTGATGCACGCGCGCATATGCAAAAATTGCAAAACATTGTCAAAAAGCACATTTGCAAAAAAGCATTTTGAATCCGCTATAACTCTTCAGAATGACTGGTGACCTTTTTTCGAAAGAAGACGAAAAGACTTCACGCATGGCTGATCGTCAACGAAACGGAGTCAAATCTTTTGTCAACTCTGTTTGTTGCTACGGCAGGCAGCCAGTGAAAACGAATTCGTTTAATGGAATTATGGAATTGCAAGCATTACTGTAAACAAACAGAAATTTGTTATTCCTGGCTCATATTTCCTGATTGAGGTGTTATATGAAAGGGCAGAAAATGAAATTTCTAGAAATGTGATTTTCTCTTTGAAATTCAGATACCGTTCGCCAAATGACTCTTTGGTATACTTTTTTTTTTTATCACTTATGCGTAAAATATGCATCATATGAGTTGCATCAAATGAAAGAAGAGGATCTAATCTTTACAAATATGTGTCATTTATTAATAATAATTGTGATTAAGTTATGATAAAACATCGATAATTCCCGGTTTTGTTTTTCTGGGACGCACTTTATATATAACTATATATATTTACAACTAGTATATGCATATTATGACCAATACTAATGGTAATGATATCCCACGTTATTCGTCCCTCGCCTTCGTATCTCAAAAGGGTCTGAATGTAAACACAACTATTTAACAACTGAACTAAGGGCGAGTATTTACATACTGTTCAGGCTACTTTAAGCCAGTGGTCTTCTCTTTTCTTCTTTAGAGACTAAGATAATTGTCTGTGAGCACCACTCGACTGAAATCAATTGCGAAGAGGGCCTTATAAACATTTGTACCGCTGTCTACGGACGAAGGGACAGCACAACCTGTCCTGACCCACAAGTTTCAGACACGACTTGTGGAGTAGACAAAATCTGCCATTATGGTTCTACTTGTACGTGTTATATGAATGGAGGCTGGGATTTGTTTCATAGTCTGAATTTCTTATTGACTCTGTGTTATTAGATGATCGGCCACGTAGCGGCGTAATGTAGCAAATCTCCTAATGAGTGTAGTGATTCAACATTCTCTCACTCTTTATCTCTCGATCTGTCGATCTTACTACCATGCAACTTTCTTCCTCTTCTGTTTGCTTTCGCCGACATACTAACATCTGACCACAAGTCTTCTTGTTAGGATTAACGCTCCTTCTATCTACTTGGCTGGGTCGTAATTCTAAACATGCAGTCTAGCCTTTTGGCCTCATGGTCAGATTCAGCGAATGCCTCTTGGTTCTTACTAACCTCCAACGATACGTTATCTCTCTTTAAATTCTCATCTGCACATTTTCTCCTAACGATTCTCGACCGTCAACATCGCTTTTCTTGCTGCTCTGTACGATCCGACCTATTCGTATAATAAATAATCAGAACTTTAACTTCATGAACGACGTGTTATTTTGTTGTTTGTTTGCCTACTCCTGTCATTAATTTAATGGTAACAGGGTTGTACCACACAATAGTCAGCACAGTCATTTCTACTGCTCTAAATTCTTGATTACTAAATGCCCTTGTACATAGGCATGTTATATGAGTGGAGGGTGGATTTTCTTTAAAGACTAAATCTCCCGTTGAGTTTTTACATGTGTTATGTCTCGATTAAAGCGGCAGATCACCTAAATCGTCTCCGTGACGAATTCAATGTCTAGTTAGAATTTGTAACTATTTTTTTTGCGTTGGATTTGACTTGTAAAAGCCCAACTCTTAAGTTTGTTAGAACCTTGTCCATAGTTTTGTATTTCTTTCTTTCTTTAAATTTAGATTAATCAATTAATAATTTTGTTCATATATTTGTTTAATTTATGTAATATTGATTTACTTATATAATAAGCTTTCAATTTACTTTAAATCATTGATGTTTTTCATATTTTTCCGTCTTCTAGTTGGTGTCTATTCGAAATATGTGTCATCACTTGGAATGCTATTAAGCATGAACAAGAAATCATCTATAAGTGATATAGTAGATATGCTAATAATATAGCAATAGGCCTAATATGTTTCTGGTAAGAGAGATTTGATTGTTACCATCTCGGAAATATTATCACGTTCAACATGCTAATAGTCAAATTGTCCGCTCTTTTACAGCCACTGATCCTTGTCCGATACCACCATTCTCATCCAACTTATTGACCTCATCTGAAAGCGACTGTCAGAGCGATAGTTATATTTCATATGGTACAACCTGTCTGTATCTGTGCGATGTAGGGTTTGATGTCTTTGGAGATTCGCAGGTGACTTGCTTGGGGAACGGAAGTCTCTCGGCGCCTCTCCCTACATGCGAGGGTAAGTTATTAAGATATCGAGATATTGTGGTCTAGTGGATAGGTCACCAGACCGCCGATCATAAGGTACAGGGTTCAAATCCCTGCCAACGCATCTAACATCCTTTTGCAGGACATACATTTGCTAAACTCGGTCCAGGTGAAGTAAAAGAGTACCACTAGAATCCAATTCAATTAATCTTCAGCGCCTTAGGGCAGCTGAGCCGGACCGGGGTAACAATATAAAGTTATAAGCGCATAATGACTTTGATGTGTTAATGTCTAAATATGTTGATCAGAACTGCGATTTTTTAAATAATTTCAAATTTTTGGACGAGTCTCTTGCGTGTGAACAAAAGCGAGATAATAGCGCTTTTCAAGAAGTGAGATTTTTTCCTGAGTATGAACGGAAGCAAAGAAAGAAAGAAGAGATGTGATTCGCGATCCAAGGTTATATCATGCTCATGGATTGGTCAGGGGTATATCACGTGATTAAACATTTTGTCAACGAGATGTCCATTACGATGTCCATGGAAGACCACTACTTATTGGTGAATGGGCTACTCTGACAAAAGATTAGAAATAAATAAATAAATAAATAAATAAATAAATGCAGAGAAGGTCAATAATAACAATATAACAGCAGCAGCACCAACACTAATGATGACGATGATGATGGTAATAAAATATTATTTATACTATCCAGTTCTAACACATATCACACATTTAGACACAAAAACGTCTAAAAACCTAATATTTTATAAAGTAATAGGTTTTTCGAGGTTTTCGTAGGAAATTTCACACTTCTGATTGCGGTAAGGATCTCACTTCTTAGTGATATTTTACGGTTCACACACACGAACAAAAAAAAATGAGATTTTGATCGCGATTTACAAATCGATTATTGAATCTCACTAATTTCTCCGTGTGTGAATCCTAATGATGTGTCACATTTCAAATATCTTGTTTTAATGTGTATTTTCAAACCTTTTCCTTCAGTTGTCGTGTGCACACTACCGGAGACCTTCCCGTCGTTATTATCGTCTTCGTCCACAGACTGTATTGCTGGGAGTTCCATCGACTATGCTACCACCTGTAACATGGAATGTTCTATGGGGTATATGTTGATTGGCAATCAGACTATAACATGCCAGAGTAAAGGAGCTCTATCAGACCCTCTACCTAATTGCGATGGTGAGAATACCTAATATCATGAACTAGGTTTTGTTTGTTTTTGTTTATTTGTTTTTTTGTAAAGTTTGTTTTATTTTTTCCTTTATTTTTGTTCATGTTTTTTGTTTAGCTTGGTTTTTGTTTGGTTTCGTTGTTTTTGAGAGGGAGCGAAGTGATCTATTTGGATATCAATTAATATGAAGACGTAGGTCAGGGGCGGATCCAGCCGGCGGCAAGGGAGGGGGCCGAAAAAGGGGTTAGTGAGAATTTTTTGTTATATGCCTTCGAAGAAAACCACCATATAATATAATATATAATATAATGCCGAAATGGAAAGACTCAGTCGACATTATAGAGCAATCCTGATAAATAATTGTGCAGAGCATAGATCCGTATTAAAACAGCATGATTTTCATCCAGAAAACTACCTTGGGGCTTACTACACTACGACTTACAAACAAGATATTGTAGCCAACACTTAAAAAAGGGTCATAAGGAGATAATTATACAAGTGAAAAATTATGTGTGAGGATCATTATTTTCATTACGATGTTTTTGCTGTAATTTCCTATGACCTCATATTTTGTTACTGTGTTTATTAAAGTATTCAACAAATTAGGCGTTCTAACCAAAGGCATTTGAGTTCCGGTGGGGGGCCCGCACTTCAGTGACATTTCCTCCCCTTTCACTAATATTAACTCACTAAACCAAATTGTCAATGAGAAGGAAATGAATTTTAATTGTAATTCAATGTTCAATTTCAATTTCAATTTCGAAACTTCATATTAAAGACCCTGTCGGAAGTGAAAAATGAAATAGATGAATTATATATCACAGGAAAGCTTACAAGCCATATATTACACTAATACCAATTATATGCTACTTTAGTGCCTGTCAGACGAGTAACAGCTCTCTGAAAACTCGAAATCTAAAGCTTTGAAAATCTGGAGTTGTCGACCTAAAACCTAACTATCGAATTGATGACATCATCTTATGTGGAGTACGCATATTCACAATGACTTTGCATTACTTAAGCACGGCTCATTGCCTCAGCTATATTGGTTAGCCGATCGGATGCACATATTATGTCGTCACTGTAACTGCGGCAAATTTGACCCCTGTTGACCTGTAATTCGGAGAAGTTCGGAAAATAAGGTTTTAATTCGCTTTTGTGCAATACTGAAAGGGAAAATATTTTGAATTCCTTTTATTTGTTTTCTATGTTCATTCAGCTTTCCATTGATAAAAAGTTGTATTTTCCTCGGATAGGGTCTTTAAAAGAATTGGTATGACCAATTGGTACGACCAAGCACACCACGTGTCTCCAAAAAAAACTTGAAAATGTTCAAAAGTAGAAGGTTGAAATAGCATGGGGAGGGGATGTCACGGGAGTCGGACCCCCCATCGTTCTTTTTTTCCATGTCAAATATTCTGTGTATCTATCAGCTCCCCCCCCCCACACACACACTTGTTTTATTGTTGTTTTATTGTCCTAATCGTTTTGTTCTTTCTTGTCAGATTACTTTTAGGGGGATTAAATACCCCATTTTACGAAACCTTTGAGCCGCCCCCGCCAAAGCAACCTTATACGTTACGGTAGAGGCCTATATTCAGTTACTGATTAACTCATTCTCTCTTTATTTTGTTTTCAGCTGTTGATACTTACATTGTAGTTACAACGTTTCTAAATAAGACTTTCCACAGTAGCCTGACAGATGCAAGATCTTCCTATTTCATTCAAATAGTAGCAGAATTGGTGGACTATGTAAGCATGTTTTCTTTTTCATGATTTAATCCATTTTCATCTACTTCATGATTTTCTCTTGAGAACAAACCTTTCGGTTAAAAAAAAAATACAGTCACATTTATTTCTTTGTTTGGAATATGCCCAAGGCAAAGATTTCTTTCCAGAACTATTCAGATATAATTATATATAATTCATTGAACTAATTTGAGGAGGCGCGATGGCTCAGTGGTAGAGCAGTGGTCTCTTAACCGGGAGGAACAGGGTTCGAACCCAAGTCAATGCACTCGTGCCCTTTGGTAAGGCATTAATCCTCATTACCAAGATGGTAAATATATATATATCATATTTACCATCTTTATCTAAAATATAAATTATTGTCTAATTGTGGCTGTCAGTGCTTTGATGTCTGTATGATATATGTATGGGTAGTGTCGTCAGTTAGGTCTAGCCATCGTGGGGACATTAGTGTCACTGGAGAAGGGTTGGGGGAGGGGTTAAAAGAGAACATTTGATGACATACTAGAGAAAAGGACCATTCAGTAAAGGGTAGGTGTCGAAGAGGTTCCGTACCATCTTTTCGTGTTGCCTTCGACCTCTTGCTCTCTCTTTCTATATTTTTCTATTTGAAATGTCTTGATCTAGTGGATACGTCGCCGGACTGTGAATCACATGGTTCGTGGTTCGAGTCCCGCTGCGGCACCAACGTCCTTAGGCAAGACATTTCTACATTTGTCACTCTCCACCCAGGTGTAGTAATTGGATACCCGGTAAGAAGATATTTCTTGAATGCTCATGCGCCTTGTCACGGTAGCTCGGCTATAGCCACGGTAATAATATGATTGCAGGACCCTCAGGCAGAACAGTATTGATACTGATGAGGCTACCCTGGGTAAAAAAAGGACAAATTATTAATGTTATTATTATCACTATTATCATTATCATTATTATTATCATCATTATTATTATTAGGCTGATTGTTTAAAAGCCTATGAGATCTTCTTTGTGTTGCTTTCAGATACAAACGCCTCTGAGGAATCGTTTTACAGAGACTGTATCGGTGACAGTCAACAGCCTCTCTGCAGGAAGCGTCATTGCTGAGTTCTCTGTAGTCATAGATGTAGTCAACAGAAGTACCCTTCAAGATATGGAACACTTATCCACACTCCATGCTACATTGGTAGACATTGCTGAGGCTGACCCGACATATATGGACCCAGATTCAATTCGAACATTTAGTACAGGTTAGTGCGAAATAGTACATATTTTTACATTTTTTTATTGACACGATTGCGCAAACTTCAAAGAAATCAAACCTTGGCCAAGTCCAATACCCAGTTGTATATCCAATTAAAATCATGTTCGGATGACGTAATACCTTTTTTTTTATTGTCCACATATTTCAATAGGACGATGGACAATTCAAATTGCCTTAGTTTGATTTCATGAAATTGTTTGCGATCGTGTTTATATACATGGTATTTCCTGAACAAAGCTGCGAAAAGCTCAAATGAACTTTCAGAAATGTGCACCATTCAAAACATTCATAAATCCCTACCGAAATACAGATAAAGAAGCTCGAAGTATGTGATGGTTTCATGCATGCATTACAGATTACACCCACGTTTTCCGAAGTATGCTCAGTTACTATCATTTGATTACCACAAATCAATAATATTGAATTACGATAACAAAATAATCAAATCAAAAGTATGAGCAGAGTATGATACTTCAAATGGGGAAAATGAAACATTTGAAGAAATAAAAAAATATCCTTTACAATTACTCACCATTGTCTATACGTTTGACTTGACAGTGACCTGTCCAGCGGGAACCGTCGTGACAGCTTACGGGTCGATAGCAATGTTTGAGAGCCGCGCCATCAAGGGTAGAGCTAACTCAACCAACGCCACCTGTCCCTACTATACAGAGAGAGGTTAGTCAAATCCAAAGTTTTCTCTGGATGCTTGTTGTTGGGAAGTTAAAAAGGATAAAGTAATACAGTATGTCTTTTATCCCCTTGCTTAACACATAAAACATGAGCAATTGAGCCTCGTTCAGATATGATGCAGCAAAACCGCGGTATTTGGTTTAATGATGATGTAAACCGTAATACGCTTCACAAAACTGTAACACATCGAATTCAGTCAATACGCACATGACCTGTATTGCACGCAGTTGCCATTCCTTTACACATAAAAAACAACCGCGGCAGCATTTCTGGGGTGGTTTCCCGCGTCATATCAGAAAGAGCTTTAAGTAAACTTATTTTTTAGGTTGGTAGATTATCTTTTACATCAACCTGCCGTCAAATAATAATTCTCGGCCTAAATCTTGATGTCTAAACGCGATTTGTTTTCTCTTAATTTTGATAATATGTGAGCTCTATTTATTATTATCTCATACTTTCAGATATATATTTTGGATACATGTGTAACAAAAGGTTTACATACAATTCACTGACTTACATGCTCGTTTTCGACAAATATTGAAAACTTAGGCTACGTTACGAATTTTCTTTACACTTTGCACAGGCATGTTATGATCATAATAATAATTTGTCTGGATTTATATAGCGTTTAATACGGAATATCGTCTCCAAGTGCTTTACAGTATACAAATATCAACTGCTTTGAGGGCAGGGTTAAAATTATAGCCCAAGGTGATCTCAAAGTCGAGGGGCATGGTGCACGTTCGAGATAACCCAGGAGCTATAGTTTAAACCGTACCCCGAAAAATAAGCAGTCAATATTTCTTTTATACACCGCATCCCCTGTATCAATTCTCAAATAACATTAATTTAAACATGTATTTATTTATAGATTCTAGGGAAATTTACCCGTCTAAGGGCATTGCGTCCTGGCATTGTACGCCCAAGTAGAAGAAGTATGCCGGGTCAATATTTTGCGCTATAATGCCGATTAGTCAGAAGTGAATTTAAGGCCTGCAGTTTTGACCAATCAGAGGCCTAGATTCTTCTTATGCGGTATGTAAATATTATAATTACCCCGGTCACCAGATTCATTCACGCACACAGTGTGCACCATTCCCACCTGCCCTGCTCCCTGGGGAGTGGAAATGGTCATCTCGAGATCATATGGCAATTTCTATCACAAAGGCTTTGGTCATCCTACCAAGTCCCCATTTCTCCCCTGGGTAGGGAGTAGCAAATGTAGATTAATGCCTTTCCAAATTACATTAGTTCCGTGTAGGAATCAAACCCCACGTCCTTTGCATTTACAGTCAAGTGCTTTAAAAAACCACTCGACTATGACACCTCTATAAACTACTGGAAAGTTTCTGTATCAATATAATTTTTTGTTTTGTTTTTGTAGGAGGTCAGGCTATTGAAGGCGTATGTGAAGGAGATTATACCTATGCTTGTAACTGGATTATACCAGTGATGAACTGCGGAAGGAACCTGACTGCTGAAGAGATTCTTGAGATCCTAAGAAACGTCAGTAAATATTCTTGAATTCCAGGATCATCATTTTGAAAAGACGTTGTCGGCATTCAAATATTTGGAGCGGAGCAAATATCATTGCGATGGCGTTGAGAATCATTCTGCAGTTTTTGTCAGTCGTCTTAAATAATTCTACAATTTAGTCTGAACTGAAATTGGAAATGGAATGAAATTAAAAAAGTTATGGAATTGGAACGGAAAGGAATTTAAATAGAAATGAATCTGAAATGAAATCGGAATGTAAACTTTAAATTTAGTACTGGAGGAAAAGCCATGTTCTATGGTTGAACAAATGCTGCCCATTTTCATCCTCAAAGTAATCATATTTGGCTAGCCTTCTCTCTCCCTCTCTTTCTGTCTCTCTCTATGTCTCTCTATCTTTCTCTCTCTCTCTCTGTATCTCTGTCTCTGTCTATCTCTCTATCTGTCTCTCTATCTTTCTCTCTATCCCTGTCCCTCTCTTTCTTTCTTTCTCTGTCTCTCTCTCTATCTCTCTATCTTTCTCTCTCTCTCTGTCGCTGTCTCTCTCTCTCTGTCTTTCTAACTTTCTCTATCTCTGTCTCTTTCTTTGCCTCTCTCTGTCTCTCTCTGTCTTTCTATCTTTTTTCCTCTCTCTCTCTCTCTCTCTCCCTCTCTGTCTGCCTGTCTGTCTCTCTCCTCTCTGTCTCTCTATCTTTCTCTCTCTATATATCTTTTTCTCCCTCTCTTTCTCTGTCTCTCTCTGTCTCTCTCTCTCTTTGTTTTCTTTATATATATATATATATAAACCTGTCTCTGTCTGTCTGTCTGTCTCTCTATGTAATATCACTTTGAACATGTTGAAGCTACCTCACAGTGCAGCGGTGATGACATGTACAATGTCACTCTCGTGCTCTTTTTTATTTTTCACTTTCATTTGTTTTGGGGGGAGGGGGGCATAATAGTCAGTTTTCCTTGCATAATAATCAGTTCCAATCCTATCTAGAAAGCAAAACCCTCTCAGGGTGAAAATTTCTTCACTCGTCGTTCGCTTAATTTTTTTTACCCTGTTTAATTAAATTCTGCATTTGAGATACTCGTCATTCGCTATTATTTACCGTGTTTAATACAATTCTTCATTTGAGTTACTCGTCATTCGCTTTTATTTACCCTGTTTAATACATTTCTGCATTTGATTTACTCGCCATTCGCTTTTTTTGTATACCCTGTTTGATAAAATTCTTCATTATTTGATTTCGCAGGCAGAAATCACATCAGATAACGCAGCAAATGTAGCTGAAGAGGTGGCAGACATCACAGGCATGGGCCAGGACATCTCCCTAGAGGGTCTCAATATAGTTGCAGACCTTCTAGAAGATATCAATGGAGTAAATTCTATAGAAACAAAGGTGGGTATCGGTTTTGAGTTGTTTTGGGTTTATTCATTTATTTAATCATGGTTTTAAAAAGACGGCTGCTATCAGCTGTATGCAGTGAGGAGGCTCGTTAACTCAATAGTAACTAAGCTATTTCTTGAACTACAGCACGTTTACTACTGTGGCCGGTATTTCATATCTTAGAGCGCTTAGAAATCAGTTTACGGTCACCTTTTCAATTTTTTTAATAAATATGTAGGCTTTTCCTTCAATGTCAGTCTCGATTCAAGTGCTGTCCAGTAATTATTAGAGTTGTGGTGATACTTGCATAAGTCACTTACAAACACTTAGGAAATGGGGAAAAGGTCTTCAGCATTATTGTGTCACGATCCCATCACAAATATTGCCTGGCACTCGAATAATGTTCCATTTTCTGGACCCATATAGGTGACTGAATCTATAGTAGAAATTGCAGATAACATCGCAGCCTTACCCGACGAACAGCTTGGTATGGCCGAGGAAGAGAATAGCTCACCAAGCCGTGTGGTCTTGGCTCTCGAAGCACAGCTAGCTGTCGTAGAAGTGGAAAATGGCAGTAGTCGGTTTGTAGAAACCAATGTTGCCGCTGAGGTAGGGAAGACAGTCTGTACTTTTCAATTGTTTTAGAGGAAGAGACATGCCATGGAAGTTCATAAAATATCCCATATAAGATCTTACATTCTACTTGGGCTGTCATATGAATCATAATTTATTAGCGATTAAGCGATTAGGTATTTATACAAAATGAACCTTTTTGTAAGTCATGCCTGATAGGAGTTTTGTGAATCTCAACGAATTTATCAAATTATTAACCTTGATTAGAACCGCTTTCAGTACCTGACTAAACAAAACTAAATTATAAACGTCACACGGCCAACCATACATGGGAATAGATCCACAACCGTAGTACAAACGGGTACTGATAAAAGTGTCATATCGAGTCGGATCGTAATGAAATATATACTATGTTCGCTTGTCATTATATCGTTTCCCTTCACTACTAATAACACTAATGGAAGAATAGCTAGCTCCTATTAAAAAAAAAAGTATTACCCTGACACAACTTTTTTGATTTTGAAAAGATTCTGGTTGGGTCATGACCTTCCTCCGATATAAGTGCACACTTCCATACTTCCATATAGTGGTTCAGCAAATTTGTTATGTTATATGATCGATGGTTATTTTACCTGACTGCTGAGAAAGCATAAATGCTTGTAAGTAAGCAACCAGACGGACGACGGCTTTAGGTCCTCTCCAAGGGACCTGGTAGTGAGGATAAATGCCTTACCAAAGGGCACTAGCGCATCTACTTGGTTTCGAACCCGGGTCACCGGATTACGAGACCACTGCTCTACCAACTGAGCTATGTCTAGTTACTTTTATTTTGTTAGAGATTAGTGATACATAATATGATCTGAGCAGCAGCAAACCAATTTGATTGGCCCATTTGGCGCTCTTCTTGCATGGACTGCTTGCGTAACCAGCTGTCAACAATTATCTGTTGATACATGAACTGGCTATTGTCCGCAATTGCACAATTGCATGTCAATGTATACCCTCCTCCCCAAATCCTTCTTTGGTCTTTTCGTTTCAGGTACTTGATGTGACCCCCGAGGACATCAGCCAGGGCTATACTGTCTTCATGACTGTAACTGATGACGGTGAGAGCATCTCTGACGAAGACTTCAAGGTGAAAGGAGGTGACCTAACGCAAGAGCCAGAAGCCACCCATGCACATGCTACACTCTTCATCCCATCGGGTTTAGCGGACACGTTCTCTGAACGCAGAGGGCGTCTTGTCATCACGACTTATCGCATGCCATCTCTGTTCCAGGACACGGGGATTGCACAGTTCAACAAAGATGTGGACAAATTCAATCGAACCTTGAATTCAAGGATCATATCGGCGTCTATCAATAACGAAAAGGTGGAGGATTTGAGCGAACCAGTCAGGATATCGTTTACTCCTGTAAATCCAGTAAGTATATAGGACATTTTTTTTGTTCTTATAGGAAATACAGAATCGATTCGCGTAACTCAATGGATAAATGTAAGATGTAAAATGACACAAATTGATATGCATAGAATACTAAAAGTGGACAGAAATGAATTGAGTAATTGATGGGAAAAGAGTTGATGAGGTTACATAAATATTGAAGAAATACATTAGTTGGAGAGATAGAGAGAATGAGAGTTTAAGGGGGGGGGGTAGAAAAAAAGACGGGGACAGAAAGAGAGAGAAAGAAAGAAAGAAAATGGGAGAGAGAGAGAGAGAGAAGGAGGTGGGTGGTGGGGCGAGGAAACGTAAGACAAATCTAAAGAATATAATGCAAACTTTTGACTATGATGTCAAAGGATGATTAGCAGGAAGAAAAAAAATCTGTAAATGCAGCAAAGAACTTTCCAGATCCAACAAGAAAACAAGACCAAATAACAATTAATTATATTATATTTCATTTAAGAGAAAGAAAGAGTCAACTAATTCGTATAATTTCTGTTTTATCTGTATTTTCAGAATGGGACCAATGCTTCGTGTGTATTCTGGGACTTTGACGACAAAGCCTGGTCTCAACGTGGATGTGTCAAGACGAGTAATGATAGCAGTGACAGGATTGAATGCGAGTGTAATCATCTGACTAACTTCGGAATTCTTATGGTACGTGTTGAACTTTTCGTCTGAAATATCTATTATAAGCTGAACCATTCTATAAAGTTAACAGAATTGTGCATGCTAAATCTGTCGGTCAAAACATGTTTGTCGAATACTGTAATTGCATCTATTAGCCATGATTTGAATTAGTTCCACGTATAACTCATTTGATTTGATGAGCAAGAAACTTTACAGAAGTTTTAAGGTGTCAGTATCTTACGGTTTATCAACTATATTTATCGAAAGTGTACGAGTGGGTATGTATTCGTCAATATTTGTAGCATGTTCATCAGCATTTTGTGCTAGTCTTCCATTAGTCTTGGAGCACTGTGATGTAATAGTAAAGGCCCTTGACTTAGTTAGTCCGGAATCATCTCTATTGCATTTGCCTACACTTGCTGCAAACCGCTCAAGATGGCCTTATCAACGAACTCGTACCCACAGCCGAAGAATTCGCCGGGCGTGGAAATTCGAGGATCACGTCATCTTCGGCTTGCCGGAAGTAGGGGGAGATCGTGGTTGTGGAGATTATTAAAATTTAAATCGGCCAGATATTAAACTATTGACTCACATACGAGAGGTTGTATCCAAGATTCGATCCTTTTTCTGTGCTTCCATCCTTAGACGAGGTGTTTTGTTCACATTTGTCCATGTTGGCACAGGGGATATTAAATGGATCCATGGAAACAATGGGATAGTGATAATAATTGTAGGGCCCGCAGGATTAGCATTGGTTGTACTGATGTGGTTACCCTGGGTAAAAAAAGACCCAAATATTTTGTTAATTATTATTATTAGACGTTTTAGGTCAAGGTGAGATTTGATATTCAAATCGCAAAAAAGGGGCTAACTCTTCTTTGTGGACAGTTCCGGAAAGATAAAATGTTTTCTCAGTGAATTTTCGAACGTTCGTTTATTCTTTCCGTCGTAGGATATCTATGGAGGAAAACAATTATCAGGTGAAGCAGATTTAATCCTTGAGATCATTAGCTATGTTGGTTGCCTGATTTCAATAGTGGGCCTTATTCTGACAATCTTAACATATGCCACAAACAAGTGAGTACCATTATCAATTGCTAACTTATTATGCGACATTGTCCTTACCTATAAATATAAACCATTCTTGTTTAGCACATGGAGAAGAAATTGAACCCGCTTAAATTCGTATTTTTGTTGGTTTCATTTTTGGATATTAACATATAATAAAATAAATAAATTATTACGAAGACGAGATTATAGATCGCCACCAATGTAGACTTTCTAAATAAGGCTGTTAACGGTTACGTAATGCAAAATGAATTTGATTCTCCTAACCCAAACCCGAACCCAAACCCGAACTGAAAGAAATCAAAAGTTTCTCTCCTGCAAACATAGTTATTCCAAGGTAGCTGCTTGAGACTTCCACACGTTTGATTAAATGTCATTTTAGAGGATTTAAGGAAATAGTAAATTTGTTAATGAATTTTGTTATTTTATTATGATAATGCAGTATTCAAAGAGTATATAAAACTTTCCTCTGGTTTCTTTTTCTCGTCTCCCAGGAAGCTTCGAGACCGGAAACCCAACCAGATTCTCCTATCCCTCTCCTGTGCTCTACTAGGACTCTATGTAGTCTTTTTAGTCATGATATCAGTGGACACTGAACGAGATGTGACTGAGCTCTCCCCTCTCCCTTGCGCAATCCTGGCTGCATTCCTGCAATATTTCATCCTGGCATCTATTTTCTGGATGGCCGTTGAGGGCTTCAACATGCATATTCTCATCGTATTGGTCCTCAATACATATTTACCACTGTTTATGAAGAAAGCTTCGTTGATCGCATGGGGTAAGCTTTCATCTGCTCCATGAATTAATACAAGGGCGTCACTATAAGGGGGAAATAGGACATGGATTGTCCCCCTCCACTCCCCCATTCCGTAGGCTAACATATGAAATGAATGTATCCACAGCATTATTTTTAAAATAGATATATCAAACGCAGATGCCACGCAATTAATGAGAGGGCACAATATTCATTGTGCGTTATTTGCTGTTTTCCGAGTATTTGGCTTTACTCGGTTTTCCGAAGATGTGTCTGCCCGTTGCGGCGCCGATAAAGCGAGTTAGTGTATTATGACTTCCTCCCACCACCACACCTCGTCGCGAAAAGTTAACGTAGGAAATCTGTGTTTCACACTTATCATGATTGTTGGCATGGGGAAAAACAATTAAAGAAGTGCTTGTTTGAAGCCCATTATATGTAGTAGAACTGCTCTGGAGACATTCATGAACCTCTTTTGCCTGTTTTCTTATATTCATTTTATTTTATTTTATTTTTTATTTTATTTCTATTTTATTTCATTTTATTTTATTTCATTTCATGTTATTATATTTCATTCTAATTATTTAATTTCATTTATATTTCGTCAGGGTATCCCATGTAACAAAAGTTGGTCTTTCATAGGGCCCGGAAAATCCATTACAACTATACGCAGTTAAGGAAGATAAAATTCAATCAAGTAGCATATACACATCGAATTATTATTACACACTATCAACTAATTCAATGAAATTGTACAAGATTAAAAACATAATACAAATTAAATAACAATAACGAAGCCGGAAAGGATTAGCATATAATATATTTATATGTCAGTTGCTGAGAGACGAAAATGCAAGAAATATCGAAAGAAAGAAAGAAATAAGAAAGACGAAATAAGAGGAATTAGACAGGGAGAGGAAGAAAAGGACTAATAGGAACTTGACCACTCTCAAATTTTTTGTTCTTTTTGTAGGTTGCCCTTTGTTAATAGTCGGAATCACTGCAGGTGCTTCAAGACAGTACTACGCACAGACCGATTTGTAAGTTTCATCATGCAGAATATCTTTTTTTAACACATCAGGATTTCTTAATCCTGTACCGTCGAAGGTATTGCAGGAGGGATTACTTCTGCATTATGAAGGCAATGGTGTAATATTTCATATGCGATTTGTTACGAACCTTATACATGTTCATGTATTTTAATGTTAACGACGGACATGTGCAAAGGAATGAATGGTGAAAGGATCGATTTTTTATTAAAAACCTATGACAGTCTGTACAGGTATTCTATTGAATTGGTTTTGAGCTCATTCTGTTGTTACTGTTGTGTTGTTATGATTTAATGATATGATTTTATAATCTAATGTCACCTTGTTGTGACAGACTGAATTTTGAGTTCGTTGACCCTCTTTAAGAGATGTCACATCCAATTCATCTTCATCATAACTTAACACGAACGCAAAGAACTTGAGAATCGAGTCAAGGGCCATTTCAATAGCCAATTGTATTGCCCATATAATTCAGGGACGAAAATCCTTACTACCTGCATTAAAGAATTGCCATACTTTCACAGCTTTGAGGAGGTGTCTGAAAACACATCTTTTATAATTTGTCGTAATGTTCCTCTCCGGTTGTAATTGATTTAAGCTTTGTATGATAATGTTCTCTCTTTTAGTTTGTTTATTTCACTTTTATGCGCTTTGTATATAATGAAAAGGCGCTTTATAAATGTAATATAATTATTATCATTATTATTATTATTATTATTATTATTAATATTATTATTATTATTATCATCATTATTATGTAATATGTCATTGTGATTTTCGCACATTCCAAAATGGGACGCCCATTTATCGCAAGTCTTTGTGATCGTGTGATAAACTCAGTTCAGAATTAGAAATCCGTTCAGATGATGTTTTATTTGATTTTTATATTGTGTTATAGTTGCTTCCCTGCACTCTGGCCTCTGATCGGTGGTCTGCTGATACCTATTGGTGTCGTCATGATCTTCAACTTTGCCATCTATGGTAGAGTCCTAATACGACTGAACAAAACTATGAAAGGAAGACACCTTGACAAGACAGAGAAGCGCCAGCGGATTCGACGTTTCCAGAACGCAGTTTGCATCTTGATTCTAATGGGTCTCACGTGGTCTGTTGGTTACCTGAGCATCATACAACCAGCCAGTGCGGTTGTGCAAGGAATCTTCACCGTACTGAACTCTCTTCAGGGGTATTTCATCTTCATACTTTATTGCGTCAGACAGCCCCTGGTGCGCAAAATATGGCGTTCCCAGTTCAAATGCTGCTTACCTAAATCTTTCACGACGCCCTCTGCGGTCAGTTCTGGTTCTGGACAAACCAGCTCAGCAAGACCTGACGCACGGCTCGTGTCCGATTCAGAATCCAGCGGATTCCGACCAGAGGGAGTGAGCCTAGCTCTGCCGGAGAGACTTCCTAGAGCTTCGTATAATAAGGCTGTGCAGAGTGGCAAAGATACTATGTAGAACTGATAGATTTGTAATTGAACAATTTTGAGGCAGTGAGCCTAGCTCTGCCGGAGAGGCTTCCTAGAGCTTCGTATGATAATGCTGGTGCAGAGTTTTGAAGATACCATGTAGAACTAATAGATTTTTTAATTGAACAATTGGGTCGTCGAAATACACACAAATAGGTTTTTATGCATTTATAGCAATTTATTCGGACCGTTGTATGACTTCATTACTACTCTCTTTTGTAACAGACCTACATGTACTTGTAATAGATTAAGTTTCCGTTGATTATCATTATTCCATCTGTAGGCGGTGAACATATACATGGATGGTTTAATGTAATAGGATTATTTCCATTTCACGAGTGAGTGAAGGAGAAGTATTTTGGTACATGTTTTTTTTTTATATGGTTTTATGATATATTACATTATTGTGATTATCTTATATCTTAAAATTGAAATGAAGAGGACCTATACGCTACAACTTTTAACATCAAAATTATGATGCTCGGGCACATTATCATGGAGTCACGTGACCTAATGCAAAACCATCAAGCTCAAACAGATAGTTCTGTGTGTCGTGTACAGAACGAAACCATAATGTTATTATATATAGATTGACAAGTTCAATTGAGAATCTCAACAATTAATGTAACACGTATTATGAATGAAACGTTATGAATATTAAAATGAGAATATAAGATTAATGAAGTGATTCATAATCTTTTCATTCAAAGCCGACGTACATATGATTTTGTTGCGTGATAAATCTCTATTCTAATCTCAAAATATAAATTTTCAACATGAAATGTAGAAATTGAATTTAGGTGAGAAAGATTTTTTTTTTCTTCAGAAAAACGAAAAAGCATTAAAACACGAGGATTTTGATTATCAAAAGGGATTTTCTTCAATTTGCTTAATTATATCTTGCCTTTTGCCGCGGATCTAATTTATCTCATCCAATTATATGTTTTGTGTCGTTTTACATACTACATTATATATAGGCTATATATATTTGAATATTCGAAAGGATTATATTTTACTATCCTAGATAGCTCTCACAGATACAAAGGCGTGATTGGTCTAGAACTCGTCTATTTATATTTCTCCATTGCATGTTTTAATGTATACTGACTTTATCATGTATTCAGAACTGAACTAGTTCTGTTTTAACTTTAAAAACGATTGTCCATGTATGTTTTGATGTATACTGGCTTTATTATTCAGAACTGGAAAAATAAATGAAAAAAAAAAATCGTTTTCTTATGCCAATGAGAATAGTCTTGCATGTTTTTACATTGCATTGGTGATCCGACATCATTGTCTCTATTAACCCATTGCCTACTGGTACCGATTGACCCATGTATTAAGCCTATGGGAATGAAGGAATTCAGTAGAGTAGTCAGCGGGTTTAGTAAACTATAAGGTTACAGTTGGAGTATAGTCTTACAGACTTTGCGTTATGAATTCGATTTGGGTAGGAAATTGTTGATTGCAGGGAAGTTTTCGCCGGAGGACATAAATGATAATCCTACATACAAACAAACAAACTAACAAAAACAATCACTATAATGGTGTGAAAATTCAGGAATACCGTCGACCTTTAATATGGTGGTGTTAAGTTCATTTCTCTTGCATTAATAAACGCTGTATGTACAAACGATAACCATGTCACTCTGACTGGGGTAATAGGAGTCGTACATTTGATTAAAAAAGTCTGCAGCTTGTCTCACTACAAATTAAATTTGTATAAGAAAAGATAGAGGAAAAAATAATCCTAGTTTTATTTAAAGACTCATGGGCTTGGAAACCTTTATGATTAATAGACCAAGCAAATTATGAGATCCAATGTAGTTGTGAGCATGACCTTTTTGGGGCCTTGAGACTCTCCGTCCCCACCCCTCATTCACCGCTACTGGCATGACTAGCCAGGTTCTTAAACAGGGCGATGGGTGAGTTGTGTAGAGATCTGGCATTTTTCGACATCCCGTCATCCCTTTCCTTTTGCTGGATACAGCTTGCAGGTCTATTATTAGAAATTCATAGTAAACCGATTTACGTCAATAACTCTAAGAGCGATACACTTCTCACAATTTCATATTCGATACCTGACCAAAATCTTGTCTCTCTTTTCATTCATTTTCCTTTCTTACTATGTTATTATGCACATGCCATACACTCTCAGTTTACATGGTATAGGTACATGAACATGAATCACTGCCAATATCAATTTTCCCGTGTATTTCCTAGGCCCAAAAGAATTATTATTTGCATCACGTAGATATGTTTGACCTTTCTTTGGAACGCGCGTTATTTTGTTCCATCCACTGTACGGCCTTGCACAATACATGGATGTGATACTGTTTTATATTTATACAATAATATTCGTTTAAGTGTGTGTCCCAGCACTGTGTACCGACGGATGAATGTCCACGAATTCTCTCGAAGCAAAGGGTGGGGGGGACTGCCACTGCGTGTTATAAAGTATCAGTAGTAAATCGTCTGTTTTTCGTTCAATGAACTGTCATAACCGCTATTCACAATGATGTTATGTGGCCTGTTTGAAGTTTGAATGGCTTACAAATAGTTAGGTACACAGACCAAGAAGAAAATTGTGTTCACCTAATTTGTAAAGTGGATTCCAAGGTAAAATTTAGACTAAAAACGATGCCACCGACTGATTTTTGAAAATTGGTGCCCAAAGTGCCCAGATGTTATGTTTTAGGGGCCCATCAGTGTTTTTATGCATTTCGGAACAAACATTTTGACTGAAAATATTCGTTTGGCCGGGTGTAGAAAACCCCCTATGAAGAATACAGTGAATTTTGTATAGGCTACAGTAGACCACAGGGGCCCTGAAGATGCTCCAAAAGGACCCACAGGACCAGCAACTCTAGACAGTCAAGAGGACTGCTTTAAACTATTTTCTGGTATAAAAGGATCACAGTAAATCTCTATTTCGGTATCAAAATCCAATGATAAATTGTGGGTATGAGGCTTTAATAGCCAAAATGTGTACCCGAAATCTGATTTTAAGGGCTCAAACGTAACAAGTGATTCAAGATCATCAAACTATAGTTAGATGGTATATTAAATGTCTACATAAAGAACTGTTGTTGTTCAATATGTTGTATGTTGCAGCAAGGTGTCATTGTAAAGCAGTATTTTAACTGAATGACCTACCCTGCTTTTTAAAGAAGACATGAATGAATAAATTTTTTTTAGACAACTGCCATTTTTACCTGGCACCGAAACTTCGACATGCCTTTGTCATACGCTTTATTCATAATGCTCACACCAAGGAGCTTAGGCAGTCCTTACACCCCAAAAGGCATGACTTAAGATTGATTATGTTCCAAAGTCTCGTACGTATAGCGTATAATTTCATTTGGTACAACTGAGGGTTCCAGTAGACTGTTTCCAATAAACATAATGTTTTCTTTTCTCTTTTTTATATTCAAACGAAAGTAGAGGATTTCCACAGGATTTCCATCATTTGAAACCGTGAATAATATAGAAACATAACGTCATGAACAACAATGTGGTTTCCACGAGATCCAGAAAGCGAGAGAGAGAGAAAGAGAGAGAGAGAAAGAAGGGGGATTAGAGAAGAGATTATGACAACATTGACACATAGAAGTAGAGTGAGAGAGAAATGCGTGTGTGTGTATGGGAGAGAGAAAGAAAGAGAGAAAGAGAGAGAGAGAGATAGACAGTGGGAGGGGAGAGAATGAGAGGATTCAAATAGTCTGAATGTAGAATACAAATTAAAACACTGTACATGATGTAGACACAGTCAATGTAAAATGCACTTTAACCTATATAGCATTTCATTTTTGGTTGCGCAAACTAAAAAATTATCAACATGCTGTGAATCTTGAAAACATTTAGGGGTCTCATTTTTTTTCGGCCAGTAATTAATTGTTAGTAAGTAAAGTAAGCTAGATCCCACCGTGACGTCAAGAAGAAAACCTGACAGGATTACATTTCTCAATATACACGATAGATGGCGCTATCCAAATAAAGACAATCGAATAATTCATTACATTCAACGTTTACACCTCGACTCTGTATAGCCGTTTCCATTTTAAAAGTGTATAATTATGAGATGAAGGACTGTCATCAAAAGCTAGCACTTTGTTTTCTGAAGGGCTGTTGATTCTTTATCACATCACTAGAAAGGCATATATCATTTATGTGTAACCTGGAGGTCAGAGAGAGGGGTAGGGATTGCTCATATACCAGAAGATTTCCAATCACCCCCGATTAATACATCAAAACTTGCAAACTAAACAATCTTAAGATGTATTTTGTTTTTCATCATGTATACAATTCAACATGGTCTACTTATCTACCATTATCAGTATCAGAACATTACATAATTACTCCGCCGCATGGCACAGGTAGCAATTGAAAGGAAACAAAAACAGAAATAAAGGTAAAAATCAAATAAAAGGAAGTTAAGAAAGAAGGAAAAAAAGAAAAAGAAAGAAGTATGGAAAAGAGAAGGAAAGAAAAGAAGAAACAAAAGGAGAAACATTTTTAATTTACCAGATCAAGAACTGCCAGTTTTGGAGTGGAGGCACAGACCACAAGTACCCTCTTAACCCCCCCCCCCCAAAAAAAAAAGGAAAAAAAAAAACATATCCCTTGTGAATCTTTACTTTGAGGAGTGTCAGATAAAAAACATATTCCAAGCAATACTAATATTTTATTATTTGCTGCGTAATTTCCTGGTTCAACTGCAAGATCTATTATGACAAGAAGCGATTAGAGCGCAACGATGAACTGAGGTCCGGGTATAGGATCACGTTGCACGAATGGGTGTAATCATATTTTCGTAGACATCAGACCGAACGAACAGAAATATAATGCGTTTCAGGATATATATATATCACGCGAACTATGAAATAGCCCGCTTGCGCATATCGGATTTCATTAAACATACTTAATCGCTTATTTGGAGAAAAAGGGAAAGAAAACTAGGTGTTGGTATATCCTAGTTATAAGGTCACACATTCGTTACTAACAGTTTATGGAACTTACTTGAATTGATCGTCATTTGATTTCTCGAATCTGCCGAATTGAAGTCTGTAGAAGACCCGAAGCTTCAGGAGAGGATTTTCCATCTCAGAGGCTACAAAGGTAAGCTCAAAAAGCTCGTTAATGATATTTAAACAAACAATTATATACAAAGAACTATGTGCTAGTAGAGTTGATTTGATAATGATTGTCGCGGAAACTCACGCATATTGTAATTTAACTACCACACAAACAAATAATCCTGAATGGTCCAGTATTATAATATATAATGAAATTCAGAGGTTTATTAGAGGTTTTAATTTACTATATAACAAAACGAAGTAAAACAAGTCATTCACTTTGGCGGTAGATGACAATCAAAGTATTAACAAAGTATGATAAATGAAATATAGCGTCACACAGAAAAAGTGATCTTATCATAGATCATGATGTGTTAAAATTTGCATACATCTTTTATTTATTTCTACTGTCCCTTAAACAAATTCAAACAACTTCCCTTTAAGATATCCTCTGTCTTATGTAGATTGTCTGTGAAACAGTTTCTCACGTCGGCCTCGTGTCAGCTACTGACTGGACTGGGGGTAGAGCAAAAAAAATTTTGGCACCCGAAAATTTTTTCTCCGGAAGGGTTAATTTTTCCACTGCCACCCCTTGGGCGCCAGGAGGGGCCCAACTTCTTTTTTCTTCAAAAAGGGTGTTTTTACCTGTTTTTTCTAGGGAGGGCCCGCCCCTGGCCCCTGGATCCGCCACTGACCTGACCTGATATGAAGGGTTATCTCGAAAGCGTCAATGCAGGGCAGCTGTCGTAACCTTCGGATAAGTTAGAGTGTTGCGCTGGATCTGGAAAATTAATTCTTATACAAACTGTATCTTGGGTCCTATTCTCGCCTCTCTCACTCACACTAAAAAGCTGCTAAAACAAAGAAACACGTCCGTCGTGTATCATAATCAAAGGTGAAGTAAAGAATACCTTGTGAAGGGTGCGGTTCAAAATTAGACACGTGAATTTGCATAGCTTGCTGGCGAACCGCTTAACCAATACAAAGCTATAGGAACACGAGACATTCGATTCAAAACAAAAGCACCACGGGTCATAGGTTATCGGCAAACTACGCATAGACTGGAATGACAAACACCAACATTTTTTAATATAATAAAATTGGCACTTGTCTTGTGACAATGATAATGTTGAGGAAGATGATGCTAATGTGTATTATTATTGTTATTATTATCACTAATTATAACTAATATGATTATTAGCTTGCGCGGACAGGGGTCTGAGGGGTGATGTACCCCCCAGTTCAAGAAAATTTCAATTTTTATCCACATGTTCATTATATTGGCTTTATTATTTCCCTACAGTTAAAAAGAAAACTTGTGAACATTTTACCGACTGTCCCCAACCATATCAGAAAACTAGGACTGAATCGTGGCTCGATTTGGAGTTATCAAAATTTCTTGTTATTTGACCGATCCATTAGACTTAATAAGCTGAATTTATACTCGAAACCCAATGGTACATGCGCGGTACACTGTTTTTTGCTTGCCGATATATCGATTATTTTCTGCCGCAACTCACCGCAAAGTCATCGCATTTTAAGTTAAAATGTATTTAATTTTATTGCGGCACCGCACTGCAGTCACGCCGCAATCGTTGAGCTGCAGTACGTGTGGGGCAAATCAAATTACCTGAAAATAAAGGGTAAAAGGAAATCCGTCCAAATAAAGGGTGCCCTCAAAATATCTGGAATTACATTATTTGAAGTAGATAAGGCATATTTTGTAGGACTACAAATTGATAAGCATCTCACATGGATTGAACATGTACATAATGGTAAATCGAAATATTCGTTCAAAAGTCAGAATTTTGTTCAGAATAAGGCATTATTTCCCACAGAACACTTTAGTGCTATTATACAAAGCGTTAATCCAGCCACATATTTTGTATGGAATTGAAGTATGAGAAACCACATACAAAACCATCTTGAATTGTATTTTCCTTACCCAGAAAATGGCAGTGAGACACATAACCTTTAGCCCAAGAGGTACCCATCGGAACCCCTGTTCCAAAAGATAATAATTCTAAATATTTACAACGTTCATTTCCTATCTGTCTCTATGACTTTTTAAATGGCAATCTTCCTCACTCCTTAATTGAATACTGTCAGGTTATAGAGCACAGATATGGCACAAGGGGCAAAGAACATGTACAACTGTATCTGCTTAAAGGGATAGTTGAGTTCTTGTTTAAGACCCCAAATGCCTTCAAAGTGCATGGCTATTGCTGTTATTCTTATTTATGACATTTCCAGTGCTCTTTTAGGACGTAAGATAGCTATGAAGGTAATTTTAGACCCAACAATTTGTGAAATTTGGCCAATACGATCATACCAATTCAGCTCCACTTTCAAAAAATACGGTGACCGTTAATTCATTAATTAATTAATAATAACAATACTCGGGCCGGCCGGTTGTGCGTATTATAACCAACACGAAAAAGCCAACAAAAAGCCAACATCGGCATTGGCTTGAATAAAACGTATAAGGCGCTATCTCGTTTTTTCAACGGCTGGTTCAAATTATTGAATATTTGCGTACCACCACAAATATTAGAAGTCGTTATATTTATGAATATTTCAGCCGTCTCTGAACCGATTTTGATCAACCAAAAATGATTTTGTCATTTAAATTGTATTTTCTTTCAAATGTGACACCTACTTTTCATTATCTCACAAAAATTATTTTCTTCAAATGCAAAACCAAACAAGATCAATTCTCAATATCATTTATTGGCGTGAAAATATGGACTAGTATACCATATGATTTAAGAGTAAAAAGATGTAGAAATGCTTTTCGGAAGGAATAATGAATCATATAAATACTTTGAGTTAAACAAAAGTTAAGTCTTCTTGAAATGGCGAATACGAAATCTTAGATTAGAGAACTTCTAAAAACATTATCACATTAGATAATGATGATTTTTTTTTTTGGTTCTGATACGGAAATCGACATACATTTTACTGACTTGTATATATTCAGTAGGGAATATTTCTAAATGACTATTCTATTTCCTTGTTTACTTTCATTATATAGTTTATGTTATATATATGTAATATAGCATAGTACCAAAAATTCTTGCCAAAGACAAGGAACCAGACTCGACTAGCTCTTGTGCTAAATGTGGTACCCCCTTTAACAACAAAAGTGTACACATAATCCTTTCTTTCATTTGTATATAACATACTTTGTAAAACAATGTTTATCTTATTCATGTGTAATGTTATTTATCTTGTGTTATATTGTTATATATTATGTAATCATGATTGATACATTATGTTGTACTTGTTCTTCTTGTTGTTGTGAATAAACTCAAACTCAAACTCAAACTCAAACTTTTTTGAGTGTGATGGTCTGAAAAGTAAAATATTCAAATAAAACTTGAACCGGAGGGATTTTGACTTATATAGGCCTACTTAAACGGGGTATTAAAGGCCTTCTTACTCTCGTCATGGTCAAGGACACTCAAATAAACCAGTCACAGACCCCGATTTGACACTGTACCACAAATCCTAAAGCATTGACTCTGCCAGTCTCTGGCTGCATCAGATCAGCTAAGTAGAGCCTTGGTAGTATGCCCTTGGCCTTGTATCACTGCGCAGACACTGTTACGCACAGCGACTGGCAAGGCTTTGTGTCTGCAAACTATCAGGACATCTGCCTAGTACAAGTAGGCCTGCAGCAAAGGTAGTATACTTTGTTTGCAAGATTTTCCCCATATTTTCACAAAGTAGGCCTAGGCAGAATACGAGGCGGGTGTTATTTCCTGTTATTTTGAAGTCTCATTATCTTTCTTTCCTCATCCGGAAACAGAGGTCACCTCAAATGACCTAGGGATCAACAGAGCCTACACAAATCCCAGAGAACTATTAAAAAGGTATAAATTATATTAAAGAGAGAGAGAGAGAGAGATTGAGAGAGGGAGGGGAGAGGGGAAGAGAGAAAGAGACAGAGGGGAGGGTGGAGAAGGGGAGGAGGGAGAGGGAGAAAGAGAGAGAGTGAGAGTGAGAGAGGGGGAGATAGAGAGAGAGTCAGAGAGAGAGAGAGAGGGGGGGGGGGAAAGAGTAAGGAAATATTGCCTCTGACTCAGTACACGTAGTCAGAACAAATTAATTAATATTGGTCGTATTCCTCTAAATTAAATGTTATGATAATCCAGTTCATGTGGCATCATATAAAAACATTACAAATCACAAATAATAGGCCATGATCTCTAAGAAGCAACTTGTGCTTGTGCATGAGGCCCCCATCAAGGTAAACACGATATCAAATTAAATAGCGAAATACATAAAACTTACTAGAAAAAAAACCGACTATAAACTATCAGCAGGTATCCCCCATGTATATGCAAACACACCCAATCACACACAAACACCCAAGAGCAATACACACAAAAAGCGAGAGTTTAGAATGAGAAAGAGAAGAAAGGGAAGAGATGAGAAATAGAAAGAGAAGAAAAGGAAGAGGTTGGGATGAGAAAGAGAAGAAAGGGAAGAGGTGAGAATAAAAAAAAAGATAAGAAAGGGTCTACTCAGTCAAGGATGACATTGTTTCAAAAATGTAACGTTTGGTTATAACGAATTGAAATCGATTCATGTACTCCTGTAAAACGGATAGAATGGGTTTCTTGTTGAGCGGGTATTGGGAACACATAGATTATCCCGTGTACGAGTTTGATACGTATGGAATGAAGAATTAGTTCTAAACATATTATCGAAAAATACTGGGATAATCCCTTTGTGATACTTTAACATGAAAACTGATATAGTAAGTTTTACAAGTTTAAACACTGCATGGGAGAATATTTAATTTAACAAAAAGTGGTAGACTGGGACTACTAAAGTCTCAATATAGATTTGTGGGTATAAAATATCTGAGTTTGGATAAAACACCTATACTTCTTGAAAGCTTAGAAGATATATAATCAATGTGATACCTCCAGTCAAGTAACTCATGAATAAGAATGCCCAAGAAAGTTAATGACTCAGTTTTCTAAATAGCAATATTTTCACTTCTTATCGGGGCATTGTTTGATGGAATTGTTTTCCTTTTAGAATGGATTTCTTTGTTTTCTTAAAATGTAATAATAGCTTGTTACATCTGAACCTGTCATTTAACATTTGTAATTAGGTGATTTGCCGCATAGCGCAGCAGAGCACCTATTGATTTCGTCAGAATCTATCTTTATAGGTGATCTGTCGCTTACCGTAGCAGAGCACGTATTGATTTCGTTAGAATATATTTTTTCTTTCTGTATGGATTTTGTTCGCTTCATATCTCATGAATGACATGGTTAATGACAGTGACGATGAACTGTTCATGACATGTGCCATATGCATGATTATTTTTCCCATTTTCTCTTTCTTTCTTTTTCTCTTTTTTTTTCTACTTTTTTGTTTAGCCGCCAAAAGGTGGGGGCACGGGCCGACTGTGCCCCCGCCTGAATCCGCACCTGTATAATAACACTTCCCACGCCCCTCCTCACACACACGAACCCGAAACACACATCAAGGTTACATGCTAGCATTCATATTCACTTCTAATTCTTCCCATTTTTGTAAACGCAACGACAACCTGCCTACCTTGATTGCCAAGTTCTTTTACTCCTCTATAAATCCGTAATATGTTAGTGTATCTTAATACTGGAAGGTAAATGAACACACACACACACACACACACAAACGCACACACAAATACATACATATCTGATAATTGGGCCACGTGTTGGCATTAGATGACGCAATAAATTATGGAGAAGAGAAGATTAATGTTTTTAATTCAACAATTTTTATTAGGTCACGAATTTTCGACGCTACGTCGCTTGATAATAAGACGTAATGTAAATCGAAACTCTTGGATTTAAACCATGAACTCTCCCCTCTTCATCATTTTATTGTATATTTCTGTGTGTATATATGTACATATTTCCCGTAAAGCATGTTTATTTTCCTTTGGCTTTTTGCAGGATATAGCACACCGTTGACTAACCGTACGAAGCCCGCCATCTGACGCCATAGTTTTGACAATTGTATACATCATGTCGGGACTGTGTGGAGGGAAGATGTTTATTTCGACATTATTTCTTGTCGCTGTCACAATGTACATCGTTAGTGGACAAGGTTAGTTAATGAAATATGTTTGCTATACATGAAGCGATTCCTGATGTTTCCAAGATATGTGGTTCAAACTCTCTATTGCAGCAAAAATAAGTTGTAAAGTAATATAAATGAACCCTGCAAATCCCAATCCAACACATCAATGATTAAGTCTGCTCTACATTAATGTTTGAGATTAGAAGATTTGTTTTCTTTCTATTTACAAGAATGGGAATATGGGAAGGGCAAAATAGCATCGATGTTTTTGAAATTCAAAGATAATTAGGCCTACGAAGTCCGAAATGGAGTGGTGATGGGGAGAGGGGGCTGAAGCCCTGTGAACTTGTAAATGTCTATATCACAATACAGTTAAATATCATTGTAACTGTATTCATTAGTCTGTGCTATCTCAATTTTTTTGTTATTTGATATTTTTGTTTTGAAATGAAATGAAAGTAAATACAAATCTGAGGACATTTTGGCAACAACTTTCATTTACAATGCAATTCCACGTTGTCTTGAGCCCTTGTAGAGTATAAGGTAAATGCTCCTCGAAATGGCTGCAATAGCATTTTTCATATACAGAAAGAAATGGAAAATATGAAATAAAATCTAACCCCTCCTCCTTATTCCCGAAGAGAAACTTTTAAAGAATCAGTTTTATTCGGCCTATAAAGCTGTATTATTTATGTTTGCTTGTTTAACTAGTAACTGTGCACTTACACCTATATATGATTACAAATTAGTCATTTAACCGTATATTTATATTCTATGTCCTTTTTTCCCTTATTCTGATGCAGAATGCAGGGTGCCGAGGTTACCTGCCAACTTGCTAACGCCCTCACCCAAATGCGTGTCTCCGAGTTCTATTAGCATTGGAACCAGTTGTATGTATGTATGTGATCTGGGGTATACATTGATTGGTAGTGATACAGTCGAATGCATCTTATCTACTCCGGTGCTGGAGCTCCCTTCGTGTCGAGGTAAATCATCAAATCAAATAGATTCATCGATATTTAGGATACACTCTTTGGATTAAAGGGAAATCCAACCCAAATAGACAACTTTTATAAACGAAAGCAGAAACATCAGAGAAGCAAACTGATGAAAGTTTCAATTAAATCTGACTAAATATATGAAAATTATGATTTGTGTAAGATGTTATCACTATACGTATGGGCACCTCATATAGGCCAGTTTTGTAATGTATTCGCAGACCATCGCATTACGTAATCGGAGGGTTGGACAAACAAAGAACTCGCGGTGCATATAGCAGCCTACACTCTGTGTGCGTACAATGCATGTGTTTGCTACGTTTGAGGTGTTCTCTGCTATTATTTGTACCCTGTGATTGTATTGTTTGCTTTCGCAATTTTGAGAGAGAGAGAGAGAAGAAAAGGAGGCAGTTTCAAACTTGAAAAATAAATATTTTTGAGATGTGATTTTTTTCTTCAAGTATTTGATCTTTAAAATCGCTGAGTCTTAGGCAAGAATAATGGGAAAGCATTGCTGTTACGGAACGTGCAATAGCGATTCACGTCTTGCAGCCAAACTTGTTCGGCCAAGTCCCCGGTACAGGCAGCGCACGATATACCCCTCAAAAAAGAAGAAAAACGGAGGTCGATGATACATGCGAGTGATGCGACATTGGCTTGAAAGCCAATGATGAAACAGAAGCTAGGCGAAGAACCAAAATATCAGTTCGCCGATATCGGTAATTTCCATTCAATTTTGCATTTACCTTAGATTGAAACTGAGTACAAATTTGGACGTAGAAATAAAAGAAGAGATAAACTATTTTCCACCCGTTCGCACACACAGTCACCTTTGCTTGCAGAAGAACGTGCGTCCATGCGCGTACCACGTGTACGTGTACGTGTAGGCACGATTCAATAGACCATTTTCATAATGAAACCAAATTTATGGATTCAAAAATGTTTGTGAAATGCCTCGATAGGAACTATTTCAAGGCGGCCGAGAAACGGATAACGAGAAGCATGCACAGTGACCACAGAATCAATATTATTAACAATAGTAACGATAAATAATGATAATAAAGTTAATAATGATGACACTATAAGGTTCAAGTTATATTAATAAAATAATATTTATAAAATAATGTCGTCCGATGACAGAAAAGAATAATGATGAATGATGATAAATAGATAATTTTGAGGGGAAAAAATGAAAAAAACACTGTGAATGATGAGACAAGGAAGAAGAATGTGTGAAGGAAGAGTGATAAATAATGATAAAGAGCAATGGAGAAAAAAGGAATAATAAAAATAATGATAAAAACACGTATGAGATGAGATTAGGAAGTTTGATTATCATAAAATAAAAGTTAATAGTATTATAATTATGGACCTTCGTTATTCAAGAAGCAATTATTATATAAAAAACATTTTAAAAATAAATTTATTACATTTTCTATTACTTTTTTGTTTGTTCAATATTTATATATATTTTCTTTTTGTTCGAGTTGGTATGTTCTGTCTTTTTGCGTCAATTTGACCTGTAACACACGAGTCGCTATCTGCCGAGAGCTAGAGGGGGATTGTACTCGAGCTACTCCACATGGCCATCGGAAAATATTAATCGAAAGTCTTCAAAACTCTTAAAAGCCTTCAGTTTTCGACGATCATAAATGCATAGTCCGCCATATTCTCTACTAGATAATTGAATACGTCATAGATCCCAAAGTCAGAAATATCGTCAAACTTAGGGGAGGTCTGTAACTAGTTCACTAAACGAAAACCCTGCCCGCCCGTTGTAGTAATTTCCCCACACACAGTCGCGTCTATCGAGTGATACGGGCCCGTAGGTCAGGGGCTACGGGCAGGCTAATGTACGCTACAGCGGAAGCTAATTTAACGAGTCTTTCCTCGGGTGTATACCGTGGTCGAAACTCCTCTTTTTCTAAGAAAATATTGCAGCTGCCTGAAACTCAACTTGTTGAATGGCAAGTTGGAAGACATTTCCGGCCAAAACAGAAATTCATACATATAAACGCAATTTGGATAGAAAAATATGAATGAAATTTAACGGCAAGAATCGACAGTCTAATACAAAACGCACAGATTCAAAATGGCGGTAGGGCAAAGCTTGACCAACCTAGTTACAGTAACCGCGCATTACGTAATCGCCGAAACTGGCCTATTGGTTGAAGCAGTAATGTCAATATGATGTAGTGCCGGACTACTTTCCCATTTGTTCCAACATATAAAATGACTAAAATTTGAATTTTTCAAATATTCGTGGCTCAGAAGGGTCTATTATTTTTAGAGGACATATAATATTATTCAATCTAAAATATATTTTGAGTAGTGCCCCAGGGAGAAGGAACTTACGAGAAAAACAGAAATTAGTGACATTTTTGTACACGGCAAATGGGAGAGTTATCCACGTCATACGTCACAATCCACTAACCAAACTACCAATTTGAGATTCGCATAGACTTAGTGATCTCATATTTCAAACATTCATAACTTCTTCACTATTGGTCCGATTCATTTCAAACTTTTGCCATTCTATTTCTGTTATTTTTCGGCTTTCATACAAATCAACTTAGTACAAGGGTTGGATTGCCCTTTAAAGGGAGTGTAGCATGACGAGACTTTGTGTCTTTCCCGTGGCCCTATACTCGGGGCCAATCGGGTATAAGACTACGGACGACGCGACCGCAGCATTCACGTGCGTGAAACAAACGCGAAACCGAAGCGTGAGGAGAACTTCGGTCTGTTTCGCGAATGCGAGCGCGCGCTGACCATGTAGAGATTAAGTCGCTGACTACCGTTAATCAAGTCCATTCGTTTACGTGCAGTTGTCCAAAAGCAGACGTAGATGGCGTTAACCAGTAATTGCCATGCTACACTCCCTTTTAGATCAATATACATGAAATGCAGGCAGATTACAAGAACTGTGTTGAAAATTCATCAGATCAGTATTCAAGTAATGACTAAACGAGTAATTAAAAAAGAAGAATCGTGTAGACAGATCAATGAATAATATTTAATTGATGGTTCGGTGATGATATGAAGTAATACTTTACTTCAATGAAAGTGTCTTTTTTCTCTCGTCCGGTTCGTTCGCTTGTACAGTTACGTTTAAGTTCGATAGGGGAGGTGGGTAATATCATGGCTCCCCCAGGCACCGAAATTCCTAGATACGCTACTGTATGCTAGTGGTTCAATGTCCCACTTTTTCATGTACCCAATTTCCAAAACGATAGTCGCGCTTGCCTCGGGGTTTATGACGCGTGAAACAGACAAAAAGTCAATCGGCCTATGTGACTAATAATTATAATTGTTAGTGCTAATCATATCTCATGAAGTGCGCATTATTTTTCTATCACCATCAACAACTCTAGCGAGAACACAGGAACAATCATCAACTCAAGCTACTACAACGGAAACATTAACAACTCAAGCTACTACAACGGAACAATCAACAACTCAAGCTACTACAACGGAACCATCAACAACTCAAGCTACTACAACGGAACCATCAACAACTCAGGCTACAGCAAGGGAAGTACCAACAACTCGAGCAACTACAACGGAAACATCACCAATTTGTTCTACCAGGACGAAAGGTAGATGTGACATTAATTTCGAGGCCTTTTCATTCTCATTTTAAAGCCCCTCTTAAAGTGTTGGAAGCCCCAAATTCGCCAAAAATGTTATGCCAAAAATCCACTTAAATTGTATCATAATGTCAAAGAGGATGTCATTAAAGACACGCTTCTGCAAAGATCCCCCCAAAAAAAATGTGTTTAAAGAGAAGTATTGATAAAAGAATACATAATTGGGTTTTCTGTTGTACGCAGAAAGCCAAATTTTTGTATTCTTTCATCAATATTTGACTTCAAACACATTTGTTTTGAAAATCATTGCAGAAATGTGTCTTAAATGACATTCTTTTTCACATTATGATACAATTTCAGTGAAATTTTGCCATCAAATTGTTGGGGCTCCAAACACTTTAGAGGGGCTTTACTATTATATTATTAGGTGATCTGACGCGTAGCGTGGCACAGCACCTATTGATTTCGTCAAAATCTAATTTGTTTTCTTTTCCTATTCTTTCTGTATGGATTTTGTTCGCTTCATATCTCATGAATGACATTTTCATGACATGTGCCATATGCATAATAATGGACCCTAAAAAGGATTTTTTTTTTTATTACTGATGCGTGACGTCATCTATGCGCCATTTAGTTAATTTCTAATATTTACCATATTTCCGTCAAACATTGTCATTTCTTTTATTTTCTTCTTCAGAGACTAAGATAATTGTCTGTGAGAGGACGTCGACTGAAATCAATTGCGAAGAGGGCCTTATCAACATTTGTACTGCTGTCTACGGACGAAGGGACAGCACAACCTGTCCTGACCCACTGGTATCAGACACGACTTGTGGAGTAGACGTAGTGGATGTTATCGGTCCAGATTGTAACGGCCGATCGCAATGCAACATCACAGCAACGAATAACCTTGCTGGTGATCCGTGCGTTGGAACATATAAGTACCTTGAGGTAGCCTACACATGCAAAGGTAACGTCTTTTCTCTCAACTTTTAATTACGTGATCTGCCGCGTAGCGCAGGAGAGCACCTATTGATTTCGTCAGAATCTATCCTTCTTTCTTCTTTTTCCATTTCTTTCTATATGGATTTTGTTCGCTTCATATCTCATGAATGACATGGTTAATAACAATGAAATTTTCATGACGTGTGCCATATGCATTATTATTGATCCTGAAGAAGATATTTCTTTGACTCCTGATGCGTAACGTCATCTAGGCGCAATTTTGTTAAATTATATTATTGACCATATTTCCGTCATACATTGTCATTTCTGAATGATATTTGGTATGCATGAACTTGACGTCATAGGTAAACTTTTGGTCACACCAATGTCCGTGCGCGCGTCATGCCAGAAGCGTACGCGTGCGTCAAAATATAAAATTGATCAAAATACTTATTTGACTATTAAATTTACTACACGTTTAAAACCCTTTTGAACATTTATAAAAACTGCGCGCGCGATTTTGAGTGTGCCGTCCGTACTAAATTTATTAATTTAATTTGTTCACTTGTATTAAGTTGCTGATACTATTCTTAGCAATTTGCAAAACACTTTTAGCCCCTTTTGACCTAAATTGAGCTCATAGATGATCGTTAAACCTCAAAATTGATAAACATTTCCAAAAGTGGTCCAAAAAGTACCCATTTTGAATCCGCTATATAACTACTCAGAATGGCCCCCAATTTTTGTTTTATGTTCAGTATCAAGTTTGACGTTAGAACGCTTTGACGTCAACATAATGCCACTTAAAGCCCCACTGCACTAGTTTGGCCAGGAGGGATTAGAGGGATTAGCGTGGTCACTGACAGGTTGTTATCTCATCAACTCAGCTCTCAATTAACATGAGAAAAAGAGGATCATGGGGTACCAACGGGCACCGCTTAGGCATTGTTTTCTATTTAGAGGGAGCAAGTTGCTACAAGTAGTACAGTGGGGCTTTAACTGAAAACAATTCAATTTGATTCCATTAGGTAATATTTGCCGTTGTTGTTTTGATTATATCTCGCCTATCCCTACTCTGTTGTCTCCCAAAATATATTATGTTGTAGCTGAGACCTTACTCTCCAAATGTACTACGATACAATTTTAAATCAGAAGATGGGATCGTGGTCACAATTCCGATTAAAGGTGAAGACTGCAAAATCTGCCATTATGGTTCTACTTGTACGTGTTATATGAATGGAGGCTGGGATTTTTTTCATAGTCTGAATTTCTTATTGACTCTGTGTTATTAGATGATCGGCCACGTAGCGGCGTAATGTAGCAAATCTCCTAATGAGTGTAGTGATTCAACATTCTCTCACTCTTTATCTCTCGATCTGTCGATCTTACTACCATGCAACTTTCTTCCTCTTCTGTTTGCTTTCGCCGACATACTAACATCTGACCACAAGTCTTCTTGTTAGGATTAACGCTCCTTCTATCTATCTTGGCTGGGTCGTAATTCTAAACATGCAGTCTAGCCTTTTGGCCTCATGGTCAGATTCAGCGAATGCCTCTTGGTTCTTACTAACCTCCAACGATCTCTTACAATTCTCATCTGCAAATTTTCTCCTGACGATTCTCGACCGTCAACATCGCTTTTCTTGCTGCTCTGTACGATCCGACCTATTCGTATAATAAATAATCAGAACTTTAACTTCATGAACGACGTGTTATTTTGTTGTTTGTTTGCCTACTCCTGTCATTAATTTAATGGTAACAGGGTTGTACCACAAAATAGTCAGCACAGTCATTTCTACTGCTCTAAATTCTTGATTACTAAATGCCCTTGTACATAGGCATGTTATATGAGTGGAGGGTGGATTTTCTTTAAAGACCAAATCTCCCATTGAGTTTCTACATGTGTTATGTCTCGATCAAAGCGGCAGATCACCTAAATCGTCTCCGTGACGAATTCAATGTCTAGTTAGAATTTGTAACTATTTTTTTTGCGTTGGATTTGACTTGTAAAAGCCCAACTCTTAAGTTTGTTAGAACCTTGTCCATAGTTTTGTATTTCTTTCTTTCTTTAAATTTAGATTAATCAATTAATAATTTTGTTCATATATTTGTTTAATTTATGTAATATTTATTTACTTATATAAATAAGCTTTCAATTTACTTTAAATCATTGATGTTTTTCATATTCTCCGTCTTCCAGTTGGTGTCTATTCGAAATATGTGTCATCACTTGGAATGCTATTAAGCATGAACAAGAAATCATCTATAAGTGATATAGTAGATATGCTACTAATATAGCAATAGGCCTAATATGTTTCTGGTAAGAGAGATTTGATTGTTACCATCTCGGAAATATTATCACGTTCAACTTGCTAATAGTCAAATTGTCCGCTCTTTTACAGCCACTTATCCTTGTCCGATACCACCATTCTCATCCAACTTATTGACCTCATCTGAAAGCGACTGTCAGAGCGATAGTTATATTTCATATGGTACAACCTGTCTGTATCTGTGCGATGTAGGGTTTGATGTCTTTGGAGATTCGCAGGTGACTTGCTTGGGGAACGGAGTCTCTCGGCGCCTCCCTACATGCGAGGGTAAGTTATTAAGATATCGAGATATTGTGGTCTAGTGGATAGGTCACCAGACCGCCGATCATAAGGTACAGGGTTCAAATCCCTGCCAACGCATCTAACATCCTTTTGCAGGACATACATTTGCTAAACTCGGTCCAGGTGAAGTAAAAGAGTACCACTAGAAACCAATTCAATTAATCTTCAGCGCCTTAAGGCAGCTGAGCCGGACCGGGGTAACAATATAAAGTTATAAGCGCATAATGACTTTGATGTGTTAATGTCTTTTTTTAATAATTTCAAATTTTTGGACGAGTCTCTTGCGTGTGAACAAAAGCGAGATAATAGCGCTTTTCAAGAAGTGAGATTTTTTTCCTGAGTATGAACGGAAGCAAAGAAAGAAAGAAGATATGTGATTCGCGATCCAAGGTTATATCATGCTCATGGATTGGTCAGGGTATATCACGTGATCAAACATTTTGTCAACGAGATGTCCATTACGAATGCAGAGAAGGTCAATAATAACAATATAACAGCAGCAGCACCAACACTGATGATGACGATGATGATGGTAATAAAATATTATTTATACTATCCAGTTCTAACACATATCACACATTTAGACACAAAAACGTCTAAAAACCTAATATTTTATAAAGTAATAGGTTTTTCGAGGTTTTCGTAGGAAATTTCACACTTCTGATTGCGGTAAGGATCTCACTTCTTAGTGATATTTTACGGTTCACACACACGAACAAAAAAATGAGATTTTGATCGCGATTTACAAATCGATTATTGAATCTCACTAATTTCTCCGTGTGTGAATCCTAATGATGTGTCACATTTCAAATATCTTGTTTTAATGTGTATTTTCAAACCTTTTCCATCAGTTGTCGTGTGCACACTACCGGAGACCTTCCCGTCGTTATTATCGTCTTCGTCCACAAACTGTATTGCTGGGAGTTCCATCGACTATGCTACCACCTGTAACATGGAATGTTCCATGGGGTATATGTTGATTGGCAATCAGACTATAACATGCCAGAGTAAAGGAGCTCTATCAGACCCTCTACCTAATTGCGTTGGTAAGAATACCTAATATCATGAACTAGGTTTTATTTTTTTTTGTTTATTTGTTTTTTTTTGTTAAGTTTGTTTTATTTTGTTTCTTTAATTTTTTCATGTTTTTTGTTTAGCTTGGTTTTTGTTTTGTTTCGTTGTTTTTGAGAGGGCGCGAAGTGATCTATTTGGGATATCGAATGATATGAAGACGTAGGTAATGGAAGATCGGGGTTCTAGAAATATAATGCCGAAATGGAAAGACTCAGTCGACATTATAGAGCAATCCTGATAAATAATTGTGCAGAGCATAGATCCGTATTAAAACAGCATGATTTTCATCCAGAAAACTACCTTGGGGCTTACTACACTACGACTATACAAACGGGATATTGTAGCCAACACTTAAAAAAGGGTCATTAGGAGATAATTATACAAGTGAAATATTATGTGTGAGGATCATTATTTTCATCACGATTTTTTGCTGTAATTTACTATGACCTCATATTTTGTTACTGTGTTTATTAAAGTATTCAACAAATTAGGCGTTCTAACCAAAGGCATTTGAGTTCCGGTGGGGGTCTGCACTTCAGTGACATTTTTTTTTGATTTGATTTATTGGTTTCTGCATCTTTTTTTTTCTTCATCATACATTTTCATGAACATAGTATGGTTTGATACAATATTTCATATCATTTTATACAGAAAACATACGAAATTAAACAAAAATATTCAATGCATAATTAACATACATTAGATGCAGGAGGGCTACAACATAAGCAAAGTAGCTTGACGTGCCCGCAGCCCTCAACTTAGATACATGTACAAGAATATAAATAAAAAAGCAGAGGAGTGACTTGCAGAGAAGAAAAGGAAAGGGGAGAGAAGGAGCGTTGGTTTTCTTTAATACAATAAAACTACTACATCTGCTGATTGAATGCAGGTTCATTCATGGATGGATAAACGATGCTAGGTCATGGACGATTACACATTATTGGTACACACAAACGTTAATATAATAGAATTACACACGACAGGATCAATATTTAGACAACAACATAGTTTTAACCGCCTTCTTAAAAGAATACAATGTCCTAAGGGTTCTTATTACAATGGGCAGAGAGTTCCAGATGTCTGGGCCGGTGTGTCTAATGGATTTGAGAGCCAATGCGGTTTTCGGATTTCTTAAATGAAATTTTTCAGTTTGCCTTGTAGGATAAGCGTGTATGGTTTTATTCAAATTAAACAATGGGGGGAAGTATGAAGGTAGTAGACCATTTTGTAAGCGAAACATGAAAAGTGCTATTTGTAGAATATTTATATCTTCAGCTTTTAGAGTTTTTAGTTTTGAAAACAAGGGATTGGTGTGGTCGCGATAGGAAGAATCAGTACATATACGCATGGCTTTCTTTTGTAACAGTAAAATGGCGTCAACATTGGTTTTTGAATTTGCCCATATAATGTTACAATATGAAATATAAGGCAGTATTAATGAATTATATAACATAAACAAGATATTTGAAGGGACATAATATTTCAACTTACAGAGAATACCAATATTACGTGAAATAGTATTGGAAATATATTGCACATGATTATTCCACCTCAGATTTTCATTAATAAAAACACCAAGGAATTTTGTACTATCCTTTCTTTCCAATAGTTCACCATCCAAAATAATTTCAATGTAAGGAATATCGTTGTTTTTCCTGTTCTGAAAGTATATATAGTTTGTTTTCTTTAAATTAAGGGACAGTTTATTACTTCTAAACCATTTTGATAATTTTGGTAATTCAGCGTTAAAATTTCTTAAAAGGATCTGAAAATCTGAATTAGAACAAAATACATTAGTGTCATCAGCGAATAAAATATACTGCAGTGCATTTGATGAATTATAAATATCATTTACATATATCAAAAATAACAAAGGGCCAAGGATTGACCCTTGTGGCACTCCACACGTTATAGATAATAATTCTGATTCATTTGAATCATAACATACATATTGTTTTCTATTTGTTAAATAATTTTTAAACCATTGTGTAGCAACGCCCCTAACTCCATAGTATTCCAATTTACGTATTAGTATTGTATGGTCAAGAGTGTCAAATGCCTTGCTCAGATCCATGAATACTCCAATAACATGCTTATGATCAGCTAAGGCATTTGACACTCTATCAAATAGTTGTAACAATGCTAACTCCGTTGAATGATATTTTCTAAAACCATATTGATTTGCATACAACAGTTCATTTTTGTTAGAAAATCATACAGTCTATTATAAACCAGTCTTTCTAAGACTTTAGAAATACTTGGTAAGATAGAAACAGGTCGGTAATTTGAAACTAGAGAAGAGTCGTCTTTTTGTATATTGGAATTACTTTTGCTATTTTCAATGAGTCCGGAAAGACTCCTGTTGTAAGTGATAAATTACAAATATGTACTAGAGGCGTTACAATACTTCCTGCTATTTGTTTTAAAAAGTGCGTACTCATCTCATCATGACTACAAGAATAACTTATTTTCAATGAATTGACAATATTTAAAATTTCAACATAGTTTGTAGGCATAAAGAAAAATGATTTATCACATGGATTTGAAAGGAATTGTAAATAATCTGAACCACTGGAATTTATTTTCGATGCCTGAATAGGGCCTACATTTACAAAATACTTATTAAAACAATCTGCTATCTCTGTAGGGTCTGAAATTGTCTGACCATCACTGTTAATATTACTTTTTGACTTGGTCTTTTGCTTTCGAAGAGTTTCTTTTATGACTTTCCAAGTAGATGCCATATTGCCGTTAGCATTTTCAAATTCTTTTACAAAGTACATTTTACGAGATAGTCTAATTATTGTTGTTAATTTATTCCTATAACATTTATATTCGTATTTATTCTCGTTACTTGGATGTCGGAGACTACGTTTGTATAATATATTTCTTTTCTTAATCGAACGAAAAATTCCCTTCGTTATCCATGGATTTTGTGGTTTTCTTTTATTTATATTTTGTTTAGTCTTTGGAATACATCTATTAAAGTGGGTTAAAAATATATTCCAAAATAGTTCATATGCAGTATCCGTTTCGCTACACGATAATACATCATTCCATGTTTCCAACATTAAATCATTTTTTAAAGATAATACATTTTCTGTTTTAAATTTACGAGACATTGATATTTCCTTTTGTTTTGTACGAGACATAAGATCATTGTTACAAATAAGAAATATAGGAATGTGATCAGATATTTCACTGTAAACTAGACCAGCATTCATATTGTCAGTAACAACATTCGTAAAAATATTGTCTATTAAAGTTGATGTATTCTGCGTAATTCTTGTAGGTTTATCAATGGTTCCAATGAAATAATTCGCTTGTAAAATATTCACAAAAGTATTATAATAATTATTATCCGAGTTCAACAGGTCTATATTAAAATCACCCATCAAGTATACATCTTTATTTTCATGATTTATCCGTTCTAATAAAATGCTTAAATCTTTCAAAAACATATCAACGTTCGTATTTGGAGGCCGATAGACCGTACAAACAATAACATTTTTGTATTATGCAAGTTAATTTCTACACTTTTGAGTCAATGAAATTATTGTTGAAGATAAGATCTGGTCTTATTTTATACGACAAAAATTAGATATATACATTGCAACCCCACCACCTCTACCAGATTGTCTATCAGAGCGTATAAGTGAATAATCATTGATATCATATATAGGTGGTGAGTTGTCACTCAACCAAGTTTCAGTAACACCTATTACTGAAAAGTGAATAGTAAGAGAAGACAAAAGAAGGTTTAAATATTCATGGTTTTTGGCAAGACTACGAGCATTGGTATGAAATAGGCTAAATGACTGCTTATGATTCATAAAATTTGAGTTAAATTCATGAGGAAGGTAATATTTACAAGCTATGGCTTCGCGTATACTTGGGTTTATCTCTTCATCATCAATCATCGTTATATAATAATGTACCTTTGTCGTCCATGACCTGACAAGTATCGTGCAATAGTGAGATTATTATTACCAACAAAGGAGGGGATAGAAAAAGAAAGATGCAAGTCAAAGAGGGTGTACCAGCTGAGGTACATGAAAACATTATATTACAATTTATAAGTGCAATAACTGTGTATCACACATCAACTCTCCGTATTAATATAATCAAATTATATGGTCTTCTTATCAGACTTCAACATTATTATTTACATCATTTTCATAATACATATTAACGCCAAAGCGTTAATATGATTTACAGATGTTCCTGACCTATTTGTGGTGGTTGTTCCCACGATAACGGCGGAAGATTACAAAAGAAAATAACAAGCGCGTAAATTACAAGCGGTCGAATGTATCATTTACAAGCGTGTAAATTACAACGCTTGTATGGTATGCGCGCTGAGCGTGGGAACAGAGTTTCATAATTGATTGTGGATTGGTAAATAGTGGACGTTTAGTGGACGTAAAAATTTCTAGCTCCGGTGTGATGAATATTTTTTGCATCGAAGGATTGGAATATTTTTACGATACGAGTGAGCGGAGTTGTTAATTGGATCATGGACCTAAACTAAATCTAAATACAAGAGGGTAAGCCAGTTGAGAGAAATCGAAAGGAAACTCGGCAGCGATCAGCGGGTGCAGTGAGGTTTCTATTCCATGCATGTCGGCGGAGGGACGGGCCAAATCGGCAATCCACAAAATGAAGGTGAGTCGATGCCAATTAGGCCAAGGGAATTCTGGGCCTGGCCGACGGGGGTAGTTTGAGCTGTGCATAGACGTACGGTTTGAGTGAGCCTGATGAGGCCGCACTTGATATTGAGCCTTCCACTATGGTTGGGCACAAATTGGATCGTCTAATGCCATTCCTGTCGAATTATGAGGAAAGGGAATTTGCTGAACTTCTAAAGAACGGTGTGGAAATTAATGCTCAAGGCGGGCGTTTCGTTTGGGCTTTCAATTCAGGGTCCTAGACTAGTACCAGTACTAGCAGTACCAGTCTCTACTACTAGTATTAGAGTTAAAGCTATCTTACCACTTCTGGTCATGCGCTTGCATTGTGAAAGAGGCGTTGTGGAATTGATAAGAAAAGGTTGATTATTTAGCATATAAGTATTGGGTATTGCAAGGTTTTGGAATTATTAAAATGATAAGAGATTTGGCCCAGTCTTGGTTAAGTTATTTGCACAGTACACAGAAAGATGTAGGACATATGGGACTACCCTATATCTATCCAGTCCGGATGGATATGATGATCTACCAAATATATTAATTAGTAGGCGGTTCCCGGCAAATTTTGTATCATCAGTATTAGTAAAAACATATTCTTTCACATGATTGGTGGTGAGAGCTTTTATTTCATTTTTGAGAGGGGGCGTTTCCAGAGCTGGTCTAGTTTTAGATCTAGATCTATACCTCATAGACTCTAACTCACGGAGTCTAAGATGGAAGGAAGTAATTTGACGTCGGCATGTCAATTAAAATTAGGGTCTAATTAAGTGTCCCATTTGCAAATTCAAATCGCATTTGATAGATAATACTGATTTATAACTTCCCTCTTACGAAGGATTGGATATTAATTTTGTGGGAAGATACCGACTGTGAGTATTGAGTTGTCAATTCGACTATAGCCATAGGGATGCAATTTTTTGTTTTGTTTTAAGTCTATAGTCTGGTTTTCAGACTCTTGTACCGAACGGTCGTATCTTTGGTGCTGCGCAAAGATTTAATCGGTTTACTTTTGGCCTATACAAGAAGTCTCGGCGTGACGGGAAGTTGGTTATTGATAAAATAAAAACTAAGAAAAGAAGCCAATCAGTCGCTCAATAGTGTCTGATAGTAAGGTTTGGTTAGTAACCAGGCTTCTTTTGAATACTTTAAATACTATAGGACACTGCCAAATTTCACAATCATACAGGATATTGGTGACGACGGTGGCACATTTATTATTCCTCCCAAATTTTACAGAATTTGATGCTGGCTGCAAAATGGATGCAGTGCCTTTAGTAAAAAGGCTAGATTCATGGACGAATTTGATAAACCATTTTCCTTGGGAAGAATAGGTAGCCCCCCTTCCGTCCGCCTATTGATATTTTACGGTGCTCTCCAGTACAGGCAGTAGGTATGGTATTAAACCCCGGGGGAGAATACCGTATGATACACTATTTTTCTGCTCCTAGAGGGCAGTTAATGAACAAATCAATCCGAAAATTTGTACGGTGGTGTATAAAAGCTTCGACGATCGAGGCGGTATCCTTGATTAAGATTATATTGGTAAGGGTACATGCATGGGGGAAGCTGACATTCGATTAGTTTTCCTTTTGTTACCCGTGCACCCACAGAGTTTTGATTTGATGGAAATGATAATAGACGGGGAATATCTTTTTGATCGTTGTATGCCAATGGGATGTTCAGTTTGTAATGGTTCGGCATTTCAGAAGTTTAGTTTATTCTTGGGAAGATCTTGGCTGACGCGATTTTCAGCACATTCATTCGGAATCGGTGCTGCCACGTCAGGAGTTATAGTAGGTTTTAGTGACGCAATGATTCAGCATAGGGGGTGTTGGATTTCTAATGCGCACAGGTGATACCTGTGATATTTGCTGTGACATATTACAGGGAATAATGTTGGGTAATTGAAATGTATTCAGTTGTTGACGTTTGTTTAATGATATTGTATGACATGCTACATATGTGTGGCGAAGAACATATTTCTGCCGGAGGTTTTTTTGTTATTTTATGCAGGTGCTAGCATACTTTGGATGATAGGCGAATTTATTATGCACTGGGCTGGCTGTTACGTACGCCAAGAATCATCAGGCAGGTTGGGCTTTCCAGCAGCAGTGAGATGGATGGGTCGTCGCGGATTCAAGTTGGCCCAAGTAGCCGCTCATTTGCGGTTATACAGTAGCGAGCGGGAGAAGGGGACTGGAGCAAGCCTACCCATATCCTACTACACGTTAGGACTAATGATAGTGGGAGTCTGCCGAAGCGGGTGATTTTTTACTCAAGTGCAGGCAGTGTTGCAGATGCTCAGGGCCTCATTCCCAGGTGCTTGCATTATTAGGTCAGATACACTACTTCGTCTAATTTATCAAGCTTTCCCGGCTGAAGAGTAATCAAGGATTAATAAGGCAAGACGGGCCGTGAACAAACACGCAAGGTTGTTGTTTTAATTCGGTACCAGTTATGAGTGTGAAGTTAGTAGGCACATAGCCAGGAAGGGCCGGGCGATTATTGTAGACTTCTTGTAGTCATTACAGATTTAAGTATTACAATTTGGTGGCATAATGATAGAAATTTGGTACAACCGGTACCGGTTGTGGCATTCAGATTGTTTCGTGAAGCAGAATTTATTTATTTTTAGAGGAATTTAAAAACGCCTTAGATTTGTTACTTTATTTTCTAGGGCACCATGAATTTCCCTAAATTCTTAGTAGCTATGAATTTTAGACGACAAGATAAGATGTTGAAAGTTGGTGGGATCACAGCTTCCCAAATGTGTCTGTTGGAAAAGGAACAGATTGATAAAGCTTTATTATATGTTTTGAGATTCTTGGCACTTAGCTTCAGCGAATTTTGGCAGTTTAGCAGCTCGCCCGATCGCCCTGTGTACCTCATAATTGTAAGGCTAGACAGGGTGGAGCATGTCGGGGAGCTGCTGGTATGCCCCTCGAGGCCTGATGGTGGCCCAGGGATGCCCCTGAGGCCTGATGGTGATGCCAGGGATGGTATTTGTGTTTGGTTACTCGCCTGTATGCCGGAGGTTTGGGTCAGCAGCCTTCTGCTGGGCGGTTATGCAGGGAGCAAACAATTGATCATGGACGGCGTTGGCTCGTGACTGGGGATGTCTTATTTGTTGGAAGCATTTCCGGGGGTCGGGCTTTAACGCCGGTAGTCCGGTTATAGCTAAGCTGGGTGCCGAAAATTCAGCGTTAAAATTTCCAGCTGTGGTGTTATAGATTAATAATGTAAAACCTTGCATTTCACAGAGGTTTTCAGATACATAGCAGTTCGGCTTTTAAGCTGTGCATGTATATTGGGTTTATTTGGCTCGGAATGTAGGTCAAAGTTCATACAATTAGTATAGAGTATGTACCTGATAAAATTAGTGGTGCATGTAGTTTGTATGTTTTAGAGCTACAGCATCCAGAGCGTTTTAATTTGGTGATTCAGAAGAAATAAATTAAACGAGAAATTTAATTCGTCATTGAGGACGAATTAGGTGGTCTGTCTTTAAATCTGGTGGACCCTGATCTTGTTAAGGATTGTCACAGCTACAACAAATCGAATTTTGGAAGAAAATCGATCAATATTTACAGAGATACAATCAATTTTCCATAAATAAGCTGGCGTCATAACATGCCAATTCGTATTTTGAGTTCCAAGGCCATTATGATGACGTCATGATATATTTAACAGCCAAATGAGACATGAAATCATGTTTCTGACTCATACTCTATCCAAATATATAAGAAACTTGTGGGGTCAACGGGCATCCTAAAGAGCTATAATGGATTTTGTATAGGCATGTTTTTGCCCATATATACTATGTATTACAAGAGCTCGCACGCACGGACATTTATCTTGAACTGACGCTCATTTCTTTATTAATGGTCATAAAGAGATAAAAATAAAGAAATAATAAAGAAAGAAAATTCTGACGAAATCAATAGGTGGTCTGTCGATGACAGACCACCTAATAATAATAAAGAAAGAAAATTCTGACGAAATTAATGGGTGGTCTGTTGACGACAGACCACCTGATAATTTCATAATGTGGAACAATTATAAATCTGAAGAGAGTTCGGCTGTTTAAGCTGTACATGTAAATTTGGGTTTACTTTGCTCAGAATGTAGGTCAAAGTTCGTATTATTTGTATAGAGTATGTACCGGATAAAATGTGTGGTACATGTAATTTGAGGAGTTGTGAAGGGATTTAATGGAATATTTGGATCCCAGTTGTGCTGTAGGAAGCCTGTATATGGAGTGATGGTCAATGTTTTGTTGTGGTTTAAATAGCACGAAAGCAGTGTATGTATTTGAGTTTAGTTATTTAGAAAAGGAAAATAAACAATTTATAAGGTGAAATAATTGTAAATTTGAAGAGGTTTAATATGATACAGGTATTAGGATCCCAGTTGTGCTTTAGGAAGCTTGTATTGGGCAATGGTCAATGTTTTATTGTGTATTAAATAGCACGAAAGTAGTGCATGTATTTGAGTCCATTTATTAGAATGAGATGGAGATATGAATATTTATGAGAAATTATGCTCAATAGATTAGTGAGAGATGTTGATGCAAGATCTGGCTTAAAGGTCTGAACTTTATAAGTTAAGCAGTACTGGCATATGCGATCGTTTATTGCAAACGAATTTGTTAGGTTTTCTTTGTGAAATATACTATACAATAGTTGTGCATTCATTTAACAGTGTATGGGGTTAAATGAGCACAATGTAGGATGCTGGTTTTATGGTTGGGTATGCTGAAGAGAGCTTAATTAATTTGTTACAAGCCTGGCTTCCATTTACAGGGTGCATTCGCAACAAATCTGCGCTTTTGGCGGCGGGCAAGCCCGTTTGGCCTAAAATACGTAATTTTGCGCCTCTGCGCAGTTTTGTATAATTACAAGGTATGTGCACACTTAACATGTTATAGTTAAGAAGGAAAGTTTTGGGGATGCTTTATATTATGTACATTGAGTTAAGTGAGTAAATCGGTATATCCCCTATGGTGTACAGGGATGGTTGTGTTATGAGGCCTCGGCACTTAGCTTCAGCGAATTTTGGCAGTTTAGCAGCTCGCCCGATCGCCCTGTGTACCTCATAATTGTGAGGCTAGACAGGGTTGAACATGTCGAGGAGCTGCTGGTATGCCCTCGAGGCCTGATGGTGGCCCAGGGATGCCCCTGAAGCCTGATGGTGGGCCAGGGATGGTATTCGTGTTTGGTTACACGTACTCGCCTGTATGCCGGGGTTTGGGTCAGTCAGCTTTCCGCTCGGCGGTTATGCAGGAGCATTAAATTGATCATGGACGGCGTTGACTCGTGACCGGGGATGTCTTACTGACTGGAGGCATTTTCGGGGTCGGGCTTTAACGCTGGTGATCGGGTTATAGCTAAGCTAGGTGCCGACAATTCAAGTACATGTACATATTTGGTGTCAGGTGCACAGTTGTAAAGTTATTATATAATGTCAAGGATAATGCTATTCATATTGGTACAATATTAAATCCACAATCAAACCGCAAATGATGTGTGTTGTTGTCTGTCAGGTGCAGGTGTAAGTAAAGTCAAAAGAGTAGATAAAGTGATAAAGGAGAGAGAAGATGAAAAGTGCACAGAAAACAAGAGGAAATTTATCATTACATAGCGATCGAGTGTGTAATACCTACATACAAAAACATGCATTCAATCCACAGTCTTACTTGACGTTACTGGTTGGCTTGAAGATGTAGGGGACTCCACCTTGGTTTCGCCATTTACCACCGGAGAAATGGAGTTTCACGTTGGTCCTATACAGTTCCTGAACGGCTGTATTCCATTTTCTCTTCTCGATGAGATCTTCGTAAGTGAGGTCGTCAGTCATATAATACTTTTCATCCGCTAACTTCTCACGCTGGTTCCTCATGAGATCGATTTTTTGACGATACGAGAGGGTTTTTAGCAGGATGTGCCTTGGGCGACCTTGTGATGACTTCCCGTCTCGATGCGCTCTTTCAACCTTGATGTCGAGCCCGAACTTGTCCTGTGCGATGTTTTCCACGAGAGCTACGCAGTCCTCTTTGCCGGTGGTAGGCTCCGGGATTCCAACGATGCGTACGTTGTTCCGCCTGGAGAACCGCTCGCTCTTGTTGATTGCTGAGGTTTGCCTTGTTGTTTCCAGTCGCAACGCTTGAACTTCCTTTCAAGCTTACTCATTCTCTTTTCCAGCTGCCTATTCTTCTCCTCAACCTCCGTCACTCTCTGACTTTCAAATTCTATTGCCGATCCTAGCTTTGTCTCGACCAGCATGATGTTTTCGACGAGAGATTCCACTGCTTTCTCTATCATACGTTCAAAGTTCTTTGTTGCCTCTTTGAAGTATCGGGCAATCCCTGCTGCTGTAGTTACGTCATCCTCGTTGTCATGCAGATCGCTCGGAATGTCATTAGGCGGCAGGTAACTGATGGGCGTACCCGGGCCTGCTGCTGCAGAGGCGGTCTTTGGACGAGTACTGGGCCCGGGATTGTAGGGGGGTTGGGTCGTACCAGTCCGTTGAGCTTTACCTTGCGGGGAAGTCTTAGAAGATGGAGAGTTGACATGTGGTTTTGGCTTCAAAATCCCCTTTCCGTCTTCTTTAACTTTCCGTGGTAGCGTCGTTCTTCCAGCTTCTTTCATAATGGTGACTTAAAGATGATCAAAATCGCGCAATATACAGTCCAAGAAGTAATATTTCCAAATGATCGGGAGAGTTGATTGAGTGACGTGTTATTCAGTCGCGGCCATTTCAGAAAAGTTTCCTCCCCTTTCACTAATATTAACTCACTAAACCAAATTGTCAATGAGAAGGAAATGAATTTTAATTTTAATTCAATGTCAAATGTCAATTTCAATTTCGAAACTTCATATTAAAGACCCTGTCGGAAGTGAAAAATGAAATAGATGAATTATATATCACAGGAAAGCTTACAAGACATATATTACAATAGTACCAATTATATGCTACTTTAGTGCCTGTCAGACGAGTAACAGCTCTCTGAAAAGTCGAAATCTAAAGCTTTGACAATCGGGAGTTGTCGACCTAAAACCTAGCTATCGAATTGATGACATCATCTTATGTGGAGTAGGCATATTCACAATGACTTTGCATTACTTAAGCACTGCTCATTGCCTCAGCTATATTGGCGAGCCGATCGGATGCACATATTATGTCGTCACTGTAACTGCGGCAAATTTGACCCCTGTTGACCTGTAATTTGGAGAGGTTCGGAAAATGAGGTTTTAATTCGCTTTTGTGCAATACTGAAAGGGAAAATATTTTGAATTCCTTTATATTTGTTTTCTATGTTCATTCAGCTTTCCATTGATAAAAAGTTGTATTTTCCTCGGATAGGGTCTTTAAAAGAATTGGTATGACCAATTGGTACGACCAAGCACACCTCGTGTCTCCAAAAAAAAAAAATGAAAATGTTTAACCCTAATAAGGCCGGGCTATTTGAGTTCTTAATACGGCCGGGGGGGCCATTATGGCCCCCAAGATCTCGGCCGTGAAACGGCCGATCGCCGCGAAAATTTGCATGCATGTCAAGTGAAGTGTATAGAATACTATAGCAATTTCAATTTTTTGAAAAAATTACTCATTTGCATATTTATGGTAAATTATGCAAATAAGGTCAAAAATTCATATTTTTACCCATAAATCATATATTCTTCATATTTAAGCTTTCTTTTCCACTACATATATTTGTTAGACCATTTGGAATAATAATATCAAAAAAATTTGGAAAGCTAGGTTATTCCTTATGTTATCTCTTGTTTTGATAATTTCTTATGTATTTCATTGTTTTTTTAACTTATGTATTTTATTGTTTTTGTTGTTTTATTTCATTTCTAACTATAATTTAACTATTTTGACCCCAAAACAAACACCTAAACTTTAAACAAGACCAAATAACCAATGTTTTATCTCTTTTAGGAAAAATGATATTTCCATATGTTTTGTACACAAATCACGAAAATGAGCGATTTTCGGGCCGACATGTAAAGACAAAAGGTCACGTGACTTTGTAACGGTAGGTCCGATTTTCAAAAAAATTGTTTTAAAAGATGCGCAAGACTCGAAAGAATAAAGTCATGAAGCGGCGGGGCGTCATCCGCATGCGTTCCCGAACAATCAGAAAAATCGCGGAGGGGGGCATGATGCCCCCGGCCTTATTAGGGTTAAAAGTAGAAGGTTGAAATAGCATGGGGAGGGGATGTCACGGGAGTCCGGACCCCCCCTCCCCCCCATCGTTCTTTTTTTCCATGTCAAATATTCTTTGTATCTATCAGCGCCCCCCCCCCCCACACACACACTTTTGTTGTTTTATTGTCCTAATCGTTTTGTTCTTTCTTGTCAGATTACTTTTAGGGGGATTAAATACCCCATTTAACGAAACCTTTGAGCCGCCCCCGCCAAAGCAACCTTATACGTTACGGTAGAGGCCTATATTCAGTTACTGATTAACTGATTTCTCTTTATTTTGTTTTCAGCTGTTGATACTTACATTGTAGTTGCAACGTTTCTAAATAAGACTTTCCACAGTAGCCTGACAGATGCAAGATCTTCCTATTTCATTCAAATAGTAGCAGAATTGGTGGACTATGTAAGCATGTTTTCTTTTTCATGATTTAATCCATTTTCATCTACTTCATGACTTTCTCTTGAGAATAAACCTTTCGGTTAAAAAAAAAATACAGTCACATTTATTTCTTTGTTTGGAATATGCCCAAGGCAAAGATTTCTTTCCAGAACTATTCAGATATAATTATATATAATTCATTGAAATAATTTGAGGAGGCGCGATGGCTCAGTGGTAGAGCAGTGGTCTCGTAACCGGGAGGACCTGGGTTCGAAACCCAGTCAATGCACATGAGGCATTAATCCTTATTACCAAGATGGTAAATATATATCATATTTACCATCTGAAATATAAATTTTCTACAGCATAGTGTCTAATTGTGGCTGTCAGTGCTTTGATATCTGTATGATATATGCAGGGGTGTCGATCACGGGGATGGGGATATATCCCCCCAATATTTCAGGTGGGCGATGGCCTGTACAATAATCCCCCCAATAATCAAAAAAAAAATGAAGAGAAAAATTAATGAGAGCCCGATGAGAGCAGTTAATGGTTATTACTCGCAAGATGACCATGAATATACACATTTTGCTGTCTCATTTTCATAATACATACATATATAAATATAAACCGAAGTAAATGAGACAACCGTATATGAGACAAGAATAAAGGGCCCATGACATCGAAATACAAGTGTATTCCTGTTGTTGTTTAGTCCTGCATACATCTCATATTTTGATATGTAAACTTCTGAATTTGTTTCATAGATTTTTAAATATTTTTTGAAATATTTGTTTTCAAACTTGCTAAGCTCCACCCAAAAACCTCCAGATCTCATTCCCTTGTGACATCATCTGTCAGTCATCAATGAGCTAACTTGAGAAAGTGGCATGTAACTTTGCCAAAGTTGACCACCTGTTACAATACCACAAACAATAGCAACATATAAGTTGCTATGTCAGACATGTCAGACTAAACTAATATTCTAGAATAGACAATGGTATGTAATTTCCCCCAGCTTAGCACACGTTCATAATAGAATTGCATGCTTCCATACATATGTACAATACATCATCATTGCCTTTGTCTTCCTGGTGATGCTACAGCATGTCTGACATAGCAACTTGTATGTTGCTATTGTATTACGTCTTGTAACAGGTGGTCGGCTTCGGCAAAGATACATACCACTTTCTCAAGTTGGCTCATTGATGACTGACAGATGATGTCACAAGGGGAATGAGATCTGGAGGTTTTTGGGTGGAGCTTAGCAAGTTTGAAAAACAAATATTTCAAAAAATATTTAAAAATCTATGAAACAAATTCAGAAGTTTACATATCAAAATATGAGATGTATGCAGGACTGCACAACAACAGGAATACACTTGTATTTCGATGTCATGGGCCCTTAAATTGAATTCCTGCTCATACGGCTTCATCAGGAATTGATGAATTTAATCAATTTATTCAATCAAGAGCATCATAGAAATGCAGTGCGCCAAATGCAAAGCCGCAGCGTTAAAAAGCAACGAGCTAAATGTTAAGCGCGAAGCGCAAAAGTGCAAAAAAGAAGTAGAGAGTGGAAGAGTTATAAGATAGTTCACTAGTTGTTATGTTGTTTCCGTTCACCCTTTTAAAATTCACGTCATTGTATCTTTATTTGTTTTTTTTTCACTCATTTTATTTCCTGATATTTCCTAAAACATTTTTCAAAACGCGCTAGGAGTTACAGTCGTGTATTTCTTTGACTCTTTTAATTTGGGCATTATTGCCAAGAAAAAAATTATCAACCAATTCCTCAATATAAAGAACTCTCAAAGGTAAAGGAAAGCTTCTCAGCAAGAATATCACATGACTTTTGGCCAGTTCAATCTGAAGTGATTTTTAAAGCTATGACTATGTGGGGTTGATGATACGTTTTTTCATAATGCAAGTAAAGTAATAAAATATTGTATCATTGAAGAGAAAGACGGTTTTGTCCAAATGGCAGCATGTAGGAGACGAAACTTTCAGTTTGTTCCCTGATTCATACTCAGTATCTATTTTGTTTTATTGATTTCATCCATTTCTTTGTTTATTTATATCTCTACATGTAAAACATTTGAAGAGCTATTTTCCGAAAGAAGCAAAATCTTTTGATAGCAAATGGAGATAATGATATACATTTTCCTCTATTTACCTTGAACAAAATTATTAACCTAAATTACGAGAGAAATTATGAACACATGCATCTTTTGATAACAATTTTCCATAGACACCTGAACAAAATCGGGTAAACAAAGAGTTCTTTCTTAAGTTACACACATGGATCTAGTGCCTCTTGAAAATAAGCTCTTTGTATGTACATAAACAAGCAATACAACAGAATACTCCAGTTCGATATTTTGGAGAAAGATTATTATGTCACAACTTATTTTTGTTTTATTGAAAAGCTGATGTAGGCCTATGTATTGTATTCAAACGTAACAGGCATAAGATAGTTAAGGTGTTTTTGAAGGTTAGAATGTTATTAAGTTTGAAGTTTTGTTTATAACCCTTCCAATAATAATGCACCTTCTAAGACTGGTTATAGTTTTTGAGAAAAAAATAGTGCTCTGGTCAGGGCCTTAGGGAATATTATGCTTATATTTTAGAGCGTATCTGGTATGATAAGTATATCTGGGTGAAGAAGGAGATAATGGAAGTTTGTTGTTTGGTAGTTGGAACGTAAGTTTTATATTATGTTTTTAAGAAACAGACAGTTTGTATGAGATCAGGAGTGGAAATTTTCTGTCATTTTGAGAACCAAATTTTGCATCAGTGATATTCTGTTTCATTGAATTGAGTTTCCCGCAGAGAGGATTCAGTTGGTTTAATTAAAGAAGGAAGAGAGTCAAATGAAGAACCAAAAGCAATATGTTTTTCATTTACTAATGAGAACTATGTTTTTGAGATCTCCTTACACAGAATATTGGAATGGGTTTTTCACGATGAATGTTGTTTGGAGACATCAATATTCATAAAATGTATGTTTCTATCACCAGGAATTTTCTGTCTACATGAACCTTTCCTGGTTGCTTATTAATGCATTTGCCCACTGGTAACATAATACTTTCACAAGTTGATATCCCTCACCATTGGATTTTTTTGTGGTAATGTCTAAATTTCGTTTAAAAATAGATGATATCAGTCTGGTAGGCCTACACTGCAGGCAAGAGTCAGGACTAACATTTAGCATGTTATTAATTTTATTACCACTCTTATATTCTCTGAAATGTTATCTTTATTGAGGGTGACTTGAAAAAGTTAATAACTTGGAAGGGAGGGTGCAACCTGCCACACGCTTCTACCTCTTGGTTGCTTTGATCCATTGCCGAAAATATTTTGGCACCTATCATCCCCAACCACGGATACAAATCGACACCCCTGGATGTATGTATGGGTAGTGTCGTCAGTTAGGTCTAGCCATCGTGGGGACATTAGTGTCACTGGAGAAGGGTTGGGGGAGGGGTTAAAAGGAAACATTTGATGACATACTAGAGAAACGTACCTTTATGTAGAGGATAGGTGTCGAAGAGGTCCGTAACATCTTTTCGTGTTGCATTCGACCTCTATCTTGCTCTCTCTTTCTATATATTTCTATATGAAATGTCGTGATCTAGTGGATACGTCGCCGGACTGTGAATCACATGGTTCGTGGTTCGAGTCCCGCTGCGGCACCAAAGTCCTTAGGCAAGACATTTCTACATTTGTCACTCTCCACCCAGGTGTAGTAATTGGATATCCGGTAAGAAGACATATCTTGAATGCTCATGCGCCTTGTCACGGTAGCTCGGCTATAGCCACGGTAATAATACGATTGCAGGACCCTCAGGCAGAACAGTATTGATACTGATGAGGCTACCCTGGGTAAAAAAAGACAAATTATTAATGTTATTATTATTACTATTATCATTATCATTATTATTATCATCATTATTATTATTAGGCTGATTTTTTAAAAGCCTATGAGATCTTCTTTGTGTTGCTTTCAGATACAAACGCCTCTGAGGAATCGCTTTACAGAGACAGTATCGGTGACAGTCAACCGCCTCTCTGCAGGGAGCGTCGTTGCTGAGTTCTCTGTAGTCATAGATGTAGTCAACAGAAGTACCCTTCAAGATATGGAACACTTATCGACACTCAATGCTACATTGGTAGACATTGCTGAGGCTGACCCGACATATATGGACCCATATTCAATTCGAACATTTAGTACAGGTGAATGCGAAATGGTACACATTTTTACATTTTGGTATTGACACGATTGCACAAACTTCAAAGAAATCAACAATTGGCCAATTCCAATATTCATTTGTATATCCAGTTCGGATGACTTAATACCTTTTTTATTATCCACATATTTCAATAGGACGATGAACAATTCAAATTGCCTCAGTTTGATTTCTTGGATTGTTGCGATCGTGTTTATATAAATGGTATTCCCTGAGTAAAGCTGCGAAAAGCTCAAATGAACTATTAGGAATGTGCCCCATGGAAACCATTCATAAAATCTCTACTAAAATACAGATGAAGAAGTTCAAAGTATGTGATGGTTTCCTGCGTATCCCCTGGATAATCATCCCTGGAAAAAATTACCCCCCCTTGGAAAACTACTTCCCAAGGAAAATTACCCCCGGAAAATTACCCCACCCCTGAAAAACACCTAGGACAATTACCCCCTGTACTTTAAAGGAGAATTCTAACCTGATAATAATTTGGTTTTAATTAAAATAAAAACAAATAAACAAATCGGTGCTTGATTGTCCTCGGGGGGAGGACGGTGTGTGATTGTCCAAGCTGGTACTTTTCATGGGGAGGGGTAATTGCCCTAGGGGTAATTTTCCGGGCGTTAATTGTCCTCGGAGGGGGTAATCTTCCGGGGGGTAATTGTTTTAGGGGATAATTGCCCCGCTGGTAATTGACTGGGGGGTGATTGTCCAGGGGGTAATTGTCCTAGAACTGGTTTCATGCATGCATTACATATTACACCCACGTTTTCCGAAGTATGCTAATTTATTATCATGTGATTACCACAAATCAATACAATTGTAATACGATAATAAAATAATCAATCAAAAGCATGAACATGATACTTCAAATGGGGAAAATGAAGCATTTGAATAAAAACTCTTCTCTAGAATTACTCACCCTTGTCTATACGTTTGACTTGACAGTGACCTGTCCAGCGGGAACCGCCGTGACAGCGTACGGGTCGATAGCAATGTTTGAGAGTGGCGCCATCAACGGTAGAGCTAACTCAACCAACGCCACCTGTCCCTCCTATACAAAAAGAGGTTAGTCAAATCCAAAGTTTTCTCTGGATGCTTTATGTTGGGAAATTTAAAATGTAAAAGAAATACATTATGTCTGTTTTCCCCTTGCTTAACACATAATCATGAGCAATTAAGCCTCGTTCATATATAATGCGGCAAAACCGCGGTATTTGTTTTAATGATGATGTAAACAGTAATACGCTTCACAATACTATGTCGTATAACACAGAGTTCAGTTAATACGCACAGGACCTGTGTTGCACGCAGTTGCCATTCCTTTACACATGAAAAATAAGAGCTTTAAGTAAATTTGATATTTAGGATGGTAGATTATCTTTTAAATCGACCTGTGATCAATTAATCATTCTCGGTTTAAATCTTAACGCGATTTTTTTCCCTCTTAATTATGATATGTGAGCTCTATTTTTATGTCATACTTTCAGATATATTTGGTTACATGTCTAACAAATTTACATACAATTCAATGACTAACAAGTTCCCTTTTGACAAATTATGCAAATTTAAGCTACTTTACGAAGTTCCTTTACACTCTGCTCAGGCATGTTATGATTATAATAACAAATATCTGGAACTAAATAGCGTTTAATATGGAATATCATCTCTAAGTGATTTAGAGTATACAAATATTAAAGGTAAAGACCAGTTTTGGAAACGCCCCTCTCTCAAAAAGAAATGGAAGCTCTCATTGCCAATCATGTGAAATAATATGTTTTGACTAATACAAATTTTGCCGGGAAAGTCGGGAAACCGCCTACTTATTGATATATTTGGTAAATTATTATATCTATTGGGACCAAATAGATATCGCGCACGTGGTCGCGTAGTCCCATATACATATTTCTGTGTACAGTGCTAATTGTAACTTTACCAAGACTGGGCCAAATTTCTTATCATTTTGATGATTTCAGAACCTTGCAGTACACACCAATACTTATATGATAGATGATCAACCTTTTCTGATCGACTGCACAACGTTTCTTTCACAATGCAATCGCATGACCAGAACTAGTATTTATCTTTAACTGCTTTGAAGGCACGGTAAAAACTAGAGCCCAAGGTGATCTCGAAGTCGAGGAGCATGGTGCAGGTTCGAGATAACCCAGGAGCTATAGTTTAAACCGTACTTCTTTTATACAGCGCATCCCCTCCCTCCCCCCCTGCATCAATTCTCAAGCAGCATTAATCAAAAAATGTAGTTATTCATAGAGTCTAGGGAAGTTTACCAGTCTAAGTGGATTGCGTCGAGTCCTAGCATTGTACGCCCAAGTAGAAGAACTATGACGGGTCAATATGTTGCGCTATAATGCCGAGTAGTCAGTAGAGAATTTGATGCCTGCAGTTTTGACCAATCAGAGGCCTAGAATCTTCCTATGCGGTTTGTAAATATTGTAATGACCCCGGTCACCGGATTTATTCACGCACATAGTGTGCACCATTTCCATTCCTGAAATGGTCATCTTGAGGTCATATGGCAATTTCTATCACAAAGGCTTTGGTCAACCTACGAAGTCCCCGTTTCTCCCCTTGGGTATGGAGTTACAAATGTAGTTTAATGCCTCGCCAAATGACATTAGTGCCGTGTAGGGGATCGAAAATTTGTAGTGTGTCGAAGTCGAGTGGTTTAAGGCGCTTGACTGGAGATGCGAAGGTCGAGGGTTCGAATCCCGACACGGCACTAATATCCTTTGGCAAGATATTAACCTGCACTTGCTACTCTCCACCCAGGTGTTAAATGGGTACCCAGTAGGATGCGACCGTCATTGTTGGTCAAACAGTTTTTGAGCGTCAAGTAACGCCTGGCTGGAATGCTCCCCAGTGTGTGCGGGCAAGCACTGAATCCAATGACCGGGGTAATAGTATATCTGTAAAGCGCTTAGAGACATTAGTAAAACATAAAGCGCTTTATAAAAGCTGAATATTATTATTATTATTATTATTATTATTATTATTATTATTATTATTATTATTATTATTATTATTATTTACAGTCAAGTGCTTCAACAACTCGATTACGTACGACACCTCCTATGGACTACTTGAAAGTTTCTGTACCAATATTGATTTTTTGTTTTGTTACAGGTCAGGCTATAGAAGGTGTTTGTGTAGGAGATTATACCAATGCTTGTAACTGGGTCATACCAGAGATTGACTGCGGGAGGAACTTGACTGCTGAAGAGATTCTTGAGATCATAAGAAACGTCAGTATATTCTTGAATTCAAGGATCATCATTTTGAAACGGTTCTAGGACAATTATCCTCTGGGCAATAACCCCCCAAAAATTACCCCCTAGGACGAATACACCCCGTAAACAATCACCCTAAAGGATAATTATCCCCCGAAGAAAGATCTGCTTTTATTAAAACCAACTTATTATCAAGCTGAACTCCCTTTAACGAATAGGGGGCGGGTGTGATTTTCGGGGGTTTCTCTTTTGGTAACTGTACTTGGTTGTCCTTGGGGGCAGGCGGTAATTGTCCTGGTTTTTTTGTTCAGGGGTGGGGGTAATTGTCTTCGGGGGTAGTTTTCCGGGGGGTGATTGCCCAGGGGTTAATACTCCTGATACGTTTTGAAACGACGTTTTTGGCAGTCAAACTCAATTACAAGTAAATATTATGTCGATGGAATTGAGTCGTCTTGAATAATTCTACAAATTAGTCTCAACTGAAATTTTATTTATCATTTTCATACTTTTTGTGAGGCACAATAATCAGTTTTTTTTTCTTACATAATATTCAGTTCCATTCATATCTAGATTGCAAAACGCTCTCAGGGTGAACATTCAATTAAATACTGTATTTGAGTTACCCGTCATTCGCTTTTATTTACCCTGTTTAATAAAATTATTCATTTGGTATCGCAGGCAGAAATCACAGTGGATAACGCAGCAGATGTAGCTGAAGAGGTGGCGGAAGTCACAGGCATGCTGGGCCAGGATATCTCCCTACAGGGTCTCAATTTAGTTCCTGAACTTCTTGAAGATATCAACGGAGTAAATTCTACAGAAAGAAAGGTGGTTGTCGGTTTTGAGTTGATTTGGGTTTATTTATTTAATCATGGAGAAAAAAAAACCTACCGCTATCAGCTGAATACTGTGAGGAGGATCGTTAACTGAATAGTAACTAAGCTAATTAATTAAACAACAGTACGGTTACTATACTCTAGCCGATATTTCATATCTAAAAGTGCTTAAACACAAGTTTACGGTCCCAATTTCCATTTCAAAAATATGTTTTGTATATTCCTTACATGATAACAGTCTCGATTCAAGTGCTGTCCAGTAATTAATAATGTTGTTAAGGTGATACTTGCATAAACAAACAAAAGCCTTCAGCATTATTCTGTCACGATGCTATCCCAAATAATGCCTGGTGCTCAATTAATCTTTCATTTCTGGAACAATAGGTGGCTGAATCTATAGTAGAAATTGTAAATAACATCGCAGCCTTACCTGACGAACAGCTTGGCATGGCCGAGGAAGAGAATAGCTCGCCAAGCCGTGTTGTCTTGGCTCTCGAAGCACAGCTAGCTGTCGTAGAAGTGAAAAATGGCAGTAGTCGGTTTGTAGAAACCAATGTTGCCGCTGAGGTAGGGAAGACAGTCTGTACTTTTTGATTGTTTAAGAGGAAGAGACATGCAATTTGAGTTTTAAAAATGTCCCATATCAGATTTTACATTCCACTTTGGCTGTCATATCACTTAAATGAGCGATTGAGCGATTAGGTGATTGTACAAAAGGATTATCAGCTCGATGAACTTTCCCGTACGCCATGCTTGATAAGAGTTTTGTGAATCTCAACGAATTTATCCAATCATTAGCCGTGATTTAAATCTCTTTCAGTACCTGACAAACAAAACTAAATTATACACACCACACAGCCAACCATACATGGGAATCGATCCTTGACCGTAGTACATACTAGTACTGAAGAAAAGTGTCATATCGAGTCTAATCGTGATGCAATACGTACTATGTTCACTTGTCATTATATCGTTTCCCTTCACTACCTAGCTCCAATGAAAACAATTCTGGAAATATTACGTTTCTTTTTTATCAGGTCCATAACTTGAGTAGTGTGGTTGAAGGATTCACAGATTTTCATCTGACAGGAATATGTTCAAATATTACGCTGACACAACTTCTTTGATTTTGGAATGATTCTCGTATGGTCAGGCTTGATTCTAAATATATAGTAGCTTTCTCCGAAACAAGTGCACACTTCCACTTCCATTTATTGTTTTCCACAAATTTTGTTTATGTTATATGTGTTAGAATGTCTAGTTACTTTTATTTTGTTAGAGATTAGTGATACATAATATTTTCTAAGCAGCAGTAAACCAATTTGATTAACCTCTTTAGGTCTCTCATTGCAGGGACTGCTTGTATGGACAGCTGCCAACAATTATCCGTTGATACCTAAACTGGCTATTCTTTGTAATTGCACAATATATACAAAACAATCCTTCTTTTGTATTTCCGTTTCAGGTACTTGATGTGAACCCCGATAATATCAGCCAGGGATATACTTTCTTTACGACTGTAACTAATGACGGTGTGAGCATCTCGCAAGAGCCAGAAGCCACCCAGGCACAGGCTACACTCTTCATCCCATCGGGTTTAGCGGACAGGTTCTCTGGACGCAGATGGCGTCTCGTCATCACGACGTATCGCGTGCCAACTCTGTTCCAGGATAGGGGGATTGCACAGTTCAACCAGGATGAGGAAGAATTCAATCGAACCTTGAATTCAAGGATCATATCGGCGTCTATTAATAACGAAAAGGTGGAGGATTTGAGCGAACCAGTCAGGATATCGTTTACTCCAGTGAATCCAGTAAGTAGATAGAGAAATTAATTTATTGAACTGATAGGAAATACAGAATCGCTTAACGTAACTCAATGGATAAATCTACGATGTAAAAAAAACACGAATTGATAGGCAGAGAATACTAAAAGTGGGCAGAAATGGATTGAGCAATTGATGGGTTCATGAGAATACACAAACATTGAAGACCTACGTTAGAGAGAGAGCGGGAGAAAGAGAGAGTTTTAAACAATGTTCCGTAATGATTATGTAGGTGAACATGTTACTCTGTCTAAAGATGCGAAATAAATAGATAAATAAATAAAGAGAGAGAAAGAAAATGAGAGAGAGAGCAAGAGAAAGAGAGAGGGAAGCAGAGAGAGAGAGAGAGAGGGATGCGAAGATAGATAAAAAGAAAGAAAAAGAGAGAGAGAGAGAGAGAGGGGTGGGAAGCGGAGAGAGAGAGAGAGGAGGCGAAGATAGAAAGAGAGAAGGAAAGATCAAAGAAAGAGTGAGAGGGAGAGAGAGAGAGAGAGACTGAGAGGGGTTGGGCGAGGATAGGTTAGGACAATTTTAAAAATATGATGTAAACATCTTACTGTGATGTCGTACGATGATTAGCAAACAAAAATCTGCAGCAAAGAACTTCATAGATTCATCAACGAAACAGGACCAAATAACAATGACAATGAACTTTATTATATTCCATGTAAGAGAAAAAATGTATTTCGTATAATCTCTGTCTTATCTCTTTTTTTCAGAGTGGGACCAATGCTTCGTGTGTATTCTGGGACTTTGACGAGAAAGCCTGGTCTCAACGTGGATGTATCAAGACGAGTAATGATAGCAGTGACAGGATTGAATGCGAGTGTAATCATCTGACTAACTTCGGAGTCATCATGGTACGTGTTGAACTCTTCGTCCGAAATATCTATGATAAACTAAACAATTCTATAAGTTTAACTGAATTGCGTAGGCTAAATCTGTCCGCCAAGAAATGTTTGTCGTATATGAAATTTTTAGCCATGATTTGAATTAGTCCCACATATAAATCAGTTGATCTTATGAGCACAAAACTTTACAGCAGTTTTAAGGTGATAGTATCTTACGGTTTATCAACTATATTTCAAAACAAAAATGTCTTGACCCAAAATGTTCTGTCCTTATCGAAAGTATACGAGTGTGTATAATATATTCGTCAATATTCGTATTATGCTCGTTATGATTTTGTCCCAGTCTTCCATTAGTCTTGGAACACTGTGACGTATTGGTAAAGGCCCTTGACTTAGTAGTCCGGAACCGGGTCGATTCTTATTTCATATTTATTTTGCCTACACTTGCTGCAAGCCGGCGAAGATGGCGTTATCAACGAACTCGTACACCCACTCGAAGATGTTTTCGCCAGGCGTAGAAATTCGGGGATCACGTCATCTTCGACTTGCAGAAAGTAGGAGGAGATCCCGGTGGTAGTGATTATCAAAAATTAAATCGGCCAGATTCTGGACTATTGACACACATACGAGGGTCGTACCCTAGGATCGATTCTCCCCTGTGCTTACACCCTTAGACGAGATGTTTTGCTCACATTTGTTCCTGTTGGCCCAGGGGGATATTAAATGGAGACCTGGCAACACTAGGGTTATATTAATAATTATAAATATTATACATACGAGCCTCTTTTCCCAGATAATAAAATCATGTATTTGATTCTCATTCTTTGATCAAGATCAATATTGTCAGCATATTGCTTTTTCTCTGTATATTTCGTCACTCCACCGGATGGAGAATCAGCCTGAAATATTGTTACTAATGTGGCTGCATTGGGTAAAAAAGACGCAAATATTTTGATGTCAGTATTATTAAGCCTAATATATCAACGTCAAATCTGATAATCAAATCGCAAAATAGGGAATAACTCTTCTTTCAGTAAACGATTCCGGAATCGATAACTGCTTCCGCAGTTAATTTTGAGCGTTCATTTTTTGTTTTCGTCATAGGATATCTATGGAGGAAAACAATTATCAGATAGAGCAGATTTCATTCTTGAGATCGTGAGCTATGTTGGTTGCCTGATTTCAATATTGGGCCTTATTCTGACAATCTTAACATATGCCACAAACAAGTGAGTATGCCTACCATATCAATTGCCAAACTATTATGCGAAATTGTCATCACATATGATAACAAACAATTTTAGTTTAGCACGTGGAGAAGAATCTGATCTCGCTTAAATTCTTATCCTTCTTTGTTTGATTTATAGACATGTACAAATATTTCTTTTTAATTGTTACGAAGACAAAATTAAAAGATAGCCACCAATGTAGAAGGTTTCGGAATAAAGCTGTCAACGGTTGCGTAATTTGAAAATAATGTGATTCTCCTAACCCTAACCTAAACCCTTACTGAAAGAAATCAAGAATTTCTTTCCTGCAAACATACGTTAGATTAAAAGTCTTGTTAGAGCTTTTGAGGAAATACTAAATTTGTACATGTATGTATTTTTTTAGAAGGCGCGATGGCTTAGTGGTAGTGCAGTGGTCTCGTAACCAGGAGGTCCCGGGTTCGGAACAGAGTCGTTGCACTAGTGCCCTTTGGCAAGGCACTAATCCTCAAATTAACAATTCCTTCGGAGAGGACTTAAAACCGTCGGTCCCCTGGTTGCTTACTTATAAGTTTAAAATGTTTTCTTAGCAGTCAGGTTAAACGAACAATCAAACAAACGAACGAACGAAAAAAAATCAACACTGGCTCATGCAATATTATGATAATGCAGTATTCACAGAGTACATAACCTTCTTCTGGATTTCTTTCTCGTCTCTAAGGAAACTTCGAGACCGGAAACCCAACCAGATTCTCCTATCCCTCTCCTGTGCTTTACTTGGACTCTATGTGGTCTTTTTAGTCATGATATCAGTGGACACCGAACGAGATGTGACTGAGCTATCCCCTCTCCCTTGCGCAATCCTGGCTGCATTCCTCCAATATTTCACCCTGGCAGCTATTTTCTGGATGGCCGTTGAGGGCTTCAACATGCATAATCTCTTCGTCCTGGTTCTTAATGCCTATGTGCCACGGTTAATGATGAAAGCTTCGTTGATCGCATGGGGTAAGCTTCATCTGCCTCTTGAATTAATAAAGGGCGTCACTAGAAGGGGGAGATGGGACATGGGTATCCCTTTCCCCTCCCTCATTCCTGTAGGCAAACATATTAAATAAATCAAAAGCAGTTGCTACGCAACGAACGAGAGGGCAGAATATTCACTGTGCGTTATGCGCTGTTTTCCGAGTATTTGGCTTTACTCGGTTTTCGAAGATGTGTCTGACCGTTTGGGCGCCTATAAAGCGAGTAAGTGTATTTTGACTTTTACCCCCCATGCCCTGAAAAGTTAATGTAGGAAATCCATGTTTCACACTTATCATAATTTTTGGCGAGGGGAAAACAATTAGAGAAGTGCCTGTTTGAAGCCCCTTATATGTAGTAAAACTGCTCTGGAGACATTCCTGAACCTGTTTTTCCTGTTTCTCATATTCATTTTATTTTATTTTATTTTATTTCCTTTCATTTCATTTCATCTTATTTTATTTTATTTTAATTATTTTATTTCATTTATTTTTCATCAGGGTATCCCATGCAACAAAAGTTGGTCTTTCATAGGGCCCTGAAATCCATTACAACTATATGCAGTTAAGGAAGATAAAATCCAGTCAAGTAGCATATATACATCAAATTATTATTACACTATCAACTAATTCAATGAAATTGTACAAGAATAAAAACATAATAAATATTAAATATCAATAACGAAGCCGGAAAGGATAAGCAAATATAAATATATTTATAGGTCACTTGCTGAGAGACGAAAATGAAAGAAATATAGAAAGAAAGGAAAACAGAAAGAAAGAAATAAAAAAGGAGAAAGAAGACTAAATAGACAGGGAGAGGAAGAAAAGTACTAATAGGAACTTGACCACACTCAAATTGATTGTTCTTTTTGTAGGTTGCCCTTTGTTAATAGTCGGAATCACTGCAGGTGCTTCAAGACAGTACTACGCACAAACAGATTTGTAAGTTTCATCATGCAGAATATCTTTTTTTAACACATTATATTTTGTGTATTCCTCTGCCGTCGAAGGTAGTGCAGGAAGAATTACTTGCGCATTATAAAGGCAACGGTGTAATAATTCATATGCGATTTGTTACGAACCTTATACATATTCATGACGCAAATTTATTGCAAGTCTTTGTGATCGTGTTATAACTCAGTTCAGAAGTAGAAATCCGTTCAGATGATGTTTTATTTGATTTATGTATTGTGTTATAGTTGCTTCCCTGCACTCTGGCCTCTGATCGGTGGTCTGCTGATACCTATTGGTGTCGTCATGATCTTCAACTTTGCCATCTATGGTAGAGTCCTAATGCGACTGAACAAAACTATGAAAGGAAGACACCTTGACAAGACAGAGAAGCGCCAGCGGATTCGACGTTTCCAGAACGCAGTTTGCATCTTGACTCTAATGGGTCTCACGTGGTCTATTGGTTACCTGAGCATCATACAACCAGCCAGTGCGGTTGTGCAAGGAATCTTCACCGTACTGAACTCTCTTCAGGGGTATTTCATCTTTATGCTTTATTGCGTCAGACAGCCTCATGTTCTCATGATGTGGCGTTCCCAGTTCAAATGCTGCTTACCTAAATCTTTCACGACGCCCTCTGCGGTCAGTTCCGTTTCTGGACAAACCACCACATCAAGACCTGACGCACAGCTCGTGTCCGATTCGGACTGCAGCAAATTCCGACCAGAGGGAGTGAGCCTAGCTCTGCCGGAGAGACTTCCTAGAGCTTCGTATAATAAGGCTGTGCAGAGTGGCAAAGATACTATGTAGAACTGATAGATTTGTAATTGAACAATTTTGTTGTAAAATTTAACATAAATAGGTTTTTGGTGCATTTATAGCAGCTTATTCGGACCATTGTATGGCTTCATCACTACTTTCTTCTGTTACAAACCTACTTGTAGTAGATTAAATTTCCGTTGATTATCATTATTCAATCTGTAGAAGGTGAACATATACCTGGAGGGTTTAATGTAATAGGATCATTCCATTTCACGAGTGAGTGAAGGAGAAGTAGTTGATAATGAAATTCAGAAGTTGCAGAGAATCCAAAACTCTGCAGCAAGGTTGGTTACTCGCACTCGAATTCATGATCACATTAGCCCAGATTTAGAAAAAAAATTCATTGGCTTCCAGTAAAACAACGATTTGATTTTAAGATTTTGTCATTGGTGTTCTTGTGCTTGCAAGGATTAGGCCCTGATTACTTACAACAATTGATAACAAAATATTGCCCGGCAAGAAACCTTCGCTCGAATTCCTCCCTCACTATCAACAAATTACTATGGTGCGAGATCCTTTTAACTGGCAGCTGCAGAGTATGGAATAAATTACCTAATGATCTTGAGCAGGTAGATGCAGTAGAAAATTTTAAGAGTCTCTTAAGGACACATTTCTTTCGTTTGTTAAAATAGTAAAATGTTATGCCAAAGCAGTTATTCTTTCTCTCTTCCCTCATGTCTGCTATTATCCCTTCTTTTCTTTTTTTTATTTCTGAACGCATACAAATTCAATTTAGGTGATATAGATTTATTTTCTTCAGAAAAACGAATCAAGCATTCAAGTGAACCAGTCACATTGTTGTAGGTTGATGAAAAAACTGCGTAATTTTTGTATGAAATGTTACTTTTTGTATTCCTTCTACTGTACTAACCCTCTAACATGCAAACAATCCGGAACAAATCCTCCCAACCATTTTTGAAAATTTCCCAACCGTTTTTCCATGAAAATATGACACAAAACAGGCTTTTAAATATCTCTCAACACTTAAATGTTTGTAATAATAATAATTATAATAATAAAGGTGGCTTCTTATATAAAGCACATGTCCGTCAAGTCGTGACGCTTTTTGCGCTTCAACATTATCACCCCGGTCATAGCTGGCAGCCCATAGAACAGTTCACGGTTAGCACATGTCCCGAATATCCACATTCCACATATCTTCAAAACATGAAAAGGTCCCACTTTGTACATTTTGAAATAATCACTCTTACAGCGATGGAGGTGCTACATAAATAGCCTTTGTTTCCCCCTTTTCAAAGAATACTTCCACCTGTGCATCATGGAGTGCACTGCTTGAGCATAACTGAATAATGACTACATAACTTTCATGGGCACGTTTTCAGTAATTTGTCTCCATGTATTTCACAATTTGGTTTGCAATGACCTTTATCTGCTCATGCTCAGACTGCAACTATGAACTGGCTCATTATGTAGCGCTCTGGCATACCAGGTAACCCTTTTACACCTGGGTGGAGAGTGACAAAAGTGGATTAATGTCTTGCCAAAGGACGTGAGTGCCAGGGTGGGGTCAAACCCCGACCCTTGGATTGAGAGTCAAGTGAATGAACCACTATACCACGACACCTCCCATGGAATGGTAAATAGATCCAATCCATTGCTTTGTGACGATTTAAATTCACCTAGAATTTAATTAAATGATAATAATATAGTCTGGAGAATTAAGGAATCGATCAGATCAGTTTTTCCCCAATTTGTTATATTTTACTTTCCAAGATAGCTCTCACAGATACAAAGGCTTGAATAGTCAAGAACTCGTCTATTTATATTTATCCATGTATGTTTTTAATGTATACTGACATTATTATGTATTCAGAACTGATCCAGTTCTGTTTAATCTAAGTTTATATTTCTCCATATACTCTGTTTTAATGTATACTGAATATATTATGTATTTAGAACTGAAAACAAATGAAATTAAAAAAAAAAATAAAAAAAATAATCGTTTCCTTATGCCGATGAGAATAGTCTTGCACAGTTTTTACATTGTATTGGTGATCCGACATCATTGTCTTCATTAACTCATTGCCTACTGGTACCGAGTGGCCCATGCATTAAGCCTATGGGAATGAAGGAATGAAGTAGTCAGCGGGTTTAGTAAACTATAAGGTTACAGTTGGAATATAGCCTTCCAGTTGGGGGTAGTGAACACACGCCTGGCCCTATGAGGCTACTTGAGCGAACCCTTGAGATAACAATGCTGAACTTTGATACGCTTACTTGAGGTTTAATACAAATGTAATGAAGAATTGTTGAAATATTTGGCTTACTTCTCATAATTACAATAAAAAAGTGAAGGCAAGTATCAAGTTCTACGAATTTCAAGTTATTCTCACAAATTCACATAAATAACAATAATTCTAGTATCACCGATTTAATTAGGTGAGTTGCACAAAACTGTTTCTTCTCCTGTTGAAAGACAGGGCGGGGGTGTTTGTAAATATAAAGACAAATATATTATTCTTAGATTTTATTTCCAAAATATATACATCGGATGTACTAAATATTATTTTTGGCGACAATAGCCACACCTAAATAATCGCCATTGAACCAAAACAGAAGAAGAAAAAGAAGCAGAATTTGTGGTCGCCAAAAGCAGCGCAGTATACGATGAGAGTAAAACGTTGACTAAGACCTGAACAGATGATGTAGAAAATGGCTACTCTCACCTCCTCCTCCTGCTCCTCCCCTCCTTCTTCTCCCCTCTCTCTCTCTCTCTCTCGCTCAATCTTGCATTCTGCTCTCCAAAACTTTTCACTAATTAGGATCTCTATAATTAATTAACCCTTTTCCTTTCTCACCACTCTTCTGAACACTAGTCGATTCCTCTTTTTTGGAAGAAAAAAATTGTAAAAATTGACAACTGACAAGTACCAGTAATACAAAATCACACTTAAAATATCATGATGAAAATATGGAATAATATAATTTATACTGCAAGACTTACTGAAAAAGAACAGCCCCAACATGTAGTACCGAGACTGAGAAAGAGGGAAACATAGAGCGAGAGAGGAGGGTTATTTTGTATACTGTACACCTCATCAATTCAGCTTTGAAAGGCTGCTATTGAAGTTTTTATCTCACTAACCATTATGAATCATTGAATGATATATCTCTTGTCACTACCAATGAAAAGAAACGAACCAGAAAATCATAACAGATGTTATCGTTCAGATCGATATGAGAAAATCAGACTTCGGTTTAGCTCACTCCGTACTCACCCCGTCACTCGTATTGTTCTTGCCTTCTTGGTGTGTTGAAGCTGGTTCTCTACATTGTGGTTTTGAAATTGTAAAGTATGATGTTCATATTTTTTTACGGAGATCTTCATATGCGGAAGTTTGTTCTCTTCCTTGGGGCCTTGGTATTGTGCGTATGGCTAATATTGTATAACGTGGGAGGTTCAGAGAGATTATGGTCTCGCCCTGGTCCATGGTCTCACCATGCCAATTTATATCGTGTGGATACAACAGAGACAAAAGAGGACAGTAATGGTATGTAGAAAGCAAATCAAAATGGTTTATGCAGTAATGAAGTTTGTTTCGTACTCTTGCTTATTAATTTTACATTCAAACTGGGACTATGATTTATTTGGGGAATTTTGATATGCCTGGCTCAGTGGCGTATCAAGAAGGGGGCTGAGGGGACAGGTGCCCTGGGCGGAAAAAAATGGAGGGGGTGCAAACAACACAAAATAGAGAAAGAAAAAGGGTAGAGAAGGAAAAAGAATCTTGATTAATTAAGGATTATAGCGCCACAGATGCGATAGAAATACATTCTATGGGTTTATAGTTCGAAAATATTCTGAAGCTCGGTCTCTTCATTCCCTTGAATAATGATCTTGTCCAAGGATTTTGTAACTTCGCTTCCCGAAATAAGGTATAATTTATTAACTGCCCTTTTATAGGGCTTAAAATTGAAGAAAGAAACAAAAAAATAATTAGAAAAGAAAGCGGAATTATCGTTGCTTTTCTCGTTCTTAAGTAACATTCATGAGCCTCTTGTTAAATATTTCTTCGCCCCTTCCTGAACAAGCCTGTAGTAGCATTAGCAAAGGTTCAACATATAACTGATATTGTAAGTTTCGGTTGCCATATTACAATTCTGGACATGATTCCCCTCGATTTCTTCAATTGCGCCCCACTTGAGGAAGCAGTACAACTGCTTATCAAAGGTAAAAACTTATAATTATGCCGCTCCCCCGTAATCTTTTTCTGGGTAAAAAAACATGAAAATGGATTTTTAATCATTAACAATTTTGAAAAAAATATATCGCTGATCACTTCGTTTCCTCTCTTGTAATGTTACATGGATAATATGCTTAGCATCTAGGCCGTTTGTAGTGCCTCGTATCTCGGCCTAGTCCCGCATATACCCGTCAATTGGAACTTCTGAGGTGACTGAGCAAGGAGGATGTAAAATGTGAATTATTTACAATTTTGAGACATTGAAAAACATAAGAGAGACTGCAAAAGGTGAGGAGACTTCGCAAAAATTTGCAGCAATAAGTAGGGGGGCTTTTGATCTTCGAAAAAGTCTCAACTGTAATAGGTTAACGTGCAAAGACAAGTCTTTTAAGAAAAATTATTCTCCCCCTAGAATCTCTCTGAAGGATGTGAAATGGGATTTATATGCAATTTGAAGACATGGACTACCATATAAAACATAAAGTCGAAAAGCTGAGGGGACTCGCCTAAATTTGCAGCAATATGCCTCTTTTTTTGTCTTCCCAACCACATGACAAGGCGATTCGCCTCTTTGATAAAACTGCGCATGCGCATTCCATTAAATGAAACAACTCGGCCCCGTATAGGTTGACCCGGGAAAACAAGGTTTTTGAGAATGGTTATAATTCCCCTAGTACATGGCCCGCGGAACGGCGGGACTCGGGGGCTCGAGCGAGCCCCCCCCCCACACTTTCTTGAAAAGGTTTGTTAAAGAGAAATAGAAAGACAGAAAGAAAGAAAAAAATAGAAGCTATATCTTTAATGGTTAAATTGTAAAAATCATACTTAATGGCGATCCTGGAAACGGAAAACTTAAACTTAGGCGTAAAGCGATTTACTGCAAGGACGAAATGTGAAAAATTCAGACATGATTGGCATTAAATTCTACGGGTTAGTCGGTTCGTATATTAATTGTTAAATAAAAAAAATTATACATTGTGCTCTATACCTCAAACTCGAGTTTTAGGTACTTAATATAATGAGCACCTTAGTACCCAAGCAAATATTGAAGGTCCCAACCAAGGCCACGGCGAAAAACTAATTTTTAATGCTGGGTGCGTGACAACATTTACCTAAAAGCGCGATCTAGCGAACACAATTCAGCAATAAAAAATACATCATTAATAAATGACGCATGACGGATTTCAGATGATTTGAAGCGGAAATGTAATAAACCCAAACGTCTGAAATATGTGGATGGCTACATGTGTGGCTCGTTGTGGGCTTTTAAGGAATTAAAATGATTTAGGATATTTCATTGATTTTTGATTATTGAAAATACACACCATCAAAAATTATTATAGTCTCATAAATTATTCTACGCCATAATCATGATGGAAGGTTGACATGACCACAATGACTTTATAGCAAGCACAAATTGTAATTGGTTGTTCAGCTGCATCCTTCAATTTTCATTGACCAAAATGTCACTGTGCATTTGTAATAGGCCATTTTTGTAATGTAACTAAACTTATGTATATGACTTTGTGAAGCGCCTCGATAGGAATCATGTCATTTACCTGTTACTAATAAATATATCTGAAAAGTCAGAATTCAAATAGCATACATTACTTGTTGCTAGGTAGAAAAAAACATTACTGCTTGCCCTACCTTACAACACGTAATGTATGCAATTTATAGTCTGTCAATTGAAATGCATTTATTCGTAGTAGGTGAATGAAATAATTTGTAAAATGGCACTTAACAAAGACTCATGCATTAAATTTGATTAAATCAAGAAAATGGCCTTTTGAAATTGATCGCAATTCGAAAATCGATGTTTGAACCTCACTGATTTCTTTGTGTGTGAATCCCTCTATTGCAAATTGATCGCGACTGAAAAATCGATTTTTGAATCTCACTCATTTCTCTTCGTGTGAATCATCACTATTGAGATAAAATGAAAGATAAAATCTGAGATAAAAGGTGGTCTCAGAATATCGATTATTCTTTTCAAAGAGAAGTGAAATATTTAAAAGATAAAATCATGCTCAGAATACCACCATTGACTTAAATAAAATAGAGTTTTGTTCCAGAACATTCTAAAAATACTCTGCATGCGTGGGAACGGAGTTGACCAGGAGCATGACGCTCCCACACAGTAGAAGGGGATATACTGCCCTGTGCGCCAAAAAGTCTACATGCACAATTTTTTTCAAAACCAATTTATTAATTAAAAAGAGCGAGTATAACATTCTAATACACAGTATTACGATAGGACCGAGCTCCATATCAGATTGAGAATGCAAATTAGGAATATTTTAGAAAAGAAAAACAAACATTGGTTTCCAGGAATTTACATTCTACGGATGTAGTATATTTTGGAACTGAACGTTATTATGTATAAGTGTATATAAAATATAAAGTGAGTAGGTAGGACCATTGTTCGCCTAGCTATTTTTTTTTCTTCATCCTTACTTACCAATCATTTATTCCACTGAAAACCGCCTGGGTTCACCAGTGCATATGTGAACACGCTTCTATGGACAGTCTGGCGAGCATACCTATCCAACTTAGATCAATCCGTGAAATAGTCATGATCAATAAAATGATGTTATGGACCCCATGTAAGCTTAAGTAGGATCAGTTTGAGAAAGAAGAATATTATCTTTTAATGGAAGAAAATGTTAATCGAAATGCTTTATCGGACATTTTTTGGACATTTGACCACATACCGATTTGATTGATTCAAGGAAGTATAATATGTGGAATTGTGAACTCAGCTACGCAACAGCCCAGATCTTTTACAATTAAAGAGCAATAAAGAACCTTTCACTTTCTTATTTTTACTAAAAGGGACAGTCGCTTCATATGATTGTGAAAGACCTGAGGGGATTCACCTTGCACAAGCTCACAGCTTACCTAGCATAGCTCTTCTCAGTTTCCCGGGCTCGGGAAACACTTGGGTACGATACCTGATAGAGATTGCTACTGGAATCTACACGGGCAGTATATATACTGATAATAACCTATTTCGTGGTGGTGAGTACAGCTATAATAACTCAAGTCTGAAATGTTCAAGAAAAAAACGAATCCCAACGTCTGCCAATCACTCCTTTTGTGACAATGATTACTGGTTTAAGCAACTTATTGCGGGGAAACAGTGCCACTTTTCCCACTGATATACCCTACATGCATACCAGAACTTCCACTTATGATTTTCTTAACTCTTGAAATTAAGGTATGTATAACGGCACGTATGTATTAACATTACTAAGTTATATGTATGAAAATAATTGATGAAGAAAACTAAATTTGCCCATTATTTCGGACCTTTTAGCTTTCACAGAAACCACATCTCGACCGTCAAGGAAACAACTTTGAGAACTCCTGTCCTAGACCCTTGCGGTTAGTTCAAACAATTCAGAACGGACGCAAAAGACAGCAAAATTTGCAGATCTTTTATCAATATTTTAATAATTTCACACCCAATTCCAAAGAAAATAAATCGTTCCTTGGTAAATTTAAATTCCTCTTTCTATTAGTTACATCAGATTTTTAAAATCTTACCGATTTCTATGAGATATGAAACTGTCCACTATTAAATGCCTAGGTAACATTTGTCCCGGGCGCCGTACGATAAAATGTTCTACGATTTTCGTGCTATTTTGGGGGCATCGAAGGAGGCTACGGGCTACGATGTTTGTGTTTACATCATCTACGAGCATCGTGCAATTTCTTGTACTGGCCCTCGGGGGCAGGCCGGGGCGAATCCGTACAGAGGCTGCTCGGAGATTGTACGGAAATCGTGCAATTTCAGTGCAGTAGCCGTGCAGTCTCGGCACGGAAATCGCACAGCTTCCGTGCAGAGGTTGCGCGGAGAAGGCGCGATGACCGTGCAGCCGCCGTGCCGATATTGAGCGTTATTTAGCCCCCATGTTCACCGAAAAATCATGCGTTTGATGCACGATCAGCTTGAGGCCTCCGCGCGATGCCCGTGCGGGGATAGTGCAATGCCACCTACGACATGTCTACGGACTACGGGCTTACGATTTTTCAAATTTGTATAACTTCTCGCGAAAAAAATCGTAGAGGCCGTGGAGCCCATGAATCCGTACGAAAATCGCACGGCCGCCTCCCGTCTCCGCACGGAGGCCGCACGGAAAAAGGATACGGGCAGGATACGGGCTCCGTAGACTAATCGCAGGCCAAATGTAATCCATGCATAATGCCTGGATTACATTTGGCCTGCGGCCTCTGCGATCTTGTTTCTCAGAAAGTTATACAAATTTGAAAAATCGTAAGCCCGTAGTCGTTAACATGTCGTAGGTGTCATTGCACAATCCACGCACGGGCATCGCGCGGAGGACTCGCGCTGATCGTGCAGCTTTTTCGGTGAACATGGAGGTAAAAAACGCTTAAAAACGGCATGGCGGCTGCACGGTCACCGCGCCTTCTCCGCGCAACCTTTGCACGAAAGTTGCACCGGCTCCGTACGATTTCCATACAATCTCCGATCAGCGTCTGTGCGGATTTGCCCCGGCCTGTACAAGAAATGGCACGATGCTCGTAGATAATGTAAACACAAACATCGTAGCCCGTAGCCTCCTACGATGCCCCCAAAATCGCACGAAAAATCGTAGACTAATTTATCGTACGGCGCCCGGGGCAAATGTAATCCAGGCATAAATAAAGTAAGGTCATGCGCGAACTTGCGTGAATCTTCACTGTAAACCTCAGCCTATTTGCTGCAGTCTTTGTTTCTCTCATGTCATTTTATGATTTTTCTTGTTGATATTCTTCATTTTCAACTTCTTTCATCTTCTCTCTCCATCTTTCGCTCTCATCGAGCTAATTTCGACGAGACAATCACTCCAGTGAGCGAGTTAGTTTATTAAGGCTATGTCTCACAAGCGACACTTCCCGATTTGCACTTCAATTACCCCATGACGTCATCAAATCGGGCCTCAATATTCTCGCGAAACTTGCGATCAAACATGGTTTAGAATACGATTTTTAACGTAGTTGTTCTCCTAAACGCAACTTTTTAAAGTGATGAACTAAACGCTGTTATGTTTTTCATGCACTAAGCTTGAAAAGGGTGTATAATTTGACAGTTTTCCTTTTTCTTCGGTATCCCCTGTTAACATAATTTATATGCCTAATCGAAATTTTCTTCTGGTTGAAAGTGAAAAGTAAAATTGAAAGTAACTAAGGTGTCAAAAAGGTTCCACCAGCCATAATAAATAATTGCGTCGTTGGTAAAAGTTTAAAATATGCTTTAAGCACTCATTTCTACATAGGCCTACTCTATAGGTTACACGTTAAAACCTGCCTGTGGCCATCATGAATAAAGGTACAAGACTTTTGTTTGTTAATCCTATCATTATTAGCAGTATCCCTATCGGTTTAAAAAATTTGCCTATGATGAATCTGATGAGGGTGATTTCCGATTACTCTCTACTGTATAGGTTTCAAAGGAGAGTCCGAAAGGCCCGGATGTGGCTGTACAAGCGTTGTCAAGATGCATGAAATAGGAGGTCCTATTCGTCGTATCCCGTGGCAACGGGCGATTCTATTGATGAGGAACCCATATGATGCAATGATCGCTGAGAAGAAAAGACAATTAACACAGAGTCATACAGGACAGACCAGTGAAAGACATTTCAATGGCACAGGTATAATTTTGTTTCTACATATTTTTTTCAGTAAACAAAGATCTCAAGAATTGTTTTGATGGTGGGGCTTGCATAGCTTGCTATGCCTATGAGAGAGAGAGAGAGAGAGAACATTCGTAAAACCAATACTGCTTGATTTGTATTTCTTGACCTGGTAGAACCATCGGAAAAATAAAAAGATGTCCAAAACAAGAGCTCAAGAATGTTTCAAGAAGGACAAAATATTATCTCTAAATGCAAATGAATACCAACTTGGCAGACAAAAGGTTTGTAAAAAGTAATAGGTCTATAATGTTTTCTGCTCTCTTCAAAAAGTCAGGGAGGTTGAATTCATAATCATCGAAATGTTTATATATAAACATTCTGTATTAACTCTTGTAGATTGGAACGAATATGTGCGGAAAGGGATTACATTATGGAGCGAGACATTGGATGAAGCAGATTCTTTCTTCAACAATACCCTTATCATCCATTATGAAGACCTGAAAACAGACCTGGGGACCCATCTCCGCATCCTTCTAAACTTCATCACGGCTAATACAAGCTCGATGGCACTAGCCATCTCAGAAGAGCGTTTTCGCTGTACGCTAGACCACTCTAAAGGAAACTTTAAGAGAAACAAAACTTATATGACATTTGATCCTTTCACGATTGAATTGAGAGCCCTCGTCGATGAAAAGATTCGATATGTTATGAATAAATTGCGGGGAATGGGTTATCCGTTACCATCGTATGCCATAAATTACCCTCCGCCAACTTCTCAACCAAATTCTTAATTTTAATTCGATTTGGTTTATTTGTATTTGTATTTATGGTCTTTGTCCAAAGTTACAAACTAATTACAACACAATCATGATAATAAACAAATTATGTAATTAATACGCCCTCAACGTAAAAAAATTACATTGTAATACTTAAATATTCACGAAGAGGGCTTGCCATATAAGCTTTATAATTCCTACATACAAAAAGTGTTATTAATCGACTCAAAATTCCATACAAGCAGAATATGAGCCATATCGAATGTAATATATCAAAGCATTGTCCCGCACCAGACTATGATGCAAATTTGATTTTAAAAAAGGTCAAAATGTTGTTTATTGTCGTCAAAATATCCAGTCATCTTTATATAGAGCATGGACGTGATAATGTCGACATTTTATATTTTATTCCCAAATCGCGTAGATGAATCATTTATTACCAAAGAACAGCCAGTAGCTATTCAGTGATCATTACTTTTTTGAACAAAAAAATATAGGGACATTTTGATAATATTTTAACTTCTTAGTGACAAATCTCTACATTTTTTGGGGGAGAAAAGTGTCATCATTTTACCGGTCACCAAACAATTTGAATATCATTAATTATTGATAACAATTTCCCATCTTGAAATAACGCATACGGATGACGCCCCGCCGCTTCATGACTTTATTCTTTCGAGTCTTGCGCATCTTTTAAAATAATTTTTTGAAAATCGGACCTACCGTTAAAAAGTCACGTGACCTTTTGTCTTTACATGTCGGCCCGAAAATCGCTTATTTTCGTGATTTGTGTACAAAATATATCGAAATATTATTTTTCCTAAAAAGAGATAAAACATTGGTTATTTGGTCTTGTTTAAAGTGTAGGTGTTTGTTTTGGGGTCAAAATAGTTAAATTATAGTTAGAAATGAAATAAAACAACAAAAACAATAAAATACATAAGTTAAAAAAACAATGAAATACATAAGAAATTATCAAAACAAGAGATAACATAAGGAATAACCTAGCTTTCCAAAAAAAATTTCGTATTATTATTCCAAATGGTCTAACAAATATATATAGAGTGGAAAAGAAAGCTTAAATATGAAGAATATATGATTTATGGGTAAAAATATGAATTTTTTTTCCGTGTTAGTAATTGTAATTGTGTGATACTTTGTATACTCCTTTTTTACGCTGTATGTTTGTTTATTGCTTGGCAAAATAGATAAATAAATTGAATTTAAATGAATTGAAAATGAATGAATAAATTAATTCAAAACAATTATTGCAACGTCAAAATGACATGTCCACAAATTCTAGGCATGCTTGTGAAAATTCCACCAGTCATTCATGGACTCCGCACAGTAGTCTAACGGTTCGTTGTGTACAATGCTTGCACATATCTGTATATGTTACACATCATCCGTTTATATACACACTCAAATACAACAAATCACAATGGGTTATTTCCCAAAATGGCTATATTCCACTTCACACCAATTCCTTGGCAAAAAATACCCTGCAGACATACCAGGGCCAAGAACAAGGTCAAGAGCAACATCTTTCTTATGTTACAGACCTACCTGTAGTAGATTACATTTCCCTTGATTATCATTATTACATCTGTAGGAGGTGAACATGTTACTGGACGGTTTTAACAGGATCATTTCCATTTTACGAGTGAGCAAAGGAGAATTGGTTTGGTACATGTTTTGTTATGATATATTACATTATTGTGAATATTTTATATATTATATTTGAAATGAAGATGACCAATACGTAGTCAAGTGATCTCATGCAAAACCATCAAGCTCAAACAGATAGTTCTGTGTGTCGTGTACGAAACCAAAGCATAATGTTATTATATATAGATTGACAAATTCAATAGAGAATTTTATATCAATGTAATACATATTATGAATGAAACGTTATAAATATTAAAATGAGAATGTAAGATTAATGAATTAGTGATTTACAACCTTTTCATTTAAAGCCGACCTACAGATAATTTTGTTGTGTGATTAGTTTTTTTTTCTAATCTCGAATTTTTAAACATGAAATGTAGAAATTTAATTTAGATGAGATATTTTTTTTCTCTCCTGAATAACGAAACAAGCATTAATAAGACGTGAGGATTTTGATTCTTAAAAGTGATGTTCTTGAATTTGCTTAATAATATCTTGCCTTTTGCAGCGGATCTTATTTATCTTATCCAATTATATGTTCTGTGTCGTTTTATATACTATATTATGTATAGGCTATATATATATATTTGAATATTCGAATGGGTTATATTTTACTTTCCAAGATAGCTCTCACAGATACAAAGGCTTGAATAGTCAAGAACTCGTCTATTTATATTTATCCATGTATGTTTTTAATGTATACTGACATTATTATGTATTCAGAACTGATCTAAGTTTATATTTCTCCATATACTCTGTTTTAATGTATACTGAATATATTATGTATTTAGAACTGAAAACAAATGAAATTTAAAAAAAATATAAAAAAAATAATCGTTTTCTTATGCCGATGAGATTGCACAGTGTTTACATTGCATTGGTAATCCGACATCATTATCTCCATTAACTCATTGCCTACTGGTACCGAGTGACCCATGTATTAAGCCTATGGGAATGAAGTAATTCAGTAGTCAGCGGGTTTAGTAAACTATAAGGTTACAGTTGGAGTATAGTCATCCAGACTTTGCGTTATGAATTCGATTTGGGTAGGAAATTATTGATTGCAGGAAAATTTTCGCAGGAGCACACTTGTCTTACCACCGTCAATATTAGTTAAACAGAGAATGATATGATTTTCTTCTCTTTTCCCGTTTGGCTTGACTGTTGATATCAAGCTAATAAATCAACATGAAAACAACCCTGTGATGTTTTGGTGACTAAAATGACGTATGATCTAAGTCAATATGTTTATGATAACGATCTCTCACCAACTCTCTTTCTCTCTTTCTCTCTCTCGTCTCACACACACACGCGCACAAACAAAACACATACGCACACCCTCACACTCTCTTTCCTCTATATTTCTTTCTCTCTCACTTACCTTTTCCTTTTCCCTCTCACACGCGCGCTCTCTCTCTCTCTCATTCCTCTATACTCTCCATGTATCTCTCACACATATTCATAAATAATACACCGTGCTTACGAGAACAATAAAACTACCAGCCAAACTTAATGTATAGTCATGTGACTTTTGCGTGGCATTTAATTAGATATGTTGTTGTTGAGTACACCTTAAAGTCATGCAGTGAGTTCAAAAGAAAAACAAAAGGAAATTGATAGACTGCTGAATAGATAGGGAGGGAAGGCGAGAGAGAGAGAGAGAGAGGGGAGAGAGCGAATGGGAGAGCGGGAGGGAGGACGAGAGATAGAGAGAGAGAACCATATAGGAGCGTCAGGAAGAGGTATAGAGAGAAAGAGAGACGAACAGGAAGTATGTTGGGAGTGAGAAGGGTGTTAATGGTAAAATAAAAGGCAATTCCAAAATTTCCTGACAAGCAAGCGAAAAATATTAATTTATTTATGAAAATAATTGTAATAATAAACGGAAAAAAAGAACAAAGATAGTTAGAAATAAATCGATGAATGAATAAAGAAAGAAAAGAAGAGAGAAAAAGCGAAATTGAGAAAAAGAGAACATTAAGAAAGCATGAAAGAAAGACAGAAATAAAGAAAACATAAACAAAGAGAGGATGGAAGAGAGAAGGAAAGAAATTTCATTTGACAAAAATAAACATTTGTTAATATACCTGATCAAGGACTGCCGGTTTGGGCGTTGGACCACGGACCCAAAGTACCTACTTAACCCCCATAAAAAAAAAAAAAAAAAAAAAGAAAAAAGAAACACATCCCTCGTGAATCTTTACTTTGAGGAGTGTCATGAAAAACATATTCCAAACAGTAATATATTTGGGAGACAGCAAGACCTATCATGATTATATGAAACTATCTGAGTGAATAAACAGAAGTATAATGCGTTTTATGATATATATCACACGTGAACACAAAAATAACCACTCGCGAACACTTATGAACTTTAGAAACATCGGAATTATTATAATTGGGGGAAAATTAGATGTTGGTATTTCCGTGTTATAAGGTCATGCATTCCCTACTAAAAGTGTATTTCCTACTTTCCATAATATAGGTAACAGCGAGATCTATCATTTTATGAAATTGAAACTATCAGAGCGTAGCGAGAGTCGTTGTATAGGATCACGTTGAATGGGTGTAGTCATATTTTCTTGGACATCTGAGTGAATGAACAGAAATATAATGCGTTTCAGGATATATCACGTGAACACAACAATAACCACTTGCGAACACTTATGATCTTTAGAAACATCAGAAATACTATAATACGGGGAAGAAAAAAAATAGGTGTTGGTATTTCCGTGTTATGAGGTCACGCATCCCTTACTTACAGTTTATGGAATTTACTTGAAGTGATCGTCATTTGATTTATCGATTCTGCCGAATTGAAGTCTTTAGGCCCAAAGCTTCACGAGAGGATTCTCCATCCCCGAGGCTACACAGGTAAGCTAAAAATGATATTTATACAAACAATTATATACAAAGAACTATTTTCCAGAAGACTGTATTTGAAGATGACGATGATGATGATAACAGTGATGATGACGAGTTTAATTACTGTTAGCATTATTATTATCATCATTAGTAGTAGAAGTAGATGACTGGATCATCAGCTGGGATTGTTTGAAGTTTTCTAAATTGTTTATGAGGACATTTTGAACTCATCAGAAAAAATCACTTAAACAATAATCGCTAATCACTAAGCGAGATTTGTTTAACCTACCTATTCAAAATGTTTAATAGGGTTGAATGGATACAAATATTGAGAACCGCTCCTAAAATTGTTGGATTTTAGGATGTTTTTCGTCCTGAATAAAGTGTACCCAATGATTTTATTATTTCAGTACACTGACATCATAGGAAAATTATCCTAATGGATTAACAATGAGCTACGAACTTCGTATATAAATATAAATATATATATATATATGTATATATATATATATATATATATTATACTGTTTGCTAGTACAGTTGTTTTGATGATAATTGGGAAACTCACCCTTATTTTAATTTAATTAGGACACACAAACAAATAATTCTAAACAGTCCAGTATTATAATATTATAAAGAAATTCAAAGGTTCATTATAGGTTTTGGATTTCTATATAACATAACAAAGTAAAACAAGTCGTTCACTTTGGCGGTAGATGACAATCAAAGTATTAACAAAGTATAATAATGAATTATACACGGCTGATAAAGGAGGAAACGACAAACCGTTCGAATTATGCATTTTCGTGGCTTTTATTTAACATTGGATTCTGTCATTTGTACATGTATCATTTTACCATGGCGGTACATGAATTCACGCCAATTATTATAATTGCATTACACACATATTTGAGTATCCAACCCAATTACAGAACTAGTGCTGGAATCTAAGCTGTAATCTGCACCCCATACATAAACCTTAAAATCAAATATGTGAAATCCAATCGTGTAGCCAGAGAAGGGTTAAACCACGGCTAGAAACCCCTTCTCGTAAACGAATGTCCCTCTGCATTGCCACGAGCACCCCTCGCTAGCCGTCAGGAATGCCCGATCAGACGGGGAAGATTTGTATGTAACCCGGATGCACCACCCATTCCCAGCTCTCATCAACGATTCCAGCAAAAGTGCATTACACACAAATTTGAGTATCCAACCCGATTACAGAACTAGTGCTGGAATCAATGCTGGAAAATGAGGAAATTTGCACCCCATACATAACCTGATATCCAAGCGTTTAGCCATCAGGAATACCGCCCGATCAAACGGGAAAAATTTTAAGTAACCCGGGTGCACCACCTATTCCCAGCTCTCATCAACGATTCCAGCAAAAGTGTTCCCAGGCTCCATCACTTCCCTCAGGTATACCTCCCCGCATGTAAAATCGAGCGAGGCTCCTGAATTACTCGTCTTACGAATGGTAATATAATTATTATATGTAAGTGTGATGAAGGCCCAAATTGATAAATTCCGCCAACGAGCAAATTAAATAGCTCGC
>CP137681.1:28874812-28920991 GCA_037976565.1 Mesocentrotus franciscanus
GCAGTAGCCGTGCAGTCTCGGCACGGAAATCGCACAGCTTCCGTGCAGAGGTTGCGCGGAGAAGGCGCGATGACCGTGCAGCCGCCGTGCCGATATTGAGCGTTATTTAGCCCCCATGTTCACCGAAAAATCATGCGTTTGATGCACGATCAGCTTGAGGCCTCCGCGCGATGCCCGTGCGGGGATAGTGCAATGCCACCTACGACATGTCTACGGACTACGGGCTTACGATTTTCAAATTTGTATAACTTCTCGCGAAAAAAATCGTAGAGGCCGTGGAGCCCATGAATCCGTACGAAAATCGCACGGCCGCCTCCCGTCTCCGCACGGAGGCCGCACGGAAAAAGGATACGGGCAGGATACGGGCTCCGTAGACTAATCGCAGGCCAAATGTAATCCATGCATAATGCCTGGATTACATTTGGCCTGCGGCCTCTGCGATCTTGTTTCTCAGAAAGTTATACAAATTTGAAAAATCGTAAGCCCGTAGTCGTTAACATGTCGTAGGTGTCATTGCACAATCCACGCACGGGCATCGCGCGGAGGACTCGCGCTGATCGTGCAGCAAACGCACGATTTTTCGGTGAACATGGAGGTAAAAAAAACGCTTAAAAACGGCATGGCGGCTGAACGGTCACCGCGCCTTCTCCGCGCAACCTTTGCACGAAAGTTGCACCGGCTCCGTACGATTTCCATACAATCTCCGATCAGCGTCTGTGCGGATTTGCCCCGGCCTGTACAAGAAATGGCACGATGCTCGTAGATAATGTAAACACAAACATCGTAGCCCGTAGCCTCCTACGATGCCCCCAAAATCGCACGAAAAATCATAGACTAATTTATCGTACGGCGCCCGGGGCAAATGTAATCCAGGCATAAATAAAGTAAGGTCATGCGCGAACTTGCGTGAATCTTCACTGTAAACCTCAGCCTATTTGCTGCAGTCTTTGTTTCTCTCATGTCATTTTATGATTTTTCTTGTTGATATTCTTCATTTTCAACTTCTTTCATCTTCTCTCTCCATCTTTCGCTCTCATCGAGCTAATTTCGACGAGACAATCACTCCAGTGAGCGAGTTAGTTTATTAAGGCTATGTCTCACAAGCGACACTTCCCGATTTGCACTTCAATTACCCCATGACGTCATCAAATCGGGCCTCAATATTCTCGCGAAACTTGCGATCAAACATGGTTTAGAATACGATTTTTAACGTAGTTGTTCTCCTAAACGCAACTTTTTAAAGTGATGAACTAAACGCTGTTATGTTTTTCATGCACTAAGCTTGAAAAGGGTGTATAATTTGACAGTTTTTCCTTTTTCTTCGGTATCCCCTGTTAACATAATTTATATGCCTAATCGAAATTTTCTTCTGGTTGAAAGTGAAAAGTAAAATTGAAAGTAACTAAGGTGTCAAAAGGTTCCACCAGCCATAATAAATAATTGCGTCGTTGGTAAAAGTTTAAAATATGCTTTAAGCACTCATTTCTACATAGGCCTACTCTATAGGTTACACGTTAAAACCTGCCTGTGGCCATCATGAATAAAGGTACAAGACTTTTGTTTGTTAATCCTATCATTATTAGCAGTATCCCTATCGGTTTAAAAAATTTGCCTATGATGAATCTGATGAGGGTGATTTCCGATTACTCTCTACTGTATAGGTTTCAAAGGAGAGTCCGAAAGGCCCGGATGTGGCTGTACAAGCGTTGTCAAGATGCATGAAATAGGAGGTCCTATTCGTCGTATCCCGTGGCAACGGGCGATTCTATTGATGAGGAACCCATATGATGCAATGATCGCTGAGAAGAAAAGACAATTAACACAGAGTCATACAGGACAGACCAGTGAAAGACATTTCAATGGCACAGGTATAATTTTGTTTCTACATATTTTTTTTTTCAGTAAACAAAGATCTCAAGAATTGTTTTGATGGTGGGGCTTGCATAGCTTGCTATGCCTATGAGAGAGAGAGAGAGAGAGAACATTCGTAAAACCAATACTGCTTGATTTGTATTTCTTGACCTGGTAGAACCATCGGAAAAATAAAAAGATGTCCAAAACAAGAGCTCAAGAATGTTTCAAGAAGGACAAAATATTATCTCTAAATGCAAATGAATACCAACTTGGCAGACAAAAGGTTTGTAAAAAGTAATAGGTCTATAATGTTTTCTGCTCTCTTCAAAAAGTCAGGGAGGTTGAATTCATAATCATCGAAATGTTTATATATAAACATTCTGTATTAACTCTTGTAGATTGGAACGAATATGTGCGGAAAGGGATTACATTATGGAGCGAGACATTGGATGAAGCAGATTCTTTCTTCAACAATACCCTTATCATCCATTATGAAGACCTGAAAACAGACCTGGGGACCCATCTCCGCATCCTTCTAAACTTCATCACGGCTAATACAAGCTCGATGGCACTAGCCATCTCAGAAGAGCGTTTTCGCTGTACGCTAGACCACTCTAAAGGAAACTTTAAGAGAAACAAAACTTATATGACATTTGATCCTTTCACGATTGAATTGAGAGCCCTCGTCGATGAAAAGATTCGATATGTTATGAATAAATTGCGGGGAATGGGTTATCCGTTACCATCGTATGCCATAAATTACCCTCCGCCAACTTCTCAACCAAATTCTTAATTTTAATTCGATTTGGTTTATTTGTATTTGTATTTATGGTCTTTGTCCAAAGTTACAAACTAATTACAACACAATCATGATAATAAACAAATTATGTAATTAATACGCCCTCAACGTAAAAAAATTACATTGTAATACTTAAATATTCACGAAGAGGGCTTGCCATATAAGCTTTATAATTCCTACATACAAAAAAGTGTTATTAATCGACTCAAAATTCCATACAAGCAGAATATGAGCCATATCGAATGTAATATATCAAAGCATTGTCCCGCACCAGACTATGATGCAAATTTGATTTTAAAAAAGGTCAAAATGTTGTTTATTGTCGTCAAAATATCCAGTCATCTTTATATAGAGCATGGACGTGATAATGTCGACATTTTATATTTTATTCCCAAATCGCGTAGATGAATCATTTATTACCAAAGAACAGCCAGTAGCTATTCAGTGATCATTACTTTTTTGAACAAAAAAATATAGGGACATTTTGATAATATTTTAACTTCTTAGTGACAAATCTCTACATTTTTTGGGGGAGAAAAGTGTCATCATTTTACCGGTCACCAAACAATTTGAATATCATTAATTATTGATAACAATTTCCCATCTTGAAATAACGCATACGGATGACGCCCCGCCGCTTCATGACTTTATTCTTTCGAGTCTTGCGCATCTTTTAAAATAATTTTTTGAAAATCGGACCTACCGTTAAAAAGTCACGTGACCTTTTGTCTTTACATGTCGGCCCGAAAATCGCTCATTTTCGTGATTTGTGTACAAAATATATCGAAATATTATTTTTCCTAAAAAGAGATAAAACATTGGTTATTTGGTCTTGTTTAAAGTGTAGGTGTTTGTTTTGGGGTCAAAATAGTTAAATTATAGTTAGAAATGAAATAAAACAACAAAAACAATAAAATACATAAGTTAAAAAAACAATGAAATACATAAGAAATTATCAAAACAAGAGATAACATAAGGAATAACCTAGCTTTCCAAAAAAATTTCGTATTATTATTCCAAATGGTCTAACAAATATATATAGAGTGGAAAAGAAAGCTTAAATATGAAGAATATATGATTTATGGGTAAAAATATGAATTTTTTTTCCGTGTTAGTAATTGTAATTGTGTGATACTTTGTATACTCCTTTTTTACGCTGTATGTTTGTTTATTGCTTGGCAAAATAGATAAATAAATTGAATTTAAATGAATTGAAAATGAATGAATAAATTAATTCAAAACAATTATTGCAACGTCAAAATGACATGTCCACAAATTCTAGGCATGCTTGTGAAAATTCCACCACTCATTCATGGACTCCGCACAGTAGTCTAACGGTTCGTTGTGTACAATGCTTGCACATATCTGTATATGTTACACATCATCCGTTTATATACACACTCAAATACAACAAATCACAATGGGTTATTTCCCAAAATGGCTATATTCCACTTCACACCAATTCCTTGGCAAAAAATACCCTGCAGACATACCAGGGCCAAGAACAAGGTCAAGAGCAACATCTTTCTTATGTTACAGACCTACCTGTAGTAGATTACATTTCCCTTGATTATCATTATTACATCTGTAGGAGGTGAACATGTTACTGGACGGTTTTAACAGGATCATTTCCATTTTACGAGTGAGCAAAGGAGAATTGGTTTGGTACATGTTTTGTTATGATATATTACATTATTGTGAATATTTTATATATTATATTTGAAATGAAGATGACCAATACGTAGTCAAGTGATCTCATGCAAAACCATCAAGCTCAAACAGATAGTTCTGTGTGTCGTGTACGAAACCAAAGCATAATGTTATTATATATAGATTGACAAATTCAATAGAGAATTTTATATCAATGTAATACATATTATGAATGAAACGTTATAAATATTAAAATGAGAATGTAAGATTAATGAATTAGTGATTTACAACCTTTTCATTTAAAGCCGACCTACAGATAATTTTGTTGTGTGATTAGTTTTTTTTTCTAATCTCGAATTTTTAAACATGAAATGTAGAAATTTAATTTAGATGAGATATTTTTTTTCTCTCCTGAATAACGAAACAAGCATTAATAAGACGTGAGGATTTTGATTCTTAAAAGTGATGTTCTTGAATTTGCTTAATAATATCTTGCCTTTTGCAGCGGATCTTATTTATCTTATCCAATTATATGTTCTGTGTCGTTTTATATACTATATTATGTATAGGCTATATATATATATTTGAATATTCGAATGGGTTATATTTTACTTTCCAAGATAGCTCTCACAGATACAAAGGCTTGAATAGTCAAGAACTCGTCTATTTATATTTATCCATGTATGTTTTTAATGTATACTGACATTATTATGTATTCAGAACTGATCTAAGTTTATATTTCTCCATATACTCTGTTTTAATGTATACTGAATATATTATGTATTTAGAACTGAAAACAAATGAAATTTAAAAAAAATATAAAAAAAATAATCGTTTTCTTATGCCGATGAGATTGCACAGTGTTTACATTGCATTGGTAATCCGACATCATTATCTCCATTAACTCATTGCCTACTGGTACCGAGTGACCCATGTATTAAGCCTATGGGAATGAAGTAATTCAGTAGTCAGCGGGTTTAGTAAACTATAAGGTTACAGTTGGAGTATAGTCATCCAGACTTTGCGTTATGAATTCGATTTGGGTAGGAAATTATTGATTGCAGGAAAATTTTCGCAGGAGCACACTTGTCTTACCACCGTCAATATTAGTTAAACAGAGAATGATATGATTTTCTTCTCTTTTCCCGTTTGGCTTGACTGTTGATATCAAGCTAATAAATCAACATGAAAACAACCCTGTGATGTTTTGGTGACTAAAATGACGTATGATCTAAGTCAATATGTTTATGATAACGATCTCTCACCAACTCTCTTTCTCTCTTTCTCTCGTCTCACACACACACGCGCACAAACAAAACACATACGCACACCCTCACACTCTCTTTCCTCTATATTTCTTTCTCTCTCACTTACCTTTTCCTTTTCCCTCTCACACGCGCGCTCTCTCTCTCTCTCATTCCTCTATACTCTCCATGTATCTCTCACACATATTCATAAATAATACACCGTGCTTACGAGAACAATAAAACTACCAGCCAAACTTAATGTATAGTCATGTGACTTTTGCGTGGCATTTAATTAGATATGTTGTTGTTGAGTACACCTTAAAGTCATGCAGTGAGTTCAAAAGAAAAACAAAAGGAAATTGATAGACTGCTGAATAGATAGGGGAGGGGAAGGCGAGAGAGAGAGAGAGAGAAGGGGGGGGGGGAGAGAGCGAATGGGAGAGCGGGAGGGAGGACGAGAGATAGAGAGAGAGAACCATATAGGAGCGTCAGGAAGAGGTATAGAGAGAAAGAGAGACGAACAGGAAGTATGTTGGGAGTGAGAAGGGTGTTAATGGTAAAATAAAAGGCAATTCCAAAATTTCCTGACAAGCAAGCGAAAAAATATTAATTTATTTATGAAAATAATTGTAATAATAAACGGAAAAAAAAGAACAAAGATAGTTAGAAATAAATCGATGAATGAATAAAGAAAGAAAAGAAGAGAGAGAAAAGCGAAATTGAGAAAAAGAGAACATTAAGAAAGCATGAAAGAAAGACAGAAATAAAGAAAACATAAACAAAGAGAGGATGGAAGAGAGAAGGAAAGAAATTTCATTTGAAAAATAAACATTTGTTAATATACCTGATCAAGGACTGCCGGTTTGGGCGTTGGACCACGGACCCAAAGTACCTACTTAACCCGCCCCATAAAAAAAAAAAAGAAAAAAAGAAAAAAAAGAAACACATCCCTCGTGAATCTTTACTTTGAGGAGTGTCATGAAAAACATATTCCAAACAGTAATATATTTGGGAGACAGCAAGACCTATCATGATTATATGAAACTATCTGAGTGAATAAACAGAAGTATAATGCGTTTTATGATATATATCACACGTGAACACAAAAATAACCACTCGCGAACACTTATGAACTTTAGAAACATCGGAATTATTATAATTGGGGGAAAATTAGATGTTGGTATTTCCGTGTTATAAGGTCATGCATTCCCTACTAAAAGTGTATTTCCTACTTTCCATAATATAGGTAACAGCGAGATCTATCATTTTATGAAATTGAAACTATCAGAGCGTAGCGAGAGTCGTTGTATAGGATCACGTTGAATGGGTGTAGTCATATTTTCTTGGACATCTGAGTGAATGAACAGAAATATAATGCGTTTCAGGATATATCACGTGAACACAACAATAACCACTTGCGAACACTTATGATCTTTAGAAACATCAGAAATACTATAATACGGGGAAGAAAAAAAATAGGTGTTGGTATTTCCGTGTTATGAGGTCACGCATCCCTTACTTACAGTTTATGGAATTTACTTGAAGTGATCGTCATTTGATTTATCGATTCTGCCGAATTGAAGTCTTTAGGCCCAAAGCTTCACGAGAGGATTCTCCATCCCCGAGGCTACACAGGTAAGCTAAAAATGATATTTATACAAACAATTATATACAAAGAACTATTTTCCAGAAGACTTTATTTGAAGATGACGATGATGATGATAACAGTGATGATGACGAGTTTAATTACTGTTAGCATTATTATTATCATCATTAGTAGTAGAAGTAGATGACTGGATCATCAGCTGGGATTGTTTGAAGTTTTCTAAATTGTTTATGAGGACATTTTGAACTCATCAGAAAAAAATCACTTAAACAATAATCGCTAATCACTAAGCGAGATTTGTTTAACCTACCTATTCAAAATGTTTAATAGGGTTGAATGGATACAAATATTGAGAACCGCTCCTAAAATTGTTGGATTTTAGGATGTTTTTCGTCCTGAATAAAGTGTACCCAATGATTTTATTATTTCAGTACACTGACATCATAGGAAAATTATCCTAATGGATTAACAATGAGCTACGAACTTCGTATATAAATATAAATATATATATATATATGTATATATATATATATATATATATTATACTGTTTGCTAGTACAGTTGTTTTGATGATAATTGGGAAACTCACCCTTATTTTAATTTAATTAGGACACACAAACAAATAATTCTAAACAGTCCAGTATTATAATATTATAAAGAAATTCAAAGGTTCATTATAGGTTTTGGATTTCTATATAACATAACAAAGTAAAACAAGTCGTTCACTTTGGCGGTAGATGACAATCAAAGTATTAACAAAGTATAATAATGAATTATACACGGCTGATAAAGGAGGAAACGACAAACCGTTCGAATTATGCATTTTTCGTGGCTTTTATTTAACATTGGATTCTGTCATTTGTACATGTATCATTTTACCATGGCGGTACATGAATTCACGCCAATTATTATAATTGCATTACACACATATTTGAGTATCCAACCCAATTACAGAACTAGTGCTGGAATCTAAGCTGTAATCTGCACCCCATACATAAACCTTAAAATCAAATATGTGAAATCCAATCGTGTAGCCAGAGAAGGGTTAAACCACGGCTAGAAACCCTTCTCGTAAACGAATGTCCCTCTGCATTGCCACGAGCACCCCTCGCTAGCCGTCAGGAATGCCCGATCAGACGGGGAAGATTTGTATGTAACCCGGATGCACCACCCATTCCCAGCTCTCATCAACGATTCCAGCAAAAGTGCATTACACACAAATTTGAGTATCCAACCCGATTACAGAACTAGTGCTGGAATCAATGCTGGAAAATGAGGAAATTTGCACCCCATACATAACCTGATATCCAAGCGTTTAGCCATCAGGAATACCGCCCGATCAAACGGGGAAAATTTTAAGTAACCCGGGTGCACCACCTATTCCCAGCTCTCATCAACGATTCCAGCAAAAGTGTTCCCAACCGGGCTCCATCACTTCCCTCCAGGTATACCTCCCCGCATGTAAAATCGAGCGAGGCTCCTGGAATTACTTGTCTTACGAATGGTAATATAATTTCTTGCTATTATATGTAAGTGTGATGAAGGCCCAAATTGATAAATTCCGCCAACGAGCAAATTAAATAGCTCGCCGCCAAAGAACACGGTTTCGCTGGAGAGCATATAAATCAGCTTGAGGTGAAAATTCTCACCAAAAATTGAAGCCAACTAATTACCAAGCACGAATGTATAACCACTCCATAAACCATATACCCGGTACCGCAGGCAACCCTTGCTTCTTCTTCTTTTTTTTTTTTTTTTCTTTCTCCTTTTCTCATGCCATGCTCTATTACCTAACCAAAATTCTGACATACTCCCTAAACTTCGATTACTCCATAATGTTATAAACCTTACTTTATAACGGCCATCAATAACCACCCAGAAATATATATTTCTATCAATAACTAATCAATAGCTCCACAAAAGTGGAGAACCAGAAACAAAAAATTTACATATTTACAAACTTTGTACAGTTCAAGGGAATATGATTCACACATATACTGAATAAAAATGATGACACTCTTGTCATTTCGTCATGACCTTGCCCCACGGACATTCATTTCAAATCTTAGCAACCTCCAAATACAAAAACAAATCGCCATTGCCATATACAAAGAACTCTTAGAATTTTTGGCTAATCTCCTCCGCTACCAATGTGCCCCTTTTTGGCCTCCGTCTCCGCGAGGTTAACATAAAAATGAAGGTACAGAGATCAATCCTACTGTTCTTAAATAGTCGGACCTGTATTTATTCCAAGCAATTCCGGTCCCATATTGAGGCTTCTTGGAATAAACATTAAATACTTCATTCCAGCTAATTCCACAGTAATTCCAGCCAATTCCCAGGTACATACCAGAAACCTCAGTATAAAACAGTGCAATATCCATTACGCAACACACGCATACAATTACTGTGAATAATTGCTGACCAAAAATGAAACAAAATTTCACGTTCATGGGCTCCCCTGCTTTTTCAAAAGCAGCCTCTAAAACCAACAAATATACATCATGCGTATCGAACCGCGATATCATGCCATGCTGTATGACCTAACTAAAATTCAGACATACTCCCTAAACTTGCATTACTCCATAATGTTATAAACCTTACTTTATAACCGCCAATAACCACCCATAAATATATATTTCTATCGATAACTAATCAATAGCTCCCTAAAAATGGGGAACAAGAAACCAAAATGTTTACATATCTACAAATTTTGTACTTCAAAGAAATATGATTCACACATATTCTGAATAAAAAATATGACACACTTGTCATTTCGTTATGACCTTGCCCAACGGACATTCTTTTCAAATCTTAGCAATTAGTGCTGCAATCAATGCTGGAAAATGAGGAAATTTGCACCCCATACCTAACCTGATATCCAAGCGTTTAGCCATCAGGAATGCCGCCCGATCACACGGAGAAAATTTAATTGTAACCCGGGTGCACCAGCCATTCCCAACTCTCATCAACGATTCCAGCAAAAGTGCATTACACACTAATTTGAGTATCCAACCCGATTACAGAACTAGTGCTGGAATCAATGCTTGAAAATGAGGAAATCTGCACCCCATACACTGTACATAACCTGATATCCAAGCGTTTAGCCATCAGGAATGCCGCCCGATCACACGGGGAAAATTTTATGCAACCCGGGTGCACCACCTTTTCCCAACTCTCGTCAATGATTTCAGCAAAAGTGTTCCCAACCGGGCACCAGTATTAAAAACCAACAATTATACGTCATGCATATCGAACCGCATATCATGCCATGCTGTATTACCTATCCAAAATTCAGACATACTCCCTTAAACTCGCATTACTCCATGATGTTATAAACCTTCCTTTATAACCGCCACCAATAACCACCATAAATTTATATTTCTATCAATAACTACATGTAATCAATAGTTCCACAAACAGTGGGGAACCAGAAACAAAAAATTTACATATTTACGAACTGTGTACTTTAAAGAAATATGATTCACACATATTCTGAATAAGAATTATGACACACTTGTCATTTCGTTATGACCTTGCCCCACGGACATTCTTTTCAAATCTTAGCAAATAGTGCCTGAATCAATGCTGGAAAATGAGGAAATTTGCACCCCATATATAACCTGATATCCATATTATATATATTATATATATTAAAGAAATATGATTCACACATATTCTGAATAAGAATTATGACACACTTGTCATTTCGTTATGACCTTGCCCCACGGACATTCTTTTCAAATCTTAGCAAATAGTGCCTGAATTAATGCTGGAAAATGAGGAAATTTGCACCCCATATATAACCTGATATCCAAGCTTGTAGCCATCAGGAATGCCGCCCGATCACACGGGGAAAATTTTATGTAACCCGGGTACACCACCCATTACCAACTCTCCGTCAACGATTCCAGCAACAGTGTTCCCAACCGGGCTCCGGTATTAAAAACCATCCATTATACGTCATGCATTTCGAACCGCGATATCATGCCATGCTGCATTACCTATCCAAAATTCAGACATACTCCTTAACTCGCATTACTCCATGTTATAAACCTTACTTTATAACCGCCACCAATAACCACCATAAATTTATATTTCTATCAATAACTAATCAATAGCTCCACAAAAGTGGAGAACCAGAAACAAAAAGTTTACTCATTTACAAACTTTGTACTTCAAAGAAATATGATTCACACATATTCTGAATAAGAATTATGAAACACTTGTCATTTCGTCATGATCTTGCCCCACGGACATTCTTCAAAGGAATATGATTCGCACATATTCTGAATAAGAATTATGAAATATTTGTCATTTCGTCTTAACCTTGCCCCACAGACATTCTTTTCAAATCTTAGCAATCTCCTAAGATACAAAAAAATCGCCATTGCATTATACAAAGAAATCTTAGAAATTTTGGCTAATCCTCTCCGCCACCAATGTGCCCCTTCCGGCCTCTCCGTGAGGTTAACCGAAACACAAAGGTAAAGAGATCAATCCTACTGCTCCTAAATAGCCGCCCCAGTATTTATTCCATGCAATTCCGGTCCCATATTCTTGGAATAAACATTAAATACTTCATTCCGGCTAAATCCAACAGTAATTCCAGCCAAATCCGAGTTACATACCAGAAGTCTTAGTATAAAACATTACAATATCCATTACACAACACACGCACGTATACAGTAGGCTTGCGGGTGCACCATGTGATTACGCACGCAATTACTGCGAATAATTGCTGGCCCAAGATTAAACAAAATTTCATGTTCATGGGCTCCCTACTTTTTCAAAAGCAGCCTCTAAAACCCACAATTATACATCATGCGTATCGAGCCGCGATATCATGCCGTGCTGTATTACTAACCAAAATCCAGACATCTCATGTCCAACTTTAAATTTCAACAATTTTCAAGTTCAAATAAAGGAATATTCCAACCATTCATAAGTGACAAAGCTATCAATGCTAGAGCTTATACCTGCTTCACACATAATGTAATCCCTCCTATCAATATATAAAATACCGGAGTCTCTGTATGCCATTACCCTGAGGCTCCATCCAAGCAGCCAAAATCAAATATGAAAAGGGGGTATGAACTGTTCCAAACAGTTTTACCCTGGCACCCTGAACAGCCTATGTATGAAAAGTAGTATTCCTTTTGCCAGAAACAATTTAACCTGAATACACCAAGGGTATTCCATTAAAAGATCATTTCAAAAATAATTACCCTAAACAACACACACAATGTAGTTCCTTACTAAACTTCCAAAGCATCAAACTGGTTAACAGCTACAGCACTCATAAAACAACCTAAGTACTAAAGTTACCCAAACTTTAACGAATCTCATGCTGAACTTTAAATCTCAACAATTTTCAATTTCAAACTAGAAATGTAATTCGTCATGAGGACGAATTAGGTGGTCTGTTATGTAATCTGAATAACTGATCTTTTAGAAAATTGTCTTAGCTACAACATAGCAAAATTTGGGAGTAAATCGATCCATATTTACAGATACAATCAATTTTCCATAAATATGCTGACGTCATAATATGCAAATTCGTATTTTGAGTTCCAAGGCCAAAGGGCAAAGGGCAGAGCTGTAGAAAATTAAGGAACATTACAAGACATAATAGAAGGAGAACGAGAACCAGAGCTGGCGGGAGAGGTAGAGGGTGAGAGAGAAGAAAAAGAGAAGGGCAGAGGCAGAGGGAGACAGAGCAAGAGAATAAGAGGGAGGCAAGGCAAGAGGTCGAGGTAGAGGGAGGCAGAGAGAGAGGGAGAGGGTAAAAGAGTAGAGAGAGATATATATGCAGAGACAGAGCAAGAGAAGGAGAGGGGCAAAATAAGAGAGGAGAAGGGAAACAGAGCAAGAGAGAGGAGGAGAGAGATGCAATGGAGAACGATGCATTCAATATATCCAGCATAAATAGAATTTAATATAGAGAAAGAGAGAAGTATAGACAAGTAAACAATTCTATGTCCACGGGAGAGACGTAAACATGCATATACCTTGGGCTGAATAACTGGAAAAAGTAAAAACGTCTGGGAAGGAGACTAGCAAGGTGATTTGATATTGTAGCAGAGTTGGGAGATACACCCTATATTAGGTTTAATACCAGATTTCCCATAGGGTTGTACTCAAACGATTGACATTCTTCTCCCATAGATATAACACGCAAAATTAGGCATTTTATTACATTGTTTGTGATTGTATATGATAATATGTTATAATAGTCGAAGAAGATCATAAAATCAAATTTAAAACGACGGCAAAAAAAAAAAAAAAATGACCCACCAGGAATCGAACTTGGGTCGCCGGAATGGGAGGCAAGTGCTATGACCACTATACCAAAATAATCCACATAGACATTACACGTGAACGGAAAATGGAATTCTCAAATCTCACTTTGCAAGTGAAATATGAGCATGATCCCGGCATCTGATCGAAAAATAAAGGGCACACTTGTGATAGCTTATTGTCTCAGCTACAACATACTCAAAGCTCAGCAAAAACAAAACTAAAACGACGGAGATATTGCTCGCGAAAGACGGAATGTAGAATCCAGTTTTGAGAAAAGTCATGTCCCATAGAGAATACACGCAAAATGTGAAAAATTGACATGCCTCCTTTAATCGCAAAAATACGCCATGATGCCTTTGTCAAAATGAAAAATCGTGGTGACTGCATTTGTAGAGAATTGTCTCAGCTAGAACATATCAAAATTTGGAAGAAAATCGATCAATATTTACAGAGATACAATCAATTTTCCAAAAATATGCTGACGTCATAATATGCAAATTGAAATTTTGAGTTCGGAGGCCATTATGATGACGTCATGAGTTAATTGAGGGTCAAATGAGACATGAAATCATATCTCCGACTCATAATCTATCCAAATATGAAAAAAATTGGGAGTTCCTATCCATTCTGAAGAGTTACAATGAATTTTGTATAGGCATGTTTTTGCCCATGTATTGTGGATACAGATAGCGCAGTCCGCGCGTGCTGTCAACTTTGACGGACGCTCATTGCGTTATTACTGGTCAGAAAAAGTGAACAAGGTATCAAAATGCTTGGAAAAATATGCCAAATATGATGACAGAGAAAATTCGGCGATTGTATGTTGCAAAATGCCAGTACGCGCGAAAACGCGCGCGCATGTGCGCGTGCGCGTTTTTTTGCAAAATGCTTAAAATGGCCTGAAACGTACTCTCATTTGAATAAAAAGTGATTTTGAACAGTTTGAAATCTTGCGCGCGCGCTCACGCGCGGACGTACGCATGTGCGCGCGTTTTTTTGACCTGAAATTGACCGGACGGATATTGACCTTAATCATGATAAATATGAATGAGAAATGACTTTCCGTTATGAAGATATGATCATGAGTTGAAAGTACAAAAAAAAACACAAAATGGCGCCTGGATGACGTCATGAAGACCTGATGACCTTGAAAATGTTCCTGTCACGTCTTATGACAATGACCCATGACTGTGCCAAAATTGAAAGAAATTGACAAAACCGATCTTGAGTTATCGTAGGAACAAAAAAGGGGGGAGAAATAAATAAAAACTAGACATTTAATTCGTCATGGGGACGAATTAGGTGGTCTGTCTTCAATTCTTATGAGCAGTGAAAGGTCATAAAGAAAAAAATGTGAAGAAATTTTTTATGGAGACGCCCGGACTCGAACCAGGGATCTCGAGGTCGGGAATCAAGTGTGTTACCGATATATCAAAACATTTCCCATAGCGTTTACATGTGAACGGAAATGGAATTCTCAAATCCCACTTTGCAAGTGAAATATGAGCATGATCCCGATATCTGATCGAAAAATAAAGGGCACACTTGTGATAGCTTATTGTCTCAGCTACAACATACTCAAAGCTCAGCGAAAACGAAGCTAAAACGACGGAGATATTGCTCGCGAAAGGGGAATGTAGAATCCAGTTTTGACAAAAAGTCATGTCCCATAGAGATTACACGCAAAATGTGAAAAATTGACATGCCTCCTTTAATCGCAAAATACGCCATGATGCTTTGTCAAAATGAAAATCGTGGTACTGCATTGGTAGAAAATTGTCTCAGCTACAACATATCAAAATTTGGAAGAAAATCGACAACCTATTACAGCAATATTGTCAAATGAATACAAAAATTATGATGTCATATTTTCAAAATCAAATTTTCGAGTTCATATGCAAATATGACGACGTCAGAACATACGATTGGACAAAATTATACATGAAATCACATAAACATTTCATGGGCTTCCAGAATATGTTAAAAATTTGGGGGTATTTAGGCATTCTTACGAGCTATGGCGGATTTTATATAGACATGTTTTTACCAATTTTTACATTATATTGCCCATTGACGCGCGCATGATTTTTAAAGTTTGACGCACGCGTGTGGCATTATGGAAGGTCAAGAATGACTGGAAATAGTTGGAAATTGTCAAAAATAGTGTCAGGAATAAAAACCATGCGAAAAAACGGCGTTTTTACGATGTGTACCTGCGCGCGCATAACGCGCGCACGGACCGCACGGACGGAAATTTTGAAATGCTTAAAATGATCTGATTCGTACTCGTTTAATAGTTAAGTGATTTTGAGCATTTAAAATTTTGACGCGCGTACGCGCGTAATGACCTTTATGTGACCTTTGAAAACATGACCTGTTGACCCTTGACCTGAAGTATATGTGATATGAATATGAATGACCTTTGTGACGCATCATGAAGATATCATTGATCATGTGATTTCACAAAATGGCGCCTGGATGACGTCACGACAACCTGATGACCTTGAAAATGTTATTGTCACGTCTTATGACAATGACCCATGACTGTGCCAAAATTGAAAGAAATTGACTGTACCGATCTTGAGTTATCGTCGGAACAAAAAATTGGAGGAAATAAATAAAAATAAATAATAATAATAATAATAAAGAAGAAAGAAAATTCTGACAAAACTAATAGGTGATCTGTCGTTGACAGACCACCTAACTAGAAATTAATTCGTCATTGAGGACGAATTAGGTGGTCTGTTATGTAATCTGAATAACTGATCTTGTAGAAAATTGTCTTAGCTACAACATATCAAAATTTGGAAGAAAATCGATCCATATTTACAGAGATACAATCAATTTTCCATAAATATGCTGACGTCATAATATGCAAATTCGTATTTTGAGTTCCAAGGGCAAAGGGCAGAGCTATAGAAAATTAAGGAACATTACAAGACATAATAGAAGGAGAACGAGAACCAGAGGCGGGAGAGGTAGAGGGTGAGAGAGAAGAAAAGAGAAGGGCAGAGGCAGAGGGAGACAGAGCAAGAGAATAAGAGGGAGGCAAGGCAAGAGGTCGAGGTAGAGGGAGGCAGAGAGAGAGGGAGAGGGTAAAAGAGAGAGAGAGATATATATGCAGAGACAGAGCAAGAGAAGGAGAGGGGCAAAATAAGAGAGGAGAAGGGAAACATGCAGAGCAAGAGAGAGGAGAAAGAGAGAGATGCAATGGAGAACGATGCATTCAATATATCCAGCATAAATAGAATTTAATATAGAGAAAGAGAGAAGTATAGACAAGTAAACAATTCTATGTCCACGGGAGAGACGTAAACATGCATATACCTGGGCTGAATAACTGGAAAAGTAAAAACGTCTGGGAAGGAGACTAGCAAGGTGATTTGATATTGTAGCAGAGTTGGGAGATAAACCTATATTAGGTTTAATACACGACAAGGAATCAGATTTCCCATAGGGTTGCACTGAAACGATTGACATTCTTCTCCCATAGATATAACACGCGAAATTAGGTATTTTATTACATTGTTTGTGATTGTATATGATAATATGTTATAATAGTCGAAGAAGATCATAAAATCAAATTTAAAACGACGGCAAAAAAAAAAAAAAAATGACCCACCAGGAATCGAACTTGGGTCGCCGGAATGGGAGGCAAGTGCTATGACCACTATACCAAAATAATCCACATAGACATTACACGTGAACGGAAAATGGAATTCTCAAATCCCACTTTGCAAGTGAAATATGAGCATGATCCCGGCATCTGATCGAAAAATAAAGGGCACACTTGTGATAGCTTATTGTCTCAGCTACAACATACTCAAAGCTCAGCGAAAACAAAACTAAAACGACGGAGATATTGCTCGCGAAAGACGGAATGTAGAATCCAGTTTTGAGAAAAAGTCATGTCCCATAGAGAATACACGCAAAATGTGAAAAATTGACATGCCTCCTTTAATCGCAAAAATACGCCATGATGCCTTTGTCAAAATGAAAATTCGTGATGACTGCATTTGTAGAGAATTGTCTCAGCTAGAACATATCAAAATTTGGAAGAAAATCGACAATATTACTGCAATATTGTCAAATGAATACAAAAATTATGATGTCATATTTTCAAAATCAAATTTTCGAGTTCATATGCAAATATGACGACGTCAAAACATACGATTGGACAAAATTATACATGAAATCACATTAAAATTTCATGGCCTTCCAGAAAACGTTAAAAATTTGGGGGGTATTTAGGCATTCTGACGAGCTATGGCGGATTTTATATAGACATGTTTTTACCACTTTTTACATTATATTGCCCATTGACGCGCGCACGAATTTTAAAGTTTGACGCACGCGTGTGGCATTATGGAAGGTCGAGAATGAGTCATGACCCTTATGTGACCTTTGACGACATGACCTGTTGACCCTTAACCTTAAGTGTATGTGATATGAATATGAATGACCTTTGATGACGCATCATGAAGATATGATTGATCATGTGATTTCACAAAATGGCGCCTGGATGACGTCACGATGACCTGATGACCTTGAAAATGTTCCTGTCACGTTTTATGACAATGACCTATGACTGTGCCAAAATTGAAAGAAATTGACAGTACCGATCTTGAGTTATCGTCGGAACAAAAAAGTGGAGGAAATAAATAAAAATAAAGAATAAATAAATAAATAAATAAAAAAGAAAATTCTGACGAAATTAATAGGTGATCTGTCGATTACGACAGACCACCTAATAATAAAGAAAATTCTGACGAAATTAATAGGTGATCTGTCGATTACGACAGACCACCTAAAAAGAAAATTCTGACGAAATTAATAGGTGATCTGTCGATTACGACAGACCACCTAAATAAAGAAAGAAAATTCTGACAAAAACAATAGGTGATCTGTCGATGCCGACAGACCACCTAATAAATAAATAAAGAAGAAAGAAAATTCTGACGAAACTAATAGGTGATCTGTCGATGCCGACAGACCACCTAATAAAGAATAATAAATAAAGAAAGAAAATTCTGACAAAAACAATAGGTGATCTGTCGATACCGACAGACCACCTAACTAGACTTGAATTCGTCACTTTGACGAATTAGGTGATACGCATGCTAATGTTTTACATAACGAAGCATGCATTTTCACGATTTTACATTATCTTATAAAATGCTCTTCCCATTATGGTCTATCCATATGTCAATTTTCATCTGTGTAGCCTTGATCATTATGGATCTATCTAGTGCTTTAACCAATAGACCAAAATAGTTCTTGTAGACTTTACATGCAGAGCTGACAAACGGCCTTGGCATGGTCGCAATTACAACTTTCAATTGAAAATTTCGACATGATCTCAACATCTGATCAAAAACCAAAAGTCACAGTTTCTATAGCCCATAGTCTCAGCTATACCACCAACATTTGGGAGAAAATAGAGCACATATAAGCTAGATAGCGCTCAAAGAACAATGTCATGTAGATTCATGATGTGAACGAAATTCACCTTCCATAGGCGTAACACGCAAATATAGTAAATTCTGTCATGTTACATTTAATCGCAATTTTCACTACGATGACGTCATCAAAATGAAAAATAATGTGTACTGGTCTTGTAGAAGATTGTCTTAGCTACAACATATCAAAATTTGGGAGAAAATCAATCAATATTTACAGAGATGCAATCAATTTTCCATAAATTTGCTGACGTCATAATATGCAAATTCGTTTTTGAGTTCCAAGGCCATTATGATGATGTCACGATAGACTTAATGGCCAAATGAGACATGAAATCATATCTCCGACTCCTACTCTATCTAAATATGAAACAAAATTGAGGGTTCCGGTGCATCCAAAAGAGCTATAATGGATTTTGTATAGGCATGTTTTTGCCCATATATACTATGTATTGGAACAGCTCGCGCGCACTGACATTTATCTTGAACGGACGCTCATTCCCTTATTAATAGTAATAAATATATAAACGTGGTATCAAATTGTTCGGAAAAGTATGGAAAATATCATGAAAGAAAAAAGAATGGCGATTCCATGTTGTGTAATGCCAAAACGGACGAAAACGCGCGCGCATGCGCGTGTGCGTGATTTTTGAAAAATGCTCGAAATGGCCTAAAACGTATGCAAAATGAATTTGAGATGATTTAGAGTAATTAAAAAATTTGCGCGCGCACTGACGCGCGGACGTACGCGTACGCGCGCGTTTATTGATCTGAAATTGACCGGACGGATATTGACCTTCATCATGATAAATATGAATGAGAAATGACTTTCCGTTATGAAGATATGATCATGAGTTGATTTTCACAAAATGGCGCATGGATGACGTCACGATGACCTTGAGTCACTGAAAAGTCACGCAGTTCTAAGTTAGACTAATATCTATCATCATGGAAAGTTTCATGATAATGGCTTTATTCATTCTTGAGATATCTTGCGAACAAATTTATGGCAGAATAATAAATAATAATAATAAACTAGACTTGAATTCGTCACTTTGACGAATTAGGTGATACGTATGCTAATGATTTACATAATGAAAAATGCATTTTCACGATTTCATATTGTTATATAAATTCCTTCTACAACTATGATATATCCATATGTCAAGTTTCTACTGTTTAGTCTTGATCATTATGGATGTATGGAAGATAGATTGAGACAATTCGATCATTGACCCTGGACAAAACCAGTTACACCTTTGACTCTAATTGACATGAGGTATACAGGCATTGCATATTCCGTGGTAAGAATGAAGTAAGCGAGGGAAAATGAAGGCAATGACAAACGAGAGAGAGAGAGAGAGATCGACATAATTAGACCCGGTTCAAATTAAGTTTTCTTTAAATTATTAGATCCAGTACTGAGGATCTTTTCATCTGCCATGTTTTTGATATTTGACGGCTTTTGACGCTACATAGAAATGCCGTCTTTTGTCACCAAATATTGTTCAAATAGCATTGTAGAGACGATGAACAAATACTAACGAAAAATCGTTAGCCATGAGAATTTCAATTTCTATCTCGTTCTGCTAAATAATCCAAACAATAGAATCAACCAAGTAGAATCAACTGTTAAACGAATTTATAATGAGTCCTGAAATTTCAACTTGTTACTGCACGTCATAGTAGTATTAAAGAGCAGCAATGGCGAACGGTTGTCGCTAAAATTCAGAAATTGTTTCTTAGATTGCTTTTCCACTTAAAATTAACATGAGACATCAAGCTACATAGAACTATGATCGACAAACATGATGTTGTTTTGAAAACAGTCTGAAAACATTGGAGGTAGAATAAATAAGAGATAATGTGGTCATGTAAACAAGTGCATTATGTCCATGTTAGTCCCTAGTACCGAAATCATGATTGTATTCTCTACTTATTTCTCCTATATAATTTATTTCAATTTAAAATAGAAATACTAATGTTTTTTCTTTTGACTTGATAATATTTCAGCAACGAATTGACAGTTTTGGTAGACATCTTGGACGTATCATAGCAATAAATTCTTGGAAATGACGTATTGTGTATACGATAATTATGATTAGAAGAAGCATACAATAACTATAAAAATAAATTACAATAACAAAAAATCACTATAAAAATGATTATAATTACGATATTTACTATAATAATAAATATAACAATGATAATAATAATGATTATTATGATACTGCTGCTATTACTACTACTTCTACTACTATGAAGAAGTAAATGAAGAAGAAGGGGTAGGAGAAGAATCATTTCAGCGATATTAGTGATTATATTCTCAATAATTGAGGCATACAAATAAACATTACATATTCCGTGGTAAGAATGAAGTAAGCGAGGAAAATGAAGGCAATGACAAACGAGAGAGAAATAGAGAGCGACAGATTTAGGCCGGGTTCAAATTAAGTTTTCTTTAAATTATTAGACCCAGTACTGAGGATCTTTTTATCTGCCATGTTTTTCTTATTTGACGGCTTTTGACGCTACATAGAAATGCCGTCTTTTGTCACCAAATATTGTTCAAATAGCATTGTAGAGACGATGAACAAATACTAACGAAAACTCGTTAGCCATGAGAATATCAATTTCTATCTCGTTCTGCTAAATAATCCAAACAATAGAATCAACCAAGTGGAATCAACTGTTAAACGAATTTATCGTGAGTTCTGAAATTTTAATTTGTTACTGCACGTCATAGTAGTTTTAAAGAGCAGCAATGGCGAACGGTTGTCGCTAAAATTCAGAAATTGTTGCTTAGATTGCTTTTCCACTTAAAATTAACATGAGACATCAAGCTACATAGAACTATGATCGACAAACATGATGTTGTTTTGAAAACAGTCTGAAAACATTGGAGGTAGAATGAATAGGAGATAATGTGGTCATGTAAACAAGTGCATTATGTCTATGTTAATCCCTTAGTACCGAAATCATGATTGTATTCTCTACTTATTTCTCCTATATAATTTATTTCAATTTAAAATAGAAATACTAATGTTTCTTCTTTTGACTTGATAATATTTCAGCAACGAATTGACAGTTTTGGTAGACAGCTTGGACGTATCATAGCAATAAATTCTTGGAAATGACGTATTGTGTATACGATAATTATGATTAGAAGAAGCATACAAATAACTATAAAAATAAATTACAATAACAAAAAATCACTATAAAAATGATTATAATTACGATATTTACTATATTAATAAATATAACAATGATAATAATAATGATTATTATGATACTGCTGCTATTACTACTACTTCTACTACTATGAAGAAGTAAATGAAGAAGAAGGGGTAGGAGAAGAATCATTTCAGCGATATTAGTGATTATATTCTCAATAATTGAGGCATACAAATAAACATTACATATTCCGTGGTAAGAATGAAGTAAGCGAGGAAAATGAAGGCAATGACAAACGAGAGAGAAATAGAGAGCGACAGATTTAGGCCGGGTTCAAATTAAGTTTTCTTTAAATTATTAGACCCAGTACTGAGGATCTTTTATCTGCCATGTTTTTCTTATTTGACGGCTTTTGACGCTACATAGAAATGCCGTCTTTTGTCACCAAATATTGTTCAAATAGCATTGTAGAGACGATGAACAAATACTAACGAAAACTCGTTAGCCATGAGAATATCAATTTCTATCTCGTTCTGCTAAATAATCCAAACAATAGAATCAACCAAGTGGAATCAACTGTTAAACGAATTTATCGTGAGTTCTGAAATTTTAATTTGTTACTGCACGTCATAGTAGTTTTAAAGAGCAGCAATGGCGAACGGTTGTCGCTAAAATTCAGAAATTGTTGCTTAGATTGCTTTTCCACTTAAAATTAACATGAGACATCAAGCTACATAGAACTATGATCGACAAACATGATGTTGTTTTGAAAACAGTCTGAAAACATTGGAGGTAGAATGAATAGGAGATAATGTGGTCATGTAAACAAGTGCATTATGTCTATGTTAATCCCTTAGTACCGAAATCATGATTGTATTCTCTACTTATTTCTCCTATATAATTTATTTCAATTTAAAATAGAAATACTAATGTTTCTTCTTTTGACTTGATAATATTTCAGCAACGAATTGACAGTTTTGGTAGACAGCTTGGACGTATCATAGCAATAAATTCTTGGAAATGACGTATTGTGTATACGATAATTATGATTAGAAGAAGCATACAAATAACTATAAAAATAAATTACAATAACAAAAAATCACTATAAAAATGATTATAATTACGATATTTACTATATTAATAAATATAACAATGATAATAATAATGATTATTATGATACTGCTGCTATTACTACTACTTCTACTACTATGAAGAAGTAAATGAAGAAGAAGGGGTAGGAGAAGAATCATTTCAGCGATATTAGTGATTATATTCTCAATAATTGAGGCATACAAATAAACATTACATATTCCGTGGTAAGAATGAAGTAAGCGAGTGAAAATGAAGGCAATGACAAACGAGAGAGAAATAGAGAGCGACAGATTTAGGCCGGGTTCAAATTAAGTTTTCTTTAAATTATTAGACCCAGTACTGAGGATCTTTTTATCTGCCATGTTTTTCTTATTTGACGGCTTTTGACGCTACATAGAAATGCCGTCTTTTGTCACCAAATATTGTTCAAATAGCATTGTAGAGACGATGAACAAATACTAACGAAAACTCGTTAGCCATGAGAATATCAATTTCTATCTCGTTCTGCTAAATAATCCAAACAATAGAATCAACCAAGTGGAATCAACTGTTAAACGAATTTATCGTGAGTTCTGAAATTTTAATTTGTTACTGCACGTCATAGTAGTTTTAAAGAGCAGCAATGGCGAACGGTTGTCGCTAAAATTCAGAAATTGTTGCTTAGATTGCTTTTCCATTTAAAATTGACATGAGACATCAAGCTACATAGAACTATGATCGACAAACATGATGTTGTTTTGAAAACAGTCTGAAAACATTGGAGGTAGAATGAATAAGAGATAATGTGGTCATGTAAACAAGTGCATTATGTCTATGTTAATCCCTTAGTACCGAAATCATGATTGTATTCTCTACTTATTTCTCCTATATAATTTATTTCAATTTAAAATAGAAATACTAATGTTTCTTCTTTTGACTTGATAATATTTCAGCAACGAATTGACAGTTTTGGTAGACAGCTTGGACGTATCATAGCAATAAATTCTTGGAAATGACGTATTGTGTATACGATAATTATGATTAGAAGAAGCATACAAATAACTATAAAAATAAATTACAATAACAAAAAATCACTATAAAAATGATTATAATTACGATATTTACTATATTAATAAATATAACAATGATAATAATAATGATTATTATGATACTGCTGCTATTACTACTACTTCTACTACTATGAAGAAGTAAATGAAGAAGAAGGGGTAGGAGAAGAATCATTTCAGCGATATTAGTGATTATATTCTCAATAATTGAGGCATACAAATAAACATTACATATTCCGTGGTAAGAATGAAGTAAGCGAGTGAAAATGAAGGCAATGACAAACGAGAGAGAAATAGAGAGCGACAGATTTAGGCCGGGTTCAAATTAAGTTTTCTTTAAATTATTAGACCCAGTACTGAGGATCTTTTTATCTGCCATGTTTTTCTTATTTGACGGCTTTTGACGCTACATAGAAATGCCGTCTTTTGTCACCAAATATTGTTCAAATAGCATTGTAGAGACGATGAACAAATACTAACGAAAACTCGTTAGCCATGAGAATATCAATTTCTATCTCGTTCTGCTAAATAATCCAAACAATAGAATCAACCAAGTGGAATCAACTGTTAAACGAATTTATCGTGAGTTCTGAAATTTTAATTTGTTACTGCACGTCATAGTAGTTTTAAAGAGCAGCAATGGCGAACGGTTGTCGCTAAAATTCAGAAATTGTTGCTTAGATTGCTTTTCTATTTAAAATTGACATGAGACATCAAGCTACATAGAACTATGATCGACAAACATGATGTTGTTTTGAAAACAGTCTGAAAACATTGGAGGTGGAATAAATAAGAGATAATGTGGTCATGTAAACAAGTGCATTATGTCTATGTTAATCCCTTAGTACCGAAATCATGATTGTATTCTCTACTTATTTCTCCTATGTAATTTATTTCAATTTAAAATAGAAATACTAATGTTTCTTCTTTTGACTTGATAATATTTCAGCAACGAATTGACAGTTTTGGTAGACAGCTTGGACGTATCATAGCAATAAATTCTTGGAAATGACGTATTGTGTATACGATAATTATGATTAGAAGAAGCATACAAATAACTATAAAAATAAATTACAATAACAAAAAATCACTATAAAAATGATTATAATTACGATATTTACTATATTAATAAATATAACAATGATAATAATAATGATTATTATGATACTGCTGCTATTACTACTACTTCTACTACTATGAAGAAGTAAATGAAGAAGAAGGGGTAGGAGAAGAATCATTTCAGCGATATTAGTGATTATATTCTCAATAATTGAGGCATACAAATAAACATTACATATTCCGTGGTAAGAATGAAGTAAGCGAGTGAAAATGAAGGCAATGACAAACGAGAGAGAAAAAGAGAGCGAAAGATTTAGGCCGGGTTCAAATTAAGTTTTCTTTAAATTATTAGATCCAGTACTGAGGATCTTTTTTTCTGCCATGTTTTTCCTATTTGACGGCTTTTGACGATACAAAGAAATGCCGTCTTTTGTCACCAAATATTGTTCAAATAGCATTGTAGAGACTAAGAACTCTAATGCAAAGTCGTAAGCCATGAGAATGTCAATTTCTATCTCGTTCTGCAAATAATCCGAACAATAGAATCAACCAAGTGGAATCAACTGTTAAACGAATTTATAAAGAGTCCTGAAATTTCAACTTGTTACTGCACGTCATAGTAGTATTAAAGAGCAGCAATGGCGAACAACTGTCGCTAAAATTCAGAAATGGTTGCTTAGATTGCTTTTCCACTTAAAATTAACATGAGACATCAAGCTACATAGAACTATGATCGACAAACATGATATTGTTTTGAAAACAGTCAGAAAACATTGGAGGTAGAATAAATAAGAGATAATGTGGTCATGTAAACAAGTGCATTATGTCCATGTTAGTCCCCTAGTACCGAAATCATGATTGTATTCTCTACTTATTTCTCCTATATAATTTATTTCAATTTAAAATAGAAATTCTAATGTTTCTTCATTTGGCTTGATTATATTTCAGCAACGAATTGACAGTTTTGGTAGACATCTTGGATGTATCATAAAGCAATAAATTCTTGGCACATGACGTATTGTGTATACGATAATTATGATAAGAAGAAGCATACAAATAACTATAAAAATAAATTACAATAACAAAAAATCACTATAAAAATGATTATAATTACGATATTTACTATAATAATAAATATAACAATGATAATAATAATGATTATTATGATACTGCTGCTATTACTACTCCAACTGCTAGGAAGTAGAAGATGAAGAAGAAGGGGGGAGGAGAATCGTTTCAGCGATTTTAGTGATTATATTCTCTATGATTGAGGCATACACTCAAATTTAAATCATAATCAAACAGGCATCTGAAGTTTTTAGATGCTTACTATTTGCTTCATGTTCTTGATAATCGCCCCCGGCTGGATCGCACCCTGCTTCCCTGCATCAACACACACACTTTGAGAAAAGATTTTTGTCTCCCTTTAGTTCAAAGTCGTTTTACAACCTTTTGGGCATCGAATAATACCCGCATTCATTCAGCTTAACTTGACACGAGGTTATTTTCGGCCAATTGTTTATTGTGTATTTTGTAGAAAGATATGAACCCTCGTGTAATTTAAATAACGTTGGAAATTTGTAATTGAATTGGGGCCTTGAGCGAAGAATACACGTTTAGCTGACCAAAAGTGCGAGGTAGTTTCCACTCCCCGTGGGATCATAAAATATGTCATCTAAATCGTTTGCCTGTAGGTCTGGAGTATCAAAGGTCGATAAATTTAAGTTCAGACCTTCGAAGGGTCATTTTATCTAGTTTTGATCTGACAAATTTGAAGCGTAAAAAAGAATCAAAAGCAGTTAGAGAAAAGACATCTCCAAGTCTCCAGCGGTAAGACAATTAATGACAAGCACAATTGAGGACCAATCTAAGACGCGTTAGGCATTTTATTACATTTTTTGTGTGATTTCATGTATATGATGTTATAATTATTGTCGAACAATTAGGTGATAAAATCAACCAAAAACACGACAGCAAAAAAAAAAAAAAAAAAGACGGGAATCAAACGTGGGTCGCCGGAATGGGAGGCAAGTCATATAACCACGTAGGCTACTATACCAAAATATTCCACATAAACATTACACGTAAACGGAAAATAGGATTCTCAAGTCACATTTTGTAGTTAAAATATCGCCATGAATGTCACCTTCCGTGTACAGTATTTTCTCAGCTACAACATATCCGAATCTGGAAAAAAGTCATAAGAAAATAATCGAGATATATATTGCTCGAACAAGACTGGAATATGTAGTATCAATCACCTCCCATAGCCATAGGCATAACACGCAAATTAAGAAAAATCTGACATGTCATATTTAATCGCAATTTTCACATGTTGACGTCATCAAAATAAGGAATGATGTATGTTGATGATGTAGACAATTTTGTTAGCTACACCATATCGAAAATTGGGTGATAAACGATCAATATTTAGAGAAATACACTAAATTTTCCATAAATATAATGACGTCATAATATGCAATAATATATTTTGACTTCCAAGGCCATTATGATGACGTCAAGATGTACTTAATGTCCAAATGAGATATGAAATCATATCTCCGACTCATACTCTATCCAAATATGAAAAAAGAATGGGGAGTCTCTAATCATACCAAAGAGATATATGTCACGTGAGAGACTTTTTTTTTTTATTATTGCTACGGACACACAAAATAAAGGGAAATAGAGCTTGTTAATTAAAGTTAAATTGTAACGTTTAATTTCCAATCATTTCTCCTGTTTCACACACTTTGTTTTGGCTTCAGTAATAATACAGTATGTAATTAAACTTATCTTTAACAAAATAATTCTGGATGGGTAGTTTCCCGTCTGACATCGACGCCGGTCACAGCTCGTGTCGTTCACTTGGCCCTGGCCTCCGCAGACAGCGTCTTTGCTCCACTTGGCCCCGGTAGTCGTCCCGGATTCTTGACCTCCGCAGACTGAGATACGATGGTGTGCGTCCCGATCCCAGACAAGAGCTAGCCCCCGACGAAAGCTATGGAGAACCGGGTGGCAGTTGAGCTAGCCTCTCGTCCCGACGTGGAATTACCCTCAGATATTGACTTTAATTGCCGACTTCTAACATGACGTTAAGTCTATTATAGCTTAGGTGGTTCTCCTCGATTGCAAAAATCCACCTCTTAATATACCCTACGGTTACTAAGTAAATTCTAAAAACATGACTACAAATATTTGGAGAGGAAATGATCTTACAAAGGAAAATACTTGTATTGAAAAGAGGCTTCCTAAATGTGTGCTAAACAACAGATAAAACATGTACACTGAATTAATGACTTCCCCAGGCCTATTCATAGGGAACAATGCATCTTGGCCTGAAAAGAAAACATCTAACCTTAACATCTTCACCTGACCTTAACAAAGAACACTCCAGACCAAAGAGCGACACAAATAAATTTCTTTCCTGACAATATAATGGACTTTTTACAGGCATGTTTTTGCCCATATATGCTATGTATTACAAGTGCTCGCGCGCACGGACATTTACCTTGAACAGACGCTCATTCCGTTATTAATAGTCATAAAGATATAAACATGGTATCAAATTGTTAGTAAAAGTATGGGAAATATCATGAAAGAAAAAAGAATGGCGATTCCATGTTGTGTAATGCCAAAACGGACGAAAACGCGCGCATGTGCGTGTGCGTGATTTTGAAAAATGCTCAAAATGGCCTAAAACGTATGCAAAATGAATTTTAGACGATTTGGAGTAATTTATAATTTATAATAGGTGATACGTATAACTACGTACGTATCACCTAACTAAACTTTAATTCGTCACTAAGACGAATTAGGTGATACGTATACTCATGTGTTACATAATGAAGAACGCATTTTCACGATTTCATCTTCCGTTATGAAATACTCCCATTATGGTCTATCAATATGTCAAGTTACAACTGTGTAGCATATTGATCATTATGGATATATGAAAGATAGATGATGGGAGGCTAATGCTCTGACCAATATACCAAAAAACTCCACTTAGACATAATACACGTAAACGGAAATCGGTTTCCCAAATCACATCTTGTAGTTAAAATATTGACATGATCCCATCATATGATTTAAAACTAAATGTCATCTTTAATGTAGGGAATTTTTCTCAGCTACCGCATATCCGTAGCCGGCAGAATATCGAGCCCAAAAATCGAGATATTGCTCAAACAAGACTGGAATGAAGAATGAAGATTTCAGAAAAATTCACCTTCCATAGAGAATGGACGCAAAATTAGGAAAATTGACATGCCTGCTTTGATCGAAAGAATATGCCATGATGCCATTGTTAAAATAACAAAAGTATTTATACGTTTTGTATCAAATCGTCTCAGCTAATACATATCAAACACTCAAATTTCCGTAAATATGCTGACGTCATAATTTGCAAATTCGTATTTTGAGTTCCAAGGTCATTATAATGACGTCACCATGTACTTGATGGCCAAATGAGACATGAAATCATATTTCCGACTCATATTCTATCCTCATAAGAAAACATAATTGAGTTATCCGTGCATTTAAAGAAGTTATGGCCAATTAAACATAGGCATAATTTAAAAAAATGGAAAAGTGCGGCTGCGCGTGTTGTAACCTTTGACGCGCGCGTATTCCATTATTATGAGTCACAAATGGCTGAAATTTACAGGGATTGTTGAGGAAAGTATCAAGAATCAAAAGCATGCAAGAAATGGAATCTATCCGATCCGCATGCATTAAAAGCGCAAAGGCGCGCACCGACCCGCACGCACGGAAATTTCTGAAACGCTTTAAATTGTCTGAAACGTATAGAAAATTACTTGGTTTGGGGTTTTGAGTATTTTAAATTCTAATTTCTTTTTGATGCACGCGTACGCACTCGCTTTAAGGGAAAGGCGCATGTGCGTGGGCTAAAATTCTGACCCATGACCTGAGCATGATTGATACAAAATTTGAATTGAAATTGATATTGCATGGCTGAGATACGACCATTAATGACATTTCACATATTGACGTCATGATGACGTCACGGTGCCCTGGCGTCGCTGAAAAGTCACGCAGTTCTAAGTTGGACTAAGATCTACCTTCAGGGAAAGTTTCATGACAATGGCTTCAGCCATTCTTGAGATATCCTGCGAACAAATTCGAGGAAGAATAATAATAATTTCTTCTATACAGACACAAAATAAATACTAGACATTTAATTCGTCATGGTGACGAATTAGGTGGTCTGTCTTCAATTCTTATGATCAGTGAAAGGTCATAAAGAAAAAAAAGTGAAAATTTTTTTGGAGCCCGGACTCGAACCAGGGATCTCGAGGTCGGGAATCAAGTGTGTTACCGATATATCAAATCATTTCCCAAAGCGTTTACATGTGAACGGGAAATGGAATTCTCAAATCCCACTTTGCAAGTGAAATATGAGCATGATCCCGATATCTGATCGAAAAATAAAGGGCACACTTGTGATAGCTTATTGTCTCAGCTACAACATACTCGAAGCTCAGCGAAAACGAAGCTAAAACGACGGAGATATTGCTCGCGAAATACGGGAATGTAGAATCCAGTTTTGACAAAAAGTCATGTCCCATAGAGATTACACGCAAAATGTGAAAAATTAACATGCCTCCTTTAATCGCAAAAATGCACCATGAAGCTTTTGTCAAAATGAAAAATCGTGATAACTGCATTTGTATAAAATTGTCTCAGCTACAACATATCAAAATTTGGAAGAAAATCGACAATCTATTACCGCAATATTGTCAAATGAATACAAAAATTATGATGTCATATTTTCAAAATCAAATTTTCGAGTTCATATGCAAATATGACGACGTCAGAACATACGATTGGACAAAATTTTACATGAAATCACATCAACATTTCATGGGCTTCCAGAAAATGTTGAAAATTTGGGGGTATTTAGGCATTCTGACGAGCTATGGCGGATTTTATATAGACATGTTTTTACTACTTTTTACATTATATTGCCCATTGACGCGCGCACGAATTTTAAAGTTTGACGCACGCGTGTGGCATTATGGAAGGTCAAGAATGACTGGAAATAGTTGGAAATTGTCAAAAATAGTGTCAGGAATAAAAACCATGCGAAAAAACGGCGTTTTTACGATGTGTACGCGCTGCGCGCGCATAACGCGCGCCGACGCGCACGGACGGAAATTTTGAAATGCTTAAAATGACCTGATTCGTACTTTCGTTTAATAGTTAAGTGATTTTGAGCATTTTAAAATTTTGACGCGCGTACGCGCGCGTCATGACCTTTATGTGACCTTTGAAAACATGACCTGTTGACCCTTGACCTGAAGTATATGTGATATGAATTTGAATGACCTTTGTGACGCATCATGAAGATATGATTGATCATGTGATTTCACAAAATGGCGCCTGGATGACGTCACGATGACCTGATGACCTTGAAAATGTTATTGTCACGTTTTATGACAATGACCCATGACTGTGCCAAAATTGAAAGAAATTGACTGTCCCGATCTCGTGTTATCGTCGGAACAAAAAATTGGAGGAAATAAATAAAAACTAGACATTTAATTCGTCATGGAGACGAATTAGGTGGTCTGTCTTCAATTTTTATGATCAGTGAAAGGTCATAAAGAAAAAAAAGTGAAGAATTTTTGTTTGGAGACGCCCGGACTCGAACCAGGGATCTCGAGGTCGGAAATCAAGTGTGTTACCGATATATCAAAACATTTCCCATACCGTTTACATGTGAACGGGAAATGGAATTCTCAAATCCCACTTTGCAATCGAAATATGAGCATGATCCCGATATCTGATCGAAAAATAAAGGGCACATCTGTGATAGCTTATTGTCTCAGCTACAACATACTCAAAGCTCAGCGAAAACGAAGCTAAAACGACGGAGATATTGCTCGCGAAATACGGGAATGTAGAATCCAGTTTTGACAAAAAGTCATTTCCCATAGAGATTACACGCAAAATGTGAAAAATTAACATGCCTCCTTTAATCGCAAAAATGCACCATGAAGCTTTTGTCAAAATGAAAAATCGTGGTGACTGCATTGGTAGAAAATTGTCTCAGCTACAACATATCAAAATTTGGAAGAAAATCGACAACCTATTACCGCAATATTGTCAAATGAATACAAAAATTATGATGTCATATTTTCAAAATCAAATTTTCGAGTTCATATGCAAATATGACGACGTCAGAACATACGATTGGACAAAATTTTACATGAAATCACATAAACATTTCATGGGCTTCCAGAAAATGTTAAAAATTTGGGGTTTTAGGCATTCTGACGAGCTATGGCGGATTTTATATAGACATGTTTTTACTACTTTTTACATTATATTGCCCATTGACGCGCGCACGAATTTTAAAGTTTGACGCACGCGTGTGGCATTATGGAAGGTCAAGAATGACTGGAAATAGTTGGAAATTGTCAAAAATAGTGTCAGGAATAAAAACCATGCGAAAAAACGGCGTTTTTACGATGTGTACGCTGCGCGCGCGCATAACGCGCGCACGGACGCGCACGGACGGAAATTTTGAAATGCTTAAAATGATCTGATTCGTACTCTCGTTTAATAGTTAAGTGATTTTGAGCATTTTAAAATTTTGACGCGCGTACGCGCGCGTCATGACCTTTATGTGACCTTTGAAAACATGACCTGTTGACCCTTGACCTGAAGTATATGTGATATGAATTTGAATGACCTTTGATGACGCATCATGAAGATATGATTGATCATGTGATTTCACAAAATGGCGCCTGGATGACGTCACGATGACCTGATGACCTTGAAAATGTTATTGTCACGTTTTATGACAATGACCCATGACTGTGCCAAAATTGAAAGAAATTGACTGTACCGATCTTGAGTTATCGTCGGAACAAAAAAGTGGAGGAAATAAATAAAAATAAAGAATAAACTAGACATTTAATTCGTCATGGAGACGAATTAGGTGGTCTGTCTTCAATTTTATGATCAGTGAAAGGTCATAAAGAAAAAAAGTGAAGAAATTTTTTTTGGAGACGCCCGGACTCGAACCAGGGATCTCGAGGTCGGAAATCAAGTGTGTTACCGATATATCAAAACATTTCCCATACCGTTTACATGTGAACGGGAAATGGAATTCTCAAATCCCACTTTGCAATGAAATATGAGCATGATCCCGATATCTGATCGAAAAATAAAGGGCACACTTGTGATAGCTTATTGTCTCAGCTACAACATACTCAAAGCTCAGCGAAAACGAAGCTAAAACGACGGAGATATTGCTCGCGAAATACAGGAATGTAGAATCCAGTTTTGACAAAAGTCATTCCCATAGAGATTACACGCAAAATGTGAAAAATTGACATGCCTCCTTTAATCGCAAAAATACGCCATGATGCTTTTGTCAAAATGAAAAATCGTGGTGACTGCATTGGTAGAAAATTGTCTCAGCTACAACATATCAAAATTTGGAAGAAAATCGACAACCTATTACAGCAATATTGTCAAATGAATACAAAAATTATGATGTCATATTTTCAAAATCAAATTTTCGAGTTCATATGCAAATATGACGACGTCAGAACATACGATTGGACAAAATTTTACATGAAATCACATAAACATTTCATGGGCTTCCAGAAAATGTTAAAAATTTGGGGTTTTAGGCATTCTGACGAGCTATGGCGGATTTTATATAGACATGTTTTTACCACTTTTTACATTATATTGCCCATTGACGCGCGCACGAATTTTAAAGTTTGACGCACGCGTGTGGCATTATGGAAGGTCAGAATGACTGGAAATAGTTGGAAATTGTCAAAAATAGTGTCAGGAATAAAAACCATGCGAAAAAACGGCGTTTTTACGATGTGTACGCGCTGCGCGCATAACGCGCGCACGGACGCGCACGGACGGAAATTTTGAAATGCTTAAAATGACCTGATTCGTACTCTCGTTTAATAGTTAAGTGATTTTGAGCATTTTAAATTTTGACGCGCGTACGCGCGCGTCATGACCTTTATGTGACCTTTGAAAACATGACCTGTTGACCCTTGACCTGAAGTATATGTGATATGAATATGAATGACCTTTGATGACGCATCATGAAGATATGATTGATCATGTGATTTCACAAAATGGCGCCTGGATGACGTCACGATGACCTGATGACCTTGAAAATGTTATTGTCACGTTTTATGACAATGACCCATGACTGTGCCAAAATTGAAAGAAATTGACTGTCCCGATCTCGAGTTATCGTCGGAACAAAAAATTGGAGGAAATAAATAAAAATAAATAAATAATAATAATAATAAAAAAGAAAATTCTGACGAAATTAATAGGTGATCTGTCGATTACGACAGACCACCTGATAAATAAAAAAGAAAATTCTGACGAAATTAATAGGTGATCTGTCGATTACGACAGACCACCTAACTAGAAATGTAATTCGTCATGAAGACGAATTAGGTGGTCTGTTATGTAATCTGAATAACTGATCTTGTAGAAAATTGTCTTAGCTACAACATATCAAAATTTGGAAGAAAATCGATCCATATTTACAGAGATACAATCAATTTTCCATAAATATGCTGACGTCATAATATGCAAATTCGTATTTTGAGTTCCAAGGCCAAAGGGCAAAGGGCAGAGCTATAGAAAATTAAGGAACATTACAAGACATAATAGAAGGAGAACGAGAACCAGAGGCGGGAGAGGTAGAGGGTGAGAGAGAAGAAAAAGAGAAGGGCAGAGGCAGAGGGAGACAGAGCAAGAGAATAAGAGGGAGGCAAGGCAAGAGGTCGAGGTAGAGGGAGGCAGAGATAGGGAGAGAGTGAAAGAGTAGAGAGAGAGATGCAAAGACAGAGCAAGAGAAGGATAGGGGCAGAACAAGAGAGGGAAGGGAAACAGAGCAAGAGAGGAGAGAGAGAGCAAGAGAAGAGATGCAATGGAGAACGATGCATTTAATATTTCCAGCATAAATAGAATTGAATATTTACTCTATTATAGAGAAAGAGAGAAGTTATATACATGTAAACAATTATATGTCCATGGGAGAGACGTAAACATTGCATATAACTGGGCTGAATAACTGGAAAGTATAAACGTCTGGGAAGGAGACTAACATCATAAAAATGGGATGATTTGATATATTCCAACAGATTTGGGAGATTAACCCTATAGGTTTAATACACGACAAGGAATCAGATTTCCCATAGGGTTGTACTCAAACGATTGACATTCTTCTCCCATAGATATAACACGCAAAATTAGGCATTTTATTACATTGTTTGTGATTGTATATGATAATATGTTATAATAGTCGAAGAAGATCATAAAATCAAATTTAAAACGACGGCAAAAAAAAAAAAATGACCCACCAGGAATCGAACTTGGGTCGCCGGAATGGGAGGCAAGTGCTATGACCACTATACCAAAATAATCCACATAGACATTACACGTGAACGGAAAATGGAATTCTCAAATCCCACTTTGCAAGTGAAATATGAGCATGATCCCGGCATCTGATCGAAAAATAAAGGGCACACTTGTGATAGCTTATTGTCTCAGCTACAACATACTCGAAGCTCAGCGAAAACAAAACTAAAACGACGGAGATATTGCTCGCGAAAGACGGAATGTAGAATCCAGTTTTGAAAAAAGTCATGTCCCATAGAGAATACACGCAAAATGTGAAAAATTGACATGCCTCCTTTAATCGCAAAAATACGCCATGATGCCTTTGTCAAAATGAAAAATCGTGGGACTGCATTTGTAGAGAATTGTCTCAGCTAGAACATATCAAAATTTGGAAGAAAATCGACAACCTATTACTGCAATATTATCAAATGAATACAAGAATTATGATGTCATATTTTCAAAATCAAATTTTCGAGTTCATATGCAAATATGACGACGTCAGAACATACGATTTGACAAAATTATACATGAAATCACATAAACATTTCATGGGCTTCCAGAAAATGTTAAAAATTTGGGGGTATTTAGGCATTCTGACGAGCTATGGCGGATTTTATATAGACATGTTTTTACCACTTTTTACATTATATTGCCCATTGACGCGCGCACGAATTTTAAAGTTTGACGCACGCGTGTGGCATTATGGAAGGTCAAGAATGACTGGAAATAGTTGGAAATTGTCAAAAATAGTGTCAGGAATAAAACCATGCGAAAAAACGGCGTTTTTACGATGTGTACGCGCGCGCGCGCATAACGCGCGCGCGACGCGCACGAACGGAAATTTTGAAATGCTTAAAATGGCCTGATTCGTACTTTCGTTTAATAGTTAAGTGATTTTGAGCATTTTAAAATTTTGACGCGTACGCGCGCGTCATGACTTTATGTGACCTTTGAAAACATGACCTGTTGACCCTTGACCTGAAGTATATGTGATATGAATATGAATGACCTTTGATGACGCATCATGAAGATATGATTGATCATGTGATTTCACAAAATGGCGCCTGGATGACGTCACGATGACCTGATGACCTTGAAAATGTTCCTGTCACGTCTTATGACAATGACCCATGACTGTGCCAAAATTGAAAGAAATTGACTGTCCCGATCTCGTGTTATCGTCGGAACAAAAAATTGGAGGAAATAAATAAAAACTAGAAATGTAATTCGTCATGAAGACGAATTAGGTGGTCTGTTATGTAATCTGAATAACTGATCTTGTAGAAAATTGTCTTAGCTACAACATATCAAAATTTGGAAGAAAATCGATCCATATTTACAGAGATACAATCAATTTTCCATAAATATGCTGACGTCATAATATGCAAATTCGTATTTTGAGTTCCAAGGCCAAAGGGCAAAGGGCAGAGCTATAGAAAATTAAGGAACATTACAAGACATAATAGAAGGAGAACGAGAACCAGAGGCGGGAGAGGTAGAGGGTGAGAGAAGAAAAAGAGAAGGGCAGAGGCAGAGGGAGACAGAGCAAGAGAATAAGAGGGAGGCAAGGCAAGAGGTCGAGGTAGAGGGAGGCAGAGATAGGGAGAGAGTGAAAGAGTAGAGAGAGAGAGATGCAAAGACAGAGCAAGAGAAGGATAGGGGGCAGAACAAGAGAGGGAAGGGAAACAGAGCAAGAGAGAGGAGAGAGAGAGCACGAGAAAGAGATGCAATGGACAACGATTCATTTAATATTTCCAGCATAAATAGAATTGAATATTTGCTATATTATAGAAAGAGAGAAGTTATAGACATGTAAACAATTCTATGTCCATGGGAGTGACGTAAACATTGCATATACCTGGGCTGAATAACTGGAAAGTATAAACGTCTGGGAAGGAGACTAACATCATAAAAATGGGATGATTTGATATATTCCAACAGATTTAGGAGATTAACCCTATAGGTTTGATACAGGACAAGGAATCAGATTTCCCATAGGGTTGCACTAAAACGATTGACATTCTTCTCTCATAGATATAACACGCAAAATAAGGCATTTTATTACATTGTTTGTGATTGTATATGATAATATGTTATAATAGTCGTAGAAGATCATAAAATCAAATTTAAAACGACGGCAAAAAAAAAAAAATGACCCACCAGGAATCGAACTTGGGTCGCCGGAATGGGAGGCAAGTGCTATGACCACTATACCAAAATAATCCACATAGACATTACACGTGAACGGAAAATGGAATTCTCAAATCCCACTTTGCAAGTGAAATATGAGCATGATCCCGGCATCTGATCGAAAAATAAAGGGCACACTTGTGATAGCTTATTGTCTCAGCTACAACATACTCGAAGCTCAGCGAAAACAAAACTAAAACGACGGAGATATTGCTCGCGAAAGACGGGAATGTAGAATCCAGTTTTGAAAAAAGTCATGTCCCATAGAGAATACACGCAAAATGTGAAAAATTGACATGCCTCCTTTAATCGCAAAAATACGCCATGATGCTTTTGTCAAAATGAAAATCGTGGGAACTGCATTTGTAGAGAATTGTCTCAGCTACAACATATCAAAATTTGGAAGAAAATCGACAACCGATTACTGCAATATTATCAAATGAATACAAAATTATGATGTCATATTTTCAAAATCAAATTTTCGAGTTCATATGCAAATATGACGACGTCAGAACATACGATTTGACAAAATTATACATGAAATCACATAAACATTTCATGGGCTTCCAGAAAATGTTAAAAATTTGGGGTATTTAGGCATTCTGACGAGCTATGGCGGATTTTATATAACATGTTTTTACCACTTTTACATTATATTGCCCATTGACGCGCGCACGAATTTTAAAGTTTGACGCACGCGTGTGGCATTATGGAAGGTCAGAATGACTGGAAATAGTTGGAAATTGTCAAAAATAGTGTCAGGAATAAAAACCATGCGAAAAAACGGCGTTTTTACGATGTGTACGCGCTGCGCGCGCGCATAACGCGCGCGCCGACGCGCACGAACGGAAATTTTTGAAATGCTTAAAATGACCTGATTCGTACTTTCGTTTAATAGTTAAGTGTTTTTGAGCATTTTAAAATTTTGACGCGCGTACGCGCGCGTCATGACCTTTATGTGACCTTTGAAAACATGACCTGTTGACCCTTGACCTGAAGTATATGTGATATGAATATGAATGACCTTTGGTGACGCATCATAAAGATATGATTGATCATGTGATTTCACAAAATGGCGCCTGGATGACGTCACGATGACCTGATGACCTTGAAAATGTTATTGTCACGTTTTATGACAATGACCCATGACTGTGCCAAAATTGAAAGAAATTGACTGTCCCGATCTCGTGTTATCGTCGGAACAAAAAATTGGAGGAAATAAATAAAAACTAGAAATGTAATTCGTCATGAAGACGAATTAGGTGGTCTGTTATGTAATCTGAATAACTGATCTTGTAGAAAATTGTCTTAGCTACAACATATCAAAATTTGGAAGAAAATCGATCCATATTTACAGAGATACAATCAATTTTCCATAAATATGCTAACGTCATAATATGCAAATTCGTATTTTGAGTTCCAAGGCCAAAGGGCAAAGGGCAGAGCTATAGAAAATTAAGGAACATTACAAGACATAATAGAAGGAGAACGAGAACCAGAGGCGGGAGAGGTAGAGGGTGAGAAAGAAGAAAAAGAGAAGGGCAGAGGCAGAGGGAGACAGAGCAAGAGAATAAGAGGGAGGCAAGGCAAGAGGTCGAGGTAGAGGGAGGCAGAGATAGGGAGAGAGTGAAAGAGTAGAGAGAGAGAGATGCAAAGACAGAGCAAGAGAAGGATAGGGGGCAGAACAAGAGGGGAAGGGAAACAGAGCAAGAGAGAGAGAGAGAGAGAGAAAGAGATGCAATGGAACGATTCATTTAATATTTCCAGCATAAATAGAATTGAATATTTGCTATATTATAGAGAAAAGAGAAGTTATAGACATGTAAACAATTCTATGTCCATGGGAGGACGTAAACATTGCATATACCTGGGCTGAATAACTGGAAAGTATAAACGTCTGGGAAGGAGACTAACATCATAAAAATGGGATGATTTGATATATTCCAACAGATTTAGGAGATTAACCCTATAGGTTTGATACAGGACAAGGAATCAGATTTCCCATAGGGTTGCACTGAAACGATTGACATTCTTCTCTCATAGATATAACACGCAAAATTAGGCATTTTATTACATTGTTTGTGATTGTATATGATAATATGTTATAATAGTCGAAGAAGATCATAAAATCAAATTTAAAACGACGGCAAAAAAAAAAATGACCCACCAGGAATCGAACGTGGGTCGCCGGAATGGGAGGCAAGTGCTATGACCACTATACCAAAATAATCCACATAGACATTACACGTGAACGGAAAATGGAATTCTCAAATCCCACTTTGCAAGTGAAATATGAGCATGATCCCGGCATCTGATCGAAAAATAAAGGGCACACTTGTGATAGCTTATTGTCTCAGCTACAACATACTCGAAGCTCAGCGAAAACAAAACTAAAACGACGGAGATATTGCTCGCGAAAGACGGGAATGTAGAATCCAGTTTTGAAAAAGTCATGTCCCGTAGAGAATACACGCAAAATGTGAAAAATTGACATGCCTCCTTTAATCGCCAAAATACGCCATGATGCCTTTGTCAAAATGAAAAATCGTGGTAACTGCATTGATAGAGAATTGTCTCAGCTACAACATATCAAAATTTGGAAGAAAATCGACAACCGATTACTGCAATATTATCAAATGAATACAAGAATTATGATGTCATATTTTCAAAATCAAATTTTCGAGTTCATATGCAAATATGACGACGTCAGAACATACGATTTGACAAAATTATACATGAAATCACATAAACATTTCATGGGCTTCCAGAAAATGTTAAAAATTTGGGGGTATTTAGGCATTCTGACGAGCTATGGCGGATTTTATATAGACATGTTTTTACCACTTTTACATTATATTGCCCATTGACGCGCGCACGAATTTTAAAGTTTGACGCACGCGTGTGGCATTATGGAAGGTCGAGAATTACTGGAAATAGTTGGAAATTGTCAAAAATAGTGTCAGAAATAAAAACCATGCGAAAAAGGCGTTTTACGATGTACGGCTGCGCGCGCGATAACGCGCGCGCGGACGCGCACGGACGGAAATTTTGAAATGCTTAAAATGACCTGATTCGTACTCCATTAATAGTTAAGTAATTTGAGCTTTTTGAATTTTGACGCGCGCGTACGCGCGTAATGACCTTTATGTGATTTTTGACGACATGACCTGTTGACCCTTGACCTGAATTATATGTGATATGAATATGAATGACCTTTGATGACGCATCATGAAGATATGATTGATCATGTGATTTCACAAAATGGCGCCTGGATGACGTCACGATGACCCGATGACCTTGAAAATGTTCCTGTCACGTCTCATGACAATGACCCATGACTGTGCCAAAATTAAAAGAAATTGACTTTACCGATCTTGAGTTATCGTCGGAACAAAAAAGTGGAGGAAATAAAATAAATAAATAACTAGAAATTAATTCGTCATTGAGGACGAATTAGGTGGTCTGTTATGTAATCTGAATAACTGATCTTGTAGAAAATTGTCTTAGCTACAACATATCAAAATTTGGAAGAAAATCGATCCATATTTACAGAGATACAATCAATTTTCCATAAATATGCTGACGTCATAATATGCAAATTCGTATTTTGAGTTCCAAGGGCAAAGGGCAGAGCTATAGAAAATTAAGGAACATTACAAGACATAATAGAAGGAGAACGAGAACCAGAGGCGGGAGAGGTAGAGGGTGAGAGAGAAGAAAAAGAGAAGGGCAGAGGCAGAGGGAGACAGAGCAAGAGATTAGAGGGAGGCAAGGCAAGAGGTCGAGGTAGAGGGAGGCAGAGAGAGAGGGAGAGGGTAAAAGAGTAGAGAGAGATATATATGCAGAGACAGAGCAAGAGAAGGAGAGGGGCAAAATAAGAGAGGAGAAGGGAAACATGCAGAGCAAGAGAGAGGAGAAAGAGAGAGATGCAATGGAGAACGATGCATTCAATATATCCAGCATAAATAGAATTTAATATAGAGAAAGAGAGAAGTATAGACAAGTAAACAATTCTATGTCCACGGAGAGACGTAAACATGCATATACCTGGGCTGAATAACTGGAAAAAGTAAAAACGTCTGGGAAGGAGACTAGCAAGGTGATTTGATATTGTAGCAGAGTTGGGAGATAAACCCTATATTAGGTTTAATACACGACAAGGAACCAGATTTCCCATAGGGTTGTACTCAAACGATTGACATTCCTCTCCCATAGATATAACACGCAAAATTAGGCATTTTAATTCATTGTTTGTGATTGTATATGATAATATGTTATAATAGTCGAAGAAGATCATAAAATCAAATTTAAAACGACGGCAAAAAAAAAAAAAAACCCACCAGGAATCGAACGTGGGTCGCCGGAATGGGAGGCAAGTGCTATGACCACTATACCAAAATAATCCACATAGACATTACACGTGAACGGAAAATGGAATTCTCAAATCCCACTTTGCAAGTGAAATATGAGCATGATCCTGGCATCTGATCGAAAAATAAAGGGCACACTTGTGATAGCTTATTGTCTCAGCTACAACATACTCGAAGCTCAGCGAAAACAAAACTAAAACGACGGAGATATTGCTCGCGAAAGACGGAATGTAGAATCCAGTTTTGAAAAAAAAGTCATGTCCCATAGAGAATACACGCAAAATGTGAAAAATTGACATGCCTCCTTTAATCGCAAAAATACGCCATGATGCTTTTGTCAAAATGAAAAATCGTGGTGACTGCATTGGTAGAGAATTGTCTCAGCTACAACATATCAAAATTTGGAAGAAAATCGACAACCGATTACTGCAATATTATCAAATGAATACAAAATTATGATGTCATATTTTCAAAATCAAATTTTCGAGTTCATATGCAAATATGACGACGTCAGAACATACGATTTGACAAAATTATACATGAAATCACATAAACATTTCATGGGCTTCCAGAAAATGTTAAAAATTTGGGGTATTTAGGCATTCTGACGAGCTATGGCGGATTTTATATAGACATGTTTTTACCACTTTTTACATTATATTGCCCATTGACGCGCGCACGAATTTTAAAGTTTGACGCACGCGTGTGGCATTATGGAAGGTCGAGAATTACTGGAAATAGTTGGAAATTGTCAAAAATAGTGTCAGAAATAAAAACCATGCGAAAAAGGCGTTTTTACGATGTGTACGCTGCGCGCGCGATAACGCGCGCGCGGACGCGCACGGACGGAAATTTTGAAATGCTTAAAATGACCTGATTCGTACTCTCCATTAATAGTTAAGTGATTTTGAGCTTTTTAAAATTTTGACGCGCGTACGCGCGCGTCATGACCTTTATGTGATTTTGACGACTTGACCTTTGACCCTTGACCTGAATTATATGTGATATGAATATGAATGACCTTTGATGACGCATCATGAAGATATGATTGATCATGTGATTTCACAAAATGGCGCCTGGATGACGTCACGATGACCTGATGACCTTGAAAATGTTCCTGTCACGTCTCATGACAATGACCCATGACTGTGCCAAAATTGAAAGAAATTGACTTACCGATCTTGAGTTATCGTCGGAACAAAAAGTGGAGGAAATAAAATAAATAAACTAGAAATTAATTCGTCATGAGGACGAATTAGGTGGTCTGTTATGTAATCTGAATAACTGATCTTGTAGAAAATTGTCTTAGCTACAACATATCAAAATTTGGAAGAAAATCGATCCATATTTACAGAGATACAATCAATTTTCCATAAATATGCTGACGTCATAATATGCAAATTCGTATTTTGAGTTCCAAGGGCAAAGGGCAGAGCTATAGAAAATTAAGGAACATTACAAGACATAATAGAAGGAGAACGAGAACCAGAGGCGGGAGAGGTAGAGGGTGAGAGAGAAGAAAAGAGAAGGGCAGAGGCAGAGGGAGACAGAGCAAGAGAATTAGAGGGAGGCAAGGCAAGAGGTCGAGGTAGAGGGAGGCAGAGAGAGGGAGAGGGTAAAGAGAGAGAGAGAGATATATATGCAGAGACAGAGCAAGAGAAGGAGAGGGGCAAAATAAGAGAGGAGAAGGAAAATGCAGAGCAAGAGAGAGGAGAAAGAGAGAGATACAATGGAGAACGATGCATTCAATATATCCAGCATAAATAGAATTTAATATAGAGAAAGAGAGAAGTATAGACAAGTAAACAATTCTATGTCCACGGGAGAGACGTAAACATGCATATACCTGGGCTGAATAACTGGAAAAAGTAAAAACGTCTGGGAAGGAGACTAGCAAGGTGATTTGATATTGTAGCAGAGTTGGGAGATAAACCCTATATTAGGTTTAATACACGACAAGGAACCAGATTTCCCATAGGGTTGTACTCAAACGATTGACATTCCTCTCCCATAGCTATAACACGCAAAATTAGGCATTTTAACTCATTGTTTGTGATTGTATATGATAATATGTTATAATAGTCGAAGAAGATCATAAAATCAAATTTAAAACGACGGCAAAAAAAAAAAAAAAAATCACCCACCAGGACTCGAACGTGGGTCGCCGGAATGGGAGGCAAGTGCTATGACCACTATACCAAAATAATCCACATAGACATTACACGTGAACGGAAAATGGAATTCTCAAATCCCACTTTGCAAGTGAAATATGAGCATGATCCTGGCATCTGATCGAAAAATAAAGGGCACACTTGTGATAGCTTATTGTCTCAGCTACAACATACTCGAAGCTCAGCGAAAACAAAACTAAAACGACGGAGATATTGCTCGCGAAAGACGGGAATGTAGAATCCAGTTTTGAGAAAAAGTCATGTCCCATAGAGAATACACGCAAAATGTGTAAAATTGACATGCCTCCTTTAATCGCAAAAATACGCCATGATGCTTTTGTCAAAATGAAAAATCGTGGTAACTGCATTGGTAGAGAATTGTCTCAGCTACAACATATCAAAATTTGGAAGAAAATCGACAACCGATTACTGCAATATTATCAAATGAATACAAAAATTATGATGTCATATTTTCAAAATCAAATTTTCGAGTTCATATGCAAATATGACGACGTCAGAACATACGATTGGACAAAATTATACATGAAATCACATAAACATTTCATGGGCTTCCAGAAAATGTTAAAAAATTGGGGGTATTTAGGCATTCTGACGAGCTATGGCGGATTTTATATAGACATGTTTTTACCACTTTTTACATTATATTGCCCATTGACGCGCACGAATTTTAAAGTTTGACGCACGCGTGTGGCATTATGGAAGGTCGAGAATGACTGGAAATAGTTGGAAATTGTCAAAAATAGTGTCAGAAATAAACCATGCGAAAAAGGCGTTTACGATGTGGTATGCGCGCGCGCATAACGCGCGCGGACGCGCACGGACGGAAATTGAAATGCTTAAAATGACCTGATTCGTACTCTCCATTAATAGTTAAGTGATTTTGAGCTTTTTATTTTGACGCGCGCGTACGCGCGCGTCATGACCTTTATGTGACCTTTGATGACATGACCTTTGACCCTTGACCTGAATATATGTGATATGAATATGAATGACCTTTGATGACGCATCATGAAGATATGATTGATCATGTGATTTCACAAAATGGCGCCTGGATGACGTCACGATGACCTGATGACCTTGAAAATGTTCCTGTCACGTCTCATGACAATGACCCATGACTGTGCCAAAATTGAAAGAAATTGACTGTACCGATCTTGAGTTATCGTCGGACACAAAAAGTGGAGGAAATAAAATAACCGAAATGTAATTCGTCATGAAGACGAATTAGGTGGTCTGTTATGTAATCTGAATAAATGATCTTGTAGAAAATTGTCTTAGCTACAAACATATCAAAATTTGGAAGAAAAACGATCCATATTTACAGAGATCGGCAATCAATTTTCCATAAATATGCTGACGTCATAATATGCAAATTGTATTTTGAGTTCCATTAAAGGGCAAAGGGAACATAGAGCTATAGAAAATTTAGGTTCATTACAAGACATAATAAAAGAGAACGAGAACCAGAGGCAGAAAGAGGTAGAGGGTGAGAGAGAAGAAAAGAAGGTGGAGGATAGAGAGAGAGCAAGAGAATAAGAGGGCGGGCAAGAGGTCGAGGTTGGAGTAGAGAGCAGTAGAGAGAGAGATGTATATATATATGCAGAGTCAGGTTAAGAGAAGGAGAGGAGCAAAATAAGAGAGGAGAAGGGAAACAGAGCAAGAGAGATGCAATGGAGAACGATGCATTCAATTTATCCAGCATAAATAGAATTT
>CP137681.1:28921491-28964633 GCA_037976565.1 Mesocentrotus franciscanus
TAGTAGTCCATAGTTTTGCGAAATACGCGTAAGCTATTGTGACGTATGTGCAACAACGGGCAAGCAGAATCAGCTTGCTATTGTACAGTTAAATACATGTATGTTTAGTGTTGGCTTTTGTGTTTATCTTTCCTCTTCTCGTTGGTAAAGTAATGTCGATGAGGAATATTAAGCAAAATTAATAATCGCCCCCTTTACTATGGCGGATGATCTCGGGGCCATGCTATCTGTCCTTGCCTTCACCTGGGCAAGTCAGGAGTCCCGAGAGCACCTCTTCGATAATAGCTTTTCCCACCGCTAGAGTAGTCGGTAATCATGTGCTTGCAATTGATTTATTGACAATATGATGTTAATCAAATCAACATTTTAAAAAAACTGACGACAAAAGTATTTGCTTTCAAAGAAAGTTCCTTTCATTCGTCCTTCTTTTTGTTATAAATAAAAATACCGCCACGTAACTCACTCTCTTTAAACAAGAAAAATTGGTTCATGTATGATGCAATTGACGTCACGTTATCTGGGATGAATTGTAAACTCATTGAAATCGAATGAAGTGCGATGCCAGGGCCTCATAGTGTGTTTTGAATCTCAAATGATTTTCTGGAGATTTAGCTGCCAGAGAGCTCAAGTTATTGATTAGTGCGAAGGCGGTGTTATTTGGCTTTGAAAATAATAGCTAGCAGTTGTAGTACACAGAATAGAACAAACGCAACCATCTACACGGTATGTTCTTTTCTTCCCGCTCGAGTTTCTCTCACGTTCTCTGCCTCTCTTTCTCGCTCTCCCTCACACATATACCCTCCACACACACACTCTCTCTCTATCTTTCTCTCTCTCCCTCTCTCGTTCCCCTCCCCTCTCTCTCTCTATCTATATATCTTGCCACCCTTCCCTCTCTCTCTCTCTCTCTCTCTCTCTCCCTCCTCCCTCTCTTTATCTCTTTCTTCCTCTCTCTCTCCATACACTATAAATATATATTTCTCTCTCTGTCTCTCTGTCTCTTGTTTTGTTTACAACCACCTTCTCTCTCTCATTCTCTGTCTCTGTCTCTCTCCCTCTTTTTTTTTACACCCCCTTCTCTTTCTCTCCCTCTCTGTATTTCAAAACCACTCTATTTACGGTCATGTCACCATTAATTTCATGTAGCAGTGTACCATCTGAACGCACACAATGTACCTTGGCACAGTGTCATTAAACAAAACTAAATTTATCAAAAACTAGGGTCACATTCTATGGCAAATGAGCAAATCAAATACCGCGATATCAGTAGCTTATAACAGTTAATATAAATTATTAATGATAACATGTTTTATGAACCATTGGCCGAATTTCGAGCGAGCCACCAGAAAGCATTATCGTGACCACCGCGTGACGAGAATGCACTAATTTAGCGCTACCAAAATAAATCAGGAGTGCACTTTGTTCCACAAGGTTGACTTTACACGAGGCTGATTAGGAGCTGATTCTGTTCGTTATGTTGTATCATTATATCATTTGAAACGTTAATGATAAAAATGAGGATTATCTTATTTTTCGGAATGCATATTTTTGACAATGAGTTTGTGTGAGGGGCACCCTTACGGCCTCACCCGTAATTAATCAGGAAGAACTATGTTCCACGTTATTAACTTTTATATGACTGATTCGGACATGATTCTTTCGTTTTATCAACATCATATCATTAAAATATGGATGATAAAGGTATATAGATCATATCTTACTGTGAAAGCACGGTCGCCGAAGAAGGGGAGGAGGGAGGGAGGGGCGGGGTAGTAAGGGTGTGACTCCCTGCCCCCCGCCCGCCCATGGACATTTTCAGGCGCCAAATTTCACATATTCGGGACCTTATCGGTATATCATAAATCCATGATTTATTGAGTGATTTTGTCTTTTTAATTATTCATTTATCTATCTATATTCATGTATTTATGTATGTATGTAGGTATGTATGTATGTATTTATTTTATCTTACTTTTTATTTATTGATATATTTATGTATTCTTTAATTAGTTCATATATTCCTCTACTTATTTATATATGCATTTACCTATTTCCTTTACTAATTTTAGTCCGACATCCCCCACCCCCACTCGCGTGGGCTATTGACACCTATTGCCATTGAATATTGTCAAGGTCGCAGAACAGCATTCACAGATAAAAAGACTAGAATGGATCAAGTTTGACCTTTCGACAAAAATAATATTGCCGCAATAAACATTTAATTCGGAAGCAACAACAACCATCTTTCCATGTTATTTGGTCATGCCGACTGCTCTAGATATCATTTGTTGCAAAACAAAATAGAGAACAAGGCATTTGTGGATGAATTGAAGACCGGCAATTTGTTTTCGACTCGATCGTAAACATCACGTTCGGAAAGTTGTCTGTTGATTGTATTGTGTAGGTCTATAAACATTTTCCATTTTCCGTGTGAAATGTGCAGTAGAAATAATATTGCTGTACTTTTAATTGACAACGTTGTGTGACATATTTTTAAGAGTAACGCTGCTCATCGACATTTAATACAAAATTAAATTGCTAACTGGCACTTTTTAAACTGCCCCTCTCTCTCTCATTCTTCCTCCCTCCCTCCCTCTCTCTCTCTCTCTCTCTCTCTCTCTCTCTCTCTCTCTCTATATATATATATATATATATATATATCTCTCCCTTGCTTCCCACTTTCACATTTTCTCTCTTTCTTTCTTTGACTAATCACTTTTATCCCTACTCACAATTTTCCCTACTTACTGTTTCGTTAAAAGGCATTCACACGCCGTGTGTTTAGAGTTGCTTGTATATCTGTTTGTCTGGCAAAAAAATACGAAAAAGACCGTCTTCTTTGAAGTGAATAATCAATAAACGACAGAAGAAATGAAAATCAAGCTATTACACATTTAATTATAATTTACAGTTGTGTTGATGAAGATATAAAAACAAATCAATTTCAAACGTCTTGTAATTCTTACGATAACTGCATCACAATCACAATGGGATGTTTGAATATTAGAGGAACGCTTTACATTTTTTGTATCATTCACTCATCAAAACATAGTTATAGAGCAGCAATTCCACCAAGTTATTATTTTTTTTAAACGTGCGTTTTGACGAATACAAATTAATCAGCTCTTTTTTCTCAACATACTCAAAAGCCCCAAGTTTATAGTACTTTATCGAATATGAGAATATCAAGCAGGAATTTCTTCATTATCAGTCGACTGCGACGAATCAAAACCGTGTCACTCTGCAGGGTTCAAGCCAAATACGTAATATCTAAATCAGTGTCGCTTGTGATGTTTACGATGTACAGACCAATGAACAAAAGAAATAGTATTTTGAAACGTACAAATGTGCTTCCCGTCAGAAAAAAGGAAGAAAAAAAATGAGCATACCTCTACGCAAATTGGGACAGGGCGAGTGAGCCGTAGAGGATGAAAAGCCAAACCATATGCCGATGGAAAGTGAGGATGGGTGCGGAGGTGAAAACAAATATTACTGATGCCAATAATGACCGTAGTGATAACATGAAAGTGATAATTAATCAAATGGCGTGGAGTAATCCCAGCATAAACCTGAAAGAAAAAAAAAACGAAATAAAAGGTATATGAATGTCTTCAAACATTTATTGACCGCATAAACCCACAGGAGGCGCTATGGCTCAGTGGTAGAGCATTGGTCTCGTAGCCGAGAGGTCCCGGGTTCGAAACCAAGTCGATGCGCTAGTGCCCTTTGGTAAGGCATCAATCCTCATTAGGAGAGAGAGTCCATTACCAAGTCCCTAGGAGAGGTCTTACATCCGTCGGTCCCTTTGTTGCTTATTTACAAACATTCACATGCTTTCTTAGCAGTCAGGTAAAACTAACACACAAACACGTTTAGGTCTACAATACATGTTTAATGACCACCAACTTTAAATAGGGGAGAGTTTAAAGGTCAATGTCAGTATGAAAGCACCAAAATATTCTAAAATTATGAAACAGGGAGAAACGAGAATGAGAGACAGTGGCATAGCTACAGCGGACCACATGGGACATGTGCGTCCTCCCACTATTCTTTTGATGAGGAATAAAAGTAAAAGAAAGAAAATATATTTTGTTAAAGAGAGAAAAAGAAAAATACAAATTGGTACAGGGGGAGTAAAGATGACCCCTTCCCACACCCCTCCCTAATCCCAAACCTTGTAAAGTACATCATTTCCAAGTGACACCAGTGCACCCCCTCCCCCCCCTTCATGTCAGTGCCACCCTCAATAGCTGGACTTACGCTACACCACTGTTTTGAGAGATGGAGAATAATATGAGGTAGGAAGAGAGAGAGAGAGAGAGAGAGAAAGAGATGCAGAGAGAGAAAAAAGAGACTGATAACGGAGAAATCATAAACAATTTTTAAATGAGCCACAAGGCGAAGCACCAGTGTTTACTTTGTCACCATTAATTACGTTAATTGCCCGCTATGCGACTCAGCTGGAAATTGTTTGTGCACCAAACTTGCTAAATTTAAATATAATAGCCTACCAAACGGAAGCGTCATGACGTCACGACTTTTGAATAATGCCGATTGGGGTTTGCAATTGCGTGCAACAACTGGGTGATAAATCTTAGTAGTTACGGGATTTGATTGTTGCCCACATTATAATGCTGGGCTATAAAGTCCCATTCAATTTTAATTGCATTGTCACTCTGGATGTCGGTGAAAAATTAAGGCTTCCGAGGTATTACCGTCAACTAATTTATTAAAACGCGTCATCATAATCTATGACGGCTGATAACATTCAACTTATTCTACATAATAAATGACAAAAAGTGAGCAATAACAACGAGTTCTAACAAAATTATGAGAAAAATCAGTCGCTAAGCTTGAAACTCTCATTCACACACACACACGCACACGGATCTTTCGTAGTCTTCTCTGATGACATTTTAAACCCTCTCCATGGCACTTGTATATGTTCAATTACATCGGAAAAAGTCGGCGAAACAGGTCTTGCAAAATCTCGTTTCGCCGACTATTTCCGATGTAATTGAACATATACGCGTTCATGGCGTGGATCGAGGACTCGTTACAGGCCGTTACTACATGTTCGAGGAAACAAATTTATGTAATAATAATGATGACAGCGGAGTGTTTTGTAAGCGCTCTTGTTTGACACTACATCGTGTCCACACACAAAAACAAATATCCCGAAACTCTATAAAGACACGTCGTTGAAGAACCATCGTATAGCCAGCAGGGTGTCCACCCACAATTAACGTCGTATAAAGAATCATCGTATAGCGAACAGGGCGTCCACACACACAAGAACAGATAATCCCGAAACTATACAGCGAAACGTCGTATAGGTGCTCAGTTTGCTACTGCGCAGTGTTTTTTTTGTTTCGCTGTCGGCTGTCTTCGGTTCGTGGGCGCTGGTTTGAGTAAATTCGTACCCAAGCTACAGTCCAGATTTATAAATGTCCACGGAAATATTTAGGCTCGCGCTATACCGCTACCATTACGCTATTTATTTTCGCAAATATACAACACATGTGCACTATTGCATTGACTGGTCGGTACTTCATGCAGTATATCTACTATGTATAATTATATACCTCACTTAAGAAATCCAGCCATCTGATTGGTCGAAATTGCAGTCGTTGTTTTAACTATTCCCGAAAAATGCCAAAGCCATGTAATAGTTAAAAAAAATAGTTTAAAAATCCCGGCAAAATTCCAATTACCGGGAAATTGGTTCAGTCTTGCTGAAATACCCATTGGTTTACGTGTTAAAAACTGGTTTGAGCGAGCGCGGACACCATAAGTGTGCGAATAATCGGTCGCTAGCTTAATTTATCAATTTTTAATACATCGTAGCGCAGACGACCGTACGGCAATCTCGATCGTACTGAATTCCAAATAAGGCAAAAATGGCTGAAGAAACTCTCCCAAGATTTCAACTTCTTAATGATGATCAAATGCAAGACTTGATTAATTCTGCTGACAGCAAGCACACCAATGTAAGGTCTAATAATAGTCAAATCCAGTCAGTGGAGTCCCACACATTAATTGTTGTGTAGGCTACTACTACTAGAGGGGTCTAGAGATCTACTGTCATTGGCATTCATTGTACTGAGTGAGTATTAAACATTACCGCACCGCGGTAGACGTAGTCTAGACTACTTTACTTGGATGTAGAGACGTAAAGCTTGTAGCTTATTTGCCCCTCGTCACGTTGGGTAGTCTCTGATAGGGTGAAAACTTGAGTGGATGGGTTTTCCAGTGCCTCTCAACAACAGATTTGAATATATTATTAATATTAGATCTAACACTAACTAGATTCTATGTATTTCTGCTCTTCCTGTTCTACCAGTTGATTGCACCACCTGCACACTGCACCCTGCACATTGTATATAGTGCACGGCGAACAACCATCATCACTTTCACCAGTAGCACGCACCACAGCAAATCCCTCTCCAGGACAGCGTTTACGCTTTTGGGAGAGTACTTCTTCAAGGTTCAAGGTTCAAGGTAAGTTGACTATTTTTCGGCATATAAAAGTATTAATGACTGCTTTAATATTCGAGAAATAGTTGTTTTATACGCTCTCGGGAAGGTTACAATTGGGCTATTGCCCTCGGCACGCCTCGGGCAATAGCAAAATTGTAACGTTCCCTTGAGCGTATAAAAACAACTATTTCTCTCAAAGCAGTCATTAATACTATACTATAATCAGCTGGCTGCTCCGCGGTCATGAAACGGAAGCGGAAATGAGAGGTCAGGTCTCCTTTCGCGCGCGGTCACGTTAAGCCCCGCCCAGTTATACCGTTCTAATTCGACGATACAAAACATTCTGTGATTCTTTATCGAGTTCTAGTTCGAAACGATGCCCAGACCCTAGTTTCATTATACGACGTTTCTGTATACGACGTATCGTTAGTATAAAGCGCATGCCTACATACACACAATTTCATCGTATGGCTACCCCGAAACGGTATAGCTATACGATATACCTGTGGACACGGGGATTGTCACTCCTGGGGGTGTTTCACAAAGACTAAGATCGACTTTAAGTTGGACTAACTATGGCAGGCCGTTCATGCCACTGTTTTCTCTCACTATTTACTGGTATTGGTCTCTCAAGGGACGTACAAATCATGGTCTCAAATCTACAGAATTTACATTTGTTGATAATTCATTACTGAAGGAAAAAATATTATCTTAAGACCATAATTGAGAGACCAATAGTGAGAGTAAACAGTGGCATGAACGGCCTGCCATGCATATTTAAGTCCAACTTAAAGTCGATCTTAGTCTTTGTAAAACACTCCCCTGACCCTCCATTATTATTAAACCGGCTTTAGCACGGCTGCCACTACAGCGCTCGAGCATTTTAAGGAATTAATTCCTGCCGTGTACCCATTTACCTCACCTGGGTGGAGTGTGGCAAATGTAGGTTAATGTCTTACCAAAGGATATTAGTGCTGTGGTTCACAGTCCGGAAACTAATCCAACGTGTCCTCTGGACCACAACACCTCTACATAGCAATTTAACACCCTGAGGACAATAGGAACATTTCTTGCATAACGAGGACCTACCCTGTAAATGTAAATCGAGAACCTAAAATAATTTTGTTTGGGTTCTATAAAAACGAGGACGTCCTCGGTTAGTTTTGGGTCCAATAAGCATTGCTATGTGAATTAACGGAGGTGGTGGGGGCACGTCCCCCGTAACCCATAAAGCTACGCCACTGGATTTAGCTCAGCTATTACAAAAGCTGTTAAAAGAGATTAGCGTCAAATGAGTATTTATGCATGTAGAAACAAAAATATACAGTATGATCTGATGATGAAACGCTTCGGAGAGACAAAGAAAAATGCCAAGATATGACCTTTAGGCTATGTCTAGACGTTGCATCTCATAATTTATTTATAATATGCCTATTTTAGTTTTATCAAGGAGATAACAGGGTGGTGTGGCATCTAACTACTGTCCCAGAGTGACTAACCCAGTGTCCACACACACAAACAAAAAAAATCATCGTATAGCTATACCGTTTCGGGATAGCCGTACGATGAAATTGTGTGGCATCGTTTCGAACTAGAACTCGATAAAGAATCACGGAATATTTTGTGTGTGGACGTATGGCCGAACTAGAACGTATAACTGGGCGGGGCTTAACGTGACTACGCGCAAAAGGAGACTTGGGCCCTGTCTTACAAAGAGTTGATATCAATCGCAACTTATTTGCGATTGATATCAATCGCAAGTATGTACAAACGAGATGGGAGACTGCAAACTTGCGATTGATTGGAGGACTCACGATTGATTTGGATCAATCGCAACGCTTTGTAAGACAGGGCCCAGACCTGTCATTTCCGCTTCCGTTTCATGACCGCGGCGCAGCCAGCTGTTATAGACAGCCGACAGCAAAAAAAAAACATAGGAAACTGCGCACCTTTACGACGTTTCGCTGTAGAGTTTCGGGATTACTTGTTCTTTTTTGTGTGGACGCCATGTTTGCTATACGATGATTCTTTATACGACGTTTCTGTGTGTGTGGACGCCCTGTTCGCTATACGATGATTTGTTTGTTTGTTTTTGTTTTTTTTAAATAATTTTATAGACGTTTCTTTAAAGAGTTTCGGGATAATTTTTGTTTTGTTTGGACACGCTGTTTACTTGACATATTAAAAAAAAGACAGGGTCAGCTACATATTTTGGGGGAAGATATTTGACAAATACTTGAAGAAAAATAGAAGGTAACGATGGGGAAAAGAAGGTCGAATGAGGGAAGATGTAAGCATAATACTAGGATACCTTTTCATCCAAACTGGGACTATTAAATTCTAAGAGAAGAGAGCTGAGGGGGGGGGGGGCATTCGTGCACGAAGGTAAAACAAGATCATCCAATGAAATGCTTTTGAAATGGTGTAGAATAGTGGCCTCTTAGCAAAAGGGACCAGCCTGTCATGAATACCATGAATGGGCACTACCATACATTTTAAGTGGTGATGGTGCCTGCCAGACGCTCCTTTTCAATGAAACAAAAAACAAATTTCAGTAATCATTTATTATCAATACAGTTATGCTCTACCTTTTCCATCAGGTTAATCCGGTTTACTTCTCTCGCTATTAATTATATTTTAGTATATTTATGCAATTTTCCACTAATTAGGGCCGTCTGGTATTTTGAGGGCGTCTGTTGGGCAGGAAATCTTGATTCTAGGGCTGTATGTGTGAGACAATGCCGTTTACAAAATTTGCTCTTTTTTGCAACCCTATTCACGGTTGAAGCTGGGAGAAATATGCGCATGACGGTTTCCCATACAATCAGCTGTGTTGAACGCATCAATGGGTGACGCACAAGTCTATTGAAATAACATTAGATTGATATTTTAGAGGTCTTTGATGCCATGTAATTATGAATAAAGTAATGATAAATAATAATGATAATAAACGAATAATATTAACAACAAATAATAAGAATAATAAAAAAACATTTGTATAAACCCAATGCCTTTGTGTGCATCAGTCATTACGCATGGAGGACAACAGAGAATAGTAAAACAAATAATTGCTCTTCTTGCAATGAATAGATCATGCTTTAATGAAAGAGTACGTAAATACAGGGTAGGAAAGTTTGATCAATTACATATGCATGTCCGTTTTAGATGAACCTCTATAAAAACAAAGCAAAGAATGATATCACCTATACAGATTATAGTAAAAATATCACCATGAGAAAACCGTGTTTATATAATTTTATTTTAGATAAACGTTTAAAAATCAGAAAGAAATGGAGAAAGAAACAGGGAGAGAGAGAGTGAAAGAACGGGTAAATGTGGGGGAGCTTTGGGGGAGCTTGTTAGCACTTTATGAGACATGTGCCCCCCCAGATGGATTGAGAATCCTGAATCGTTGATCTTTTCTTTCTCTCTCTCTCTCTCTCTCTCTCTCTCTCTCTCTCTCTCTCTCTCTCTCTCTCTCTCTCTCTCTCTCTTTAATAGAGGCTCGTTCAGATATAACACGGTAAACCGCCGCTAAAATAAAAAAATAATAAAAAAATATCGCTGCACGTTTTTATTAAGCTATGTGTTATGAGATACAGGAAAGTGACAGTGAAAGTGGAGGTGTCGTGGTCGAGTGGATACGTCGCCGGGCTATCGATCACAAGGTCCGCGGTTCGAGTCCCGCTGCGGCACTAATGTCCTTTGGCAAGACATTGATCTACATTTGCCACACTCCACCCAGGTGAAGTAAATGGGGACCTGGTAGGAATTTATTCCTTGAAACGCAGAGCGCGTGACAGCTGCACTGCTAAAGCCAGGGTAATTATGCTACATTACTGTAGAGCGCTTAGAGACTTCTGATAAAGTAAGTGTTAGGCGCTATATAACATAATTATTATTATTATTACATTTTAGGTCATCATAAAAAAACGCCCGGTTTTGCCGCGTCATTTCTAATCGAGGCCTATATAACGAAGATGGAATTTGGGTTAAAGCAGTAGGCAGAGTGGTTAGAAACCTAGGGTTAGTCAAAAAAAAAATAGACAATCTGTCATTTTGGGGGTATAGACTAGGGGACGGCCCTGTAATCACATTTTTGTCAAAATGTGTTGAGTCTCTATGCGGTAGTATCACTTATTGACATCGTGTGCGGCACATGCTAATTAGAAGTTTTGCGTAAAATGGGTAATTTGCCGGAATTTTCGCGGTTTTGAAGAAAAAAAGGATTTTTTTTTTTTTTATATTTTGTTATATACATTTTTTTAAGACCATACAATTTGATAAAAAGGGATATTTGTTCCCAAAATGTGAAAGCGTATAAACATTTTTTTTTTCGAAAACAGGCGACCTTTTGTGACTGTGTACTCGATAAGTTAAACACAAGGATTTTATCTAGAGCACTATCTTTGTACAAGCTCTTGTTCAAATGGGGTCATGTTTCCATATTTTTGGGAATTTCTTTGAAAGTATGCAAAATAAGGGGTCATTTTCGACTCCGCTGTAACGATCACGCGTCACCTTTCAATATAAAGTGGCATCACCCGTAGTCTCTGCTCGTCCAGACACAACCGTGAATGAATAAACGGCCGAGCGAACGTGCAGAAAAAAGCCTCTACAAAGCTTAAAGTAGCTCCCAGTCCGCCCCAATTCATGTGTGCCCGCTGCCATATATCATCTATTTGTCCTTGAGGTTGGCCAGGAGATCAAATAGAGCCTGGAGAATATCTTTCTTCTTCAAGTCAGCATCCTTTTTGTCAGCAGCCGCCTGTTTGTAAGAAAATAAAACATGATGATAGTGATGATATGATGATGATGATGATGATGATGATGATGATAATGATACTTCTACTACCAGAAGCGTGACTTCTTAGTGTGCTTTGCTCACTTCTACTACTACTTCTACTACTACTACTACTACTACTACTACTACTACTACAACAACTAAAATTTCGTTCCCAGAAAAGCCTTATTAGCATCATTGCTGCGCTTCCTGAGGGTCCTGTAATTATTACCCCAGCATTTGTTCGGTACACATTTGCACCTGGGTGGAGAGTGGCATGTCTTGTCAAAAAGACATTAGTGCCGGACTGGGATTCGAATCCTTAACCCTTGGATTGAGAATCAAGTGATTGACACCTCCATGATACGTCACCGGACTGTGAATCACAATAATGGGTCGCAGTTCGAGTTCCGCCGCGGCGGTAATGTCCTTTAGCAAGACATCAATCTACATTTGCCACTCGCCACCCGGATGGAAGTATATGGGTACCTTGTAGGAATTCCTTCATTGTTTTGATCGCCTTATGGCAGCTTGTGTAACGCTAGGATTTAACAAAAAAGTACTTTGTAGGTGCCTGGAGCATCCTCAGGGATTGATATGTGCGCAATATAAATTAAGCTATTTTTTTTTTAAATATAAATAATTAATATCATTAAGAGTTAATAAGTTGATCGGTGAAGCATGTATAGATTACTTCAATCAAAGCATCATTGGAAAGTGCATTAATTATACTTTATGAAATAATTATTATCATCCTGCTCATAGTTCGCTCACAATAATCTTTTGTCTTCGGGTTTCGTTATTTTCTGGGATGCGCTTTATATACAACTGTTCACAGCTAAATTATTTATAGCCTTACCAACTTTTGTAACTGTGAAGAAAAAAGTTTGTGTCAATTTATGTTTCTTGAGCATGCTTATATGTAAAGTAGTCAATAAAGGCTCATATTCACTCCGTCCACCTTTCATTCTTGAGTTACAAAAAACACACACACACACACACGCACATAAAATCAAATTTACAGGGGTAAGAATAGTGTAGTTGTTAAGTGTATATATATATATATATATATATACATCTATTTCAAGATGAAGAGTAACTGTTTTCTGTCCGATGATACCCTATTCATAATATTTCTGCTACGGGTGACTGAGCACCAGCGTCTTTAAAAATTGTTGTCAAAATCACCTTGTCACTACCAAGTCTGGGCTGATGGAACGTAAATGTATGTTGAGTCAGGCCGTATATGCAGGTGATTCTTTTTAAGTTAACCTATGCCTCGTGCTTCAGTTTTTCATTGTTTAACATGATGCAAAGTATCTAGGCATTTACATAACTTTGTTTCAATCCATAGGATAACCTTAAATGATTTTGAACAGCCTACTAACTTCCTGTCTCATGATATCTAAGTTCTCTCTGCTCATTTTCCGCTGCGGCAGTTCACACGCAGAAGGAGCATAAGGTGTTTATCTCGAACAGCGAATGAAAACTCAAAGGTTACTAAACCCAAATGTAAGAAAGAGCACATATGACGATAAGTATCAAAGAAATTGACAGTAGGCTTTATAAAAAAGATAAAATCCTAAATAAACTTTATCCATTTTGTATCACCTAATGAAAAGGGTTACTTAAACAAGGGATGCGAATGAATTCAATATTGTAAGCATCATAGTGAAGCAAATTGTAATAGGCATTTCCTTGAGTTTGAGTTGGTATTACCACCTTTTCTTTTCAACTGCCTTATAGTCAATGACTGTCAATGCAAATACGTGAGCAGTTGTTTTGTTTTGGAATGAGAAAACACACATAATTATAATGGCTTTCGACCCACATTCATTGCTTCAGCCCAAACTTGGTACAAGAGGATTTTGATAATTTCTTAAGAAGACTGCTGCTCAGTTATCCGTGGCAGCACACGTATGAATAAGATATCATTATACAAGGTGTTTGTTACCCTTTACCATTAAATGTGATTTAATGTCACATAGGTTACAACTCTTTAATTAGAACCTACATGTACAAAAGTTTGTTACACCTGGCGCATTTACATGTACTACATGTAGTTGAAAGCAATATCAATCCATTTAAACATCCATTAAAATCCATTCTTATCTGTCTTTGGAGATGACCCTTACCTCTTCTTCTTTTTCTGTCATGTCTTCTTTTTCATAAAACTCCAAATCCTCCATTTTGCGTTTTTCATCTGATAAAATATTTGGGGAAAAGGGAGATAAAAAAACATTTTCAATTCATTCCTGTTGCATCATTTATATTTAAAAAAAATACTATTCTTTCATTGAATATGCATAACGCCTGCGTCTGAATGAGAACTACTTTCCGTCAATAGTAATTGGATGATCATTTTTGTTTGACCTCAGTCTTAAAAAAAAAAAACCTACGTACTTATTAACCTATAGCAATAATTGTACTAATACATATCTTCATTAAATGTCTAACCAGACAATGTAAGCTCTGATGAGAATACAAATAATGCTATAATTGAATTTAAAATCACATTATCGTAAAGTTTATTTTTAAAAAAATTATGAAAAAAACAGCAACATATTATTGAAAAGTTAAAAAAACAAACATATACGAACGTACTTTGAATATTTATCCCAAAACATAATTGTCAAATGTGTTAGTTGAAATATGCTTTATAATTCATAATACTTTTGTTTGCATGAAAGGCATCTATCATATTTGTTGAATAATAGGTAGCTACAACGGGGAATCGTTTTTATCATTTTTGGTTGAGTTGAGTGCACTTATCTTTGCATTTATTTGTTCGGGAGGGGCGACATTTGGAGATATAAGTGATTTACCCTGAGCAACGCGACACATCACTCCAGCATCATCACCGTGATCGCAATCGTGATCCCCGATTGCGTTCATCGGACAGTCCATGATTGAAGTTTCGCTGCCTACACACTCTACATTGTCCAGGAAGATCTCTCCTGAGCCTTCGCCGAAAAGCTGGGCATGTGTCATGGGGCGAAAAGCTCCAGGGAAGCCCAACTGCCTGCACACAACATCGGCGTCCACCAGCTCCCAGTGATCGTCGCATACTGTTCCCCATTCCCCATCGACATAGACCTCAACTCGACCTTGACTGGTGGAGCTATGTGATCCGGCAAGTCGCACCTCTGAAATGGATATTTGCATTGAATATATGAAATGAAATAATTCTGCAATGGTCATTAAAAACGGTTAATCACTACGACGTATCGCCACATAACACCACGTAAAACCAGGTATCACACGTAACGTCACGTAAGGCCATGTAACGCAATGTATCACCATGTAACAATGATAACCACGTAACACCACGTAAAACCACATAACACCATTTCTTTCAACGTATTGTCACGTACTGGAACATACTGGTATCTATACTGCATAAACTGGATGACATAACCACCGCGTTTTTTTTAAATAACGTATTAACAATTGACAACTGCGTGCGACAAATGTCCAACGAGCATCCATAGAGCTCTGTGTAACAAGATATATAAATATGAAGTATATTAAGCCTACATTTTTGCGACGTGAGCATTTAATTTTTAAGTGGATTGGGCGCCTGATAAATCCTATATTATTATTATCTACGTCATCATTAATTTTTACAAAAATTAAACAAAACCGCCGTGGTTTACCGCCTGATATCTGTATGAGGTTTTATGTGGAAATATTACTACACCGTTAACACCTCCACAAAAATCCACAACACTTCTAAACCTCTCACTTTCAATGTATACTTTTTCTTATAGAGGATAAAGCATGTACTGCATAGATCAAACAGGAGTTTAAAAACGTGGTACAGCTACATGGGGTACGCCCCCACTCCCCGGTCATCAAGTGATGAAAACAAAATCGGATAAGAAAAGAGTGAACTTGTGCCCACACCTTCCCCCTCCCCTGCCAGAGAACACTGGATCTGTCTCTGATATATTTATATACATGTATATCAGTTCCAGCTTAAAGTTTTGTATAATATTCTGTTTTTTAATTGCAAACTCTCCAACATGCATGTACAATGTAAAGCCTTCTCCCGAATGTACGTTTGGCTGTACAAATTAAGAAACTTTAGAACATGCACTATGGCAATATAACTATGTTGAGACGTTTTGGAATGAAAGCAAAGTTTTGTTGTCCATGTTTCACTAATCTTTTCCGGATGAAAAAACCCAATTATCGTAGGATATTTATAAAAGCACTTACAAAGTATAATAATAAATCAAGTTTTACTGATAACAAAAAGATGTATTTACCTGTACATAAATAAGAAAAACAAAGCCAGCATTGATTGTTTTAAAAGTTTTAAAAGATGTTTTTTACTTCGTATAAAGAAGAACATTATATTGCAAATCGAAAAGGCAAGCTATCAGTACTATCACCTTTTGTTTTTGATTAGTTTTACTTTTCACTGTAATTATCAATGACCTGATGACCTTTTTGTTATACTTTATAAACATTTGTTTTCAAGCTATTGATTTATATATATATATATATATATATATATATTCATCAATTATGCAAAAGATTTATTGTATCCTTCCATGGAATATGTTTTGTGAACTGGTCCGGACTTGGAGAAGACCTGCTCTAGAAGATAAGGGCATTTAATCAGAAGTTTTGGTGGGGAAGGTGTAAAGAACTTATCTGGGGTAAAAATTTGCAATGAATCCAAAGATATCAGTCTTATTGACCCCTCTCACGACGTTTTGGCCATTTTGGCCACAAAAATGGCCAAAACCGACCATTGTGGTCACTTTTGGTCAGGGGTAATTTTTCCAGTCGTTATTATCAGCAAAGGAGATTTGATGGACTTATTCTATGTAAAAAAAAAAAAAATGTCCCAGGATACTAGAAAAACAGTATGGTAATATCGGTCACTTTTGGGCAAATAAATGATAAGTTGTATTGATTTTTGTCAAAAATCAGGCCAAAATTTCAGTCAGAATCAGTTGATGGGTGGGTTCTGTCATCCAAATTCAAAGTGACCTGACATTAGAACCATGAATAAAATTAATGCTAGGTATATATACAGTGCCAGTTAAATGTACTCAGACAAATCTGATCCCTGATATTGTTTCGGCAAAATCTTAAGAAACTACTGATTCTAGAATTTGGAATTATCGGTCCCCACAACTCACGAATATAAAGAAAGAAAGTACGCTCCTACTAATGTCCGATATTGAATCGATATTGATACGTGGCTACCTAATCTGTATAATAACTAACATAACGACTTTTAAAAGTTGTTTTTAATGATTTGTATATATTTACCAAACTCACCTTATTTTATTCCAGTATTTAGTTATGATATAGCTAGGCTGTTAAAGTTTAGTTTTTTTCTTCTTCCATTGTTGAATCTTTGGAAAGGTTATTGTGAACTTTATCCTAGTTGAGGTTGCAAAATGCACCAGGATCCTAATTAAACGCATAAATTATGCCTGAGAGCAACGCAATTATATGCAAAAGAGCAAAGCGGCCCAGCGCCAATTTTTTTCTCTCTCCCAGATTCATGATTTTAAACCCTTCTAAAACAGCCTTCCTCTATAAACAGGCACTTTACCCTGGATTAGGGGCGCATACCATATTAGTTCTCTTCCTTTCTCGCCTTTTTCTCACTTAAGCGTTTGTTGCGCCCCATCCTTTTGCACCCCCTTGCAAATAAACGTTCAATCAGTGACACTAACCTCGGCATGGATAAATGTAAAGTGAATGAAAGAAATGTATTCCTTACCATAATTAGAGAAAGCGCTTGCCACACTGAGGCAGAGAAGAAGCGAGAGTATAGTGTAGCCTTCCATCATAGCACGATTCAACCAGGACCCTCGGGTATGATGTATCGATGAAAAGTGTTGCTTATTCTTGAAGAAGGTGCGTTTTTATAGTTATATGTTAACAAAAGGAACCTCTCCTTCAGAGATTTGAAAGGATTCGAAACTGTAATTCATTGTCCCCTCTTTCTCGTAAACCAGCCGACCATGCTGGCTGTATCAAAGATATTTGTTGCATATTTGCTTGGGTGGAAGCAGAAAGATCAGGTAAAGTATCATTAAAAGTTGTGACCTTGTGACCGTCTTCTCCCTCTCGTCTCTCTCTCTCTCTCTCTCTCTCTCTCTCTCTCGTTTTCGTTACTTTTTGCCCCCCCCCACATGGGTGCTTATTCCACTTTTACCAACCAATCCCAGTGATTGTATTCATTCTGTCTTGAAGTCCGTTTTTAAAGTGACACGTTAACAAAAGGAGCCTTTCCTTCAAAGATTTGAAAGGATTCGAAATATTGTCCCCGCTTTCTCGACCGTGGTGGCTGTAACAAAATTTTCTCGAAGAATAGGTACCTGGGTCATGTTTTTATATAACCTTTTATCAATAACAAGTGTCAAATTTCTAAAACAAATTTGCTCACAGCCAATCAAATGCAACGATGATAAATAAGTTGAATGAAGCCAGACCAAGATGATAAACGGGACAATACGAGAAAACTAGATCCAATAATTGCACATATTATTTATTGTAATGATAAATACAAAAATCGTGAATTCCAAAAAGTAATTGGGGTGGTATTTTTGTTAACTGTTGACTTCAGTAAACGATTTGTTGAAAATTTGCTTAGGGGGAGCAGAAAGATCGGGTAAAGTATCAATAAAAGTTGTGACCCCGCCTTTTTCCTGGGACTGCCACTGAATGGATATATTAATCAATAAACCCTACCTCTCCTCAACCCCCCTGCCCCCCCCCCTTGTTTATGTTTTTTTGTTTTTTGTTGCTTGATTTGATGGTTGGCTGCCTCTCTCTTCCACTCTTTTAAAACTCTAAGTAAACTTTATAGATATATAGAAATGCAATCATTTTTATGTTATTTATCTTCTTTTTCATGAAAAATCTGTTCAAAGGGTTTATGATAATAATTGGACTTATTGAGCGTCTCTTAGCGCTTTACAAAAATTGTTTCCCGGTCATCGGATTCATTCACAAAAAATGTGCACCATCTCCACTCCATTTCCTCCCATGTTGGTAACCGTGATGGCATATAACAATAAGTAACACAAAGGCCCCATTTCTCTCCTTGGTATGGTGTGAAATATGTAGATTTATTCCCTGCCAAAGGATATATTATTGCCTTATCGGGGATCGAACCCACGACCTTTTGCATTTAAAGTCAAGTGCTTAAACCACCTACGACACATCTACATAAAGAATGTGAACAGCATGGTTGCATAATCACATGATCTAAGGATACTTTCTTTATTTGATCATCAACAGAAAAACAATTCTATGCCAAGAATCTTTTCGAAGCGTGACAAGATTCAAAGTATGGTTAAATGGGGGCATTGATGTATGTAGAAACAAACAAGATTATGATCCAATGCAACGCTTCGAAATGTAAAAAGAAGAATAAGAAAAATAAAGTAGAGATTCAACCTTTACATGCATGTCTAGACGTTGCATAATGCATTTTGTATTGGTATTATCTTCCATCTATGTGTGATTATAGACGTTATTTACACGGATTCTAAAGATTAAGCTGTCTGGGTCACAAAGTGACCGAGCTGTTTATTTTTTGCTGCAGAGTTTGTTTCTACTTTTTATTCTATTTTCATTTTCAACCCTCGAAGACCAATTTATAATGCCTTTCACCCAGAAAAGTTTGCAAAGGAGAACTTCAATCGAGTTTTGCATTCTAAACGGTTTTCTATTCACTCAATTGAGGCTCAAAACTAACTAAACCCAGGAGAATATATTGTTGAGCTATTCAGTAAGGCAGCCGAAAGTTAGTATTTTCTTTCACTTAATGTTGTACCTTTGCAAGTGCTATATTTGCCCACCTCCATCCCCCTCCAATATTTCACTGCAATGTAAGGCTTAGCAATTGATGGTACGATATGTAGACTGATTGTTCTTAAAGGGAGTGTAGCATGACGAGACTATGTGTCTTTCCCGTGGCCCTACTCGGGGCCAATCTGGTATAAGACGACTACGGACGACGCGACCGCAGCATTCACGTGCGTGCAACATACGCGAAACCGAAGCGTGAGGAGAACTTCGGTCTGTTTCGCGAACGCTAGCGCGCACTGACTATGTAGAGAATAGGGACTTTTAGATTTACACGACGAGAACGTGGACTGCCACGTGTGCCATTCTTTCAAGGCACTGGCCCGTGCCCGGCAGTGCTTTAAAAGGACGTCACATTACCTTAAAAGGATGTCACCGTGGCAGTCCACGTTCTCGTCGTGTAAAATCTAAAAGTCCCTATTAAGTCGCTGACAACCGTTAATCAGGTCCATTCGTTTACGTGCATTTGTTCAAAAGAAGACGTTTATGGCGTTAACCAGTATTTCCCATGCTACACTCCCTTTAAGATCTAATACACTAAATAAGGCATCAAAATGTAGCAGACCTCCTTGATGCTCGCATGTATCTCTTGCCCAATGCAGTGCTGGTAATTTACCATTTTTCGGGAGAAGCTGCACTAAGTCCCCCCGCACACACGTACTTGGGAACACACACACACACACACACACTACATATTTCCCCACACTCCCACACACAATCCCCCCCCCCCACACACATAGAGTCGGCCCTCCAGGGGGGGGGGCACAGTGCCCCTTTAACTATGTAAAAAGTGCCCCTTTTTACATAGGAAAAGTGCCTCTTTTATTTTGACACGTGCCCTTTTCCTTCGACAAGTTCCCATTTTCCTTTGCAATAAGTGTCCATTTTCCATTCTCATTTTAAGTGCCCATTTGTTAATCTCTAGTAAATGCCCATTTTTAGGTACGAGAAGTGAGCCTTTTCACTTTTGATAAGTGCCCCCTTTATCTCGGATAAGCGCACATCATATTTTCACATGTGCCCCTTTTCCTTTCTTATAAGTGTCCCTTTTCCTAATGAAGAGTGCCCCCATTTAAAAAAGAGCCCTTTCCCCCTTCTCATGAATGCCCCGTTTCATCTCTGGTAAATGACCTTTTTCAGGTACGAGAAGTAACTCCTTTTCACTTCAGATAAGTGCCCCCTTCACCTCCGATAATTGCCCCTATTCAAATCTGAGAGATACTCATTTTACTTTGACAAGTGCCCCTCCCCTCCTGATAAATGCTCTTTTCATCTCTGATCAGTGTCCCTTTTCACCTCTAATAACTGCCCCTTTATTTTGACACGTGCCCCTTTTCCTTTCTAATAAATGCTCTGTGTACTTTTTATACGTGCCCCTTCCCCTTCTCATAATTAACCCTTTTCATCTCTGATAAGTGCCCCATTTATTTTAACATGTGCCTCTTTTTCTTTTTAATAAGAGCTACTTCCCCCTTCTCATAAATTCCCCCTTTCACCTCCGATAAATGCCCCTATCAAAATATGACCGGTGCCCCTTTTCTTTCAACTAATGCACATTTTTCTTTATCATAAGTGCCCCTTTTTCATTTGAATAATGGACATATCCCCTTTTCATAAATGCCCCCATTCACCTCTTATAAATGCCAATATCAAAACCTGATTGGTGCCCTTTTTCCGTCGACAAATGCCCATTTCCCATTCTCATAAGTGCCCTTTTTCATCCCGGGTGAGTGCCCCTTTGTAGGTGTAAGAATTGCCCCATATTCATATCTGATAATTACCCTTTGTACCTTGACACTTGCTTCTTTTCTAACAAGTGTGTTATTCCTGTCGATAATTTTCAGACCATCTCACCCAACTGCAAAGTATGATGCTTATTTTGTATGGTGTATAAAGAGAAACAAATATTGAAATCATCCCTCATAATGTAATCACATTGTAGGGGTATATACCAATGTCTAAAATATTGTATATTTTCGCTTTGAGATTTGAGATTTGTAGGTGCCCTTTTCCAGAAAGTGCCCTTTATTGTTGGTGCCCACCCCACATTTTGAAGTCGCTCCGCCGCCTCTGCATACACACACACGCACACACTTTTTTTTCAATCGTTTTTTTTTTATTGATTCCAAACAATACAAATCAATCTTAGAAATAAAATACAATTGTTTTTTCTTAACATGATTTCAAAACATTTTCATAACATAGATTGTACGATTGATGAAAACAAAAATGAAATCAATTGTAACATAAAACAAATGACCCCATCCAACCAAACACACTACTAACCCCCTCCCTCCCCACCATGCGACACACACACCATCCGACCATACGTCCACACATATACGCACACTGTTCCTAGCCCCCTCAGAATACCCCAAATTGGAGCGACAGAAAAACAGAAACCATCTATTTACAAAAAACAAAAAAAACTAGAAAAGTAATTCGTCATGAGGACGAATTAGGTGGTCTGTCTTTAAATCTGGTGAACGCTGATCTTGTTTAGGATTGTCACAGCTACAACATATCATATTTGGAAGAAAATCGATCAATATTTACAGAGATACAATCAAATTTCCATTAATATGCTGACGTCATAATAAGAAAATTCTTTTTTTGAGTTTCAAGGCCGTTATGATGATGTCACGATATACTTAAGGGCCAAATGAGACATGAAATCATATCTCCGACTCATTCTTTATCCAAATTTTTAAAAAAAATTGGGATCACCAGGTATCCCAAAGCGCCGTTTACTAATGTGTTTCAATTCGTGTTTCTCTCCATGGTAAACATGGTAGGGGTGAAATAAGAATAAAAAGAGCAAAGGGTAGAGCTATAGAAAATTAAAGAACATTACAAGACATCATAGAGGGAGAACGAGAACCAGAGGCGGGAAAGGGAAAGGGTGAGAGAGAAGAAAAAGAGAAGGGCAGAGGCAGCGAGAGACAGGAAAGAAAATAAGAGTGAGGCATGGCAAAAGAGGTAGAGGGAGGCACAAAGAGAGAGAGAGAGAGATAGGGTAAAAGAGTATAGAAAGAGAGAGAGAGAGAGAGAAATGCAGAGACAGAGCAAGAGAAGGAGGGGGGGCAAACAAGAGAGGGGAGAAAACAATGCAAGAGAGAGAAGTATCTAAGTATCTAAGTATCTTCTCCCGGTTCGGAGGTTGACTGTAACATCTTTCCATTTCACTCTATCTTCTGCCATTCTAGTGCACTCTTTTAGTCCACTCCAGTTCTTGACATTCTCTTCCCAGTTGATTCTGGGTCTTGCTCTCGGTCTAGTTCCTTCCACCCTTCCCTCCAACACATCCTTTAAGAGGCTCTGGTGCCTTTTAACATGACCAAAGTATTTCACTTTTCTCTCTTTAACTAATCCTACCAGTGCAATTTGTTTACGCCCTGCCATGTGCAATATCTCTATGTCTGTTTTCATTCGTTTCCAGGTTATTTTCATTTTTCTTCTGTAAATTCACATTTCAAAAGATGTTATTCTATTTTCAATGGCCTTGCTTATTGTCCATGTTTCTGCTCCATACAGACCATACATAACAGTTTACTAGTCTTAACCTAAGCGCAAATTTCACCTTTCTATCTGTGAATGAGTATTTCATTGCCAGAAATGTATTCCTAGCTATTTCTATTCTTCTTTTTTTCTGCTTCGCATCTGGCATCATCTGTGATATTTTGTCCTAAGTAGATGTCATTACTGACCTGCTCAATAATATGTCCATCGAGTTTCAAACAGATTCTAGGCGTATTCTCTGTTCTACTAAAAATCATAGACTTAGTTTTCTTGACATTCATGCATATATAGACCAAACTCTTCACTTTTGACTTTTACAATATCAAATACATGTTGTAAATCTGCTTTATTCTCTGCGCAAAGTACAGTGTCGTCAGCACAACGTAAATTATTAATATTTACACCCCCAATACTAACACCTTTCATATCTGAAATTTCCCTGAATACCAACTCTGTGCACAAGTTGAACAGAGATGGGGACATTGCGCATCCCTGACGTACTCCTCTTTGATTTTTGTGTAACCTGTAATTTCATTGTTAATTTTGCTGTCTGCTCCCAGTAAAGTTTAGATATGAGACGTATGTTTTTACCATCCAGATTAATTTTTTGTAAGCTTTCAATCAATTTGGCGTGGTGAATTTTGTCGAATGCTTTAGAGTAGTCAATAAAGCACACATATAGTTCTTTGTTTACTAGCTGCAATATACCTTTCTGTCATCATTCTCATACAGAATATGGCTTCTCTAGTACCACTTTGAGGTCCGAAACCAAACTGTTTCTTTCCTACTTCATTGTCAATTTGAAATTTTATTTTGTCGAGAATGATCTTTAAGAGCAACTTGGTTACATGGCTCATAAGGCTACTTGTCCGGAAATCTTCACATACACTTGCCTTAGGCTTCTTTGGAATTGTCACAAATATCGACTTTTTCAGATCTTCAGGAATATGACCTGTATTGTATATCATTTGGCAAATACTAGTCAAATGTTCAATCCCAAATTCTTTTAAGGCCACAAGTTCATCCCGTGTAATCCCATCCGGGCCTTCGGATTAAGAAGCTCCCAGTGAATGCAGAGCATGTTTAACTGCTGGTTCGAGTATACTTGGACCCTCGTTGTCAGTGATTGGAAGTTATTGACCTCTGTCATCATCAAATAGGTCTTGGATATATTCTTCCCATCTTTGTTTAATATCTTCCTTTTCAAAGAGGGAAGATGTTCCATCTTTGTTCTTGATACATCCGCTTGCTGCCTTGTTTTTCTTCTTTTAAAATGCTTGATTTCTCTGTGCATTTCATTTGTTTGGTTTGTCTTGGAGAAATGCTCTATTGTAACAAATTTTGAGTTAGCCATTCTTCTTTTGCTTTTTTACATTCATTATCAATTACCTTATTGATGTCTCTGTATGATTTGGAGTTTCTGACTTGCTTTTGCCTCTCCTGCATCAAGTTCAGAAACTTTTCTGTCATCCATGGTTGTTTTGCTGGTTTCTTTTTAGTTGGTAGTGTCTTATTTCCATGCTGAATGCTTTTGTCCAAGCATTTCCATTCCACTTCTAGTTTCTTAACCAATAGACAGATTAACACTATATAGGTTTAATCAATAACAAGGAATCAGATTTCCCATAGGGTTGCACGCAAACTATTGACATTCCTCTCCCAGAGAAATAACGTGCAAAATTAGGCATTCTATTACGTTGTTTGTGATTGTATATGTTATGACAGTGGAAGAGGTGATCAAATCATATGTAAAAACAGAACCAAAAATAAATTTTTAAAATGACCCACGGGGAATCAAAGCTTAGAGCCTGGGTCGATTGAATGGGAGGCAAGCGCTTTAACCAATGGACCAAAATATTTCTCATAGACTTAACAAGCAAAGCTGACAAACGGCCTTAGCATAGTCGCGATTTCAACATTCAATTGAAAATTTCGACATGTTCCCATCGTCTGATCAAAAAACCAAAAGCTCGGTTTTTATAGCCCATAGTCTCAGCTATAACATACCCAAATTTGGGAGAAAATAGAGCACAAATAAGCTAGATAGTGCTCAAAGATTAATGTCATGTAGATTCATGATGTGAACGAAATTCACCGTCCATAGACATAACACGCAAATTAAGAAAATTCTGACATGTCATCTTCAAATGAAATTTTCACCATGATAACGTCATCAAAATGAAAAATGATGTGCACTAATCTTGTAGAGAATTGTCTTAACTACATCATATCGAAATTTAAAGAAAATTGATCAATATTGAGAGAGATACGATCAATTTTCCATAAATATGCTGACGTCATAATATGCAAATTCGTTTTTTGAGTTCCAAGGCCATTATGATGATGTCACGATATATATAATGGCCAAATGAGACAGAAATCATATCTCCGACTCATGATCTATCAAATATGAAAAAAATTGAAGGTCCCATGCATCCCAAAGAGCTATAATGGATTTTGTATAGGCATGTTTTTGCCCATATATGCTATGTATTACAAGAGCTCGCGCGCACGGACATGTTTCTTGAACGGACGCTCATTCCGTTATTAATGGTCATAAAAGGATAAACATGGTATCAAATTGTTCAGAAAAAATGAGGAACATCATGTCAAAAATAAACTAGGAGGAATTATTTTCGTTCGGCCGTCACGAACGAAAACGCGCGAAAATTCGCGTTTTCGCGTTTTTGCGAAATGCTTAAAATGACCTGAAACGTATGCAAAATGAATTTGAGACGATTTTGAGCATTTTTAAATTTGCGCGCGCACTGACGCGCGGACGTACGCGCGCGCGCGTTTATTGACCTGAAATTGACCGGACGGATATTGACCTTGATCATGGTAAATATGAATGAGAAATGACTTTCTGTTATGAAGTTATGATCGTTTGTGATTTTCAGAAAATATCACAAAATGGCGCCTGGATGACGTCACGATGACTCCATGACCTTGAGAAGGTTACTGGAACTTGATATTATAGGGCCTGATGACTGACAGAAATTCGAAGGAAATTGACCATGTCGATTTCGAGTAAACGTTTACACAAACTAGACTTTAATTCGTCATGAGAACGAATTAGGTGATCTGTCTTCAATTCTTATTGTTCATGCTCATCTTCAATTCAATGATCCAATATAATGATGTTAATGTAAAATGATGTATTAAGATATGAATTGATGAATGAAGTACTGATGAACTGATGAACTGATAGATTGAACTGATGTGAAATGAACTGAATTGATGAGCTAAACTGATGAACTGATGAATGAACTGATAGATTGAACTGTGACCTGAACTGAAGTGATAACTTAACTGATGAACAAAATATTGAGAAATGATTATGATCAAAATCATGATCATAATGAAATTTAATGAAAATATAGATATAGAGAAGGAGAGAGGGAGACGAGTTATTGTCATGTAAAAATACATGAGCTGGACCGAGGGAAGAAAGAGGAATCATGATCAGAATGCATACACTTTGAAGGAGAGAGGATAGTATAAGGAAACATGGTAGGGGTGAAATAAGAATACAAAGGGCAAAATGAAGAGCTAGAGGAAATTAAAGAAAATTACAATAGATATCGGAGGGAGAACGAGAACCAGAGGCGGGAAAGGAGAGGGTGAGAGAGTATACAATGAGAGGCAGAGACAGAGGGAGGCAGAGCAAGAGAGGGAGACAGAGATAGGGAGAGAGTAAAAGAGTAGAGAGAGAGAGAGGTGAGAGAGCAAGAGAAGGATAGAGGGCAGAACAAGAGAGGGGAAGGGAAACAGAGCAACAGAGAGAGGAGAGAGAGAGCAAGAGAAAGAGATGCAATGGAGAACGATGCTTTTAATATTTCCAGCATAAATAGAATTGAATATTTACTATATTATAGAGAAAGAGAGAAGTTATAGACATGTAAACAATTCTATGTCCGCGGGAGAGACGTATACATTGCATATACCTGGGCTGAATAACTGGAAAGTATAAACGTCTGGGAAGGAGACTAAACATCATGAAAATGGGATGATTTGATATATTCCAACAGACTTGGGAGATTAACCCTATAGGTTTAATACACGACAAGGAATCAGATTTCCCATAGGGTTGTACTCAAACGATTGACATTCTTCTCCCATAGATATAACACGCAAAATTAGGCATTTTATTACATTGTTTGTGATTGTATATGATAATATGTTATAATAGTCGAAGAAGATCATAAAATCAAATTTAAAACGACGGCAAAAAAAAAAAAAAAAATGACCCACCAGGAATCGAACTTGGGTCGCCGGAATGGGAGGCAAGTGCTATGACCACTATACCAAAATAATCCACATAGACATTACACGTGAACGGAAAATGGAATTCTCAAATCCCACTTTGCAAGTGAAATATGAGCATGATCCCGGCATCTGATCGAAAAATAAAGGGCACACTTGTGATAGCTTATTGTCTCAGCTACAACATACTCAAAGCTCAGCGAAAACAAAACTAAAACGACGGAGATATTGCTCGCGAAAGACGGGAATGTAGAATCCAGTTTTGAAAAAAGTCATGTCCCATAGAGAATACACGCAAAATGTGAAAAATTGACATGCCTCCTTTAATCGCAAAAATACGCCATGATGCCTTTGTCAAAATGAAAAATCGTGATGACTGCATTTGTAGAGAATTGTCTCAGCTAGAACATATCAAAATTTGGAAGAAAATCGATCAATATTTACAGAGATACAATCAATTTTCCAAAAATATGCTGACGTCATAATATGCAAATTGAAATTTTGAGTTCGGAGGCCATTATGATGACGTCATGAGTTAATTGAGGGTCAAATGAGACATGAAATCATATCTCCGACTCATAATCTATCCAAATATGAAAAGAATTTGAGTTCCCATCCATTCTGAAGAGTTACAATGAGTTTTGTATAGGCATGTTTTTGCCCATGTATTGTGGATAGAGATAGCGCGGTCGCGGGTGCTGTTAACTTTGACGGACGCTCATTGCGTTATTACTGGTCAGAAAAAGATGAACAAGGTATCAAAATGCTTGGAAAAATATGCCAAATATGATGACAGAGAAAATTTGGCGATTCTATGTTGCAAAATGCCAAAACGCGCGAAAACGCGCGCGCATTCGCGCGTGCGCGTTTTTTGAAAATGCTTAAAATGGCCTGAAACGTACTCTCATTTGAATAAAAGTGATTTTGAGCATTTTAAAATTTTGACGCGCGCACGCGCGCGTCATGACCTTTTATGTGACCTTTGATGACATGACCTGTTGACCTTTGATTTGAAGTATATGTGATATGAATATGAATGACCTTTGATGACGCATCATGAAGATATGATTGATAATGTGATTTCACAAAATGGCGCCTGGATGACGTCACGATGACCCATGACCTTGAGAAGGTTACTTGAACTTGATATTATAGGGCCTGATGACTGACAGAAATTGAAGGAAATTGACCATGTCGATTTCGAGTAAACGTTTACACAAAAAGTGTACGGAAGAAATAAAAATAAACTAGAAAAGTAATTCGTCATCAGGACGAATTAGGTGATCTGTCTTCAATTCTTATGATCATGCTAATCTTCAATTCAATGATCCAATTTAATGATGTTAATGTAAAATGATGTATTAAGATATGAACTGATGAATGAAGTACTGATGAACTGATAGATTGAACTGATGTGAAATGAACTGAATTGATGAGCTAAACTGATGAACTGATGAATGAACTGATAGATTGAACTGTGACCTGAACTGAAGTGATAACTTAACTGATGAACAAAATATTGAGAAATGATTATGATCAAAATCATGATCATAATGAAATTTAATGAAAATATAGATATAGAGAAGGAGAGAGGGAGACGAGTTATTGACATGTAAAAATACATGAGCTGGACCGAGGAAGAAAGAGGAATCAGAATGCATACACTTTGAAGGAGAGAGGACATGGTAGGGGTGAAATAAGAATACAAAGGGCAAAATGAAGAGCTAGAGGAAATTAAAGAAAATTACAATAGATATCGGAGGGAGAACGAGAACCAGAGGCCGGGAAAGGGAGAGGGTGAGAGAGTATACAATGAGAGGCAGAGACAGAGGGAGCTAGGCAGAGCAAGAGAGGGAGACAGAGATAGGGAGAGAGTGAAAGAGTAGAGAGAGATGCAATGAGAGAGCAAGAGAAGGATAGAGGGCAGATCAAGAGAGGGGAAGGGAAACAGAGCAAGAGAGAGCAAGAGAAAGAGATGCAATGGAGAACGATGCTTTTAATATTTCCAGCATAAATAGAATTGAATATTTACTATATTATAGAGAAAGAGAGAAGTTATAGACATGTAAACAATTCTATGTCCGCGGGAGAGACGTAAAGATTGCATATACCTGGGCTGAATTACTGGAAAGTATAAACGTCTGGGAAGGAGACTAAACATCATGAAAATGGGATGATTTGATATATTCCAACAGACTTGGGAGATTAACCCTATAGGTTTAATACACGACAAGGAATCAGATTTCCCATAGGGTTGTACTCAAACGATTGACATTCTTCTCCCATAGATATAACACGCAAAATTAGGCATTTTATTACATTGTTTGTGATTGTATATGATAATATGTTATAATAGTCGAAGAAGATCATAAAATCAAATTTAAAACGACGGCAAAAAAAAAAAAAAATGACCCACCAGGAATCGAACTTGGGTCGCCGGAATGGGAGGCAAGTGCTATGACCACTATACCAAAATAATCCACATAGACATTACACGTGAACGGAAAATGGAATTCTCAAATCCCACTTTGCAAGTGAAATATGAGCATGATCCCGGCATCTGATCGAAAAATAAAGGGCACACTTGTGATAGCTTATTGTCTCAGCTACAACATACTCAAAGCTCAGCGAAAACAAAGCTAAAACGACGGAGATATTGCTCGCGAAAGACGGGAATGTAGAATCCAGTTTTGGAAAAAGTCATGTCCCATAGAGAATACACGCAAAATGTGAAAAATTGACATGCCTCCTTTAATCGCAAAAATACGCCATGATGCCTTTGTCAAAATGAAAAATCGTGGTGACTGCATTTGTAGAGAATTGTCTCAGCTAGAACATATCAAAATTTGGAAGAAAATCGATCAATATTTACAGAGATACAATCAATTTTCCAAAAATATGCTGACGTCATAATATGCAAATTGAAATTTTGAGTTCGGAGGCCATATGATGACGTCATGAGTTGATTGAGGGTCAAATGAGACATGAAATCATATCTCCGACTCATAATCTATCCAAATATGAAAAAAATTGGGGTATCCATCCATTCTGAAGAGTTACAATGAGTTTTGTATAGGCATGTTTTTGCCTATGTATTGTGGATAGAGATAGCGCGGTCCGCGGGTGCTGTTATACTTTGACGGACGCTCATTGCGTTATTACTGGTCAGAAAAAGTTAAACAAGGTATCAAAATGCTTGGAAAAATGTGCCAAATATGATGACAGAAAAAATTTGGTGATTTGATGTTGCAAAATGCCAATACGCGCGAAAACGCGCGCGTATAAGTGCGCGCGCGCAAATTTTGAAAATGCTTAAAATGGCCTGAAACGTGTGCAAACAAAATTTGGGACGAATTGGAGCATTTTGAAATTTTGATGCGCGCGTATGCGCGCGTCGAGGTGCGCACGCGGATTTTGTCGACATTTTTTGTTGACCTTTGACCTAAAATTGATGTATACCAAATATGGTTGATTTTTGATGACTCGTTATCGAGATAAGATAATGACCTGATGTTTACAAAATGGCGCCTGGATGACGTCACGATGACCCCATGACCTTGAAAAGTTACTAGAACTTGATATTATAGGGCCTGATGACTGACAGAAATTCGAAGGAAATTGACCATGTCGATTTCGAGTAAACGTTTACACAAAAAAGTGTACGGATGAAATAAAAATAAATAAATAAATAAATAAATAAATAAATAATAATAAAGAAAGAAAATTCTGACAAAATCAATAGGTGATCTGTCAATGACAGATCACCTAAAAAGTGTACGGAAGAAATAATAAAGAAAGAAAATTCTGACGAAATCAATAGGTAGTCTGTCGTTGACAGACCACCTAATAATACGTACGTATCACCTAATGCATGGTTCCTGCAAAGTTCTACCGAATTCGCAATTTCAACTTTCAATTGAAAGTTTTGACATGATCCCAACATCTGATCAAAAACCAAAAGCACGGTTTTTATAGCCCATAGTCTCAGCTATAACATACCCAAATTTGGGAGAAAATAGAGCACAAATAAGCTAGATAGTGCTCAAAGATTAATGTCATGTAGATTCATGATGTGAACGAAATTCACCGTCCATAGACATAACACGCAAATTAAGAAAATTCTGACATGTCATCTTCAAATGAAATTTTCACCATGATAACGTCATCAAAATGAAAAATGATGTGCACTAATCTTGTAGAGAATTGTCTTAACTACATCATATCGAAATTTAAAGAAAATTGATCAATATTGAGAGATACGATCAATTTTCCATAAATATGCTGACGTCATAATATGCAAATTCGTTTTTTGAGTTCCAAGGCCATTATGATGATGTCACGATATATATAATGGCCAAATGAGACCAGAAATCATATCTCCGACTCATGATCTAATCAAATATGAAAAAAATTGAAGGTCCCCGTGCATCCCAAAGAGCTATAATGGATTTTGTATAGGCATGTTTTTGCCCATATATGCTATGTATTACAAGAGCTCGCGCGCACGGACATGTTTCTTGAACGGACGCTCATTCCGTTATTAATGGTCATAAAAGGATAAACATGGTATCAAATTGTTCAGAAAAAAATGAGGAACATCATGTCAAAAATAAACTAGGAGGAATTATTTTCGTTCGGCCGTCACGAACGAAAACGCGCGAAAATTCGCGTTTTCGCGTTTTTGCGAAATGCTTAAAATGACCTGAAACGTATGCAAAATGAATTTGAGACGATTTTGAGCATTTTTAAATTTGCGCGCACTGACGCGCGGACGTACGCGCGCGCGTTTATTGACCTGAAATTGACCGGACGGATATTGACCTTGATCATGGTAAATATGAATGAGAAATGACTTTCTGTTATGAAGTTATGATCGTTTGTGATTTTCAGAAAATATCACAAAATGGCGCCTGGATGACGTCACGATGACTCCATGACCTTGAGAAGGTTACTGGAACTTGATATTATAGGGCCTGATGACTGACAGAAATTCGAAGGAAATTGACCATGTCGATTTCGAGTAAACGTTTACACAAAAAAGTGTACGGAAGAAATAATAAAGAAAGAAAATTCTGACGAAATCAATAGGTAGTCTGTCGTTGACAGACCACCTAATTAACAACAAATCATTTAAACGAGGCTACAATAGCCCGGTGTTAAAAGTTCATGAAAACTTCACTTGTTCCCACTTTTGTAAATGTAAGACCAATTTGCCTGCCTTCCCTGCAATATTCTTTTCTTCTTCCCTAAATTCCAAAAGTTCTTTTTGAAACTCCCCCAAAGACAATATTACGGACTTACCCCTGCATCTATATATCCAATATTTCATTGCAAAAATAATTGTATTAAATATCTTTATTCGTGGGGGATTTACCGGACAACCCTAAATGAATATCAATCCAGTCGATAGACCTTAATTCCCTTAGCTCAAACTTAGCTATTACATTCTGCCATAAACTTTGAACCTGTGCACACTCCCAGAACAAGTGTAAATATGTTTCAATATTTTGCTTACAAAATGAGCACAAGTTATCTACAACAAAGCCGAATCTGAATAAGTGTTCTCTAGTATATATTGCTCCATGAAGCAGTTTATACTGAATTTCTCTTAGTCTATTAACAAGAGTAACTTTCCTAGGCCTATTAAATATCTCCCTACATACCTCATTTGAAAAATCTGAAAATTTCCGTCCATCATGAATCTTCAAAACAAATAAATGTTGTAACTTCTCTATAAAATATTCATAAACCTTCCTCGATAATACATCTCTGAGGAGCTTCACAGTACTGTTAAACTGCATTAAAATATCATACTCTTTTACATGCACTAAACTGCAGTTATCCTTTTTTCCGCTTCTCAAAATAGCTTCCCAATATTCCATACATCAACAATTTTGTTTCCTTTTAGCCCCAAATGTTGAAAATGAGATATTGACCGCATGCCATTTTCAGCAAAAATATCTTGAATTGAAATTATATTGCGTGTAAACAACTCCTTATCAAAAATCATTTTCTTTTCCAATAAGAAATCTTTATTGTTAAAAATAATTGGATTATTCTTTTCTTCAAAATTCCTATAACCTTCTAACTCTTCCCATGCTTTGATCATTTCTAAATAGAACTTAGGTACTTTGAGACTTAATAACCTGGAATCATAGTTACACAAACAAATAAATCTACCTCCTACCATCTTGAAGCAGAAATCAAAGTATAGCTTCCATCTCATAGATTTTACTCCGTACAATGGTCTTTTCACCCACATTACACGTTGGGTTTTTTTACAAATGAGTCAAAATTAGTCATTCGTAACCCTCCTTCATTATAACCTTGATACAATAGTAATCTCTTAATTCGATCTTTCCCATTCCATATAAACTCAAAACATATTTTCTGTATTTCCGATATGACCCACTTTGGAACCACTAGTGAAGCAAAAACGTAATTTAATTTACATAATGCGTATGTTTTTATATAATGAATTTTTCCAAACACCGTAAGGTCCCTCTGTTTCCACCATCCGAGAAGTCTTTTAATCTTGCTTGTTTTGCTTAAAATCTGCTTATAATTCAATTCCTCTCTTATTTTGACGTCTAACGCAAAATACACTCCCAAAATCTTAATTTCTTTAACCACATTCCCGAAGGGAAGTTTTTCTGATTTGTCTTTGTTTTTCCTCAAGTTCATGATATTTGTTTTTTCCGCATTAACCCGTAAACCACTTATTTTCTTAAATAACGTATAAATCTCCTTTACTCTTTCTACAGATTCTTTATTCCTAACAAATATTGTCATGTCATCTGCATATAAAACTTGTCCAATATTAACGCCTTTAATAACCTCATCATTCCTCACTACTGTTGCCAATATTTCAATAGCGAGAATAAATAAATAGGGCGAGAGTGGATCACACACACACACGCACGCACGCACACACACCCACACACACAAATACATAGAAAACACTTCCTATGCTACATTAGAAAGGTAACCGGCGTATATATTATGAATACAACACGATTATTATACCCCGCTATCGTTATTGCAAATGTAAACACAAAGCGCTTTAGCATTTGGATACAATGTACTTTTATTCTCACTAATTCATCAATTAAACAGGAATTTAAATTCAATTCAAAGTGCGAAAATAAAAACAAGTAAATAAAACCAAACGAAAAGAGAAGAAAAAAAAACAAAGAAAGAAATACACAACGAAGAAATAACAGCGTGTGGTTTAGTACGAGACAACTGTCTAATATTCATGAAAGGATAAGCAGACGACGCCCTTTTCAGATATTTATTTTACAGATTTTGACGAGGCCTATATAATTATGTGATGGGTAGGGTCTGGCACTGTTTTCATTATTGTAATTGCCATCTACCATACGAGGAAGTGACCAGAGATACATAAGTAAGATGGAAACAAAGAGAAGAAATCAACAAAAATGAAAAAGGGCGGATAAGCCTGGGGCGTTTCCTTGCAAACAAAAGCTTCTTGTAGATATAGAGTGACAGACGACCGCGATAGCTAGTGTAAATTTCACTCCAATTCCTGATTTGCCGAGAAAATGATCTCGCAGTTTCATTGAAAACAAATAGTCTCATGTGCCCGGTTCTTTGTGACGAGTTGCAACGTGTTCACAATGACGATGTAATCTTTGACATACTGGGGTTGTGCTCCACTGAGTCTTGGGCAGGAGTATGGGTTCACAAGCTCTTTGCCTGCCTAGTGTAAACGTTCTTTTAATTCAGGTTTTTAGAGTTATTGATGATTACTGACCGACATGTACGGGTGTCTGACCTCGTTCCACGCCGGTGAGTACCCGTGATCTTCCTTTCTTTCATCGCCCACATGATATCTATTCTCGCACCGAGGGTGTAACAAGTGGAACAACTTCCCGATTTTTTGGTTTCACTTTTATTTTCTTATTTTTTCTCTTTCTGTTTACATCATAAAGCAGCAAGATTTGTGTGCTGGTGACCCATATGACGTACTGTTGTGATTTTTCTCTGCATGCAAGGCGTCAAATCGAATGCGTTTAGGTAATAATTAATAATTATTACCTGCGCTAAATAATTAACACATACGCATCTCCTAATTCGTAATCACGATACCACTCTCATATGATGCGTCAAAAGCAGCCCCAATTGTTGACAGACAGAACGCAACTGTGAATTGACGACCTTATTTGTGACTTTATGATGTCATACGTGATCTCCTTTTTTCCCAAATCTGAAGTTGCCATAAATGATTTAAAATCCAATTTGCTAAAACATACCAATTGAGACATTACTTTACTATGTTTAAGAATATTTTCAATACTGAGAGTTACACGGTCTGATTAACGAAATGGCTATAAAGAGCTGGTGGGAGATTCGTCTGAAAATGATTATAATTTCAGATAATTAAGGAGCAACGTCTCTTAAAGCCCCACTGCACTACTTATAGCTACTTGCGCCCTCTATATAGCAAACAATGCCTAAGCGGTGACCGTTGGTCCCCCATGGTCCCCTTTTTCTTATGTTAATTGAGAGCTGATTTGATGAGATAACCACCTGTCAATGACCACGCTGGGAGGTCTAATCCCTCTTGGCCAAACTAGTGCAGATAGGCTTTAACGTCAGCCGAAAGACGTCTCGTATGTAATACTTCCGTATTGTGCATTAATCATTCAATGTGTCGTAAACTATAGTATACAAATATACACTGTCTTGAGAGGTTCTGGTTAAAACTATGCGCAGAGGTGACTCCAATAGTCCTATTTGCTGAGGGGCGCAGCCCCGAAGCAACTGGTACTTTTGGAGTCACCGAGGCCCATAGTTTTAACCAGTACCTCGAAAAGAAGGCATGGTATATTTTTTTTATATCCTGCATCATAAGTTTATCTTTAAAAAAAATAATAACAGTTTTGGGGAAAAATTTGAAAAATTACAATTTTTATTGAAAAAGTAATAAAAAATAATAAAACTAATTAGATTTAAAATTTTTTTAAATAATATAAAATTTTCAAATTTGAAAGAAAAAAAAGGAAAAAAATTAAACCCCCAAATAGTACTCTCATATAGTACTTCTACTCCCAAATAGAACTCCCAAATAGTACTTTTTCAGAACAACATTAACATAGTTGAAATATTTCTGGTCACGTGACGAGCTCTCAACCAATCAAAAACCAATAAATTTTTGATGCAGGATATAAATAGATATATGAATTCAGTATTCAGTAGGCGTTGTGGAGTGCGCCTGTAATCCAGCTAACAGTGGAAGTTACAAACTGATTCAGCCGAGGACGCAGGTTCGAAACTGAGTCACGTCTTTCGGATGGTGACGTTTAAAGGTCGGTCCCCGGACGTAAATAATCATATCTGATTGATACACGTCTGATAAAACTCAATACACACACGTATTCAATTTTGTATCACAACTTGAATGTACCATATAGGACAAAATAGACATAAAAATGGCTGTCTTTATTAAAAAGACATCTGAAGGGTTAAAGATTTATCAGTATCATAACAAATAAAAAAATATGTTGCTACATGTTATTGAATGTATATCACTCTATCCTCAACCTCAAAACGTGTGTTAACTGTAAAGTTTTGAAGCTCATTACACAAAATGAATCCACTTACCAAGAAAACAAACAAACAAATAAATGATGGTTTTCATGAGCTTTATGAGTTGTAACAGAAACAAGAAATGACATCGGCATAACCATGACAGAGCACGCATGGCTCATCAGCTTTGGCTTTGATATTGTGAGACAATCCCCAAAGCGTTAATAAAACCTCATCATTTCTCAACAATTTCTCCCTTAAGCGATCGAATGTGGTTCTCGAGCATTTTACTGTTAATTGCTTGCTCTCCAGGAGCTGTCATTTCAACCATTCATATCTGGTCCATATCGAACATAAAACAGCGAAATCAATTTTTGAAAGTAGCTTGCGTGGGTGGAACTTGTGAGTGTATACATACATATAATCAATAGCATCAACTTTAGACGAAGAAAAGGAGACCGCAGAAGAAGAGGGAGGAGAAGAAGAAGACGAAGGAGAAGAAGAAGGAAAAGGAGAAGGAGAAGAAGAAGACAAGGGGAAGAAGAAGGAGAAGAAGAAGGAGACGAGGAGGAAGAGAAGGAGGAAGGAGGAAGAGGAGGAGGAAGGAGGAAGAGGAGGAGGAAGGAGAAGAAGAAGAAGGAAAAGAAGAAGAGAAGAAGAAGAGGAAGGAGAAGAGGACGGAAGAGAAGAAGAAGAGAAGTAGAAGGAGAAGAAGAAGAAGGAGAAGAAGAAGAAGAAGAAGAAGAAGAAGAAGAAAAAGAAGAAGAAGAAGAAGAAGAAGAAGAAGAAGAAGAAGAAGAAGAAGAAGAAGGAAAAAAATTATATTGAGAAAGACAGTGGCGTGCTTTTAATGTTCATCCTCAGGCAGTTAATTCTAGACTATTTCGATTAATACAAAAGGAAGAAGAAGTTGACCCCTCTATACACTTAGCAAAGAGTACGACTCCAGCTGGGGGCGTAGCCAGAGACTACAGCCATTGAGGGGCACTGCTGTCATCGGGGGAGTACCAGACTGGAAGAGGATCGTATCGGTGGCGTAGCAGGGTCAATACGTTGATGGACCATTGGCATCATTGGGGGAGTGGGTTCCAATTATACTGGGTGCATGAAATTAAATTAAAAAGGAAAACAATTGTCAATAATTATAGGTTGGGTACGAAAGAGGATTCGTTTATCTTGTTTTTGCGTTAGTTTGGTTCCTCTTCCTTTTCAGCATCATCATCATCATCATCATCATCATCATCTTCTTCTTTTCCATCATCATCTTATTCCTCTTCTTCTTCTTTTTCTTGTTGTTGTTGTTGTTGTTCTTTTCCTCCTTCTCCTTCCTCCTCCTCTCCTTCTTCTGTTTCTTTTTATTCTTCTTCTCTACTTCTTATTCTTCTACTTCTCTCTAACTCTCTCTCTCCCCCCTCTCTCTCTCTCTCTCCCTCTCTCTCTCTCTTACTCTTTTTCATATTCTTCACCCATAGATTCGGGAGAGGGGCCTGCTGTGCCCTCACGTAGCATCGCAACTTGGTCGTATCAATATTAACAACACCTTTCCCCTCTCTCTCTCTCCTCGTGTTTTTTTTTTTTCTATGTTCTTCACTTCTTTGACATTCGATGGGTTGTGTCATGTGCGCCCCAAAAAAGACTACGTCATCGCCTCCAGGTTTTAGGTAAAGGTAAAAAGGAAGAAAACTATTTTTGTTTTTTGGTCGATCTCATCTATGAAAACCTCCCTGCAGGACGAATTGATAGTTTGTTACACAATGCTGCATGTGTCGATGCAGTTTGTGAATAGAATAGGAGGGCACCTCCTATTGGCATTATGATACAGAGTTCTATTTAGATACGTACCTAGCAACTGCCCTTCAGATGGGGAACAAAAAAGGAAGTAAAGTATAGACCATTCAGTCTGTGAGATTTCATCGTAACCACAACGCACTCTAGAAAAGAGGCAAGTGAAATGTAAAGTGAATAATCATTTGCATGTGTATGGTTTGTTGTTAATAGTGCGGCAATTAATTCAACGGAAACAGACTGATAGAGGAATGCACCTCGACTAAAATAATATCAAACAAAAATAAAAAATTTCAGCAAGAAAAATCAAAACGTCACGATGCGACGGTATTCTCGAGGGACATGCGAGTTGCATTAAGTCCTAGTTAAAAAAGCATCTTAATTGATTCAGCCCTGTCCCCCCCCCAAAAAAAAAAAAATTGACATGGTGTGTGGGCAGCCAAAAAGGGTTCATTCCTTGCCTTACTCCTAAGGGTGTACACCCACACTCATATAGGTCCTGCTGAATAACTACAACACAGCCGTGCATCTAAACTAATATTATATTACATCAGATTGGATGGTGACGGATTTCTACTTATAAATCCGCCTGGGAGCAATGTGAAGACCTGCTCAAGATAAGGTACCATTCTCGGAATTATAGGATCATCTGAAATGGTAGAGTTGAGGTTATGATACCGAATATACCAGATTGCCCGGGTCCACTCTTCACCTGAATGTTTTAGTACTGGAGCATGAATCTACCTATTTCTTGGGTTCAATCGAATTGGGGATTGTCCAGAAGCACGATCTCATTTTAACCTTTGTCCTCAGCTATGACAAGTTAATACCACGGAATTTCACTTGACGCTATCTTTGCTGGCGTATCTTAAAGGTAGTGTATCCCTTTTGCATCCAACATCAAATTGTGTAGAACTTTGCAGGAATTATGTATATGTCACATATGTCCTAAATGTATCTGTGAAATGTAAATGTTAGCAGTGTCCTAGTATTCAAATTATGCAAGGAAACCCTGTCAGACACTATTGAGTGACTGACTGACTTCTTTTTTTCTTTGGTAATAACATACATAAAATGAGCTGTAAAGAGTACATGAGCATTTTGCCTACATCAATAACCCACTTCTTGTAATGGCCAAAATTAAACTGATTGAATCTTTGCGCAGCACAAAACGTACAACCTTTCGGTACAAGGGTCTGAAAATCAGACTATTTAATTAAACGAGCGCGCTCGCTAACTTCGATTCGACAACTTACGGTCGTTATTTTCCCTACAAGACATTTTCAAGCCCTTTTGTTTTGAGGGAAGTTCTAAATTAGTATTATCTTTCAAACGACGTTGGAATTTAACCTTTTCATTTTTTTTGCCTGCAAATGGGACATAGGCCTAGGACCTTTAAGTTGGGTCACTTTGAACGATAGGGCGTGACGGTATACTAAAAAGAAACGAAATTACAAGTACTAAATAAGCAGTTCTCTGAATGTTTTAAGGTAAACTTTTCACACACAGATAACCTTAATAAACCATGCAGTACAATTAATAATTTGGCTTCTTATTTTAATACATGGGTATGTACATTATGAATATTATGAAGGGGGCAAATCCCCTTCAATTGTTTCTCCAAAGTGGATGTAGTTATATTTCCCGAACTGACTTTGGTGAAGAAAACAAACAACTTTAATTCAGATTAAAATAGGCTACGTTGATTATATTTTTGGAGTGTCCTTTGGGGTTGTATTCCAACAACACCAAAAATGTTTATCAGATAGGCTAATTGTGTTTTGGGGAAGTATCTTTCATTTGCTTGTCGGTTTGTATGTTTATTCCTCTATCCATTTATTGTGGATTTTTTGTTGTACATGGCAATGAGGCTCTAGTGACGAATTTGCAACCTACCGGGTATTGATTAAACAGCTCTGTTGGCAGGTTTGTAGAAACCGTGTAGATACGAAGCCTTATTTAACCGCTAGACTTAACACCTCTTAACCCTTCTTAAAAAGTTATGAATGCTTTAAGGATATTATTTCCCCATTAATGTGCGTGAGACCCAACCAATCGATGTCACTGCGACAAAGTTCATTCATTGTTTTAGCGCATCCTCCAGTCATTCAAAAGACGATACCTATTAGCCAACTTAAGCTCGTGAAATAAAGAGGGGTTCCTAAATTGGGAACGTTCTCTATAAGAGCCTAGAGGGGTGTGGCATGTGTGAGGAGTACAGAGAAATACCCCTCAGGGGTACGGAACTTCCCCTTCCACTGCTTGGAGAGCTCGTTATAGGTCAAGGGAGTCATTACCGCACGTCGAGGGCGCTAATTTTATGATCCCCCACGACGGCAATCCAAGATGGCCGCTGGGGTCTTTGGTGTCACATGACATGGCCGCGTTTTGAGCACGAGCTACCAATATGACATCTCCGCACGTACGCGTGTGGAGTCGGAACACAACGTGAAGGAATTTGAGAAGAAAGTGACGAGCATACCACAAGTGATAGAAAAGTGATTTAACAGTGAATCATGAAGAACTATTTAATCGACTTAAATATAATGAGGTTACCCCCTTATCTTAAAGACCCTATCCGATGAAAATACAACGTGTTATCAATGGAAAGCTGAATGAACATAGAATAGAAATATAAAGGAATTCAAAATATCTTCCATTTCAGTATTGCACAAAAGCGAATTAAAACCTTTTTTGCGTACCTCTCCAAATTACAGGTCAACAGGGGTCAAATTTGCCGCAGTTACAGTGACGACACCATATGTGCTAGCCTATATTGCTGAGGCGATGAGCCGTGCTTAATTAATGCAAAGTCATTGTGAATATGCGTACTCCACATATGGTGATGTCATCAATTCGATAGCTAGTTTTTAGTCAACAACTCCCGATTTTCACAGCTTTAGATTTCCATTTTTCAGAGAGCTGTTACTTATCTGACAGGCACTAAAGTAGCATATAATTGGTATTGTTGTAATTTATGGCTTGTCAGCTTTCCTTTGATATATAATTCATCTATTTCATTTTTCACTTCGGACAGGGTCTTTAAAGAGCAGCTATTGGCCGGGCAAAAAAAAAATCAGCAAATGAAATCAACTCGGGCCTCATAATCAACCATTGCCCGTGTTGACACGTATGCCCCTCCCCCTTCTACTCGTTCAGAAGTGTTCGAATACCAGCACCAAACAAGCTAAACAAAAATATGATGGTGGAACGCCTTTATTAGTCATCACTGTCAAAAGGCGCTTAAATAATGGGAATTATAATTTAATTTAATTTCGACTGCATTCAACCAATCTTTAGAAGATGTGAACATATTGGTCGGAAATAAAAATCTATATTCAAATTTTAAATTTGTATGATATGACTGCCACATATACATAAACAATACATTTATATTCAAAATTCGGACTGATATAGAAATTGAAGGTTCCGAAAGTTTATTTATAGAAGTTAGTATGAGTAAAAATAAAATATGATAATAGGAACTATTTATAGACCACCAACTAGTGATGTAGATACGTTCATAAATCAAATAGATTCCGTTTTGAATAAGATATCGCAGGAAAATAAACATATATATTTAATGGGTGATTATAATTTAGACTTAGTTAATAAAACAAACAATAATATATTGAAATTTTATAATACTATGTTATTATATTCTTGTTATCCCCATATTTCTAAACCTACTAGAATTGAAAGTGTAACAATAAGTGAAACATTAATTGATAATATATTCTTAAATGTCATACATGCAGAACATTTAAATGGTATTCTGTACTCAGATATATCAGATCATCTACCCATTTTTGTTATATGCTATAATGTCATTAGTGAGAAAACTAGGAAAAATATTGTCGTTAAAAGAGGAAAGAAACAGAACAAACTATTGATTTTTTAATTTCTGATTTGTCCAAAGAACAATGGCGCGAGATATTCTCGGTTGAAGATGCTAATTTATCATATCAAAACTTTTTGCATAAACTCTCCTTTTATATAGAAAAGAATATGCCATTTATAAAAAAAAAAGATAATATAAGTATAAAACAGCCATGGATTACTCAAGGGTTAATGCAATCAATTTTAACTCGCAATCGTTTGTATAAAATATCATTGCGTAAACCAACTGCTCAGAATAAAGATAGATATAAGCATTATAGAAATAGATTAACAACTTTAATTCGTGTATCACGTAAACGGTATTATTCAAATAAAATAGAATCTAATCAAGGGAATGTAAAGGTATTATGGCAAACTATTAATGATCTCTTAAAAACTAAAAGAAAGTATGCTCTGATATAATAGTTGAAAGTGGTAATGAAATCACGGACCCTCATTCAATTGCTACTGCTTTCAATAACTATTTTGTTAATATAGGTCCACGTTTAGCCTCAACAATACACTCAAATGAATACTTTAAGGATTATTTATTTGATGCTAATGAAAATTCATTATTTTTTATTCCAGTGAATGAAAATGAAATATTAGAGATAGTTCGATCGTTTAAGATGAGTAGATCATTCATGCGGTTATGATGGAATAAGTGTATATTTATTAAAGAAAATTATTTATTGTTTGGCCTCTCCCCTAGTTCATATTTGTAATTTATCACTTTCGACAGGCATTTTCCCGGACTCCTTAAAAATAGCCAAAGTGATTCCTATTTATAAAAAATTATCGCCCTATCTCGCTATTGCCGGTCATTTCCAAGATTTTAGAAAAATTGTTTATAAACGTCTTTATTCTTTTTACAAGAAAATAATACTCTTATTTGCAATCAGTTTGGATTTCGAAAAGGTTTTCTACTGATTATGCTTTGATACAATCTTGTGATAAAATAACTCAAACACTTAATAATAAGGAACATATAATTGGGGTATTTATGGACCTGTCAAAAGCTTTTGACACCATG
>CP137681.1:28965133-28988126 GCA_037976565.1 Mesocentrotus franciscanus
AGAAAGAGAGAGAGAGAGAGAAATTAACATGTAATTGTGGAACAATGAATGTGTAAAGTGAACCACTTTTGTACGCGTTCCTATTGGTTCACTTTTACAAGCGCTGATTCTGCCGATGTTTCACTTTTACACTTGTAAAAGTGAAACAAATATGAGGTGGAGCGCCATCGTAGTATATACGCACGAACATTATTATTTTTATTTTTAATTCCTTCATTCTATTTGATTATTTCAATTCGGAAGTGTCTCAAATAATTTTCAAAAATTAAAGTAATATTTTAGAATTAACTCCTTCTTGTGTTTTATGATTTTGAATCATTTAAAGACAAATATGATGTATTTGACTCTTGAATGTACGAATTTATCGAAAGCTACGCTGTCAACAATCAACCCAAGTCGACGTACGCGATCTATTGGTCCTGAAAAGGTAGCATAAATTTCCGTTTTTTTAATCATTCTGATTAGTTAAGTAATCTTATTTTGCTTCCGTATTAAGAAAAAGTATATATGTAATAAGTTTTAATTGCCGATGAAACCAATTCAAACTGAAGCCATGATCAGACAAACCAACGGAACCGGTCAACCAATTAGCAAGGAAAGTTTTCATTTTCAGCATCCAGCGCTAGCGGGAGCGCTAGGCCGAAGCCTAAGGCGACATCGTACCGTTGATGACCGTCACCGGCGCGGCCTCGGTGTTGTTAAATAAGAATGATCATGATGAATGTTAGACTTGGAGCCGTTAATATTTCTAGGTGTACCTTTAAAGGCAGGGTATAACATAAGGCTAACATGATAAGATGTCAGACACTACCTAACTTCCACTTCCACTGTAAAATAAAAGTTTAGTGTTGTACTTGTAGATCTAGCTAGATCTAGCAGTACAGAGCTCAGAGAGTCTAGACCCTAGAAGATCTAGATCTATGCACCTTTCATCTAAACTTGACTTTACTAGTTTTACCTGGTTTTGAATAATTAATTGGGAAAATTACCTCAAACAAATGTCAATAACAGTTGAAACACATTTTCATGTCTAGTATATTGTCAATTATTGATGCCAGTATTAATTTGTTCTTAAGGCTATAGGCTATACGTAGGGTCTAATTGTGATAATTAATGCAAATTTTAAAGTTTATTGATGAGAATTTCAACATGATTTCAAGCTAATGATCATAGAGTCTATATTTGTCCAGGGAGTAGTTGTCCAGATACGAAATCAATATTGTTTGTATACAGAGCGCATGTTTGCTCTCCATATGAATATTATGATGATATACTAATTAAAGGCATCGTTTAACAATGTTAAATCTGAGATGCATGGCCCTACGTGTTATCAGTGTCTGTGATATGGTGTAATATTGAAGCCCTAAACAAAGTGCGCTTCAAAATGATCATGAAGTGCCTCAAAAAGTAAAAATCTTTGAGTGACCGGTTTTACCATACTCATTTTCCACAATAGACTGTAGTGTTATAAAAACCGTTAGGAAAACGAAAAATGAAATTTCGATTTCCAATCATAAATATCTTGATAATCAGACAGGCGATCGGCTTGTAAAAGTCATGGGATTCCTGACTGACCTAAAGTTTTTATAATTATGATTGCAGCATGAGCTAAATCCAGGATTTTGTTTCAGAATCTGAGGCAACGTTACCGAGTCACTTTAAATAAATCCCAAAATAAATAAATGACAAAATCGGCCACAAATCACAAGTTCAAAATGTGGGGGTGGCCTCTCTTTTTAAAAGAAGTAACATGTCGGTTTGCATCATAGTCATACAGTATTCTTCCTAGAAATGTTCTCATAATACAATGTATTGCCTATTGGCAATGTTATAATAACCAAGTTTATTATCATCTGCTTTGATCTTTAAATACGAGATATACATGTACAGAATTGTAGATATACTTTTTTTTCATTCAGAGTAGATGCAGACACATGCTCTATATACATGTAGATTTCACATACCGGTATACTGTTTTGATCTGAAGTAGATATTGATACACTGTACTATATAGTTATAATATTTTGTAGTTATAATACTGATTGTATACCGGTAGTACTTTTTTTAGTAGATAAGAATATATTGAATTGATCTATAGTGGATGCAGATATACTATTTTCATATATAATAGATGTAAGTTAGATGTTTATATTCATTTATTGTTCTATGGATGTAGGTATAATGCTTTGATCTGTAGTAGATGTAGATATACTATTTTGATATATTTAGTTCTGTTTTGATTTTCAGATAGAAGGTAGCACAGCTATTGAGGTTCTGTTTGGGGATGCATGATGGAGATGGTGGTAACTGGTAAGAAAAGTGTTGCTGATTTAATTTACTTTTTTTCAATTTAATTCTTTTTGTGTGTATAATTGAGTGTCCAAACCACACATATTTATGTTTTCCTAATTCAATATTGAAATTTAAAAGGTATTTATTGACACAGGGCTGTATTTCATTAGAATTTTTTGTTAAAATACTTGATATAAATACATTAATAGCAAATTACAGTCATAATTACTCATTCAATATTAGAATATTATTAGAGAAAGGAATCAATAATTATAAAATGGAAAAAAATAATTAATTAGAGGCTGGATGGATACAAGAATAAACAGAGGGGCTACGATAAGTGAACAAAATATGAGGTAGAACCAGTGAAGCATGAACAATTAAGGCTCATTCAAATATGATGCGGTAAACTGCAGCAAAACAACTCCCTTTTTAAACATGTATTAATGGCAACTGCACGTAACAAAGGTCCTACGCTTATTTACTGAGATCTGTGTTATAAGATAAAGAAAGTTGAAGCAGATTACGGTTCATGTCATTAAAAAAATGGCAGTATACTGCGGCATATTAGTGGACAAGGCTTAAGAAGGGATAATCACAATTATAAGAATAATAAGACAGTACCGGTAAGTAGGAATAAATTAATAATAACAATAATATTCTGCTTCTATATAGCGCTTAATACATCAACAATGTCTCTAAGTGCTTTACAGATATATTATTACCCCGGTCATCAGATTCAGGCTTGCCCGCACACAATGTATGCACATTCTCCACTCCCTGGGGAGCTTCCAGCCAGGTGTCATTTTACAGACGCTCACAATGCTGAACAAACTACTTTCGCATCCTAACGGGTACCCATTTAACACCTGGGTGGAGAGTGGCAATTGTAGATTAATGTCTTGCCAAAGGACGTTAGTGTTGTGCCGAGATTTGAACCCCGTACCTTGTGATCTGTAGTCAGGTGATTTATCCACTAGACTAATAACTCTACTGTCTATCCCAACTGACATGACTGATGTAACTTGTATCTACATGTACCACTGGAAATGTATTTAAGAGTCTTTTCTGTCATTGCTAATTTGTATAGATGATTTTATGCAATAGATTTAAAAGTTGAATGTGCAGATTTGACATGAGAAAATCAGACTCGATTTGGAATTAAAGTATAGGTTTATATACCATGTAGAGGTGCCGTGGTCGAGTGGATATGTCACGGGACTGTGGATCACAAGGTCGGCGGTTCGAGTCCTGCCACGGCACTAATGTCCTTTGGCAAGACATTAATCTACATTTGCCACACTCGACCCAGGTGAGGTAAATGGGTACCTGGTAGGATTATTCCTTGAAATGCACTGCGCTGATAACGGCTGCCAGAGCTAAAGCTAGGTAATAATTTCAAAACTCTTTGGAAGCGCATAGGGACGTTATATAATGTGATATGCCATATACAAGAATAGGTTTGCATTAAATTTCAGTATCTTTATTTTAATCATCGTAGAGAATTTTATATTCAGCTGTCAGAGATAGTATTAAAGTACCAACTTTTAAAGCACCATGTCATAATACCATAACAATTTCTTTTGTTATAGCTCTTGTATATGAACAAGTTTAAAGGGCAATCCAACCTTTGAAATAAGTTCATTAATTTGTATTACAGCAGAAAAAGAAGGGAATGAGAATGGCGATAGAGTGAAATGTATTGGGCCAGTAATAAGAAAGTTATGAATGTTTGAAATATGAGATCACTAAGTCTATGAGAATCTCAAATTGGCAGTTTGGTGAATGGATTATGACATAGTCTTGGATAACTCTCTCATTTGTTCTGTACAAAAAAGTCACCAGTTTCTGTTTTTCTTGTAAGTGCCTTCTCCCTTTGGGCAATATTCAAAATATATTATAGATAGCATAGTATTATAGGTCCTCTAAAGAGAATTGACCCTCCTGAGTCATAATTTTTTTAATATTTGAATTTCAGTCATTTTGTGCGTTGGAACAAATGGAAAAGTTGTCCGCCCTACATCACAGAGACATTACAGATCCAGTCAATTTGGAAAGCCTATACCTATAGTGAGTATAACTTTAAAAAATGCATAACTTTCTCATTTTTTTTCTGATTTCATTCAAACTTCACCAGCCTACTTCTCTAATTGTTCTGCTCTCCTCTAGAGTAGTTTGCTATCGAGATTGGATTACCCTTTAACTGCATTTAGGCATAGCCAGGGGACACAATGGGGCCATGCCTAGTAACCCTAATGCTAACCAAATTTTTGCACCAGTTATTTATTTTAGATTGATTTTAAATATGTGTATTCATATTTGAATAGGTTGACATAATTTTGTTGATTTGTACAATTTCTAGTGATTACACTTTATTGTGAATATGTTCACTTTCCATGCTACTATATACCTTTTATCTAAAGGTTCTGCCTCCAGCACGATGTAATATGTATTCTTAATTGCCTTTGTTTAAACTATTTAGATAAAATCTTTGATCATGCTATTTTATATTTTCTTATCAAATTCTGTGTTCGTGCTAAATTTACAGATGTATATTAGACTGTAACATATTTAGAATTGTTATTTCTTCTTTTTCTTGTAATTTTCTTTTCTTTATTTTTAGCAGCAGATGAGACATTCATGATTAGTAATAATATATTTAATTTTTAATTTTTCTTCCTTTAAATCTCTTTGCAACACAGTACTTATGCCTGACCATTAAAGCCCAACCAGGAGTGAGTTAGAAGTGAACAGAGCAGGCCATACAAGGAAATGCCCTATTCATATTTCTCCAGTTACCTGACGCAAACTGCCTGGAGGAGTTCATTGGGTATACATGTATCTGCTTTTTATTTACATCTGGGGACGGATCTTTACTGCTACCATCTGTAAGAGGAAACTCATTTTGAACCACGATCCATTGGAGTTGGTTGGTAGGCCAAGACAGAGAGCCAAACACAAGATAGACACTATATTGGTCTGGTTGGGGTAGAAACAAAGTGATACCAACCACTGTCAAAATATGCCAATTACAATCAAGGATCACATGGCCACAAACCTGCTTTAGAGGTCTTAGAGTTGGTGAGCTTGCATACTGCAGTGTAGATTGATAAAGGATGCTTGACAAGCATGAAGAGATGACACCGTGCAAGGTATATTTGGAACATGTGTTCTGTTTGTGCTACACCTCTACAATTATTTAATGAAATGCCCATTGCCAGGTGAATGATTCTTCTTGCAAAACTGAACAAGCTCCATCTCAACTCCTTCCAGACTTTGCTTTCCTCGTTGAAGGAATAATGAAGAGCATACCCCTCAAACATGGCTCTTTTGATCCCAATGATGCTCATTGATTTCCTGCTCATGGCTGCTGAGTTGACTCACTGTATGTAGAACAAATTGGACTTAAAGGGCAAAACAACTTTTGTAATAAGTTCATTTGTATGTAAGCAGAAAATAAGATAAACAGAATGGCAAAAGTTTGAAATAAATCAGAATAATGATAAATTTTGTATGAATGTTTGAAAGATGAGATCACTAAAGCCATGTGAATCTCAAACTGACAATTTGGTCAGTGAATTGTGACGTAGTTGCAGATAACTCTCCTGTTTGTCATACATGTATAAAAATATAATTAATTTCTTTTTCTCCTAAGTGCCTTCTCCCATGGGGCACTACTAACAATATAATAAGGATAGCATATTATTATAGGTCCTGTAAGAAAAAAAGACCCTCCTGATTGATACATTTTGAAGAAGAAAAAAAAAAGACACTTTAGTCATCTTGTGTGTTTAACAAATGGGCAAAGTTATCCAGTACCACATCACAATGACATGACCGATTCAGCCAATCTGAAGTGCCCATACGAATAGTGATTACAACGTTCAATGAGTCATAACTGTCTTATTGAGTGTCTGAATTGTTCCAACTTTCTATGATTTTTCTGCATTCTTTTAGAGTGGTTGTCTGTTAAAGGAATTAACCTCAAACTTCATGTTCATTTCAGTTTGTAGGCCATTTAAAACATTATCTGAAAAATATAAAACATCATACATTTGACGAAAGGGAGGATGTTAACTCTTCTTCAGAATCCTTGGTCTTTCGTGGCTCTGAGAATTTTCAGAACGTTGCCATTGTGTTTGCGCACGGCCCGTTCTGTGACGTATCGCATGGATTCGACCGCTATTGCGTATGTACGTTTTCCTGCTGTAAACTGTAAAATGATCACTGCAGATCACATCGTTTTCCTGTCGTACTTGTCCTTTTTGTCCAGAAATTTCTCCACCTTCAGAGCTGCTACCTATAGCTTGAATATTTCACTGCTATTGTGTTGGTCTGGAAACCGATGAAACGGTTTCCCTTTTTCGAGGAACAATTATTACAACCAAACACTTGGCAGTACACCATGTTTGACGTGTATTGCATATAACGCGCGCGGAAGTTTTGAAGGAAATTTCGACAAAGGGTAGCTTCCTTGGGAGCAGACGACGTCGTAAATATGTACTTGCAAGACGATATTATTTGGCCTACAGCAATGATTTTTATATCAAATGAAACATTGTTTTACTCTCATGTCATGTCATGGTAATGCGTTATAGTCGAGAGGTTAATTCCCCTTCAAGGTTGGATTTCGGATAGGGAAACTTGCACATTAATAACAATGTAGGGATTTGGACAGGAACCATGAATTTTTAAATTTCAATCATTTAGATTAAAATATGAAATTTATATTTTCTTCTTTTTTATACATGCAAGCTTACAGTTTCGTCAGTGTTTGAATGCAGCAATTGTTATTTGATTCATATAAAGTTTTTAATGTATTCATTCAAAAGCTAATGGAATTTCACTAGATTTAATAACTTAATGATCTACATGTGGCAATATTTGAGGTGCAAGCGTACAGCTAAATCCTCATTTTTTAATATAAATAATCGGTAATGGTATTGTGCAATTCTTGGCGCTAAAGGATGATGTCCAGGCGAAACACAGGTGAACTTGTTCGTGAACATGCCAGGACAAGCCAATTCATATTTTTATTTATTCATATTTCATATACATGTATTCATTTGTTGAGTGTACCTTGAGATCAATTTCTAAATTTTCCAGTTATGTTTTTCTATTTGAGATAAACTGTATTTGAATTTCCCATGTTGTAATTATTAAGGTTGACTAATGGATGATGGACTTCAGCTTAGCAATACACATGTACATGTATCAGCACAATTTATTTTTCACTTTCTTCCTGGTTTAAAGGTACTATGTCCCATTTGCAGGCCAAAAAATGAAAAGGTTAAATTCCAACGGCATTTGAAAGATAATACTAATTAAGAACTTCCCTAAAAAAAAGGGGCTAGAAAATGTCTTTAAGTGGGAAAATAACAACTATTAGTTGTCGTATCGACTTAAGTGATAGCAATACAGTAAGTAATAGTCTGATTTTCAGACCATTGTACCGAATGGTCATACGTTTTGTGCTGCGCAAAGATTCAATCAGTTTAATTTTGGCCATTACAAGAAGTGGGTTATTGATGTAGACAAATGCTCATGTACCCTTTACAGCTCATTTTATGTATGTTATTACCAAAGAAGAAGAAAAGCCAGTCAGTCACTCAATAGTGTCTGACAGTGAAGTCTAGCAAGTAAACGGGTTTCCTTGCATAATTTGAATATTAGGACACTGCTAACGTTTAAATTTCACAGATAGGACATACATGACATATTCATAATTCCTGCAAAGATCTACAGAATTTGATGTTGGCTGCAAAAGGAACATAGTATCTTTAAATCTATACAAATTTATTTCAATAGTATATGGACTATTTATTACAAGATGATAGCTACTTTAGAACACTGATCAAAATGTATGTCAAATATAAGAGGGAGCTTGGAACATTGGTAATTATGTTATTATATGAGGCATATTATTATATGTGGTTAAAGATAATCATAGTTTACAAAGACTTACGACCAGGTTAATTATCTTGTTATATGTACATTCAAGTTCATTATGATGGGCTTTCATTGTGGTCTACATGTTTTATCATATACATTGCTGCTCCTGAGCAGTCATGGATTTAAAGTTGAGTCAGAATACTTTATTGATCCCAACTTCCCATGATGTAACTTACCCAGTGAATTTAGACTATATTGCTAAATTTCTCGGAAAAGGTAAACAGGTTTTTATGATTTGTACATGTGTATGCCAAAATTTATTTTAAAAGCATTTCAAGATAAATATACAAATACATGTATTCATATAAAAGTGCATGTAACTCAGAATACCATCCGAAATGTGTATTTACTTCATTATATTATCTTGTTATATCAATAGCTTTGTTTTTCAGGAGTATGAGGGCTAAACTGCCTAAAAACATGAAGAAACAAATAACTGGGACCAACAAATTCACTTTTGTATATATATATATGTGTATTTAATAACAGTGTAATTCATTATTAGGTTCAAATGCTATGTGATACCATTGTGTGTACATGTATATATCTATATACATACAGTGCCGATATTTGTGTATTTATTTTGAAGAGAGTCACAAAAGGTTTTGTGCATTTCTCAAATTTCTTTCATTGCATTGTGAATAATGCATGTAATAAAGCTCAAAGCTATGATCAAACTGAGGCATGTGGCTTGTCATTGTTCAAATCTCACCTGCCCAGGACAAAAAATTAAAATACATGTACTACTACTACTACACTGTATGCAACACAACCCCTTTTGAAAAGTGGAGGAAGGAAGTAGAAGAGAGAACACCTTTAAAAATATGGGAGAAAAAGAAATGGTTAAATAAAGAGGAAGATGAGGAAGACAAATGAGAAATACATGAGATTAAAATTAATACATGCATAAAAATAAAGTGAAAAAGAGCGGCATATGGATTTAATATTTGTTGGTGGTTGTGTGTTTGTTAGGGGATGAGATGATGGGCTGTGAGTGCTGCTTTTGCAAGTAGTGTCGAGTGACGAAAACATTGGCTCTTTAAGTTAAATTAATTTCACAAGTAGATACAATGAATGACAGTCTAGTTTCAATCAATATTATCTTAATATTATCTTAATGACTTAAATTAATGACATTACACCTCAAAGGGTAAAGTTGACATTACACTTTCCAGCTAACAAATTTTGTATTGCCGAAGATTTGATCCCTCCTTTTCTCAAAAGTTTGAGCTAAATGGCTTATTTTTAGTATTTGATAGCATGAATAGTTCAGCTGGGCATGTACCGAACAAATTTATTCTTGAGTGATGCAACAAAGAATTACCAACTCTTAGACAAAGGGGCAAAACATTTCATATTCAGATTTCACTTTCAAATTAAATTTATTTACTATTTAAAAAAAATAGCAAAAACATAAATAACATGACAAAAATATATATTTGATAATAAAGATGTTTCAGGAAAACATCAGGAAATAATGATTGAACTGTACTAACTTAATAATATAATCAATATATGAATCACAAGTTATGACCTTCATGATAATTTATTTATTTTTTTGTAGAAAATAGTGGGATATGTTAAAAAGCTAATTTTTATGCTTGTTTATTACATGCATAAAAACTTACTTTAGGTAACGTATTAGTGGGTCATTGAAAATGAACCAGGGCCACAATCACCACAGTCTTCCCTACATATCAAAGCATGCAATGTTACTATCATATATTATGATTAAATAATTATAATGTGAATATGTTATGTTACCATTATTTTCTCTCACATACAAATACAGTACAAAAACATTGTTAATATACATGTACATATATTTGTTTTAACTTATCCCTAAAGAGACCGATTGATTGATTGAAATTGTATGTACATGTATTAAATAATAAACACACATGGCGCTAGGCAGCTGGATTAAGTTGGATAAACATGCATCATGTAAAGCAATACAAGTTGGGGAAAAGAACAATACATCGGTTATTACATATTCATAATTTACAAGCATATCATAACAAATTTGTAGCAAAATAAACATAGATTATTGCACCAAAAGAAAGAGAGAGAGTAGAGAGAAAAGGAGAGAAAGAGAGAAGAAAGAGATATATACTTTGACAGAATGAGAAAGAAAAGCTAAGGCAAAAAGGGAGAAAAAATAGATAAAGGAAGAGAAAGAGAGTGATTACTATAGACAGGTAGAGACAAAAATAAAAAGCAAGTAAGCAAGAGAGAGGGAAGAGTGGCAAGAGAGAGAGAAGACAGAGAAAGAGGTAATTGGTAGAAATATAGAGGGAGAGTGAAACAAAAAGAAATATCCATACACTATATCAAAATGTAAAACAAAGTCATTTTCCAGTTGTAGTCCAAGAGAGGATATTAAACAGTAAACAATTATACTGAAACTAATCATGGGAACATGTTAGATACAGTATATTGATATCAAAAGATAATAACCAAAACAAGCTATGGGATATGTGAAGAATTTTTAATGTACGCCTCATTTTTCTATGAATTTTAACAAAAGTATGTATTAATTGACAAGCAATATGAGGCGCATTTTTGTCAATTTGATCTTTAAGTTATCCCAACGACAGCAAAATACACTTATAAATAGCAAAAAAATCTATAAACATTATCTTCATTTTGTATCTAAACCTATAACAATGTTTTTAAAATATTACAAAAGGTCAGTATGTGTGACATAAGTACCAACACTTTTGACAAGCACTATACATGGCTGGTCTTTGACCAGATATTAAGAAGAGGGAAATAGAGAACAAACAAAAATTATTAAATGTAAAATCTTCCCTTTGATACTGTATTTATTGTGAGATATAAACACTCATCATTCTTTGAAATATATAATAAAATGTGCTTTCTTCATTTTCAATTTATAACAACAGTGTACCATGCAATTGTTTATACTCTCAAGATATGTGTCTTAAGTGAGTATGAAACAATTTGTATTACAAAAAAAAGGTTTAATACCATGATTGAAATTTATTGGCAACATTTTCTGTTTAACAATAACAATACCGGTAATAATAATAATAATAAGAATAATAATAATTATAATAATAATTATGATAACAACAATAATAACAATTATACTCCTACTACTAATAATAATGCATATACACATGTACATGTATTTATATAGTGCATTTCCACAGGATACAAGGATTGGATTTATAGTGCATTTCCACAGGATACAAGGCACTACCAAGTACCAAATATACTTTACCAATTTGAGTAAACATATTTACATTTATTTGGGTGATGCTCTATTATCTGCTGATTATAAGGTGATTTTGGTAGGCAACAAGATCAGCATGCTTTTAGCTTCTGCTTATTAAATCCAATCCATCTCTACACAAATGATAGATCAAAATTAGACTTTTGAGGCTATTCAATTACATTACATGCACACCAAAAAAATATCTTGAGAGAGTACAAATAATCATTTCCTACACAGCTACATGTTATATTCTGAAGACCAAAGAAAATGTACCTGTATACTCTGCCAGTGGAACGTTATGTAATAAGAAATTCTAAAATTCTAATTGTAATTTTAAAATAGTGTTTAAATAGTGCAAAAGTGTATCCAAACTATACAATTATACCCATTTAAGAATTAATTGAGTAACAACAATCAAGCCATTACTAGTTTTCCTAAGTACCACTGTGTTGTGACAAATATATCCAACTAGTCAGAGGGCTAAAGACACCCTGGGTTACCAATGAATTTGTTAGTTTGTCTCATGAGAGAGATTAACTTAAAAAGGCTGATAAATCAAACCATCCACAAGCTCGGCAACATTTTTAAGCTTGGAGGCATTTTAAAACTTGCCAAGCAAATCTTATCTAACAAGAGTAACCCTTCTGAATTATGGAAAGTTCTCAAGATTCTTACCCCTAACTCAACACATGGTGTACCCACTAGCTTAAACCTACATGCTTGTTCTAAGACCGAACCTCTCATATTTGCCAATGCTTTCAATCAGTTCTTTGCATCAATTAGGAGTTAGGCTGCTTCCAAATACCCCCTACGAGGCGAGGAGCAGTGGCGTAATGAGCAAAAACGTTTGGGGGCAGAAAAAAATCTGCATCACCACCACTCTTACATGTTACATGCAGGCCCTGCAGAACGTTTTTCAAAGTGGGGGGGGGGGGGCTAAAGTATTTACGATCAGGTAGAGCAAAGCTAGCGAAGCAAGTGGAGCGTAAATTGATGTGGGGTCAGGGGCAGAGCCTTGAAACTCAGGGTTTTAGGCATTTAATTAAGGTCAGATGAGCATCCAGGGACCCTTAGGGCCCTGGTGGGGTCAGGCAGAGCTCAGGGTTTTAGGCATTTCATCACGGTCAGATGAGCAACCAGGGGCTCGCCTTAGGGCCCTTGGTGGGGTCCAGGGGGCAGAGCCCCCGGAAGCTCAGGAAAAATCATTCCATTTCAGCAACATTTGTAAATCACTGGTATCGAATTAGAAATAAACCACGTTTGAATTTTATTTGGGAGGGGGCCATCAGTACGCAAGTGCGAGGAGCAGAGTGAACGAGAGGGGTGAAGGTGACGGAAGTGACTACCCCTCACAGGTTTTGAAGTTTTGTTGTATTAAAAATTACATTCCTTAGCAAAACTATAGTATAAAAACAAGCAATATACTTTTTCACACTTCACTTTTCTCGGTAGTTACTTGTACATTTTGAAGGATATTATGCGAGGAGCGTAGCTACTGAGTGAGAAGATTTTGCATTTTTATTTGTCTAAACGCTGCACTCTTGGCCCTCCAGAGCCTAAACGTGTGTTGCAGCCTTTAGTCAGTATTTGCTATACATTTTTGGGGGGCACTTTTCAAATTTTCAGGGGGGGACAATCCCCTAAAACTGAGGGGACGTGTCCCCTGCCCTGCCCCTACAGAATATACACCTTTCTTTTAAAAATCAAGCTGACATTGCTCATAATGGCTTTTCTTTGTTGATGTGACATGAGATTTTGTGCTTAAAGAATGAAAATCTGTAAACATTGATGAGGCAACAGGCTTAGATGATATTTAAAGGAAACCTCACCCCAAGAAATAACTTTCGACTTATTCTGAGAGATTTATTAGATTCTTGCCCATTAATCTACAAGTCTTTCCAACTAAAGCTTGGTGCATGATACACGTACAGCTTTAAATGGTACGTCACATTTCAAGAAAGTCATGCTAAAAGGCATCACATCATGCCAAGAATATCTTCATTTATATATCTCTTGTACATTTTCATAAGGGATAATGTACATCAAAGGACAGGAATACATCTTATTTTTCAGAATACCTACACTTATTCTTTGGGGTGAGGTTTCCTTTAATTATATGTTATTAAAATTGGCTGCACCTATCATTAGTAAAAAAAACAATCACCAAACTTTTAATATATCTCTCTAATTTGGAGTAATTCCTGAAGAATGGAAGCAGGCCAGGGTTACCCCCATTCACAAACGTGGGAACAAGGACAATGTGAATATCATCTGATAACAATCCTACCAACAATCATGAAGGTGTTTAGAAAAGACTGTGCACACCTAGTTACATGACTATTTGTTGGATTCGGACTTGTTTACTCCTCGCCAGTCATGTTTCTGGAAGGGTTATTCCACTAATACTGCATTGGCATATATTAGTGACTACTTATACAGTAATATGGATAGTGGTAGACTAATGGATTTGATTTGATTCCATGAACCATCGCAAGTTACTAGAGACGTTATACACATACGGTGTTCACAATAATGTATTGAAATGGTTTTAATCTTATTGATAGATCACACTCAGTGAGAAGTATGAAATTGCGATAAAATGAAAGATAAAATCTGAGATAAAAAGTGGTCTCAGAAGAATATTTTATAAAGATAAAATAAAAGATTTTAGAGATAAAATCATGCTCAGAATACCACCCAAGAAGTTTTCAAATACTGGTCAACTGCGATAACTTGGAACAAGGGAAGCACACATCTGTGATTACAGATTAGTTTGGCCTGTAAAAGCTGAGCACTAATTTTAACACCACTTGATAGACGAAGAGTGACGGCTTGAAGACAGAACTACCAGATGAAAGGCCTCACGCTGTTTGGTAAGAACGGCTCTACATGTACATGTTGCAGGATCTGTAAAGAAACCATAATGAAACTCACATTGTCATAAACAAATTGTGTTATTTCAATAAAATCCAAACTAGTACAGATGACTTGCCTTATGAGATTGGTATATATATATATATATATATAGACTACAAGTACACCTTATTGATATCATCATCTTACACCATTTTTGTATTCACTGCTGAAAAGAAAAATAGAGTTCGGACTAAGTCTGAAGCGGAAGCTACCTACTTGATCCACACCTAAAAACATGCAACCTTTCATAGTAGCTAGAGTGTAACACCTCCCATGCGCATTTAGGTCACCCCTGAACAATAGGTATTATCAGAAAGGGAAAGGGGCACGTATCATTGTTAAAAAGGAAATTATCATAGGTGAAAAGGGACACTAATGAGAATAAAAAGGGCACTTATAATCAAGGAAAATGTGCATTAGCTGAAAGAAAAGGCGCACAGATCAGATTTCAATATGAGCATTTATCGGAGGTGAAAAGGACACTTATCAGAGATGAAAAGAGCACTTATCAAGAGGGGAAGGGGCACTTGTAAAAGTAAAACCAGTATCTCTCAGATTTGAATAGGGGCAATTATCGGAGGTGAAGGGGGCACTTATCTGAAGTGAAAAGGAGTTACTTCTCGTACCTGAAAAGGGGTACTTACTAGAGATTAAAAAGGGCACTTATGAGAATGGAAACTGGACACTTATTGCAAAGGAAAATGGGAACTTGTCAAAGGAAAATGGGCATATGTCAAAATAAAAGGGCACTTATCAGAGGTGAAATGGGGCACTTTTGGGGTACTTGGAAAAGTGGGGGAAGGGGGCGTGGGTATTTTGTCTGCAAGATTTAGACTAATATTCGCTAAATATGAATTAAACACTTCTGCTTTTACTATCATTGAGCAGAACATTCCTGAAATAAAGTAGACTGTTTTTCTCGCACTATACACCAAACAGAAGGAATAACACGTGTAATTCGGAAAGTATGATATCATCATCATCTTGAAGTAAACAAAAACTATTTAAAGATATGCTTAAATATACACAGGCGTAGATCCTGGTGGGGATGGGGGAGATATGGAGATGATTTCAGTCAAACTTTCTTCAATTTAAATTTATCAAATTTCCATCAAAGTGCGTACCCATCAGATTGCACTATTTGAAGTGAAATTTGCAAAAGCTCCCTACTATATCAGACTGAAATTAAAGTTTTGTTTTCTCTTTATTTAATACAGAGCCTGTACTAAGTGAGCCCTCCCCCTCCCCATTCCCAATCATGATTGCCAATCATGTTTCCCCACTCTTTCTCGACTATGAAAAGTCCGATTGAAATTACTTTCGTTTTCCCTCTATTAAATACAGAGCCTGTACTAGGCGAGCCTCCCCCTTTCCCCCCGTGGCTACGCCAATCACATTTTCTTACTCTTTCTCGACTATTATAGTTCCTACTGAAAATTAAAGTCTTGTTTTCTCTTTATTTTATACAGAGCCTGTATTAGATGAGCCCCCCTCTTCCCCATTTAATACAGAGCCTGTATTAAGCAGGCCCTCGCCCCCATCCCCCCATTCCCGTACTCTTTCTCGACTAAGAGTTCCGACTGAAATTACTTTTGTTTTCCTCTTTATTTAAAACAAAGCCTGTACTAGGCGAGCCTCCCCCTTTCCCCCATGGTTACGCCAATCACATTTCTCTACTCTTTCTCGTTTATTATACTTCCAACTGAAATTAAAGATTTGTTTTCTCTTTATTTAATACAGAGCCAGTAGTAAGCAACCCTACCCCCATTCCGGATTTTAAAATAGAGCCTGAATTAAGCAAGCCTCCCCATTCCCGTGGCTACGACAATCACGTTCCCTATTCTTCTCGACTATGAAAAGTCCGACTGAAATTGCTTTTGTTTTCCTCTTTATTTAATACAAAGCATGTACTAGGTGAGCCTCCCCCTTTCCCCCTGTGGTTACGCCAATCACATTTCCCTACTCTTTCTCGACTATGATAGTTCTGACTGAAATTAAAGTTTTTTTTTGTCTTTATATAATACAGAACCTGCATTAAGCAAGCCTCCTCCCCATTCCCCTTGGCCAATCACATTTCCCTACTCTTTCTGGACTATGATAGTTCCGACTGAAATTAAAGATTCATATTCTCTTTATTTTATACAGAGCCTGTATTAGGTGAGCCCCCTTTAACCTGTGGTTAAGCTTAATACAGGCTCTGTATTTAAAAAAGGAATAAATATCTTTAATTTTAGTCCGAACTGTCATAGTCAAGAAAGAGTAGGAAAGTGAGCAATAGCCAAGGGGAATGGGGAGGGCTCATATACAGGCTCTGTATAAAACAAAGAGAAACCAATCTTTAATTTCAGTCGGAACTATAATAGTCGAGAAAGAGTAAATAAATGGATTGGCGTAGCCAGGAGGTAAGGGGGGAGGGCTCGCTTAATACAGGCTCTGTATTAAATGGAAAGGGGGGCTCACCTAATACAGGCTCTGTATTATTGAAATATCTTTAATTTTAGTCCGAACTCTCATAGTCGAGAAAGGGTAGGAAATGTGATTGGCCGGGGTAAGAGGTAAAGGGGGCTCACCTAATACAGGCTCTCTATTATACAAATCTTTAATTTCAGTCGGAATTCTTAGTCGAGAAAGAGTATGGGAATGGGGGAAGGGGGCTCACCTAATACAGGCTCTCTATTAAATAAAGATAATACAAATCTTTAATTTCAGTCGGTCAAGAAACAGTAAGGAAATGTGATTGGCCTAGCCAGGGGGTGAAGGGGGGCTCACCTTATACAGGCTCTCTATTAAATAAAGATAATACAAATCTTTAATTTCAGTCGGTCGAGAAACAGTAAGGAAATGTGATTGGCCTAGCCAGGGGGTAAAGGGGGGGGGGCTCACCTTATACAGGCTCTGTATTAAATAAAGATAATACAAATCTTTAATTTTAGTCGAATTCTTAGTCGAGAAAGAGTACGGGAATGGGGGATGGGGCGGGCCTGCTTAATACAGGCTCTGTATTAAATGGGGAATGGGGGGGGGGCTCACCTTATACAGGCTCTGTAATAAATAAAGAGAATACAAATCTTTAATTTTAGTCGAACTCTCATAGTCTAGAAAGTAGGAAATGTGATTGGCGTAGCCAGGGGTAAAGGGGGGCTCACCTAATATAGGCTCTCTATTAAATAAAGATAATACAAATCTTTTATTTCAGTCGGAACTATCATGGCTGAGAAAGAGTAGGGAATAGGGGTTGGGGGCAAGGGCCTGCTTAATACAGGCTCTGTATTAAATAAAGAGAAAACAAATCTTTTATTTTAGGCCGAACTCTCATAGTCGAGAAAGTGTAGGGAAATGTGATTGGCGTTGCCAGGGGTAAAGGGGGGCTCACCTAATACAGGCTCTCTATTATACAAATCTTTAATTTCAGTCGGTCGAGAAACAGTAAGGAAATGTGATTGGCCTAGGCAGGGGTAAAGGGGGCTCACCTTATACAGGCTCTGTATTAAATAAAGATAATACAAATCTTTAATTTTAGTCGGAATTCTTAGTCGAAAGAGTAGGGAATGGGGGACGGGGGAGGGCTCACCTTATACAGGCTCTGTATTAAAGAGAAAACAAATCTTGAATTTCAGTCGGTCGAGAAACAGTAAGGAAATGTGATTGGCCTAGGCAGGGGTAAAGGGGGGCTCACCTTATACAGGCTCTGTATTAAATAAAGATAATACAAATCTTTAATTTTAGTCGAATTCTTAGTCGAGAAAGAGTATGGGAATGGGGGACGGGGGCTCATCTAATACAGGCTCTGTATTAAATAAAGATAATACAAATCTTTAATTTCAGTCGGTTAGAAACAGTAAGGAAATGTGATTGGCCTAGCCAGGGGTGAAGGGGGGGGGCTCACCTTATACAGGCTCTGTATTAAATAAAGATAATACAAATCTTTAATTTCAGTCGGTCGACAAACAGTAAGGAAATGTGATTGGCCTAGCCAGGGGGTAAAGGGGGCTCACCTTATACAGGCTCTGTATTAAATAAAGATAATACAAATCTTTAATTTTAGTCAGAATTCTTAGTCGAAAGAGTGTGGGAATGGGGATGGGGCGAGGGCCTGCTTAATACAGGCTCTGTATTAAATGGGGAATGGGGAGGGCTCACCTTATACAGGCTCTGTAATAAATAAAGAGAATACAAATCTTTAATTTTAGTCGGAACTCTCATAGTCTAAAAGTAGGGAAATGTGATTGGCGTAGCCAGGGGTAAAGGGGGCTCACCTAATATAGGCTCTGTATGAAATGGGGAATGAATGGGGGGTCACCTAATACAGGCTCTCTATTAAATAAAGATAATACAAATGTTTAATTTCAGTCGGTCGACAAACAGTAAGGAAATGTGATTGGCCTAGCCAGGGTAAAGGGGGCTCACCTTATACAGGCTCTGTATTAAATAAAGATAATACAAATCTTTAATTTTAGTCGAACTCTTAGTCGAGAAAGAGTAGGAAATGTGATTGGCGTAGCCAGGGGGTAAAGGGGGGTCACCTAATATACAGGCTCTCTATTAAATAAAGATAATACAAATGTTTAATTTCAGTCGGTCGAGAAACAGTAAGGAAATGTGATTGGCCTAGCCAGGGGTAAGGGGGCTCACCTTATACAGGCTCTGTATTAAATAAAGATAATACAAATCTTTAATTTTAGTCAGAATTCTTAGTCGAGAAAGAGTGTGGGAATGGGGGATGGGGCGGGGCCTGCTTAATACAGGCTCTGTATTAAATGGGGAATGGGGAGGGCTCACCTTATACAGGCTCTGTAATAAATAAAGAGAATACAAATCTTTAATTTTAGTCGAACTCTCAAAGTCTAAAAAGTAGGAAATGTGATTGGCGTAGCCAGGGGTAAGGGGGCTCACCTAATATAGGCTCTGTATGAAATGAGGAATGGATGGGGGATCACCTAATACAGGCTCTCTATTAAATAAAGATGATACAAATCTTTAATTTCAGTCGGTCGAGAAACAGTAAGGAAATGTGATTGGCCTAGCCAGGGTAAAGGGGGGGGGCTCACCTCATACAGGCTCTGTATCAAATAAAGATAATACAAATCTTTAATTTTAGTCAGAATTCTTAGTCGAGAAAGAGTACGGGAATGGGGGATGGGGCGAGGGCCTGCTTAATACAGGCTCTGTATTAAATGGGAATGGGGGAGGCTCACCTTATACAGGCTCCGTAATAAATAAAGAGAATACAAATCTTTAATTTTAGTCGAACTCTCATAGTCTAAAAAGTAGGGAAATGTGATTGGCATAGCCAGGGGGTAAAGGGGGGCTCACCTAATATAGGCTCTGTATGAAATGGGGAATGGATGGGGGATCACCTAATACAGGCTCTCTATTAATTAAAGATAATACAAATCTTTAATTTCAGTCGGTCGAGAAACAGTAAGGAAATGTGATTGGCCTAGCCAGGGGTAAGGGGGGGGGGCTCACCTAATACAGGCTCTGTATTATTGAAATATCTTTAATTTTAGTCGAACTCTCATAGTCTAAAAAGTAGGAAATGTGATTGGCATAGCCAGGGGTAAAGGGGGGCTCACCTAATATAGGCTCTGTATGAAATGGGGAATGGATGGGAGGGGAATCACCTAATACAGGCTCTCTATTAATTAAAGATAATACAAATCTTTAATTTCAGCCGGTGGAGAAACAGTAAGGAAATGTGATTGGCCTAGCCAGGGGTAAAGGGGGTGGGGTTCACCTAATACAGGCTCTGTATTATTGAAATATCTTTAATTTTAGTCGGAACTCTCATAGTCTAAAAAGTATCGAAATGTGATTGGCATAGCCAGGGGTAAGGGGGTGGGGCTCACCTAATATAGGCTCTGTATGAAATGGGGAATGGATGGGGGAATCACCTAATACAGGCTCTCTATTAATTAAAGATAATACAAATCTTTAATTTCAGCGGTCGAGAAACAGTAAGGAAATGTGATTGGCCTAGCCAGGGGTAAAGGGGTGGGGGCTCACTTAATACAGGCTCTGTATTATTGAAATATCTTTAATTTTAGTCCGAACTCCCATAGTCGAGAAAGAGTAGGAAATGTGATTGGCGTTGCCAGGGGTAAAGGGGGGCTCACCTAATACAGGCTCTGTATTATACAAATCTTTAATTTCAGTCGGTCGAGAAAGAGTAGGGAAATGTGATTGGCGTTGCCAGGGGTAAAGGGGCTCACCTAATACAGGCTCTCTATTAAATAAAGATAGGGCTCACCTAATATAGGCTCTGTATGAAATGGGGAATGGATGGGGAATCACCTAATACAGGCTCTCTATTAATTAAAGATAATACAAATCTTTAATTTCAGCGGTCGAGAAACAGTAAGGAAATGTGATTGGCCTAGCCAGGGTAAAGGGGGTGGGGGCTCACCTAATACAGGCTCTGTATTATTGAAATATCTTTAATTTTAGTCCGAACTCCCATAGTCGAGAAAGAGTAGGGAAATGTGATTGGCGTTGCCAGGGGGTAAAGGGGGGCTCACCTAATACAGGCTCTGTATTATACAAATCTTTAATTTCAGTTGGTCGAGAAAGAGTAGGAAATGTGATTGGCGTTGCCAGGGGTAAAGGGGGCTCACCTAATACAGGCTCTCTATTAAATAAAGATAATACAAATCTTTAATTTCAGTCGGTCGACTAACAGTAAGGAAATGCGATTGGCCTAGGCAGGGGGTAAAGGGGGGGGGGGTCACCTTATACAGGCTCTGTATTAAATAAAGATAATACAAATCTTTAATTTTAGTCGGAATTCTTAGTCGAGAAAGAGTACGGGAATGGGGGTACGGGGGCGAGGGCCTGCTTAATACAGGCTCTGTATTAAATGGGGAATGGGGGGGGGGGAGGGCTCACCTTATACAGGCTCTGTATTAAAGAGAAAACAAATCTTTAATTTTAGTCGGAACTCTCGTAGTCTAGAGAGTAGGGAAATGTGATTGGCGTAGCCAGGGGGTAAAGGGGGGGGGGGGCTCACCTAATACAGGCTCTGTATATTAAATAAAGAGAAATCTTAGGTTACCCAATGCTACATGAATGCAGCTAAATCTGAAGAATTATGTTCCTTATAAGTAACACTCAACCTTATCCGAACCCGAAGGCCTAACTCTAACCTAACCTAACCTACCCTAGGCCTAACCCTAACCCTAGGTCTATGACGTTTATGTACATAAACCCTATTTATTGGCCCCTATTGGCATGAATTGTGGGAATTCTAAAGTTAAGCCGAGTAATCTACTAAATTACTGTTTAAAATCAACTGTTCTCAGCCTGAATGTCCGGATAAACAACCTGTTTATCAAAAAAACGACGTGAACTGGTGATCTATGTGCTCGCGTACTCTCTTCGGAACAGCAGCTTCCCTCTGCCAGAGTTCTGGGGAGCTTGCTGATTAGATCTACGTTACATTCACAACACACACATCACAGAAAAGACGAAGATCTTATCGATCATTTACCAATTGCTTACCAAAGTTGTTGATCAGAGCTTGAAGTCGAATACGATGACTAAACAAAATGATGGCTACCGACTTCCTTGCATGTGTCTATCACGATTTTTGTGTAAGATTAGACACACTGTTCCACTCCAACTCGGTTCAGAATTGTGACAAATGTACTCGCTTTTGAGCCCATATGTTTACACGTGAACTCATCACATTCGACCAAAGGAGGGCGTATTTTTAACACGTTAGAAATAACCCTTTTTCCAAATAGATTTTTAACACATAAAAGGTGGAAAATATGGTTTTAAAATCCTATAAAAGCAAAATCTAACGTCTGTTTGATTTTTCAGAGTAGCATTTGAGCAAAAATAAAACAGATGTATGGTCAAACTAGCTGTATGAATTGACCCGAGCGCTGGTTCACAAATACAATCTCCCATTCATTCATACGCATTCTACAGAGATGCCTTAAATTTCACCATGTAATATTTTAGTTGCCAAAACTAAATTTCCTTTTATTTCAACAAAAAACGAAAAAAAGTTGTTAAATAATCAATTTTATAGCATTCATCTATAATTTTCATCGAAAAATTTGAAATTATGAAGGAAACTAAAACCTAAAATGTGTTTCACAATTACAAATTTTATAGATGCGCTATTCGTCCAAAAAAAATATTTATTATGGAAAAAATTAATTAAAAATATTTCCTTGCATAATTTCAGGGAAAAAATTATCAATTTTGTTATTTATGCTCTATTCTTTGTGCGGAGCACCATCAATTATTACCGCACTACTTTTAATACTATTACAGATATGTTTTAGTTTTAGGGAGTAAAAATGTTTTTTTATAGTAATGTACATACTTAACTAGTATATTGTTCATCTTGTCTTTTTGCAATTTTTCGAAAACTGAAAAGGAATTGAAAAATCATTTAAATGATCAAAAAGGAATAAAAAAGCTCATTATATCTCTTTTGGAGAATATGGAATTCGTCAAGAAATGAAAAAGTTATGTGGCTTTACATAAAATTTGTTTCACAATTACATGTTAAAGAGAGAGAGAGTGGGAGGAGAGGGGAGGGGAGGAGATAGGAGGAGAAGATAAAGGGAAAGACAAGAG